>BSBK01000983.1:0-727500 GCA_027943335.1 Chamaecyparis obtusa
GCAATATGATGTTTCCTTTCCATGTTTGGACTTGGATGTCATTTATAGTAATGTACATGCAATGAAATGTCTTCATGTGAAATGAATTGATGTATCTATATGATATGCTTATGTATGGAGCTAACATCTCATGCAGTAAATGTTGTGTTAGTATATAGGTACTCAATTGTTAGGAGGAAGGAAACTGACTCGGATTGGATAAATAGTAATTGATGCAAGGATGAATTGGTTGGATGATTAGGACATTGCTTCTATTATGGTTCGATTTCCCTAAGACTTAGATGTTAATCAATTTCAAGCATTAAGGTTCGAGGAAGAACCAAAGGTGTCATGAAAGAAAACTCAAAGATATGCACAAACTAAAGCTTATGAATGCATGAAATTCCAAGAAATATTTTGGTAGATGGAGCGATAAAGTACAAGAAGTTCTTACTTACCATGTTTTCACCACTTGGCAGAGATTCTATTTTTGCTACCAAGATGTCTGTTTACAAAGTTTTCATCAATTTTTCTTCTTTTTAAATTCTTTTTGTTCTTTTCCTTTTTTCTTTTTTGATTCAGCAAGGCACATGTTTACCAGGTTTTTACCACGATGATCATTTTTTTCAAGACTTTATATGCTATTTTTTACATTTTTTTCAAGAACATTTTTGCGATGTACAAGTTTGTTGATTTGAGAATGTCATTTGTAGAATTTCTTCAAATGGATGGTGTTGATAGGCTCGAGGATTTTTTCTCATTATTTTGTTGAGAATTGATAGGAGTCAAAGCCAAAGACTACAGTAATGATATATGGACCCAACCATTTGGGTTCAAATTTACCTTTATGTTCACGATTCAACTAATTTTTTTTTCAATTTTCTCTCAACACTAGATCACCCACTTGAAACTCTCTATGTCTAACTTTCTTGTTGTAGCCTCCAAAAATTATCTTTTGATATACTCGAAGGTAATCAAAAATAGATTGTTTGTGTTCATCTAGTAATTTGAGTTCTTGGACTCTTGATATTCTATAGTCTTCATCTATCACTAGTCCCCTCAAAGATACTCGCAAGAAAATTATTTCTACCTTAATTGGTAGCACTGATTCTACCCCATACAAAAAAGAAAAAGGATTATCTCTTGTTGGTGCTCTAATTCTTATTTTGTAAGCTCATAAGGCTAGATTTAACTATAGATGACAGTCTTTCCCTAATTTTCCCACTGTTCTATCCAAGATTTTAGTATGGTTTTTTTGGAAGCCTTAGCCTATCCATTTCCTTGGGAGTAATAAATTGAGGAACAATGTAGGTAGATTTTGAACTTAGCACAGAGCTCATCTATGTCTTTGTTCTTAAATTACCCTCCATTGTATGTCACAATCAAGGAGGGAATCATGTACCTATAAATGATGTAGTTTAGAATGAACATGGACACTTTTTTCCAGTTGCTTTGATGAGATGAACTAATTTGACCCACTTCATGAAATATTTCATGATTGTGATGATATACATATGGCCATTAGATGAGTTGGGATAGATATGACCCACAAGGTCAAATAACCATTGTTGAAAGGGCCAATGAGTAATAAATGGAATGAGTTCCCTAGCTAGAGAATGTATCAAGTTCCCATGAAGTTGGCATGGTTTACAAGACTTAGAAAATTTGACAGCATCATTTTATGTATTCAACTATTTTTTAGGCTAAGATCCACACACACCCTCGTGAACTTCAATTAAGGCACACTCAGACTCCTCTCATTTAAGAGCCTAAGTAAAATACCATCTAAGCCTCTCCTATAAAATTTATTAGCAATGATGGCATACCATGAGGAGTTTCAAATAAGGTGTTGTTTCTCATTTTTGGGTAGGTTGTCAGGGATAACTTGGTCTCGTAAGTAAGAGAAGATGTGTTTGTATCTCAATGAGTCATTTCTACAATTGAACAGATTATCTAAGAATCAAGTGAGTCATAGGCTGGGTAAGGTATTTATTCCTCTTGGAACTCATAGAAGAATTCATTTTCTTGTATCTGTAATATTGAAGCTAGCGTAGACATCACATCATTTGCCTTGCTTTCTGATCTTGAAATATATTAGAATGTAATGAAGATAAAGTATTTCTTTAGTTCATCAACCATCCTTTTATAGGGTATGATCCTCTCATCCTAAGTTTGATACTCATCATTGGTTTGATTTATAATGATACGAGAATCATAGTAGATGTGCAATTCTATGATTTTCCATTCTATTTCCATTTTGATTCCATTTATCAAAGTCTCATATTTAGAAATATTATTAGTACATGGAAATAAGATCTTATATTCTTTGGGAATGGTGTATCTTTGATGTATTATAAATAGATTTCCTTCTTTGGAACCATGTTGAGTGAAGGGTCCATCAAAGAACATCATTCATGAGCTTTTAGTGAGATGCATTATGGATTCATCTCAATTGTCTAGAATTATATATTTAATGGATGATAATCTTGTAGAGGAAATGCAGCCAGTTGGTCATCGGTCACCTATCCTTTTATTTATTTGTTATCAACATACTCATTATCAAACTTAGTAAGTATCATCATCCATTTGGCTAGTCTACACATTAATGTGGTTTTGTTAAGAAGATATTTCAGAGGATCAATTTTAGCTACAAGCTTGATTGAGTGTTTTTGCATGTAATATCATAGTTTTTTAGAAGAAAATACTACTTCCATGCAAGCCTTATCGATGTTGTTATATTTAAGATCATATGATACTAAAGTTCTATTGATATAATAGATAGCTCTTTCTTTGTTCATGTCATCCTCTTGTGCTAGGAGAGCTAACAAATAAGTGTTTATTATTGAGATGTGTAATATTAAAGTTTTTCCTTGGATGGGTGAGATGAGTATAGGTGGATTAGTTATATATTCTTTGAATTGTGTGAAAATTTTGTCACAACTTTCATCCCACCTACATGTTACACCTTATGCAAAGTTTTAGTGAAAGGTGAGCTTTGTCTGCCAATTGAGATATGAAGCGCCTAATAGATTGGAGTTTCATTTGATGTTGCGATGTGGTTACATCTCTATTATGGCTTTGACATTTTTTGGATCTACTTCAATTTGTTTCACTGAAATAATATAGCCCAATAGTTTCCTTGACGTGACTCCAAATGCACACTTTTTAGAATTAATTATGGGATTAAACTGTTCCATTCTATCCATGATTTTTCTAAGGTCTACTAAGTGGGTAGATAATTCCATTGACTTTTCTACGGTATCATCCACATAATCTTCCATGTTTTTGTGCATCATGTCATGAAAGATAGTGCTCATGCCTCATTGATATGTATCTCATTTATTCTTTAATCCAAGCATGACATTCTAGAAAAATGTGCCCCAAGCACAAGTAAAAGAATTTTGCTCTTGGTCCTCTAGTGCAATTCTTATCTAATTATATCCTGAAAAATCCATCCATCAGAGAAAATATCTTATATCTAGTTATTAAATTAATAATCATATTAATGTTTGGCAGTGGAAAATCATATTTTAGGAAAGCTTTATTTAGATCTCTAAAATTTGTGCATACTCAAATTGATTTATCTTGTTTTGATACTAGTACAATGTTGGAGATCCACTCTACATAGTCAATGACTCAAATAAATCTAGCTTTTAGCAATTTCTCTAATTCATCTTTTACCAATAATGGAACATGAGCATGCATTTTTCTCAATTTTTGTTTGACATGTTTTACATCAGGTGCAATGGATAAGTGATTCATTATAAGATCTTGATCTAACCCGGGTATATCTGAATATGTCCATACAACTTTGATTTTATTCTCCTTAAAGAATTTTGTGAATTGTTGTTTTTCTTCTTTTGAAAGAGATTGTTTCATATGTATGAGTTGTGGGTTTTCTAATGTTCACAAATCGATTGTCTATGTAGGCTCAATCAAAATTGATGACCTTTCCTAAAAATGACTAGGTAAAGTATCAAGTATCCCATCTTCATGTGCCTTAAGGAGGTTTTTTCCTTCGGATACTTCTTTTCTTTTTACTTTTTTTTGTTCTAATACTTCCACAATGTGGTTTTCACCATCAGAATGCTTATTCTTTTTCTTTTTCTTTTTCCTCTGACAAATTCACACTCGGTTCACTAGTGGAAGAGGTTAGAGGTACAATAGTGTTTAGATAACAAGCCAACGAATAGTTATTTTGAGATAGGGATATCGATTGGCTCATTCTATTGGGTCTAGTCAATTAGCTTAGGGTGTACAAGGGATATGGCATAAGATGGTTTGAGGGAGTTCACAATATGTTCATCATCACTTACAACTAGCAAGTCAAGATCTCTAATACCACTTTTTTATAGTGTTTAGACAAAAAAGAGTCCTAACATCATCATCAAATCTTATGTTGGCAATATGTGAACCTAACTCATTTGACCTAGTGTTTGACCCTTTTCCTACCTCAATATGGTACAAGTGCTCATGTATAACATCCACCTCTATGTAAATAGTTTCAATAGAAAGTGAATCTCATTCCTATTCATGTGATTCTATTTGACTATCATCAAACCTATTCCACAACTAATCAAGTGTCATGGTTACTTCTTTAATGTTTTGTTCACCTTCTCTAGTAATGGGTTGTTCTTGGGATGTAAAGGTCTCTCCTTGATCACTAGGATTCACAAAAAATGAGTTGGTTTGTTGCACTATTTCTTATTCTTCTTCTTGTGGGAAAGACATAGATACTGGGGGATTTTTTTGATCTTGAATTCCTACAAATTGATTTGGCATATATAACTCTCCTTGATATTTTGTATTTCATGTTTGTATATGCAACAATCTTTCAAATGACAAGCCTTTGTTTTCAACTTCTTTTTTGGATTCCTCATTATCTTCGTCAAATATGGGACATTCCCTATTAGCTAAAAGATGTAACCTTACTTCCTTGAAACTGAGACCTATTTTATCTTTATATTTTTTGTATTCCGTATGAATTGGTTCAATGATTCCTACCTCATTTTTTCCCATGGGACCCTTAAATTTATAGCCCATTTCTTTCATTAGGTCATACCCTTTTCCATACTTATCAAGGGATATTTCACAATGTTTTATCCCTTTGTCTTCATCTCCTCCTTTGTAGAGTCATTCTAGGATAGCTTTGTCTTCATTCTCATCTACAAGTGATACAGTTGAAGAGATAAAAGTACCTTTATTAACAATTATTTTGTGAAGTTGATGGCTTCATAGCCTTAGAAGGATTTCTAGAATATTGAGGAGATGGAAAAGGAGATGTTAATGAAATTACTAGTTCCATCTTATATTCTCCTATTCATGTATCCTTGATTTTAACATTATTGTCAAAGTCTTTCATCATAGATTTTGAGTTTTTAGCTGATTGTTCTTTCTAAGATTCTCTATTGTGAGGAACAAAGGTATTAACAGACTATTTTAGCATGTTGCAAGCATAGATAGTATCTATAGGAATACTAACCTCAACTCCATTATAGGAGAACTCCACACACTGATGGTACATGGATGGTACAACTTGCATGTCATGGATCCACAATCTTCATAGAAAGATGTTGTAAGCTAAAGGAAGATCAAGCATTTGATAAATTACATCTCATTCCATAGATCTTACCCTAATTGGAAATACAACTAGACACTTAGAGGATCATTCATCTTCATCATATGCTTTGATTATTATTTTCTTTTTTGGATCGATAATATGCTCAAAAAATCCCAGTTGTGTGATCAAATTGTAAGTACAAATTTTTAGGCCAGTACCTCCATCTATCAAAACATGTTTGACACGGTGTTTAGGAATTATGACTTTAATATGCAATGGCTGGTTGTATGGGTGACTTAGAGATTTATCATCTTCCTTAGAGAATGATAGGTAGTTGGGTGAGGTCAGGTGACCTACCATAGATTGAAGATGATCCAACTCTAAATCTTTAGCCACATTTGCAACTACTAGGGCTTTGTCCAAGATCTCTCTTAGAGCTAAAGAAATTATGAGTAATTCAAAGATTGATATTTGAGTGTTGGTTCTCTATAGTTATTCCAAAACATTATACCTAGTAGAAAATGATAAAACCAATTGTTTAGATATGGATGTCTTACAAGCAATTGCAGTTAGTTGTGTATTTGTAGATGCAGGTTGCTTTGAAGATGTAGGTGTATCTAAACATGTAGGACTTATTGGCATAAATGATGCAGATGAGATGAGTAAGTATGTTGATATCTTGATGATTTGTTTTGTTAGTTATGTTATTTTCATTGATGTCAACTTAGGTGTTCTTGATTGACTATGTTCTTGGTGTACCGATTTATGATGGAGAAGATGAATTGACAATTATGTTGTGAATTTTGGTGTGTGATTTGGAATATAGGATTTAGAGGTGTGTATAATGATATATCTATGATCACATATGTTTATGATGATTTTTATACAAGTTAATGTCAATGTGGTAAAGACAAGGAATTGGTTTAGCAGTAAAGGAATAGAGAAGCAATATTTGACTAGTATGTCCCATAGGAATGGAATTAGGTGTTGTGGTTAGAGGTGTGTGATCTTAATGACATTATTAGATTTCTATTTTAATTGCATCCATATTGGTAATCAGTCAATAGAGTTACAGGACTTTGAAATTCAAACAGTGAAGAAGGAAAGAACAATGAAGAACAATCGGTTAGATCCTTGATCGATGAAGGCAGATCAATTTGTGAAGATAGTTGAGTATTCCAGAATATGTCATGACATGTCTAAGATGATGTGAAATATTAGGTATGATTCTTATAGGTTGATTTGATCTATAATTCATGAAGAGGTGCATGAACCTAGGGAAGTGTAATATGTATGACTTTTCATTGTCAAATCAAGTGTGCAATGGATCTAGAGGCTGACATGAAGTTTAAATTATAATTATTAATTTGTAACATGTTTAGGGTTTAAGGATTGAGTGGGACTAATTTGTAATGATGAAATTAAAATGTAATTTGGGTCTTAGCTGACCTAGTTAATGAAATATATATTTATATTGCAATCAATTGTATTTTGCAAGTGTGGAGATTGTGAATGGTGTGTGTGGTCAAGCCAGTAGTTGTTTCCTACAAGAATAAGCATAAGTTGAAGTTAAGCTTAATTGGATTTTTACAAGCAATTCATTGGAGCTATTTTTTAGATCATTATTCTTGTTGTTACCTAATAGTTGTAGTAGGTCAAAATCCCTTAATGGGGTAGATCCTAACAAATATTTTTTTAAGATCCTTTAACATGGTGACACTTTAGCTAGTGTTTAAAGTACTCTCACAAGGCTACTCCTAATAGGGTAGAGATCCTAATAGAGCTAGAGGTAAATTTCTTAACCAGGTGGCTCTTGACAGGGTATGTTCTTAATCAAACATTATAGTAAGCTTTTAACAGGGCTAAGCTCTTAACTGAGCATGCTCTAGAAGAGTGCATTTTTCTTATTGGTTGTCATCCCCACCATGGTTTTCCCTAAGTTGGGTTTCCATGATAAAAATATTGTTTTTATGTTTTGAATTTGTATGGATGCTTATTTATTGATGTATGTTACAAGAAAAGGTTACTTATTACATGCATGTAGTGAGGGCTTGAAGGATAAGTTTTATCATATCAGATTTGTGTTTATTGGTAGATTACTAATTCACCCCCCCCCCCCCCCCCCTCTCAGTAATCTTAGGGACTAATTATTCTAACAATAGGTATCAGAGAATAGTTCCTCTTGGTGATAATCTTAACTACTTGAGGTAAAGATGTTATTGACAAGATGTTTAAAAAGGATGCTCTCAAGTTCACAAAAGATAACTACCTCGTATGGGAAAACATGATGGAACTATAAATAAGAGGTATGGGTGATCAATACTAGAGGCATGTTGAAACTCAATATATTGTACCTTAAGGAACCCTAAATGTAGATCAGTTGAAGGAGAAGAAAGAGAACACACAAGCTCAAGACTCCATAGTAAGTACTCTTTCAGATATTGAATATATTGACGTAAAAGGACTTAGAAACACTTATGAGGTTTGGAAGAAACTTGAACAAGTATATGGACGTGACGAGCATTTTCAAAAATAAAGAGAAGATAGTCTTAGAGGAAAATATGACGACATGAAAATGATAGATGCAGAAAACATAGCTCAGTATGGTGCAAGAATCAAAGATGTTGTTACTACAATAAAAGGTATGGGTGGTATCATGGAAGAAGGAGTTGTGGTAATTAAGATGATAAGAACCTTGTTACCTACCTATTCCATTAGAGTGTCTACAATTAATGATCTGAGAACATTTGATAAAATGACGGTTTATGGACTGATCGATAAGATTACTTCTTTTGAGCTCAATAATTTTGATAACAGTATTCCAAAGGTTGAAACTACATTCAAGCCTTATATGGTAAGTGTCCCTACAAGAAAAGGTAAAGAGTTGATGACTGAATTAGATAGGTTTATCTAGTTTCACCAAGGATATAGATGCTATTTTAGAGGATGAGAAAAGACAATGAGAACTTTAATAATTGATAGCAACAAGGTTACCTAGAGGAACTGGTAAGTGTAATACCCCAAAAATGGGCTATAGGTTCATTAACCTCCTACATCTACAAATCGATCGAAATCGACATCAAAGTCCTAACCTAAGGCACATTTGCACATCATCTTATCAAAACCCTAATTGATTTTATCTTAAATCTACATCGGGGAATATTTCTTAAATATTCCTAATTTATCTAATTATCTTTAATTGAATTATTATTTGGTGATAAATCATATTTATCCTAAAATTTGATTAATTGAATATTCTTAATATTTAATTAATTAGATTTAATTTTGCCACTTAATTATTTAATTAGATTTAATTACATTTATTCCTAATTAATATTGTTCTATTTTGAAAATAAATCAAAAACCCTACTACAATTGATTAAATTCTTATTTAATTAATTAAAACCAATTGTCAATATTTAATTATATAGTTTGGGATAAAGTTTGATTAATTAATTGATTAACCCATAAATCAATTGTTTTATTCAAAAATCAGTTAAGTTGAGGATAAATCACTTAATTATTAAATTAATTCATATTAAATCATGCACAATCAGAAAAAGCAGTCAACTTTAAATTAATTATCAATTTCTATTTGTTAACTTTCTAAACTCAACATTTGATTATGAGTTGAAAAAGTGATCTGAACTCTATTTTGAGTTAAAAACTACTTTTGCATTATTTTTGTGAGTTGACTATTTTTAATTTATTGATAACTCAAAAATCAACCTGAGTTTACCAAGAGTGATTTATGGCTTTTCTCAATGCATCCCTAAGCCATGGATTTATATAAAATTGAGGCTCAATTCTTCACAAAGGATCCTTCTTTGAATTTGCACACTTACTCTGGCGAATTTGCATCTGAAGAATCAAGCTCTTGGATTGTGAGATTTTGTTATTGTTTTGATCATAGCATTCAATTCATTTTTCATAGCATAGCTTATCATTGTTAGATTTACATTGCATCCATTTTCAATTCATCTAGATTAATCTCATATTAGTTTTCATACTATTTGCATAGAAAAATCCAAAAATATAGATTAAATTGCATTCATCTTTCATCTTTTTTTCATTAAATCCTTCGTTTAGGTATTGCATTGTCACTGATCTTGGTCCTAATATGAGAATATCATAGTCATACCTACTAGAAGGTAGTAAATCACCTAGTTAGCATAGTTTACATTTATTTGCAGATTTCTTGATTTGCTAACCTCTAATGTTTTACTGAAGTGTTGTGTCCACAGCTAGGTACAATTTTCACACACACATTTTTGGTGCCCACCATGGGGCCTTGAAATGGGTTTCCAATCTCCATTTTTCAATTTTTTTGAAATTTTCTATCAAAACTATGATTTTTAATTTTTATGTTCGTACATTCTCGTATGAGTTTCCAAAAAGTTGTATTAGGACCCCCTTGTTTGTCATACGACAAACAACATTCTAAAAACTCATGTCAACTATACATGACCAGTTGTATGAGAGCTTAAAACTCATGTGTGCACTGACCCAGTATCGTTTCATGCTTGGAAACTCACACAGGACAGTATAGAAACTCGTACAAGTTTGCATGCTAGTTTTCAAAACTTGTTTCAGATTTATAGGCAATTTTTTAAAATTTTGATTTCAAATTTCACTGACAGCTATCCCTGACAATTGATACTTGTTGTTTCTGATTGGTATTTGTTGTCTCTGATCATGGGAAAGCTCAACAAAATTGCAAAACAAGTAAAATCTAATAAGTGCGTTGCGTGGGAACTGAGGTAATTTGTTGCATCTGATAACACTTCAATTTTTGGATATAAAATGAACCTCTCACATGTCAGGCTTGAGTGTTTTTTGCTTTCCTAAATCACACATTTATTTTGGGCTATAAAACAAACATAGATTTTCTTTTTGCATATCTATTACACATAGTAATTAGGCCCTATTAACACTATTTGTGGAGTTCTTGAGAGAGTGGGCTTCATTCATTTTCTTTGCATGTGAAGCTCTTCTCGAAGATAGATCCCCTTGTAGGTAGGGAGGATACTAATTTTATCTCACGGTCTTACTTGGTTTGGTTCTCAACTTTGATCGGTACATTCTCTCTTGGACCCACTTAGAGAGCTCGGTAGATATTGTTTTGGACATCACAAACCTTGGTGATGTAGTTTCAGTCTTAGCATGTCAGATTTATCTATTTGCTATGTTTTGGTGAAGTGAAGAGGCTAGAGGATTATGCTCTACTCCCTTTTTGGGTAGTATCAGAAACTCGGATCCTTGAATCTAAACTAAGTCCCCCTGTGGTCGTTTTGTGAGTCACCTTTAGAGAGGGTTAATTGTAGTAGACATTCCCTTAATTGGATCAACCATGTGGATGGAACCTCAAGCGGTAATAGCCATTTTCATTATGGTAGCAACAACCGCTATACAAATGTCCTTATGGAGGAAATCTCCATGGGTGTAGTCTCTTATTGGGCTGCAGATCTCCTTAGAAACTCTTGATTGATTAAATTCTCAGACTGTGTCAAAACCTCGGTGTGCCTGGATTGGATTTCACCCTCTTGAGATTACAAAAGTTGGAAAGTTAAACCATTACTACAAACCCTAGTGAGGCCAAATTTTTATTTTCTAGGACTATGTGCGTTATTGCAAAACTTTTTGAGAACATACACAAGCAGAATTCCTAGGGATTAGAACAATAAGTCACTATTCTTGTTTATGTGCAAGGTTGCTTTGTCTCTTGCACATTGTTTTAAGATGATTTCTTGTTCCCTTGATTTCTATTTTGCATGCTTGTTACATACTTGGTCATTGAAAATGAACTGTTACACAGATCTGCAAACCTGGGCAGAAAAAATTCACAAAACAATCTGATACTGGAAACACAAAAATCTAAACAAATTGCAAAATCTAAAGAAAAAATTCCTTTCTTGTGTCAAAAACTTGTCCTGGAAGTTCAAAACTCATACGAGTTTCCAAAAAGTCATTTCACAACCCCAATAAACTCGTACAAAAAGCTATATAAACTCTTACGAGTATTGTCAGAAAAGTCTAAAAATTGTCAACTCTGGAGTCAACTGTCATACGAACTTTTCCAAAACTTGTGTCAGAGCTAACCCAGACTCATACGAGTCTAGGTAAACTCATTTCAAAAAGTTGTCAAAAATCTCCAAATCTGTCATAAATTCAATCTTTTACAGTCAACCATCAGATTCTGTCATAAAAGTTCACTGTGTCAGGAACAAAGCAGAAACTAGAAAAATCCAATTCATTTTTCCAAGATGGTCTCTTGAGCTTGATCTAGTCTTCTGATCTATTGATTTGCTTCTCGTCTGATTTCATGTCAAAACCTTGTCAAAATCATCTTCAAATTCAACCTCCAAAATGGCTAAGTGTTGTGAGCTTTTGTCCGCTATCATTTGGGCATCCCATACATCTAGGGCACAATATCTATCACTTATGTCCAATCAATCCTTTCATCAATCAACCAATCCAATCTTGACAAGGTTGCGTCATTTGATTTTTCTTGAATCAGATCTTTCATCAGTTATCTTCATCTTGCTCTTTTTCTTCCCCCAAGGTTAATGGTGGAAACCAGAGCTTCCTCACATAAGAAATCTAGAGAAGAACCCAAGATCTTACCTTTGTCTTCTCATGTGGGTCCAACCTTTGAGAAACTCTATGACTCAGGTCTTTACGAAGAAGACGGTCTCGGCAATTTGAGATCAAAAACTAGTTACATACCCCCTCCATCAGATCATAGAGGTGATCAACAAAATCTACATCAAAAAATCCCAGGGAGTCCAAAAACTCCTAACATGTCTTAAGGAGGAGCAAACCAAGGCTCCCAAGGACATCACTCTAATCATGGCAGAGATCCCAAACCAACACTATCTGAAATCGAATGATATAAGAATGATGATGATTTTCGAAGAATGATAAAACATTTCCTACAAGAGGAAAAATAAACCTACTTCTTACAACTGGCTCAACAAGGAGCTAAACTTCCTCAAGATTTTAATGTCAAAAATATCATCACACAAGAGGAAGAAAATCATATTACAGCCATGATGAAATAGATGCATGCCATGCAAGTTAAACTCAACAAGCTAGAAAAAGAGAAGGAACCTAAGGAATTCTCCATGGAGGCTTTGTGCCCTTTTCCATTCGATAAGAACTTGTACATGCCACCATTTCCTAAGAGAGTTGAAATTCCAAAATATGACAAATACGATGGAAATTCTGATCCACGAGATCATATCAGAGAATTTTGTACTTAATCTATCAAGTTCATGCATGAACCAACCTATATGATGCATCTTTTCCCTCGATCTCTGGGAGGGGCAGCCATTCATTGGTTCTCAAAAATACCTCCTACAATCAATAATTTTGAGGAGCTCATCAAATTATTTTACCAATAGTACTCCTACAACATTCAACATCCAGTCATGATGATTGACATTTGAAATCTCAACCAGAAGCCGAGAAAACCCTTCTTGACCTTCCTCAAGTGCTGGAGGAAGAAATTCTCACTTTATGCCAAACAAATCCCAAAAACTGAGAAGTTAGAAATCTTCATCAACAATCTCATCCTAGAAATCAACTATCATTTGCAAATGCAAAATCATACCTCTTTTGAGAAAATGGTTGAAAATGCCATCAAAATCAAAAATGTTCTTGTCCATAAGGGAGACATATCACTCAACAAAGACAACAAGAAAGAGTCAAGTTCTAATTCCAATAACAAAGACAAAGTCAAATTCTAGAATAAGAACAAGAATGTTGTAACAAATGGTGTTGTTGATCACATCAGTGCTCCATCAAAAGCACCAGCATTCAATCTCACGATGGGAACCCAAGCCATCAAAGCTTCTGAATCAAAGGCATCTGAATCAAAAAAGTCTAAATATTATCAACCTTGGATTTCAAAACCAAAATGTGAGTTTACTCCTCTTAGAGAGTCCTTAGAATCCACCATGAAAACTCTCTTTGAAAATAAAATCATCACGCTACCTGAGATTAAACCTTTTGATCCTGAAGTAAAACTAAAATGGTGGAGAGAGACTGATTTTTGTGACTTCCACCAAAACAAAGGACATAAGACCAATAACTACATGCACTTGAAGCATCTAATCCAAGACAAAATTGATGAAGAATAAATAGTAATTTACAATCACAAATCCAACAGTGATCATACAGCATTCAAGGAACCATTTCTGAAACATGGTCAAGGAGATTCATCTTCTATACCTAACATGGGTGCCAAAGTCAATTACGCTTACTCTGAAAACAATGTTGTCATAAACATGGTTGAATCATGCCTATCTGAACATTGCAATATCATCACAATTATAAGAAAAGATAGAGACAATCAATCAGCAAATGCAGTGACTCGATCACAATCTTAGGTACAACTACAAGGACAAAACTTAGGCTCATCAAATGCCCCTAAGGTGTCTTTCAATCTATCATCTAGTTCCAAATAGAGGATTGCCTCAAAATCATCAATGTCTAAAGAGACCAGACCTACATCGTACAGTATTGTCCAACAACTCCAACATACCAATGCTAAAATCTCAATGTTTGAGTTGCTT
This sequence comes from Chamaecyparis obtusa, assembly GCA_027943335.1. Lineage (NCBI taxonomy): Eukaryota > Viridiplantae > Streptophyta > Pinopsida > Cupressales > Cupressaceae > Chamaecyparis > Chamaecyparis obtusa. Next base: position 14,116 of record BSBK01000983.1, read on the forward strand.
CGAATATCTCCCACTCATAGAGCAATTCTAGACAAAGCTTTGCTTGGATCCAATGTTCCTGAAAACCTTGATCTTGATAGATTCTAGACTATGGTTGGACATCTAACATCACCCCAGTATATCTCATTTTTAGAGGAAGATGATAACTCATTGATTCATTAGCATAACCAACCCTTGCACATAGAAGTCTTAATCCAAAATCATCGTGTCAAATGTGTGTTGATAGATGGAGGCACTAGTTTAAACATATGTTCTTACAAATTGGTCACACAACTAGGTTTATTAGAAGATGCTATTGATCCTAAGAAGAAGATTACCATAAAAGCATATGATGAGCAAGAGAGATCATCCAAGGGGACCATTCTCCTCCCTATCAGAATAGGATGAATTATCAAAGACATCACTTGTCAAGTTCTAGATCTTCCCTTGGCTTACAACATTCTTCTAGGATGACCTTGGATACATGAGATGCAAGCTATTCCATTAACATAACATCAATGTGTAAATTTTCCTTATGATGGAGTAGAAGTGACTATCCCAGCTGACATAGCCACAACTTGCAATGAATTAAAAGAGAGTGTTGACAAACTTGTTCCAAATAATAGGGAATCTTCCAATAAGCAAAGAGAAATAGCATCCACATCCAAGATGGAAGACATTGCTAAAGAAGTCAAAATCAAGAATACAAGCATGGGAGAATATACCATGGAGCCAGTCTTATCTCTAACATCTCTCCCCATCTCATCTAAGTCATATGGACAATCTTTAAAATAGAACAATCCAGCACCTAAAGAACTTCAAGCTATCTACAATGGAAGCTTTGTCTCCGAGCAAGTGTCTAAACAAGAGTTTGAGGAAGATGAAGTTGTGCTTGCATGGCTCTACAAAGATGACTCATCATCTCAGATAGTCCAAAAGTGTGATTCCAAGCCACACAAGATTCCTTTATAGACATATGGACTAGGTCATAGACACATATCTAAGATGGGATATACTGGAAAAGGACCTCTAGGAACAAGAGGCAAAGGAATCATTCAACCCATTAAACATGATGGGAGAAGAAACAAAGAAACAACAGGACTTGGATATCAAAAGAAGCCCTTTCATCTCAGTAGCAATTCAGCACATGTCCTAGAACAAGTCATTCCAATCCAAGAAAATCAGCTAAAAGAGGAAATAGAACAGTCAGACAGTGATGATTTAGACATTGATCTTATTCCTTATGAGCGTTTACCCCAGAACATCCTAGATCTTCTTAAGGATGATGAAAAACCTAAAGAGAACATCAATGTGGTAGAAACACAAGAACCTACTACTAAGCAAGAAGAGGGTAAACCTATCACCATAGTTGAATAGTTGGGACATTCTAGTGATTCTAAGATAGATTCCCATGAGTATGAGTTCAAATCTAAATCTGAAGGTAATCCTGCTTGGGGAATACATCCTGATTTCACACATGTTCTCAAATTTCCTAGAGGTCTAGATGAAGAAATAGAGGATGAATCTAATGACTATGAATGGGGTGTCATTCCAGAAGAAGATGAGCTTATCATAGAAAAACTTGTTGATGTAATTCACCAATATTCACCTAAATCCAATGTAAGTCTAGAGTAAAATGATGAACTTAACGAGTCTGATCCACCTACTCCTGAAGTGGAATCTAATAATGACGCTATGATAACTCATGAGCTGAACATTCTAAGTAGTAATATCACCTTTGAATTCAAGAGTCAAGTTAGAATTGATGATGACAACACCGCATGTGTAAACACTATCTCCCAATCTTCCCCCACCTTGACTAGCCTACATCCCAAGCTTATTGACCAGACATCTACCATTCTGAGCCAAGATATCCATACCTTTCAATCTGACTACAACCTTGCTTGCTACCTCAATGTAGTGGAACCCATGACAACTTCCATCAGTGAACCTAGCATTAGCATGACAGAGTCAGATATCAAATATCTCAGTCAAAAAAATAAGAGCAAAAAGAAAAAGAGTTATGAGGGTGAAAACCACTATGTGGCAGTCTCAGAACCTAAAATAGTAAAAATGAAAGACTTATCCAAAGGTGAAAACCTCTCTGAGGTACCTAAGGATGAGATATTTGATGTCCTTCCTAGTCATTTATAGGACAGATCTCTAGTATTGATAGAACCCACTCAACCTATCAACTTGGGTACAATAGAAGAACCACAACTTGTTCATGTAGCACAATCCTTATCAGAGGAAGAGAAAGAAGCATTCACTACTTTCCTAATAGAAAAGAAGATCAACTTCACATGGAATTATTTTGATATGCCAAGGTTAGATCTGAATCTTATCATGCATCATCTCTCCATAGCTCCAAGAGTAAAACCTATCAAACAAAAGCTGTGTAAAATGCATCCTCATGTGGTGCTTCTTGTAAAAGCTGAACTAGAGAAGTTACTAAAAGTCAAATTTATCTGAGTGATTGATTATGTAGAATGGATCTCCAATATCATTCTTGTATCAAAACCTAACAAATCTATTAGAGTGTGCATAGACTTCAGAGATGTAAACAAAGCATGCCCTAAGGATGACTTTCTGATTCCAAACATTGACATGATAGTGGAGATGACTGTGGGCTTTGAAATGTACTCTCATATGGATGGTTTCTCTGGGTATAACCAAATAAAAATTACACTAGAGGATCAAGAGAAAACTTCGTTTACATGTGCATGGGGAACCTTCTGTTGGAATGTCATGCCATTTGGTCTAAAGAATTCTAGAGCTACATATCAATGAGATATGACATCTATCTTTCATGATATGATGCACCGAACCATGGAAGACTATGTTGATGACACTTTGGCTAAATCTATGACAAGATCAGACCATTTGAATGACTTGAGCAAGATACTAGATAGGATGGAGAAGTTTAGTCTCAGACTGAACCCTAAAAAGTGTGTTTTTGGTGTCACTTCTGGAAAGCTCCTAGGATATATTGTTTCAAATAAGGGCATTGAAGTTGATCCAGCTAAAGTCAAAGCTATAATGGAGATGCAACCTCCTAAAAATATCAGTTAAATGAGAACCTTACAAGGAAGGGTGCAATCTATCAAGCATTTCATATATCAGCTAGCAGACATATCACAACCTTTCATAAAGACATTACATAAAGGTGTGCCATTTGCATGGAATGAGGAGTGTGAAAATAATTTCAACCACATCAAGCAATATCTATCAAATCCTCTTATTATAATGCCTCCTATACAAGGGAAGCTATTGATCCTATATGTCTCCACCACAGATACATCATTGGGGGCATTGCTAGCACAACATGATGAACACAAGAAGGAAAGAGCTATATATTATATAAGCAGAACATTGGTAGCATATGAGAAGAACTATTTAATGATTGAGAAAGCTTGTCTAGTCATGATCTTTGCATCACAGAAGCTAAGACATTACATGTTGGCTCATACTGTATAATTAATAGCTAAAATAGATCCATTGAAATACTATTGAGCAAAGCTGCCCTCACAGGTAGACTAGCTAAATGGGTGATGCTATTGAGTGAATTTGATATAGAATATGTTGAGAGAAAATCTATCAAAGGCCAAGTAATTGTTGATCAACTGGCTGAAGCACTAATGTTTGATGATACACCATTACAGATGGATTTTCTTGATTCATCTATCATGCACATCTCTTCTAGGACATGGCATCTTTTCTTTGATGGATCATATACACAGAATGGATCTGGAGTAGGCATATTGTTCATAACACCACAAGGATATTCAATACCCAAAGCATTCAGATTAAAATTTCCTTGCACAAATGATATTGCTGAATATGAAGCTCTACTTAATGGCATGAAGATAGAAATTGAGTGGCGAGTGATAGAGTTACACATTCATGGAGACTCACAGCTAGTCATACACCAAGTCAATGATGTGTACCAAATGAAGGATGATAAGTTAGTTCCATACAAACGCATGGTCGATGACCTTAAGAAGTATTTCATCTCAGTCACTTCTGAGCAGATTCCTAGAACAAAGAACAAGGCTATTGATGTTATGGCATCGCTATCATCTTTACTACAGCAGCCCAAACATGAGCTACGTTATGAGTTCCTGGTGGAAGCACTATCATTTCCTACATATGATTCCCCTAAAACCCACATGATCTACATTGTTGTTTGTCATGATTCATCCAGATACAAACACCTTTTCTCCTACCTTCAAGACCAAATCATCCCAGATACCTTCAACCGACATGAGAAATGTTACCTTATCTGAAATGCATCATGGTATGTCATCATAGGTAATGACTTGTACAAATGAGGTCTAGATGGTACACTCCTTAGATGTTTAGAACATGAGGAATCTCAATGAGCATTAGAGGAAGTCCATGAAGGCATATGTGGATCACATTCCAATAGTTTAAAACTAGCTTGAAAACTTATTAGGGCTGGGTACTATTGGCTTGAAATGGAAAAAGAGGCAATCAAATATGCTAAGAACTGTCAAAAGTGCCAAGTACATGGTAACTTAATTCATGGACTAGGGATATATCTAATTCCCTTTACTATAGAATGGTCTTTTCAACAATGGGCATTTGATCTTATAGGAGCTATTCATCCTCATTCTTCTAATGGACATACCCATATCATTACAACTATAGATTATTTCACAAAATGGGTAGAAGCAGTTCCTTTGACTCAAGAAACCAGCAAACAAATATCAATGTTCATCTTGAACTACATCATATATCAGTATGGAATCCCACATTCAATAGTCACAGATAATGGTGGATAATTCAAGAACAAAGACTTAGATGCCTTGTGTGCTAAATTCAAGATCACTCAACATTGGTCATCCATCTACTGTCCACAGGGGAATGGACAAGCAGAGGCATAAAACAAAAATCTATTGAAAATCTTGCATCAAATAGTTAATAAAATAGGAAGAGACTAGCATCTCATGATCAATCCAGCTCTTTGGGCCTACAAAACAAGTATTAGAATGCCCACTATAGCTACACCATTTGCTTTAGTATATGGGGTTGAAGTGATACTGCCTATTGAGGTTGAAATCCCATCACTGAGAATCAGAATGCATGGACTAGTAACTGATGATGACTATAGAGTGTCTAGGTTACAAGAACTTGAACTACTAGATGAACGCAGACAAGTGGCATATGATCATCTTAGAGTATATTAGAAGAGAATGTCTAGAGGCTACAACAAGAAAGTCAGACACAGAGAATTTTAGGTTGGCGATCTAGTCTTGAGAGAAAATCCTAAAAATCAATCACATCGAGAATGCATGGGGAAGTTTGAACCTAACTGGCTGGGTCTCTTTGTTATCACTACTACTTTTAGCTCTAGAGCCTATCAACTCTCAATGATTGATGGAGAATAGCTCCAAGAACCAAGCAACATTCTCCATCTAAAGAAATTCTATGCTTAAGGCATTCAGTCTTTGCAAAAGGTCCCAAAAAAATCATAAAAATTAGAAAAAGTCCTGAAAAAATGATCATCTTGGTAAAAACCTAGCAATAGGCGCCTTGATGTATCACAAAAAAAAAATACAAAAAAATTGAAAAAATGAAAAATACAAAAAAATGAGAAAAAGAAAAAGTGCCTTGGTGAAAACCTAGAAACGGGCGCCTTGGTAGCAAAAATAGAATCTCTACCAAGATGGTGAAAACTTGGCAAACGGGTGCCACTTGTTCAAAATGGTCCATCTATCAGTACAGTCTTGGTATTCCCCAGCTTTCAGTCTACTTTAGTTTGTATATATCATGTTTTCAATAAGTCAGTTTGTACGCCAATCAACAAAAACATCTATATCCTATCAATGATCAAAGTTAAGGGCAAATCAGTGTCATATTCTATAGTCCTCAGTACCTCAAATGAGTCATATCCAGTCAGAGTCCTTTACATCTAAGTCAGTCTATCTGTTTTCTCACCAAAAAGGGATTTTGCATCTATAACAACACAAACAAACATCAACAACAAACGAAAACAATCTTTGTTGCGTGCTTTAATCTTTTTTGTATGCTTACTGATTCACATTAAGATTTTTGAATATTGTGTCCTTTCAAGCTCTTCGATGATGTCCTTTATAGGATTTAGAGAGTGATGACTAGGGGCATAATCTTTTCTTTGTTTTTTGCTTTGAGTGAAAATCTAATAACTTTGGAAATTCTGGATTAAATTGGTGTCCACTATAAGTGCCTCCATCATGATTGGATGGCCATGTGTACCTCGACCATTGATACCCAGAAAATTCAAGGAAGTTTGATCTAACATTTTCTTTTTGAGTGATTTCTTCTTCTTTACTGTGAAACATGCTGATACCCAAGGATGTGAACGATAAAGGGTCACTGCGGGTAAATTCACATGAGAATGAGAATGATCTCTCATTTTCTTGGTGTGTTTGTACGCAAGGCATATTCAGGTCATCACAACATTTATGTTCTGATACTTATACAAATTGCAATATCAAAATGGACATGATATTCAGGTCATCTTGGCGTTTATGCCTTGGTGCTTATATCTAATCTGACATTTCTGACTAAAAGTCAATATTCATATGCCCATGGTCGTCTAGCCAGTGGACATTGTATCAACTATATAGTTACCTAATAAATATTCAATGATGAAAAATACCGACACATGATCAGTGACTAAGTCCTAGGTCCTAGGTCTGCATTTCATTTTGCACTTTGCATGGTTGTATTTATCTCACGATTTCAATTCAGCTCGATGCTTGATAATTCTCCAAAACTATGTTAAACATATCATAAGGACTGAGTATCGCACAAAGGCCTTCTTAACATATCACCAAGCAGGCACCCCTTGCTAATTTCAACATTCTGAACCCATTTTCAGGATTAAAAATTGAAATCTGAGATCATTTATATTGTCAAAATCGCAATTTAAAATTTTTGGAACCAGGATGGCCGACTGCTTGCATAAATGACCTTCTAAACATCAAAAGAATCCAGGATTCAACTTAACTGATTATCTAACATCAAACTCTTCAAATTTCAACTTGGTCAACCATGGTCAAATCATGGTCAAACCTAGTCAAACTTGGTCTCAAGGACCTCTAAATGATGCAGAACTCATTTTCAGACGTGTCTAACCACTTTTCAAATCAATTAAACATGCTTCTCAACTATTTCACACTGACTTCTCTTGTCAGATTTTGATTTTCATCCTGAAGGGGGTATAGTATTGCACATGAATCAAATCTGTAAGTCAAATCTTTCCTCAACAATCAAAACAACAACCACGTCTAGTTACTGATTCATCAAAAGACCTCATCACTTGGGGCACATCGCTTGGGGCATATCAGATTCATCAAGATCCATATCAATCTAGTATCCTAATCAATCTTGTAAACTATATTAGCTCTTCGTAACCATCGGTTCAGTTGTGTTATTTCCTTGATTCTTCATAACTAAAGGGTTCAAATTTGGCATCCTACATCGATTCCTTTGGACAATCAGGTCTAGAATCAGGATAGTCACTTCTTCGTAATCATAGGTTCAGAAATAGGTGTTTTGGAACTTCTTCGTAATCACTGATTCATTGTTGATATAGTTAGCATCATCTTGATTCTCTGGTCAATCAGGACCTAAATCAAACATCTTCAAATCAGTTTCTGTCTCAGATTCGGTTAATCTTTCTAAACTAGTTTTCATCATCAAGCATAGATCAATCTTTGAACCATTGTGCTTCTCACAGCAATTCAAAGAGGGGAAAAATGTAATACCGCAAAAATGGGCTATAGGTTCATTAACCTCCTACATCTACAAATCAATCAAAATCAACATCAAAGTCCTAACCTAAGGCACATATGCACATCAGCTTATCAAAACCCTAATTGATTTTATCTTAAATCTGCATTGGGGAATATTTCTTAAATATTCCTAATTTATCTAATTATCTTTAATTGAATTATTATTTGGCAATAAATCATATTTATCCTAAAATTTGATTAATTGAATATTCTTAATATTTAATTAATTAGATTTAATTTTGCCACTTAATTATTTAATTAGATTTAATTACATTTATTCCTAATTAATATTGTTCTATTTTGACAATAAATCAAAAACCCTACTACAATTGATTAAATTCTTATTTAATTAATTAAAACCAATTGTCAATATTTAATGATATAGTTGTAGAAACTAAGAAAAACAAATTCAACTTCCAAGACCAATTTGCATGCAAGATACATGTTACAGAGAACGAAGCAAAAGATGGAAAAAGTTGAAACCCTTTTGTGCTCAAAAATGAGAGAGAGAAAAAATGTATTCAGCATAATGAAAAAAGAATTACAAGGTTCAACCTATAAAGGTGAACAAAACCCTAAACTAGAAAAGCTAGGTTGCACATTATAATTAATAAATATATTAACTATAATGTACCTAAGAGATAGCTTAAGTAAAACAAGAGTAATGAAACTAACTAATTACTCTAACACCCCCCCTTAAGCGAATCTCGGGAGGTAAGCTAACCTAGCACAGCTATGAAAGCTAGAAATGGGTCCTGGAAACAAGGCCTGATCAAATACCCAATATAAGGAAATCTCTGTAAACTAGAGATAAAGGAGAAAACCTAGTGGGAAAAACTCCTCTCCAAAAAGAGATATAAAAGCAAGAAAAAGATAAAAAATGACTTCAAGAGACTCTCTCAAAGCCATAAGTACAATGCATGCTGCCAACACCCCCCTCCCCCCATGAGAGAGGGTCAAGGATCCAAAGCCCCCCCAGAATGAAAGAACCCCTGGATCGATGAACAAACCGCCATGATGCCAATACACAGGAGTGAAAGGTAGTGAGCACTGAAGAGGTAACCTCAAAAGGTGAGGTGTCACTGGAAGGCTGAGTTGATGCTCAAAGGAGTAGACACGAGGATCCTAAAAGGGAATCCCCAATGTAGGTGGTAAGACATGTGCGTAGACACTATCAAGAGAGAGGAGAGTGTCCTCTGTAGAATCCTCAATAACTACACCTAGTAGCTCGATGAATGGAGCTGGAGGGTCTGGCAATGCTCAAGAAGAGTCCTGCTGAAGAGAAGAAATCCCAACAAGATGAGGTGAGGCAGTCAATAAAGTGGTCTCAGGAACAACACAGAGGTTCAAGTGACCTGATTATCCCACATGATGCTCTCATGTAAGAGGAGAGTTATGCTCCAATGATGGAGATGGTGGACCAAAGTGTGAGAAGGTGTAGAGATGAGTGGAATGATCAACTATCCCTATAGCAACAATGCCACCTGTCACACTATCCCGGATGAAGACTAAATCTAGCGTGAACTCAACTATCTTCCCTGACCCACTGAGTGTAATCTGATAAATCAAGAGGAGGTTTGCAGATAGAGATGGAACATACAATACATCATTGAATGTGCCATCCTGAATGCGTATAGAACCTTTCCCGCAGACTAGAATAATAATGTTATTCCCCATGAGAATGTGAGGAATAGGAGAAGCCTCAATAGAAGAGAAGATCTCCAGAGAAGATGCCATATGGTGAGAAGCACCTGAATCCAGTATCCAAGGGACCTATGAAGGGGATGCAACAGAAGCCCATAATGCATGACCGTATCCAAAATCCTATCCAGATGTCAAAGATGAGGTAGAAGACTGAAAAGTAGACCCCTATGAGGTAGAAGAGGATGGAGAGGAAACAATGCTCTTCTGAAGAAGGGCTTGCAAATCTGCAATCTATTTCTCATATCCATCAATTCTCTTCTGAAAAGAATGTGACTCATCATGAGGCCCCTTCTAACAATAGGAACATGTAGGGCTCTTAGTATTTTGTTTCTCCTTCTTAGAAGAAGATGGTGGGCTAGTAGAGTGTTGAGAAGAGGAATCAGATGTTTGCTTCGACTTCTACTTCTTTGTATCCTGAGGTGTGTTGGCAAGCAATGCCTATGACTGTGAACTTGTAAGTGAATCCATCTGATTGAGCTTGGACTGCTCACAAGTCAACCTATCATAGAAGGTCTCAAAAGAGGGCATAACATTTCGTGCACCCAGTGCATCCATAGTGGAGTGGAAGGTAGAAGTGAAAATCTGATAAGGGCCACGAAGCTTTGAGAGTATCAGAAAGATACACTCATCATCTAACTTCATCTTTCCAGCAACTTGTAAAATAGATCGAAGAGACTTGAACTTCATCAAGAAGTCCTCAATGCTGGTGAATGATTCAGGTACTGAGGAGGTGAACTATGCATCTATATGGAGAACCCTGAACTGATTCATTATGCCAAACAAGGTTGAAAACTTGTTCCACATATCCCTGGGTGTGGTCAAACCATCCAGGTGGAACAACAACCCATCTGAAATGTTCATTGCAATGAGGCCCATTGCCTCATCCATCATGTTCCTCTACATAAGAGCCTCATAAGGCCTCTGTAGAACTGGTTGAGTCTCATCAAGACATGACCATAGCCCTTTTGCCATAAGCAAGCTGGTCATCTGTCCTTTCCAAGTGTGATAGTTGTGAGGTGTAAGGCGAGCGACAGAAGAGTCCGCCATTGAGAGAAAGAAGATAGAAGTAGAAGGGTCTTTCTAAAGTAAATTACAGAAAGTAAAGAGCACCCTCCCACAAATATAATACTATCCCTCATACACAACAAATTACTATGAAAGCACAAGAAATGAGAAAAAAACTTGAGTTCCAAAAGTAGAACAGGAGCACAGAAGAAGGGGCATCTTTAACTAAAAAAAATAGCAATCAAATGGAAAAATCAAGAAATGAAGCTTGCATGAGAGAAACGGGCTGGGAAAGACCTTTTTGATGATATATCATATGTCAAATTTTGAGTCTGTATGAGCTCTGTAGGACCAAAAAAGCGTAGGTACCCCCAAAAATGCAAGCACACTAGAAAAGATGGTCTCGGCAATAATTTTGATGGTTGTATGGCTGTCACAGGACATTCAGAGGGGCTGGTGGTGCGGCGGTGGTGCATAGGTAGCGGTGCGGTAGTGCGGCAGCGGCTGGGTGGTGCGGCGGCGGCTGGGCGGCGCAGCGGCCGAAGGCAAGCGGCGGTGTGGAGGTGCGGTGGCGCACGGGTGGCAGCGTGATGACGCCTTTGCAATTTAGCCAGAGGCATTTTTTTAAATGCAATTTTTTATTTTATTTTATTTTTTAAAATGATTTTTTTCTTGAAATTTGTGCCCGTACGGCCCTAATAGGCCAAAAATTTTCTCCCAGATGCCCCAGAGGCCAAATAGGTCAAGTTTTATATGGAAATAGGGGTTTTGGGGCCTTCTAGACACAACTGTGAGGTCATTTTTTGCCCAAAGTGCTGCAAAAAAAAGAGACCCACTAGATCCAATAAAAAACAACAAAAAAATTGCTTGATCCATAGCTTCAAATGAACTTGAGCAAGAAACAGTAGAATGGCTCTGATACCATGTAGAAACTAAGAAAAATAGATTCAACTTCCAAGACCAATCTGCATGCAAGATACCTGTTACAGAGAACGAAGCAAAAGATGGAAAAAGCTGAAACCCCTTTGTGCTCAAAAATGAGAGAGAGAAAAAATGTATTCAGCATAATGAAAAAAGAATTACAAGGTTCAACCTGTAAAGGTGAACAAAACCCTAAACTAGAAAAGCTAGGTTGCACATTATAATTAATAAAGATATTAACTATAATGTACCTAAGAGATAGCTTAAGTAAAACAAGAGTAATGAAACTAATTAATTACTCTAACAATAGTTTGGGATAAAGTTTGATTAATTAATTGATTAACCCATAAATCAATTGTTTTATTCAAAAATCAGTTAAGTTGAGGATAAATCACTTAATTATTAAATTAATTCATATTAAATCATGCACAATCAAAAAAAGCAGTCAACTTTAAATTAATTATCAATTTCTATTTGTTAACTTTCTAAACTCAACATTTGATTGAGTTGAAAAAGTGATCTGAACTCTATTTTGAGTTAAAAACTGCTTTTGCATGATTTTTGTGAGTTAACTATTTTTAATTTATTGATAACTCAAAAATCAACCTGAGTTTATCAAGAGTGATTTATGGCTTTTCTCAATGCATCGCTAAGCCATGGATTTCTATAAAATTGAGGCTCAATCCTTCACAAAGGATCCTTCTTCGAATTTGCACACTTACTCTGGCGAATTTGCATCTGAAGAATCAAGCTCTTGGATTGTGAGATTTTGTTATTGTTTTGATCATAGCATTCAATTCATTTTTCATAGCATAGCTTATCATTGTTAGATTTACATTGCATCCATTTTCAATTCATCTAGATTAATCTCATATCAGTTTTCATACTATTTGCATAGAAAAATCCAAAAATATAGATTAAATTGCATTCATCTTTCATCCATTTTTCATTAAATATTTCATTTAGGTATTGCATTGTCACTGATCTCGGTCCTAATCTGAGAATATCATACTCATACCTACTAGAAGGTAGTAAATCACCTAGTTAGCATAGTTTACATTTATTTGTAGATTTCTTGATTTGCTAACCTCTAATGTTTTACTGAAGTGTTGTGTCCACAGCTAGGTACAATTTTCACACACACAGTAAGTACAAAGGAAAATTACCCTTAAAATGTTTCTCTTGTAACAAGATTGGTCACATTGGTTCTAGGTGCCCTAATGGAGAACAACATAAGGACAAGGACAAATACAAGAAGTACAAAGGAAATCCAAAGCAACAATGTTATATGGGTGTGGATGAAGGTTTAATTTATGATGAATCTAATGATAATAATGAAGAAGATATTATTTTTGTTTCTATAAAGGAAGATCATCTTGTAAAAGATAAAGAAGGTGAAAAAGTACTTGTTTCACATATTGGGTAGAATGATGACTGGATCATAGACAATGGGTGCTCATACCACATGACTGGTGATAAAATTAATTTTATATAACTCATTGATTTTGATGGTGGTGTTGTGAGGTCTATAAATAATTCACCCTACTTAGTGAAAGGTAAAGGTACTATTTCCTTTGATGGCTAAATTAATGCAGATGATGTCTATTATGTTGAAGGTCTAACATGTGGTTCATCTTAATGAAAAAGGATAATGACCTAATTTTAAAGGAGCAATATGTAGGATCATTAGAACTTTCGGTGATGATATTGTTATTGGAAGACAAACTAGAGGTAACTTATTTCAATTGAACAATATAGTTAACAGTTGTTTGGTTGCTAAGATGTAAGATAGTTGGTTATGGCATAGAAGGTTCTTCCATGTATACTTTGATAGTTTGGTGAAGGTAAGAAAGAATAATGTAGTGAGAGGAATGGCACAACTTGTGAAACTAGACAATTTGATGTGTAAAGAGTGTCAACTTGGTAAGTTAACTAGTAGATATTTCAAAAGAAAATCTTATTCATCAGATAATATACTTTATTTAGTACATATTGATTTATGTTGTCCTATGAGACAAAGGAGTTATAATGGAGATATATATTTTATCCTATTCACTGATGATTATTCAATAATGATGTGGGTTACATTTCTTAAAGATAAATCATATGCAATCAGTAAGTTCAAGGCTTTCAAAGCATTGGTGGAGAAGGAATCAAGAAAAAGTATGAAGTGCTTAAGATCGGATAGAGGAGGTGAGTTTACATCAGATGAGTTCATGAAATATTGTGAATAAAGTAGTGTAAAAAGATAGATGTATGCTCTAAGAACTCCTCATCAAAATGGTGTTACAAAAAGAAGAACAAAACATTTTTTTATGTTGCAAGGACTATGTTTATACATGGAGATGTACCAAAGACCTACTAGAGAGAAGAAATCAATACTATTGTTTATACTTTGAACTAGGTGAAAATGATGAAGGGAACCAACAAAATACTCTATGAGTTATGGTATGGTCATTCTTCTAGTGTAAATTATTACAAAAAAATTGAAAGTAAATGTTGTATAAAAAGAGATGATTTTTCTAGAAAATTTGATCGTAAAAGTGATTAAGGCATATTTTTGGGTTATTCAACTACGAGAAAAGCTTACAAATCTTTTAAAAAAAGGATTAATAAAATGATTGAAAGTGATAATGTGAAGATTGATGAATTTCCTGAGAAATCTAAGGAGACAGAAGATGATCAGGGAATAGAGTTTATTGAATCAAAAGAGCCTAGACTGATAGAGAATAACAATGAGGAAGAAGTAGTGCAATCGATAGAAGAAGAAGCTACTAGGTGTGAACCATAAATCCAAAGTCATGAGAAAATGAATCACTCTTCTGATCAAATTATTGGTGATAAGAATGCAAGTGTGTTGATAAGAAGTGAGGTTAGAGAAAGCACATGTCTGATATCACAATTTGAGCCCAAAATAATAAAGGAAGCAATTAAAGATGATGACTGGGTGAAAGAAATGCATGAAGAATTGGATTGGATTGAGAAGAATGAAACTTGGACTCTTGTGCCAAGACCTAAAGATAAAAATGTGATAGCTACAAAATAGGTTTTCAGAAATACATTAAATGAGGATGGTAAAGTTCTCAAAAACAAAGCAAGACTTGTGTGTAAGGGTTTTGTGCAAGAAGAAGGTTTGGATTATGGTGACACATTTTATCATGTAGAAATATTGGAAGGTTCAAGATATTGCTTTCTTGCGTTGCATTCAATAAATTCAAACTCTATCAAATGGATGTGAAATCAGTATTCTTGAATGGAATTATAGAGGAAGAGGTCTACATTGAGAAACTAGATGGATGTGCATTAACTATGGACACAAACATGGTATGCAAACTTCAAAAAGAACTGTATGGTCTGAAGTAAGCCCCTAGAGCATGGTACGAAAGATTGCATTCTTATGTCATTAGGATTGGTTTCAATTGTACGTATGATGATAGTAATGTTCACTTAAAGGTTGAAGGTGAGAAGACATTAATCTCTGAAGTATTTTTTTATGACATAATTTTTGGTGGTGATAATAAGATGAGTATTTATTTTGCTGATGAGATGAAGAAAGAATTTGAAATATAAATGATAGGGGAAATCAAATTCTTCTTAGGACTGTAGGTATCATAGTTGGACAATGGAATATACATATTTCAATCTAAATATGTGAAGGAGGTATTGAAGGCTTTTTGCAAGGAAGATTCTAAACCTGTTGGTACCCCCATCATTACAAGTTGTAAACTATCAAAGGACGATGAATCTAAGTCTATTGATGCCACTTTATACAACTCCATGATCATAAAACTATACTATTTTGTACATAGCAAAACAAATATTTTACAAGAAGTTGTCATAGTTGCAAGGTTTTAGTCAAACACAAAGGAGTCACACATGGTTGCAGTGAAGAGAATCTTTAGATATCTGAAAGGCATTATGAATTATAGATTATGGTATGCTCATGAAGGTAATTTTTTTCTAAGTGTTTTTACTGATGTTGATTGGGTTAGTAGTGTAGATGATCAAAAGAGCACAAGTGGTGGTGCATTCTTTCTTGGTGGTAGGCTTGTGTCTTTGACAAGAAAGAAATAGAATTGCATATCTCAATATAAAGTTCAAGAAGAATATGTGGCAACAACCATCAATTCCACACAGGTAGCTTGGATGAAGAAAATCCTAGAAGGGATCAAGGAGAAGATAACTTAACCGATGATAATTTGATGTGATAATATTATTTTTATAAACATTTCCAAGAACATGGTTATGCAGTCAAAGACTAAGCACATTGCTATTAAGTATAATTTCTTGAGAGAACAGGTGCTAGAGAAAGTGGTCAAGTTGGAGTACATTCCAACTAAAAAGAAAATTACATATATCTTTACCAAACCACTTACTAAGGATAATTTGGAGGTCATGCCCCTATCTAAGTAGAATTAGGATGCAAGTGTTGCATCAATCTAGTGGGTATTAATGTTTTGTTTTTTAATAGATTGATGTAAAGGGGACAACTCCTTAGGGGGAGAAGTCAGATAGATGAAGGCTTGATCATTATGGTGCCTTAGAAATTGTTTTCAAAGAGGGATAATGACTATGAGGATGATTACCAAGTAAGGAGGAGAATAGAAGAATAGAGAAAGGGGAGATGAACTATGAAGTACAGATAAACAAGGGGAGAGAAGTTGATGAGAATCTTGGTGTGTTGTCATCTAATGAAGTTGAAGAAAAAGTGTTGACATAATCATGTTCGGAGAATCCCCATAGGAGATGTCCAAACATGCAATGGAAAAAGTCACACAATAGAAAACACGAACACACAACAATCCCTAACAGAAAATTTAAATTTTATTCATCAATAACAGAGCTTACAAGAAATATTTTGGGCTGTAAGGCCTTCCCGATTATGGCCAATTACATCAAAAATACAACAAGATAAAAAATGATCCAACTTCCCCTAGCTAGTCCAGATCTATACCAAAATAGAAATTGGTTGGACTACAAAGGAAGATCTAAACTTGAGCTCGCAAGCCTCCAAAAAATATCCTTGTTCCAAAATAATACTAGCTCTGTTACACTTAGAATAATTGATTGAATTATGCTCTTGGTGTTAGAATAACTAATAAGGGGGGTGAATCAGTTAGATCAGTTATCCTACAATCCCAAATACAAATATGTAACTTATAAAAAAATTTCAACAAATTTTGCAGCTCGGTAAGACAAAATATCAAACTGTCTATGTGCTTTCCCGATTACCAATTAATTATCCAACTATGATTACTGACCTAATAAAATATGTAGTATGTAAAATATGATAACAAAACATTCATCACAATTAACACATAACACAATGATTTAACATGGAAACCCTGCTAAGGGAAAAATAACCTGGGACCGGTAACCCAAAATAATTCACTCTTTTGAAGTGAGCTCGGTGAAGAGCCAACCTTGTTAAAGGTTACAATACACACTGTTAAGTGTGACCTTGTTAGAGGATTTAAAACTAACAGTTAACTTTTGATCAACATTCACTATGGATCAACAAGATAATAATGTACATTCCTTGAATGACATAGGACAAAACATAAGACTCTTAAGTCCACTCAGTCAAGAGATTTTCTAAATCAATGGTTAAACTGATACAGTCTGATCTAATTCAAATACAACTAAATTGTAAATATTCAGATCTATATTATGATCATAAAATCCTCTATGATCATAAAATCCTCTGATCAATAAATCAATTCACTTCCTCAATAATTCTCAACTTACTATTACTCGGTAAACTGTTCTCTGATGCTCGGTTAACTCTGCAGTTCGGTTCTTCTTTAACAAGTCTGATCAAGCATGCATGAATAAGTCTTCACACAAAATCTTTGCAGTCTCTTTCTTTCTAGAATTTCTCAATAATGAAACTCATATCTCTTTTATAGACAAATAAATTATTTTCATGTCATCCATCAAATTTTTCCACTTAATCTCCTTCATCCATTTCACCTCTTAAACTTTCCTCAACAGATGTGTCATTAACACATTTCAATCTCATTCTTTAGATCTTCTCCAAATTTTTTCAATCATGGATCTCATAACAAACTTTATCCTTAAGCTCAAAATCATAACAATTTCCAGCTCATCAAATTTTGTCGGCTAAACTTAGCATTTAATATTTGCATCCATACTTGGTTAACAAAGAAATGTGTCGGTGAATACTAGCTTTCTAGATCAGTTAATATTGTCGCTCGATATACACTATGCTAGCTCGGTGTATACTGAAGTCTTCATTTATCAACCAGATTATCTTATATATTTTAGCTTCCTTATTCATAATAGATTAATGTAAAATAATCAAGTCAAAAATATGAAGCCATAGACTCATTAATAAGTCACCGAAAGTAGTCCTTATCCTCATCTATCATATTCATCTTTCCTCCATGTACATATCTCATTTCTTCATCTTTTCTTCCTTCAACAAATGTTCAAATGTTTGCAACTAACAAGATAAGTACTGTCAAAACTAGTTGACATCAATGACAACATATTGACTGATTTAATCATCTTACATATCATTTTAGTAACTCAGTGATCCCTAATCATCGATCTTCAAGTCATTCAGAGATCCAATCAGTTGTAGGTCATCAATCTCTTCCTTTGGCATTGATGGCAACACAAGCAATATGAAATATGTCATACACATACCAAACATGTATTCTATAACTATGTAAGTAAATGTTGTAACTCGGTAAGCTCACCCTTACATATTTAATATGTTTAATCACTACAAAAACATAACAACATTACAAGTGCAGACTCTCCCTGCGGATTTGATCCTTTTCAGTTTCCCTTTCTCTATGTTCTCACTAATTGATTTTTCATAAATTCATTCTCTCTCCCTTTGACAACAATGCCAAAGAAAACATAAAATAGCTCTTCAGTAGCTAAATTGAATTCTCTATTGTTTGGTGCAGACCATGTATCTTTGTATACTAATAATCAAAAAATTTGTTCGAGCTCCTCCAATCTTTCACAACCTTAGATAGAATCCAAAGTGTTAGCTATGTTGCATCAACATGAATGATCTTCTGATAAAATATAGGTTGATACAACCTCTAGATCACATTAGTGACTGATAGATAGGGGACGGACCCCAAGTCTAGTCCTCAAATATTCAAAAGTGTCCTTTGGTAAGGGTTTTGTGAAAATATCAGCAAGTTGCTTCTTTGATGTTACATACTCTAGTTTTACTTGCTTCTCTTGAACTTGTTCCCTTAAGTAGTGATACTTAATTGATATATTCTTTTTCTTTGAATGTATCATAGGATTCTTAAAAATATTAATAGCACTAGTGTTGTCACAATATATAATCACCGGTTTAGTGATTACCTCATTCATTCCTTCCAACACTTGTTTGATCTAAGCAATATTTGAATAGTTTGTAGCAGGAGCAACATATTCTACTTTAGCAGTAGACTAGGAAATACAAGGTTGTTTCTTACTTGTCCAAGTTACAAGCCTTTCTCCAAAGAAAAATGCTCCACCAATTGTGCTCTTCTGGTCATCTATTTTTACAGCCCAATCTGCGTCGATGTAAACTCTAAGTTCAAATTTGCCTTCCTTTGAATACCATAATCCATAATCCTCCATCTTCTTTAAGTATCTCAAGATTATTTTCACTGCAATCATATGTGAATCTTTAGGATTGGTAGAAAATCTAGCCACAATCCCAACTGCATGTGCAATATAAGGCCTACTGTGTACAACATACATCAATTTGCCAATCATAGATATATATAGTGTCTAATTTATCTCAGTTGATTCATCATCCTTTGTCAATTTACATCTAGTTACCATCGGTGTTCCCACTAGTTTTGCATCTTCCATGCCAAATGTTCTACGTACTTCCTTAATGTATTTTGATTGAGTAATAAAAATACCATCATTCTACTATAAAATCTACAATCCTAGAAAGAATTTAATCTCTCTAAACATTGACATTTCAAATTCCTTTCTCATTTCATCAGCAAAAGATTTTCAAATTAGCTCTTGTCCTCCAAAGATTAGATCATCAACAAATATCTCAGCAATCAAAATATTATCAGCAGATCCTCCTTTCATGTACAAATTATTGTTCTCACTAGTTCTTACAAAACCAATAGGTAAAAGATAAGCATTTAGTCTTTCATACCATGCCCTCGATGCTTTCTTCAATCCACATAAAGCTTTTTGCAGTCTACATACCATGTCTTTCTGATTCAGATCAACAAACCCTTTCAGTTGTTCTATGTAGACCTCCTCCTCAAGTATTCCATTCAGAAATGTTGACTTTACATCCATTTGATACACTTTAAATCCCTTATGTGCAACATATGCAAGTAATATGAAAACTCCTTCCAGTCTAGCAACAGGTGCAAAGGTTTCACCATAATCAATACCTTATTCTTGTGCATATCCCTTGCAAACAAGTCTTGCCTTATTCCTAGTGACCTCTCCATTTTCATTCAGCTTATTTTTGAAAATCCATTTAGTACCAATAATATTTTTATCTTTTGGTGTAGGTGTTAGGAATGAATCCAAAGTTTTTTGGCAGTCATTCTGTAGCAGTTGTTGTTGCATTCATGACTTGGATTGTCATTGATGTCAACATAGTGATATTGTGGATATTAGCAGGAAAGCAGGTACAGTTTTGTTTTGCACACATGTTATATTATAGATTGGATTTTGTGCAGTTGATGGTATGTTCTTTGGTGTGTTATTAACCTATGGTTAATAGCACAAAAAGAAATTCATTCATTTGTAAGAGTTATGAGCATTTTGGTGAAAGTAGTGTTTAGATAGTGTTTCTGTGTAGCGATGTTCAGAAATTGGAGGATATCTCTTAGTTGGGATGGAATCTGATTTTGCATAGTTAAAGGGATGTTGGAGACTCATTAATGATGATGTGGTTCATAGCACAAACTTTGAGGACATGTTTGGAGAAAGTTACAGTAACTAGAAGCCGACAGTTTTATGAGAATTTTGTGTGTAGCGTGTAGAATTTATTATTTTGTAATTGAGGACCGACTCATTTGTAATTATTTGAGTTTGGTATATAAGAAGGAATTTTTTCCTTATTGTAATGTGTACTATGAAGAGTGAGATGCGAATATATGCATGAAGTGAAGAAAAGAGCTAATTCAGTGATGAAGGAAGACTTGTGAGTACAGAGATCTGGAATTGTGATCTTGTGTAGCAAAGAGTGTAGTTTTGGCACAATGTGAAGGAGGTAATATATTTCATATTATTCTACTGAATAATTCTAAGATCTTGTGGACAGTGGGTTCAAAGATCTTGCCTTGAAGCTGTTTGGGCAGTGGGTCCTTCTGTCTTCCATAAACTCTTAACCGGGTTAGAATCTTTTAACAGGGATTCAAAATCTCCTAACAAGGATTTATATGTACTGAATGTATTTCATAAGACTCCTAACAGGGTCCATCCTCTAACAAGGAACTTTCATATTAGTGCATCATTTTGTGGGCATCATTCCCACCGGGGTTTACTCTTTTCAAGAGGTTCCCTAGTTAACATATCTCGTGTTATTGTGCAATTGTGTATGGTTATCTTTCTATGGTTGATCAGTACATTGATTATATTGTTTAAAGCTATTAAATGGATAAATTATCTGATAACTAATTCATCCCCCCCCCCTCTCAGTTATCTTGGGGATCTTTACTTTCTAACAGTAGGTACCAATGTCCATGTCTTATTCTTCTCAATTTGTTCAATTTCCTCATTCATATCCTTGATCCATTCTTCATTCTCAAGTGCAACCTTAACATTCTTAGGTTCAAACTCACAAACTAAGCATGTGTTTTGTCTTAACTTACTTCTTGTCATCAGGCCAGCTTGCTTATCTCCAATGATTTGATTCTTTGGATGGTGTCTTCTAACAAATATTTCTAGCACTTGATCTCTTCTTTGCTCTTCATTCTGTTCAGGTTCATTTTCCTACTCGATAGCTTCATCCTAATTCTTGGTTTCCATTTGTTGTTCCTCAGTAACATTTTCTTGATTCTCAGTAGACTCAGCCTTTGGCCTCGGTAGATGATCTGGATCTTCAACATAAGTAAACCTACCATAGTCTTCTAGTTCCTTCATGCTTTCTTCATCATTCTTTTCAGTAAACTCATCAACTTTTATATTAGCACTTTCTATCATCTTATTAGTAACCTTATTCAAACATTTATATGCTTTACTCTTAGTAGAATATCCCAAGAATATTCCTTATTCACCTTTAGAGTCAAATTTACCATTCCTATCATCTTTCAAAATAAAACATCTACTACCAAAGATTCTGAAATAACTTACACTTGGTGTGTATCCAAACCATAACTCATAAGGTGTCTTGTTTGTGTCTTTCTTTAGTTGAACTCAGTTCAGGACATATACTGTTGTGCTAACTACCTCTCTCCAGTACATTTGTGCAACATTTTTCTCAATCATTAGTGTTCTAGCACAATCAACAATAGATCGGTTTCTCCTTTCAGCAATTCCATTATGTTGTGGTGTTCTAGGTGCAGAAACTTGTCTTTTGATACCATGCTC
The DNA here is from genome assembly GCA_027943335.1 of Chamaecyparis obtusa. Lineage (NCBI taxonomy): Eukaryota > Viridiplantae > Streptophyta > Pinopsida > Cupressales > Cupressaceae > Chamaecyparis > Chamaecyparis obtusa. The sequence continues at coordinate 36,081 of BSBK01000983.1, forward strand.
ATTACAATAGTTAGTGAATTCATCATAAACAAACTCACCTCCTCTATCAGACCTTAAGCATTTCAATTCTCTACTGGTTTCTTTTTCAACTTTAGCCTTATACCATTTGAACATTTTGAATGCCTCAAATTTTTCTTTCAAGAACATGACTATCATCAATCTAGTATAGTCATCAACAAACAAAATAAATTATTTATCACCATAATAGCTTTGAGTTCTCATAGGACCACATAAGTCAGTGTGAACAAACTCCAAAATTCCTATAGATGAATAGTCCTTACTTTTAAAACTAGATTTTGTCATATTTCCTTTCTGACATTGATGGAACATAACATGATCAAGTTTGGTTAGATTTTGCAATCCTCTTTCTAGTGATCTTAATCATGTTATCAAAATTTACATGACATAACCTCTTATGCCATAACCATGCATCTTCATTTTTCACTAGTAAATAAGAAGTCTCAACATTGTCAAGATAAAATAAACTACCTTTTGATTATTCTCCTGTTCTGACAAGCTTTCCATTTTCATCATAGATTCTCACCTTCTTTCTTTCAAATGTTACTCGGTGACCTAAGTTATTAAGCTATGCTACACTCAACAAATTGTAATTTAGTCCTTTTACCCAATAATCATTATCACATCTTATTTTATCATTCAATAGAATAGATCCTTTTCCTTTAACCATGAAAGGTGTGTCATTTCCCATTTTTACTGATACTCCATTATAATTCTCAAGATGATCAAGCTTATCTTCATCACCAGTCATGTGATGTGTATAGCCACTATCAATGATCCAAGTATCATTCTTACTAACTTTATAAATAAGTGTTGTTTCTACATACCTTTCCTCCTCTTTTGAATCATCTTTCATCACAACAAATACCACCTCAATATCATCATCGGTGTCAATGTCGGTGTCATCTTCTTTAGCAATGTAACATGCCTTTTTTCCCTTATCTTTGTGATCTTGGTTGTCTCTATTGTAGTGTCGATTTCCTCTGTTATTCCTTCTGGCATAACTTTCATCTCTAGATCAGTCTTTGTCTTTATCATCCTCTTTCCTATCAAGACATCTAGCAGAAATGTGGCCAACTTCTTTACAATTAAAACAAGCTAAAGGTAATTTTCCCTTGTACCTTCCTTTACCTTTCTGCAATCTTTGGGCCATAAGTGCTTCAAGCTCATCAAGCTCATCATCAGTAATACTATCACTTTCATTCCTTATATTATGCTTACTACTAGATTTTCCAATCTTAAGAGGAGACATAAAAGCAGACTCAACACTCGGTATAATACTATTGTCAAAATTATTCAGCTTAAAAGTTGTTAACTTTCCAATCAAACTATCAAGAGTAAGAGTGCTACCAAGTGCAGACCTCATTTTATGAATAGCAGATTTTTTGATTGCATAAGCAGATAATAAAGTTCTCAGTATCTTACTTACCAGTGTATCTTCAGAAATTATACCACCAGCACCTCAAATAGCATTAACTACCTCTTTGATTTGGTTTGTGTACTATATGATATTTTCTCCTTCTTTCATCTTCATGTCATCAAATCTGCCTCTCAAGCTTTCAGCTTTGGCTCTCATCACATTTGCATCACCACCATAAACTAGAAAAAAAATTTCCCACATTTGCATTGTTGTAGGGCAGTCTTTGACATCCTCAAATTCAGCATCAAATAGAGCAGCAACAATCTCTATCATAGTAATGTTGTGTTCATGTCAGTCTCTCAGCTGATCAAGAGTTAAAGGTCCAACATTCGGTTGTAAGTAGCCATTGTCCAGTAAAGGTATAGCGGACTCTCCAATTCTAGATATGTGAAGTCTCATCCAGATTTTCCATATAGTAAAGTTATCTTTATTCATCTTCAGCACTTCCCTCTTTTACATCTTGTAATCTTTCTGCTTAAGTCCTTAAAACTCTCTTCCAAGAAACCAATATGCTCTGATACCAATTGTTAGAATAACTGAGAGGGGGGGTGAATCAGTTAGATAAGTTATCCTATAGTCCCAAATACAAAGATGTAACTTATAAAACAATTTCAACAAATTATGCAACTCGGTAAGATAAAATATCAAACTGTCTGTGTGCTTTACCGATTACTAGTTAATTATCCAACTGTGATTACAAACCAAATCAAATATGTAGTGTGTAAAATATGATAACAAAACATTCATCACAATTAACACATAATACAATGATTTAACGTGGAAACCCTACTAAGGGAAAAACCACCTAGGAACGGTAACCCAAAATAATTCACTCTTCTCAAGTGAGCTCGATGAAGATCCAACCCTGTTAAAGGTTACAATACACACTATTAAGTGTGACCTTGTTAGAGGATTTAAAACTAATAGTTAACTTTTGATCAACATTCACTATGGATCAACAAGATAACAATGTATATTCCTTGAATAACATAGGGAAGAACATAAGACTGTTAAGTCCAATCGGTTAAGAGATTTTATGAATCAATGGTTAAACTGATACAGTCTAATCTGATTCAAATACAACTAAATTATAGATATTTAGATCTATATTATGCTCATAAAATCCTCTGATCAATAGATCAATTTACTTCCTCAATAATTCTCAACTTACTATTACTCGATAAATTGTTCTCTGACGCTCAGTTAACTCTTTAGTTCATTTCTTCTTTAACTAGTCTAATCAGGCATGCATGAATAAGTCTTCACGCAAAATCTCTACAGTCTCTTTCTTTTTGGCATTTTTCAATAATAAAACTCACATCTCTTTTATAAACAAATAAACCATTTTCATATCATCCATCATATTTTGCCGCTTAATCTCCTTTGTCCATTTTGCCTCTTAAAATTTCCTTAGTGGATGTCTCATTAACATGTTTCAATCTCATCATTTAGATCTTCTCTGAATTTTGTCAGTCGTGGATCTCATAACAAACTTTACCCTTAATCTCAAAATCATAACAATTTCCAGCTCATCAAATTTTGTCGGCTAAACTTAGCATTTAATATTTGCATCCATACTCAATTAACAAAGAAATGCGTTGGTGAATACTAGCTTTATAGCTTGGTTAATATTGTCGCTCAGTATACACTACACTGACTCGGTGTATACTGAAGTCTTCATTTACCGACCACATTATCTTGTATATTTCATCTTCCTTCTTCATAATAGATTAATGCAACATAATCAAGTCAACAATATGAAGCCATAGACTCATCAATAAGTCACCCAAAGTATTCCTTATCCTCATCTGTCATATCCATCTTTCCTCCATGTAGATATCTCATTTATTCATCTTTTCTTCCTTCAACAGATGTTCATATGTTTCCAACTAACAAGATAAGTACTGTCAAAACTAGTTGACATCAATGACAACATATTGAGTGATTTAATCATCTTACATATCATTTTAGTAACTTGGTGATCCCTAATCATTGATCTTTAAGTCATTTAGATATTCGATCATTTGTAGTTCATCACTCAGATTAGAATATCCTCTGTTACTATTTTTTTTCCCTTTGTCTTTTTCCATCCCCTAAACACTATACCTTCCTTATATGCTACTTGCCACAAGTTGGCTTTACAACAATAATTAATTACAAAACATCAATCGACTCTCAACATAGCCTTTATAATATATTTACTCATGTCAGTCTTTAAACAGTCATCAAATCCACATAGAATAATGCAACACACCATATTTAGGTCCCCACATGTCCAACAGTCCATCCATAACACAAGGAGCATGACCCAAATTAAATGCACCATTCAGCCAAGCTGATTCATCCAAATAAGCAATTCAATTAGCAAGGGAACCGATCACTAAAATCCTCAACTAACCAACCAACAAAGTGGCTACCAACCACCAAGATCCATCGGTGAAGCCAAACAAGCTTACAAATGAGAACTATCACAAAGAGATCGAGAATCTTGGGTCTCCAACTGAGATACAACAGAAATCCAAAACCAAACACAAACATATTTTTGGGTGATACAAGATTTCCAACTACCCTAGGATGCTCCTACATCAGACACCCCAAGTGCAAAAATATGTTCTTAGTAGCTCAATGAACATCTTTCAGGATTCAACACATAAATCCTGAAATGGTTCTTGATATACATGTCCTCTAAGTTCACAACACATTTTCCTTGGTTCCACTTCTATTTTATTTTCCTTTTCAAATCCTTTCTTGTTATGCTATAGGCCCATCTTCTATTTTGATCACCAATCCTTCCAGAATCCTTCAACTCACTTCTCCTACTGAAACTTAGGTTCCTCTTACCGAGTGTTGGATCCTACAAAGGCATAAGGGAAAACTTTATGTCATACCTCTCAACAGTAAATACATTCTTAACACAATCATGTACAACCTTACAATCATACTACCAAGGTCTACCAAGTAATATGTTGCAAGAACTCATGTCCACAATATTACATAACACTTCATCAACATACTGTCCAATCTGAAAATCAACAAAACATTGATCCCTTACCTCTCAACCATATTCATCTTGCACCCAACTAATCTTGTAAGGATAAGGATGTCTCACCCTCTTCAAACCAAGTTTCTAAACCATTTCCTTGGCAACAAGGTTATCAATACTTCCACTATACACAATCACATTACAAATTTTACCTCTTGAATTGCACTGAGTTCTAAACAAATTCCTCCTCTAACAAGATTCCACCTTAGTACCAAGTAATGTTCTTCAAACCAACAAGTTTTCTAACTCTGCCTTAGGTTCTGTATATTCTCATTCACAATAGCATTCATGCTATTACCAAGTTTCTTATTTGCATGGGAACATTCAAATGATCGATGTCCTTCTTTACCATAATTATAATAATTACCCTTGATTCCACCTCTACATGTTCTTCTTCTCAGTTCTATAGTTTTTGGTCCATCTTCAAGTTTTGGTTTGTCTTTCACCAAGTATTCTTTCTTTTCCTTCCCTCAAAAATGACCACGATTTCTTCTCCTCAACTTCTCTTCTACCTTCAGGGCATATTGATAAGCATCTTCTACTAAACCAATCTTTAACATACCAATCTCATCCTAGATATTGAATTTCAAACCATTAACATACCTTACCACCTTTTCTTTAGAAAGTTCTCTATTCCCAGACTGAATTGTTAACTTATAAAAATCCTCAGTATAATCTCCCATAGTCATTCCCTTCTATTTTAGATTCTACAATTTCTAAAACAACTCAAGTTCATAGTCAGTAGGGATGAACTTTCATTTCAATTTTGCCACCATCAACCTCCACCGATTGATCTTCATTTCACCTTCTTCCTCTCTGTCTCTCTACAATTATTTCCACCATAATGCATCATGTCCTTTCAATTTTTTTGTGCCAACCTCACTCTAAGAGGATCTCCAATGTCTTATAGCTCAAAGTAATCTTCTAACTCATCGATCCAGTCAATCAGGTCCTCAGGTTTCAATGTACCCAAGAAATTATAAACCTCCATTCAGTAAGATGTACTCAACTAAGCTCTAGATTCTTGCAACTAATCAGTTCTATCTCCACTAGATCTATCCATTCAGTCATCTCTACCATCACCACTAGATCCAGCATCTTCAAAGTCTTCAGCAAATTCCTTATAACTATTATCATTTCCAAGATTCCTCGGCATACCATTAATAGCCCTCATAATCTTGGTGACCATTTTATTTTTCATTAACATCATCCCAAATCTGACATCTGATTTCAATTTCTCTGCTAACCTCACTTCCATAGCATCACAGAGATCTTCAATCATCCTAGTGTCCAATCTTCTCAGAGGCATCTCCAAATATTTTTTAAAACCCTCTACAACAAACCCTAAACTGACCACCTTGTGACAGCCTCTAAAATTAATGCAAGTCAAATCACAACTTGCTACCTTACACGAACAATCAGACATGACTTCACAAGTCTAGGGACATGGATCTATAACACGGATCTCTGAAGGAAACTCAACTTTTTCATGGATCAACCCAATCAAGCTTCCACTCAAAAATGTCAAATTCTCTCCAAAAAGATCAAACTTTTTTTGCATACCACCTAATGCAATCATGGTCGCATAATCCCCATAGGAGATGTCCAAACATGCAGTGGACAAAGTAACACAATGAAAAACATGAACATACAACAATCCCTAAAAGAAAACTCAACTTTTATTCATCAATAACTAAGCTTACAAGAAACATGCCAGGTTGTAAGGCCTTCCATGGCCAATTACATCAGAAATACAAAAAGGTCAACAATGATCCTAGAGACACCTAAAAATCCATCTTATTAATTAAAAATATTTTAATTAATAAAAGTCCTGATGACATCATCATTATTTAATTAATTAATTATTTGATTAATTAATTAATAAATATTTTTATTATCCCCTCCTATCTTAATTAAATTCCTTTAATTAAGGAATCACTCCTAAAACTATTTAAATCAAATTTAAAGATCTCCTCTCTCCTGAATTTATTAAAATATTTAATAAATATTGCTCACCCAAACCCTCTTTAAATAAATTAATTATTTATTTAATTCCCAAAATCCTAGATATCTTGTAGACTCTTATAAACCTATCCTCTCATCCCTAATCACTCCCTAACCGCGCTTAAGGGCCGATTCCTAACCCTCTCCCTTTGACCCAAAGTCAACACCCTCATTAATGAGCCTTACAAACTCTTGAATGACCCCTTACACCTTCATTAATGGCTCTTATAGCCTTATTAATGAGAGACCACTTCCCTTATTCCATCATTGTCCCCTATCAAACTTCCCTAGTGTTTCTCACACATGTGTGAGCAACATTGGTCTCTCCACCCATTAATGACTATCATTATCTCCTTGACCCTAAGCCTTAACCCTTGGTCCTAAACCCCAACCCTTGATCCTAAACCCTAACCATTCTTCCTAACCCAATCCCTTCCTCAAATCCTATAATTATTCCTCCTTTCATGAGAAAAAAACAAATTCATTCCTTCATTTACAAGCATAGTTATAATGTTCATTTTCATTTAGAATATCATAGCATATATTAGCATTGTTAGATTTCCTTCATGTTTTCATGTTTTATAACTCATCCTAGCTTAGTTTAATGGATTAACCTAGTTTATTTTGAGAATTAAAAAACCATCTCTAATTCATAACACATCTATACTTGAGTTAAAATGAATCTTGCATCTCATCCATAAACTTAGAAACTGCATCTCATCATTTGCACCCTTCAAACCCTAGGGGAAAAACTAGTTCCCTATACCAGGTTTTGTGCCACTTTTGGGGTCCCCATGGCTTTCATATGATCCTAATCTACCCTAATCCACATTGGGGATATGGTCATTTTTCTTGGAGAGCACACCCACATCCCTCTTGAATGAGAAAAATCAAACAGTGCCCAGGTGCTCCTGTTTTGGCTCAATCTGAGGTGGTCTTGTGAATTGATTTTTCTATATGTCATTTGTGCTTTGTTTGAACTAACATTTGAATGTCTTAGTGTGATCCCAATAGGTTAGGTTCACATCATCCATAGATCCAACTATTAGGATTAACAATGTAGAAATGACAATTACATGCAAATATAACCTATATCAAAAAATAATAAACCAGACAGAAGAGAACACAAGACACAAAGATTTAATGTGGTTCACCCAATCCCTGAATTATGTCCACCAATAGCGAGTCCAATATTTTATTATCCAGTGATTACAACTGATTACAATCTGTAATCCCTTACAGCTTAATATCACTGCAAGAAGCAACTAAAAACATGCATTGTCGAAACCCTAACCCTAAGCCATATTAGGGAAGGAGGAAAAGTGTACAGTACTTTCCTGATTAGTCACCACAAGCCAACACCAACTTCCTCTAGCTAGTCCATATATTTACCAAAACAACAATTGGTTGGACTACAAAGGCATATCTAAATGTGAGCTCGCAAGCCTCCAAGAAATCTCCTTGTTCCAAAACAATAATAGCTCTACTACACTTTGAATAATTGACTGAATTATTCTCTTAGATTAGAATATCCTTTGCTACTAATTTTTTCCCTTTTTCTTTTTCCATCCCCCTAAGCACTACCCATACCTTCCTTATATACTACTTAGCCACAAGTTGGATTTACAACAATAATTAATTACAAAATATCAGTCGGCTCTCAACATAGCCTTTATAATATATATTTCTTCATGTCGACCTTCAAATGGTCATCAGATCCACATAGAAGAATGAAACCTACCAAATTTAGGTCCCCACACATCCAATGGTCCATCCATAACTCAAGGAGCATGACCCAAATTAAATGCACCAATTGGCCAAGCTGATTCATCCAAACAAGCAAGTCAATCACCAAGAGCAACTAGCACCAGATCATATCACCAAGACCCAGAAGGTAGCCGAGCACTGAAATCCTCAACCGAATAACCAACACACCAAGTCACCAAGTCTGTTGACAAAAATATCACCAAGACTCAGTCGGTAACTGAGTATCGAACTCCTCGACTAAGAAACCAACAAAGTGACTACCAACCATCGAGCTCCATCGATGAAGCCAAACAAGCTTACAACTAAGAACTATCACAAAGAAATCAAGAATCTCAAGTCTCAATCAAGATACAATAGAAATCCAAAACCAAACACAAACATATTTTTGGTTGATACAGGATTTCCAACTACCCGCGGATGCTCCTTCATCAAGTGTTGTGGTTCAAGAACATGTTTGGATGTTTGGTACTGCTTTTTGTGTTCCCATCAATGGCATATGGGGATATTATTGGAATAACTAATGCAATTGAGATGAGTAAGTATGTTGATAGCTTGATGATGTGTTTTTTCGGTTATGTTATTTTCATTTATGTCAACTTAGGTGTTCTTGGTTGACAATGTTCTTGGTGTACCAAGTTATGATGGAGAAGATGAATTGGGAGTTATTTTGTGAATTTTTGGTGTGTAATTTGGCACATAGTCTTTAGAGGTGTGTATAATGCTATATCTATGATCACATATGTTTATGATGAGTTTTATGCAAGTTACAATCAATGTGGTGAAGATAGTGAATTGGTTAAGTAGTTAGGAATAGAGAAGAAAGATTTGACAGGTATGTCCCACATGAATGGAATCAAGTGTTGCGGTTAGAGGTGTTTAATCTTGATGACATTATTGGATTTTTTTTGCAATTGCACCCATATTGATGATCGATGGACAGAGTTACAGGATTCTAAAATTTAGACTGCGAAGAAAGAAAAAATACTAAAGAATAATCGGTTAGATCCTTGATCGATGAAGACAGATCAGTTTACGAAGATAGATGAGTATTTCATAATATGTGATGATGTTACTCCTAAATGGATCAAGATTTTTCATTAGTATTCATTTGCACAGTCGATAAACAAAGCAAGATAGTTCAGTCAGTTATAACTACGCAGTAGTCACCGAGCACAGAGGTTTCTAAGTACACAGGATTACCGAGTACCAGAATATACTGAGACCGATGGACAGTATTTACCGAGTAATCCATAGTTCACATAAAATTGTGGAATGACACATATTTCAAGGTGAACAACTTTTTTCCGAGCAAGAAAATGGTTTACAAAGATCGAGGTGAATATTTATTGCGGATGTAATCATTTAATGAATGATGATTCCTATGTAATGATGATCTAGGTTAATCATATGAATCATTGATCTTAGGTTTTCTAAGATAGTGTCTATTAGTGTTCAAATTTATAGATGATCAAAAATAATTAGAAAACCTCTAATTCTTAACTCTTGCAGTCCCAATAGATGCATCAAACAAAAATAAACACTAAAGTATTAAGAATCTAATATCCTTCTTCACTTTGAGCTCTTAGCTATAGGTGGGTATACCTATTAGATTAATTCTTCAAAGATCACAACAGTTATCAGTATACTTGATACTAATCTAAAAATATAAATCTCTCAAAACTTTAAAGTAAATTGTCATTTAAATTGATTGATGGTGAAGACAGTGCAATCTAAGTAATGACCAGTGCCAAATCCTAGGGCATCAGAGTCAAATAAATGTAAATCTACAAAAATCTATAAAACTCAAATAAAACCAAACCCCAAATAAAATGCCTTACAAATTATCTTCTTATGCATACATCATGTTATCAAATTCATACATAAATACTAAAAATCTTTGAGACCTCACTTAAGATTTATCCCTTCCTTGAAAAGAACTTAAGATTCAACCCCACTATCTACCTTGTAGGAAGATGTACCTAAAATGCCTTGTAGATTAAATACACAAAGAAATCATATTCATAGATGAAGACAACAAAATATATACATGGAACTTCAGTATATTTTTATTGATCAACCTTTTGCATCAATACATTCAAAAAACTTGAATTCCTAAGATTCAAAGCACTAAAATTCATAAAATCCTATTACAATTAGCACTTCACCACCCTTTGGTGTGATTTAGAAATTTCTATATATAAGAAAAACCATCTTGGAATCCCTTTTTATAGGATGCAACAAGCTTCAGATGGTTTTGACAGTGACTTGCTCTAGAATACAAAATACTTGAATTTCAAACAGAAAAGGAAGAAACTGGTGCCATAAGTTGTTTCTTCTCATGGTGAATTCCCTTTTGAGTGGCACCTTTGTCTATCGGTAATCAGAGAAACTGCTAAAGTTTTTATGTGAATGATGACCACCATTACAGGCTAACCTACATCATTCTTTGTATGATAATTGCTCTCCTTATATTTTAGGATCAAGTGCCAAGTGTGTTTCACTCTTCTTCTTTTGCCTCTAATTCAATGACAGTTGGCTTCTTCTTCTTTGGCTTGGTGCTTTTTTCCCATGCTGCCACAACAGCTTCTGAGGGCCAATTGTGCCCTTTCAAGTCCTACAACAGCTTGATCTATCTATCCCATCTAGAGTCAATGATAGCCTTTATATCAACAATAAACTTAATGCAGTCATTTTCCACTTTGATCAGGTTATCAATGATATTGTTACATCCATTCATGTCCAAGGATCCCTCATCACTAAGAAAGGCCTCCTATCTAATTATTACCTGGTCCATGCTTGATTTCCACTCATCTAGACCTATGGTATTTCCATCATCTCCAAATGTTGAAGGTAGATACTTACTATAACCTTGACCAAATATCGCCATTTTAGCCTTTATTTGATTTTTTTTCCTTTGAAAAAGCTCCAAGTGGTATTGATCAATTCTATCTTTTCATACACTTCAGTAACCACTTCAGGGATATCTTGTCTATGAGGTTGTAGTGCATCTAGTTTTTCAAACAAAGCACTTCTTCCAGACCAAACATTAAAAAGTAGCTCCAAAGTAGCCACTGCCTCTTTGACATCCTCATTCACCTTTTGTAACATGCCTAATTATTGATGGACCGATTCCATTCTTTCTTTAATTCTTTCACACATGTGTGCATGATCTTAGAGATAGCCTTTAAGGCTATATCCAACTGATTTATTTTTTAATCATCTGCTGTCTTATCAAGAATTTCTATCACTAGTTGGGTTGCAGCTTCAATCTATAGAGTTGGAGGGGGAACTGCTTTAGAAGCTTCCTCAAGCTTAGATTTTAATTCCTTTAGTTCATCCTCCAAGGCCTTAATCTTCATAAGACTCAAATCTCTGTCCTTTTCTATTTTCACTAAATTCTCAAATAGTTGTGCATACATGTTTGACAATTGGGTTTTCTTTGCTTCATTCAAGTGGGAAAAATGTGTCACAGCCTTTGATACCTCAAGATCACTGGTATTTTGGACTGTCCAGATGATCTTGTCTCCCTCCATTTTGTCTTCTATACTAATCAGAGAAGGTTTTTGGGTCCTTGGAGCTAAATACCACATTGCTACAGCCTTGGATTTAGGATCATATTCACTTCCCCTAATCATATCACCAATGTGGACTTCATAAGGTAGTTTGCCCTCTAGTTGTTTCCTTATTTGATCAATGATGAATGCTGAGGTTAAATCCCATCTAGGCACCAAAAGCATTCCACTAGATTTTACCATCTCTTTGGCCTCTTCAACTAAAATTTTTTCTATTCTAGGATCATAAGAAGTAATGTAGTCAAGGTCAGAGAATCCAATTAAGGATTGTCCAAACTTGCATCCAAACACCAACACAGCAGAACTACACAAGGATAAAACTAGATCTAGAAGGAAACTGAAATATTTATTCATCAACAACTGATTACATCCAATGTGTTAGGTTGTAAGGCCTTCCTAGTTATGGCCAAGTACAAAACAAGAAACCAATTCTACAAGATCACGCAGGATCCAACACCACTTAGCTAGTCCAGGTCTATAATGCAACAGAGCACTAGTAGGTACTCCAAGAAAGATCTAAACTTGTGCTCACAAGCCACCAAGCCAATCCTCTTGTTCCTAAGCTCAGAAGCTACTAACTCTGCTACTAATCCAAATCTGCCATCCTCCTCCCTAAACAACTACCCAAACACCCCCTTAAATACTAATCTTCACCGACAAGTCAGCTAGAAGAAACAATTAACTCCCCAAGCCAAGTCGTCTTCCACTACAAACAATTATTAAATGCAATACAATTCGGCTCTCAAATATCCTTACAAATATTTAATTCCCCATGTCGGCCACAAGATCTACATAGGAGAATACAACAAGAACTACAAACAATAAATGCACCAAGTCGGCCAAGCAAATATCCAAGAACACTAGTCGATAAGACCAATTACTGAGCAATAGAGAAATAATTAAGCACCAGTGCACCAACCACACCAAACATCATGGAGCATCACAGTTATCACCGAGCACCAGGAATAACTGACACCTTCAAACACCAAGTGTTCTTCAAAAATGGAGCACCCCGGTAAACACTATAACTGAGTAACATATTTTCACTAAACTTCTCGGGTAACACTGTAACTAAGCAACCATACTCAAAGATCGAGCAATTACTTCACCAATTAAGATCAAAACTACCAGCTGCCTCTCAAAATAAATATATTTTTTGGGTGATATAGGATTGCAAAGAATCCTAGAATGCTCCTGCATCAAGAAGTTAGAGCCCTCAGAGTTTCATCACTAGGTTCCATGCCTTCTAGTAGGGCCTTTGCAACTTCTTGTTGTTTTTTTCCAAATAAGGAAATTTCTAAATTCAGCACTCTTGATGAATTGATCATCACTAAGGAATTCCTCCTAGTAAAACTCCCTCTCATCCCTTCCTAGTAAGAGAGGTAGTTCCTCTTCTTCCTTTGAGGCTAGCTTTTTTCCTTCTCTAATAGTCTTCCTCAATTTGTGATAATAGGCTCGGTCACCAGGCACTAGAGCTGAGGCTCTGTCTATCACTTTCTTCTATTTTTTCTCCTTGGAGGGCCCACCTACCTCAATTTTTTTCCTCTTTTGTGGTGGTTCAGGAGTATTCTCTACCTCTTGTGGTCCTGAGTGACATCAATGATAGGGGAGTCAAGGGCTTGTGGTGGACTATCACCTTCCTGTGATTCACCAGTATACTCCTCATGATCAAAAGAGGAATGATATTTCTCCACATCTAATTTTTCTTCAAGCATTTTCTCTAGTTGACTGGATAGGGTACCATGCATTTCAATCATCCTATCATTTCTTTTCAGATAAGGGAGATGGGAAAAAACCCTCCAAAAACCATCTTGGCCTTTTTTATTTGAGCCTCCAATCTCAACAAGTCATAATATTTGGTAAGCCTCCTACCAATCTCATCTCTATCCATTATGTTCCTTATTACATCTTCTTCATCACAACCCTCATGTTCCTTGATTGTACCAATATTGGGAACTAATGTCATCCTCCTAGTTCTGATAAAATCTTTAGGATCAACATATCTATAGATACTGGAGATCATCTTAAAATGGTTCAGCCAAGATCTGAGTTGTGGTAATGCCTTTTTACCAATTAGGAAACTTCCTATCCTGAATTGCCTTGGTGTGAAGGTTCCCTTTCTATGAGGTGCTAAGTGCTCCTTATCAGTCCAAATTAGTTGCTAGATAAATTCTAACAGAAAAAACCTTGGAGGTACAAACTTTGGAAGCAAATGTGGGGGCTGTGGGCATCCATACACTCTGATTATAATAAAATTCTCTCCCAAATATAAATCACCCCAATTATGATTTCCTTGCCAATTCTCCTCATACTATATGGGCCTTAAAAGCTTCAAAACCCTAGGATGTAAACTTGCTACTATTTTCCCCATGAGTCGAAGAATTGGGAAGACTAAAATTTTGAAAGAAGCAGAAATCACATTCATTGGAGGTGTAATTCCACACTCTCAGCCAATACTATACTGGATTAGGCTAATCCTTAAACATGCACCTAGGCTTTAGCATTTGTGCATCCAGACTATTAATATTGAAATACAAAATCAGGTGCATTAGAAGAGAATAGTGTGGGTCTCTTATTTTGTTTGATAGCAACTAAACTTTCATGCATTCTACTGATTACATATTGAATGTAATCATAATCTGTGTTGGCATGGGAATTCTGATAATCAAGGATAATCATCAAAAGTTTTGCTGACAACATCTCTGGATCTCCATCAATCCCTAGAACTCTACACAATCCATAGCATAAAAGCTTCATATAGGAATTGAGGGATTTAAATTCATAAGGGGCATTCATGTGTGATGGGAGAGGAGCTAAATATTTTCTTTTCCTTGGAATATGTCTAACCATTTGGCTTTTTACAGACCCTACATGATTCATGTACTTTTTCCTTTCCTTCTATAGGTCTATCTTAGTGGAAGAGGAAGAATAGAAATCAAAAGCCTTCATAAAAGACCCTCTATCAAGAGTTACTAAAGCAGATTGGTCAGCTTTCCTAATAGTTTTTGAAATGGGGTCATACATCCTAGCTATCTTAATTATGAGATCAACATCCAAGAAAACATCAGGGACAATTAATTTTTCCATTCCTAAGGCCCAGGCATTGCAAATTGGGATAGTTTTATGTCTATTATTATAAAATTATGTGAAAAGAGAGTAACCTAAGCTATCCGGAGTGACAGGGTCTCTGCAATCTGCCATCAAATCTTTGAAAGCCTCATCAGTAGCCTTCTTGTTCTGGTTCAAACCTGAGAGTAATCTGACAAAATCATCTAAATAATGGGGCTTTCCTTTCTCCTCTCCACTATGTTCCATAGCTTCTCCACTGGATGATGCTCGGCTTGGCTCTAGTTTACTCATAATTTGAAGAAGCTCAAGATTCTGCAACTTCTCCTCTACTTCAAACTCACTGCTACTTCTTTTGAAACTCACAATTATCTTCAGAAAACTTAGAGTGCTAAAAGAAATGATGTCCTATCTGTTACCCTCAATTTTCCTTAATTCTTGATTTTAGCCTTGTTTAGTAAAAGTCCTAAGTTGAAGTCAAACTTGAACTTTTGTCAAGTTCAAGTTCAAGTTCATAAATCATTTTGAGTCATGCAGTGTCAACGTCTATCAATTTTCTTTGGTAAGTCTGTTGGTCTTTTAAAGGTTGAACCTAAACCTAAACTTTGGATTTTGTTCAAGAATAAGTTCAAGTTCAAGGTGCAATGTCCAGCACATGGAATATTCTACAGGTTTGTTCTTTTCGCCTTGTGGAAAATTGTTTTTTCAAGAAATGCGTATATAAAATCAATTCAGGAGATTGGTTGTACGAAGCTACCAAATTTGATGGGACATTTTATGCATGTGAGTTGAAGATTTGACAACTGGCAGCACGATAAAAAGAAAGTCATTATTATAAAGTATGGTAATCAAAGGATGTTCTTGAGAATTGAGAGATTCGTGCCGATTTAACCTGAAGATTAATGAGGGGAGACATAAGATGTCATATCAATCATTTCTTCATAAATACATTTATTGTTTCCATCATGTGGAGATTTATTTAGGATCCTATCGGCCATATTAATAAATGAAACCCAGCTGAGTTTATTGTTTGTCTTTGCTCAAGAAGAAAGGAGGAGTAGCATGTTTGCAGCAAGAAAAATCACAAAAAATTGGTGTGTAGATAACCAATGAGTCATCTTCTTCCTTGTAGCCCTCAATTTGTTGAATCATCTTGTTACTGTTTTGTGATTTTCTCTTATTTCCAAGATTAAGATGCCTCTCTTTCATCCTAAGCTTCCAAAAGATGAAAGGAGAACTTGTTTGATAATCTCTCTCCCAGATATCTATGATAATATGTAGTAGGGTTAACAATGCCTCTAAAGGTTCTTTCTCCAAGAAGTTAGCAGGAAGTGGGTTAATGGAGGTTGCTGCTTTTCCCCCAAATTTAGTTTTCCCTGAACTTATATTAGAATGCGCCAATAGGTATGATGCCAAGAACAGATGCGTCAAGGATTCTGCAGGGGAAATTTTGGTTAAGTTAAGTCGACAAACATTGATGGCAGTGTTACAAATCTTAGATAAGGATCCTTATGAACCCTAGACTTATGTAGAGGTGGCTTGCATGTTTGAAGAAGATAAGAAGAAATATAGTTCCTCGATAGCTCAAGGATTGTTGGTGAAACAAGAGAAAGGAGGGTCAAGGTTACCCAAACCTTTGACAATTGAGCATTTCTGAAAAGAAATTGTAGATATCATGTTTCTTCTAAACAAAGTAAAAGGGAATCCACATGCTTTCCATTGGGAAGATTGGATGTATTGTTTCATCCAAAAAATTCTAGAAGGAGAGAATTTTATAGATTGGACTGACCTGATTGTTGAAAGACTTCACCGAGAGCTCCTGAATGTAACTACTCTGACTCCCTTCTACATGTCTTCTTATCTTATTTATGTCCTTGCCTACTGTAGGAATTGGGAGGGCCTTCCTCATGAACTGTGGACCAGCAATATAAAAATTTGTGATTATTTTACTTGCCTACAAAATAAAAGGTTTCCTAGTGAATTCAGAACAGTGAATGATATGTTCTTAGCAAAGTTAGTTTTTGAATTACAGGGAAGAGGTAACAGTAGACTCTCCAAGGAAGCCAAGCAAGTAATAAATGTTTATGGTTGCCATTTTATCCAATTTCCTAGATTCACATATCTTAGGGTTGGGGATTTTGATGGGGAGCCTCTAAGGTTGCCTAGATTTTGCTTGGACAATGTGATTTTAATGGAGATTTATAGGCAGCTCGTCATGGTGGAGAGAAAATCTGGTAGCTCGAAAAAATCTTCAAGGGTGTTGTTTTCTATTGAGCTAGGCTATTATAGGTTTAAAAGGTTTCAAGATGCCTTAGCAATGGATGGTGAGTTATTAGCTTTGAGGTTGAAATCTTACACTCCTAGAGCTAATTTTGATTATAGGGGTTTCACTAAATCGAACCTCAATGTCCCTGTCATGTTCATGCACATTCCTGAGTTAGAAGACTTCTAGGCTAATTGTTCAGATGAGTTCAAAGTCAGGAAGAGGCTATAGTCAAGATTAACCTTGAGGCAAATAGTTACTTTTAGATTAGATATGGATGTATGTGGAGTTGAAGAAGATGAGGAGGTTGACATGCTAGACTCCCAATTTTTTGAGGAAGTGGAAACTCTACCTATTCTAGAATTGGATTGGACAAAGTCGGAAGAAGATGACTTGCAAGTGAGAATGGCCAATATAATCAAGAGAACAGAAGCTTGGCTATTAGGAAAGAAGGCACCTAAGACTACTTCATGGTCTTCTAAGAAGAAAATGAAACCAAGGAAGAGAAATTTGTCAGGAAAAACTTATGTTTTAACTAACATAGTTGTTGATCCATCTCTTGCAGGTAATCTTGAACCTGAAGTTGAACCAGCTAGTCCTGAGGTTCAAGTTCAAGTTCAAATTCAAGTTGAACCTATTGCATGGGTCACCCAATCTAGCTCTAGAATAAAGAGCAGAGTTAAGCAGCCATAGGTGATTCCCAGCATTTTCATGGATTTAGATCCTCCTGAAGAAAAACTTCAAGAAGATCTGGTTGTAGATCCTGATTTGGCCAACATGTCAGACGGTCAGCAGGTGCCTGATGTTGCTAAAATTTCTCCAAATGATTCCCTAGACCTCCTAAGTGATTATGATACTCAAAAGAAATCTACTTTGGCCCCACAATGGTTGGAAAATTCTATTGCTAAAAAGAGAAGTGTTGTTCCTCTATCCTTTCCAATCAAAGATGTAGTGAATAGGTGTCTGGGCAAGACACCAAAGATTAAGAAAATAAGACTAAGTCTAGGATCGATTTTGATGAAAATACCAGTCATTGGATGGAAGAGATTGCAAAACTAGTGAGTGACAAAGTGGATGAGGAAGCCACTTCCCAGGATTTTCAAGTATCTAGAGTTGATCTGGGAAGAGATAGCAGGGCCGCCGATATGAAATTCTTTGAAATTTCAAACAAGAAAATTGCCAATAGAGTCTGGAATGATGCAAAGGACAAGCAGGAGATGAAGGAAGCTATGAAGAGCATGGCTCAATACATTCACACAATCCAACATCTAGAACCTTTCCCATTAAGTGAGGTGTCGGCCTCCATTGACATCAAATCCCCAGAAAATCAAAAGTTCATGGACCAAATATAGAGAAACAAGGTCATAACCAAGACATTTGAAGAATGGGTTGAGAAGATAAAATTTAAAGCCATTAAATAATTAATTTTTTTAAATCAATCTTAGATTGAGGCCACCAACCTGATTAAGGAGGTTGAAGTGAACATTGATGAATGGGAGATAGAAAGATATGGCTGGGTGAAAGAAATTCAGTGGATGGAGGAGGTGAAAGACTATGGTCTGCAGAAGTTTCTAGCTGAAAAACCTGTCCCAGGATTGGATGACAAGACATTGTATGTTTTAAAAGAGTGCATTGATTGGAGGAACGAGGTTGTGGCACAAGGAATCACAGAAGTCAAAGATCTACTAAAAGGCTTGAGCATAATCAGGGACATCATAATTAATGATATGGATTGGGTGGATAAGCAGTGCTCAGAAAGTAGAGAGGAATCAAATAGGTCAAATGAGTAGGTGATAAAAAGCGTCAAAGCTCATTTTTATGAGTTTCGAGAGATGAAAGCACCTACTACCCAAGACTTTACCAGGATTGCTCGTATGGAGTCAATGATCCTGATTCAACAAGATCACCTAGACATGCACAGTAAGAAAGTGAAAGAAGTGGAAGTTAAAAAAGAGAAAGAAGTCAGGAAACAAAGGATCAATTATATCGGCCTTCCGCATCAGCAGGTGATCTCGGCATTTATCGCGGCATTTGAAGACTGGAAGGTGGCTTAGCTGGCAGTAGCCTTGACACCTTAGCCTTCTGAGACACTTGGCTCTATTTTGGAGGTGCTCTACACCCAATCCCATTTATATTTCTTTATGTTTAAGACAGTTATTTAGTTTAGAGAAGTTACTTCTGGTAAAAAGATAGTTTTATCGAGTTGGTTGAAAAGGCCCTGCATGGCTATATATTCAAAACTTTTGAATTATTTCAGGTCGGCTCTCTAGGTTTTGGAAACTATTTTCTAAGGTCTATGCTTTAAGATTTTTGAATAGTGATATGATAGAACATATGAAATATCTTATGGTGTTATATATGTGTTTGAGCTTTTGAATTGATAAATACTATTTTTTATCTCATATAGTTTGTTTTCTTGTGGAAATGAGTTATATTGACTAAATCTCAACTGTGATATGAGTCGATTTTGTGCTTAGAGTAATAGAGAGAATTGGTACAGAAGTTTCAATTTTAAGGATTTAAAGTTTGAAACAGTGTTAGAAGTAAATTTTTCTTTAAAAATCTGCACATTCTTTTCATTTTGATGAACTGAATGTTTGCCTTATGTGTTTTATGGTTAAAAGCACACATTTTATTGATTCTTTGTCAAATAAGATTACATTGAAAATCTACTAGCAAGGAAGCTGCACCTTGAGATTTTGCAGAGAGCTTGCTATTTAAGAAGCTCAGTTGTTAGTGTGATATGTTATCTTTTCTTTCTCATGTTAAAGGGAGATTCTAGATAGATTTAAAAGAAAGGAAAAATTGTTCACTAACACTGTCTATATATCATCATTTATTGAATGCGCAAAGTTACCAAGATCATTGCAAATCTATTCCGAATCACTTCTGCATTCAATTTTGCACAATTCCAAATTCAAATCAAGGATAGTCATGGCTTGGATGTTGACAAGTTGATTTAAAAACTTGGAAAAAAGTAGAAAAGCAATGATCACTGTAATTGGCTATTAAAACCCTCAATTATTGACAAAAACCCTCGATTAGACCTGATTAGCTAATATTTCTCTTTATTCTGACCTGGCAGAGTAATTTTCCATGTAGCAACAGATACTATCCCTTTTTATTAATGAGCACTTAATCTGACTTTATTCAGAGATCCACCGAATAAAGACTCTTGCGATCTTGGAATGTCTTACTTATCCTGTGTTAAATCTGGAGATCAAGTGAACAAAGCGTTTGCATGATCTCCGAATAACTTGTTAACCCATGATCAAACTTGGAGATTTAGTGACCACCATTGATCTTGGAGATCATCAATGGTCCTTGGATTAACTCTGAGACACTTGTCTTAACCTGGCTTCTATTCAGAGAATGAGCGACTGAAAACTTCATTGATTCTCATAATTTTTAACTTAACCTGGCTTTTATCTGGCGATCTAGTGAACAAAGCTTCTTTTAAACCCACACACCTTAATCTTTACCATAGTCATAATCTAGAGATGTGACAATAGTCATCTCTTAATCTCTAAAAACTTTACTTAACCTTTGGTCTATCACGAGATTCAGCGAACAAAGACTTCTCGTATTCGCTGAATGATTTTCTTAACCATGATTTAATTACAAGATTGAGTGACAATAGTTATTCACCAAATCACTGAATATTTTACTTAACTTGGGTTTCATTATGAGATTAAATATTGACCGTTGATCTTGAAAACAATCGATGGTTGTCATTGAATCGCTCAATATTTTGGAGCTTTACTAATTGATCATGAGATTGCGCAAATGCCTTATTCACTGAATCGCTAAAATATTTAGAGCTTAGCTATCTTATCCTAAGATCCAGTGATTGAGGAAACCTTTACTCTTAATAGACATAGTTACTGAATCGCTGAATTATTTTGTCGGAGCCACTAAAATCTGGCGAACAAGAGAAAACCTTTATTCACTGAGTCACTAGATACCTTGTCACTATTACAATTTATCATGAGATTGAAACATCATTGTTGATTTTGAAGATCATCAATGGTCCTTGCTTGATCGTTGAATAGCCAAAGACTTAACCGTAAACTCTAGTGAATGGGAGATAACCACCACGCCGGGTCGCTGAATGTTTAGAGAAAATTGCCAATAATTAAGAGATTAAGAGATGGCATTTGGCATTGAATCGTTGAATGAAAATATAACCGCGGGTTGCACTTGGAGATTTAGCAACTAAAGGATGACTTAACATAGATTTCAAAGTGTTCACTCATTCACTGAAAGAAGAGTAACTTGAAAGATCAGTTATGAGATCCAGCAAACACTAAGGAAAATAAAGATCACATGCAGATTCAAAACTTAAGCAGCCAAAAAGGTAACATGAAATTATAAGAAACTAGGGCACACTTAGGGTATTGTTTGAGAAATAGAAACCCTAGTCTCGGTACTAAGACCTAAGTATAGGTATGAGGGCATTTTTTATCTGGTGAACTCAAAATTTAGACTTTGACATGATAATTTCTTGTAGACTTATGAATAATTGACATGATAAAAGGCCTTGGAGGCTAAAAGAATAGAAAAATAGAATTTTCTCAGAAAACCTTAAAATCACTCCAACAGTGTCTAAACCCTAATTAGGTCAAATTAGTTTGATATAAGTATTGTAAATGTCATTTTTACATGTATCATCAAGAACTAGCCACACTCAAGGACATCTAAAGATCAGGAAGGCTTAAGATTGAAAGGATTTTGACAGAGCATTCAATTTATCAGAACAAATATAAGGCTACCGAGTAGTACAAAAGGACATATGCATAACAAAAATGTGATATCATTATTGTACTTAATGGATATGATATCAGCAATGTAATTTGTATTTCATACAGATCATATATCACTGTTACTCTCTAACAATTGTAGTAGACTCAAAATCTCCTAACAGAGTGGACTTAACAGTTCTTTTATTAAATCTCTTAACCGAATGCACACTTAAATAGTGTTGCTAAAATCCTATATCCATGTATATCTAGCTAATATTTTTGTTACTCCTAATAGGGTAAGATCACCAGAAGTGATCAATCCTTGTAAGCCTTAACCGACAACTTCATTTCTACAATATGAAGCTTTGTGGGTTCCATCCCCATCGTAATTTTTACCTTCTAACAAGGGTTTCTGCAATACCAAAATACAAGTGTCATGTGTATTGAAGTTTCATGTATGCTTTATTGATTTGTTTACATGCATTTATATTTCAATTATTTTATTAAGTGTATGGTTAATGAAATTGACACAGTCGGTTATTTAAGTACATTTTTACAAGGATTCAATTTGAAAAGTTTTTAAGGGTACTGATTCACCCCTCCCCTCTTAGTACACACCTTTCCATAATTCCAACAATTGGTATCAGAGTTGGTTCTCTTGTTGAAGAATTTTAAGCACTGAAGAGAAAATATCTAAGGATGGAAAGGTATAAGCTTGACAAGACTATTGAAAATTAGAAATTGTAGATGCAGATCTACATTGAAAAATTCAAGGAAGCCAAAGAAAAATTGAGAGAGTTACTGGTCAAAAGGAAGGATATGGCATTTCATTATAATGAGACTAATTATCATGAAGAAGAGATAGAGGATCCATTTGAAGGATCTAGATCTGGATCTGGTAGTATATTTGATGCATCTAAAGGAACAATATTAGATCTATCTGAAAAGAATCAATATGACACTGAACAAGTGAAAGCATTGTAGATCAGTTAAGAGACACAAATGGTAAGAATTATTGATGTCATGAACAATGAAAGACAGACTGAACAAGAAAGGAATTTGGCTATTGAAGATAGAAGACAAATGACTGATAAGCTGCAAGAAAAGGAATCTGAAATACTGAGACTTACCAAGCATCATTTTGAAATCACCAATTAGATGGTTTTCATGAGTTAGGAAATCAACCGAGTGAATAGTGAAATTTATAAGAAATTGGAAGACATTGGTGAATTGAGAGAAGGGAATGAAATACTAAAGAATGAAGTGAGGATTCAACAACACCATAATGAGATGATAAAGAAAGCTGAAGAAATTACTAAAAGAATGGATGAATTTCTAAACAGTTAAAGAAGACTTGACAACAGTAGTGGTTTAGGCTATAAAAAGCAGGGAGAGTCATCAAAACAAGCTGAACAAAAGAGTGCCTATGAAAATCCAAGGAAAAATAATTTCTCATGCTATCATTGTGGAAAATTAGGCCACACATCAAATGTTTGTAGAAGAAAACAAAAAGGAATTCCTAAATCCACTCCTAAATTTGATGGTTATTGTTATAATTGCAACAAGTATGGACATCAAGCACATGAGTGTAGATCAAAGTTGAATAAGTCACCTAAGAAGAACTATATGGAAAGGCATTGTGGCACTTACAAAATGTATGGACACATATCTAAAGAATTTTGGACAAAGATGAAGCAAGTCTGGAAACCGAAAGGACAAAACAAGACATCAACCGAGAAGACAAGGTAATGCATACAGTTGGGATTACAACACTTGGGTTAATTGCACCACATGTGGTATATATGGACATATAGAAGCTAATTGCATGAGAATGCACTGGAGAGGAAGATCGAAAAATTCTAGAATGCCATGTTTTCATTGTGTTGGGACTAAAAACACAGTAAGGGTTTTTGAAGTACCATGTTAAAATCTTGCAGTTCGAAGCCCTATAAGTGCTTGTGTGCCTATCTTCCCAAATGAGATTTTGAGGTCTACCATGCATGTCATGTGCTCATTACCTTTTTTTTGACATTTGAAGACATCCCAAGTTGTTAAGTTCAAGTTTCAAGTTGTTTCGTGATGTCTTGTTTTGAGCACTTGTCCAAATTTGCATTTTGCCTAAGTGTCGAATTGTTGTAGCAGGCCCTGTTTGTATTTGAATATCTTGTGTCCTGTTAGGTTTCATGGCTCACCACTTTGGGAATGTTATAAATGTATATCATAGAGCTTATGTTTCAAAGCTCAAGCTTTTTTGAGTCCGTTTGATAGGTATTCGGATCCCCCAAAGTTGGTCTACCAGAAATGTCTTGTTTCCTTGTTCTGCCCAAAAATCTGAATGGCCTTGTTTGATCGATTATAACTTTTGACCTTGTGACCCACTTGAGAAAATTCTTTTTTCCTTGTATTCTAGAGGTCAAATACTTCTTATGTTCCAGTTTTCAAGCCATGATGTTTCTATTTGCTTAGTTTGCTAAGCCCATTCCGTTTGCATTTTCTATCAGTATGCCAAACTGTCAAATGCAAATTTCTAAGTAGCTCACTTCGGAGGTTTGTATCTTTTGCCCGGTGATTTTTCATAGCGTGTCAGTTGTTGCATCATACTGTAGGCATGGGAGTGAATCATCTTGCCAATTTTTTAGCCCCCCATATGTCTGTTTGACCTATTTGCCAGAGCTTTTCCATTTGCAGATTATTAAGTTTCTCTAAGTCTGTCAAATCTGGTTTTCTGAGTAGCCTACTTTGATACTTTTTAATTTGTGCCCTGCTCCAGGTCCCGCATAATTGAGAGTTGTTCCATACTTTAAACCTAGAAGACTAAGTGCTTGACGATTTTGAAGTCCCTGCCAATCCATTTGATCATTTTCCCATACCAATTCCAAACCCAATTTCTATGATTTTCACTGTTTTACATTCTGAATATATCTGACAGGCTGAATTTGACATTTCATTGTGATCGGTATTTCAACTTTCTAAGGAAGCTGATTGTTGATTCATATTCCTTGTATGAGGGAGAATCAATGCCCAGGTTTGTGGATCTTGAAAGTTTCAGTGGATCAATTTTTTAAGCCAGTTCCTGAGGGAAATTATGTGATTTTGATAGTGCGGATAGTCAGTGCTTCTAAATGGCCATGTTTGATCATGAATATATTTTGGCTCGGTTCTCTTCATGATTTCTCCTTTAAACCAACATACTGTCATGTTGGGGGTCAGTATATGCTTCTGATGGTATGTTCCGACAAGGTCATTCGGTCAATTTTTAAGGCCACTTTTGGAGGCGTGTTAGTGTTATTGATAAATTTTATAGAGTGAACTATGTGATTGTAAATCGATGTGGCTTTGTCTTGATTTCATTCAAGCGGTTGCATTATGATTGAATAAAGGGGAAACAGTGAACATGGAGGAGTTATGATGGCCAATACAAAGGACTAATGAGACACGCATGCTTTACCAACATCTAATTGCTTGCAGGTATTACAAGGTGGAAGATGCATGAATACATGGCTGGATGAGTATTCATCTTAAGTTGAAAGTGTGTGTGGATGTGTTGAAGGTAAGTGGCATCAAAATAGAATTGGATACCATGGGATTCTTGAGATGCACATTCTTAATGAGGAACCGACGCTAAATTCAGTATGATGCAGAACCTGGTGAAAATACGAATGGTTCTATATCTTTGGAAGACTAGAAAGCTGGTTGTGTTTTAGTGGCCAGTTCATTTTTTAATCTTTTGCAACATGCATGGATTTCCCATAAGAAAGAAGGGATGGTTTCTGAAATACTACCTCATCCTTCATGTTTAAATGAAGCCTCGGTGCTACTATGTTCTATTTTGAAGTATATTAATGAAATCTGAATTGATGACAAAACTCAAAGTTGAAGCTCTTTTACAAATTTGGGCAAACTTGATAGCTGAATGGAGTGCATGGGAATAGGAGGAGGATTTAGCTATATTTGAAGCAATGGAAGAAGCTACTACTTTTAATGAAAATTCATTTGAAAGTAAAGGCATTAGGTAGACATTAGTAACACGCTTTGTGCAGGCATCACATTCCCATTTTCAACAACTTAAGAGTGGAACTGTGCCACTTGGAAAGTCACTTGTACTAGTTATTGCAACATGTTATCAATGTTTCCAAAAGTTTCATGGAGAAGATTTTGCTAGAGGAAAGCCAGTGCATGAAGAGCCCATGCATTAGGCTAAGAAGCTGCGTATTTGATTGGTGAAGAGAGCCTCATGCCAACATGAGGTTAACTACATATGTTTGGAATGGAGGAGAGTGTAAAGGGAGCCTAAGCAATAAATTTGGAGCTGCCAATGTGCTAAATAGGACTGTCTCCCTTGCGCAAAATAGAGGAAGACTCACATAAACAAGGTGCCAGGATATGCGTGAGCCATTTTGGCATAGCACACTCCAGACAACACAATGCAATTAGTAACCAATGCATCAGAAAATTCGAAGGATGCACACACTTCTGAAAAGGGGAGCTTGTGAAAGCAAATCTCTATGAGATTAATGCATTTCCAAGTAAATAAAACAAAATTGCCACCATTTTAAACATAATGGCCAGCACAAAGGATATATTACAAAATGGAGGTGCCAGCGTGGAAGAGAATACGGATGGCACACACATACACAAAGGAGGCCTCATGCTTTGAGAGAGGGCAGCCAGTGTGATTTTACACAAGATTGTACGTGTATTTGCAAGCGAAGACTCACACACCAATGTGAGTAAAACACCAAATACAAAGGGGACCAGCATTAAAATGAAGAAGAAACTCACACACAAAGGAGGCTAAGGGCAGCGTAAAAGTTCAGGGTGTTTGCGTGAGGGAAGAAGACCATAGCTCATATAAAATACCTTGCGCAATGTGTTGAAAGGCCTGTCTAAAGGGAAATGCTACATGCCAAGGTTTATTAGCAATGCACTAGTAAATAAAAGGGGTGTGTGACATAAACAAAAGATGTATGCACAAGCGGCAGGGTGAGGAAAATGTGAAATCGGTGTGCATGTGGGTTTATTCCTTATGCACCCCGATATGGTGTATTATGTTGTTCATATCCAAGGCACTTGTATCAATGGTAAGTTGAAGAAGGAAGGAAGGCAGTGGTCCCCTTTGCCTTGTGGGCCTGTGCCTCTGTGCACGCCAGCTGGCTATGTAAGACAAATTTTTAATACATGCTTTACAACACTCAAAATCGGTTGTCCCACATTGATGCCATAACGGACATTTCAAGTGTATAAATACAAGTCCACTTGCATAGTAAAATAGAAAGAAGAGATGGAAGCTATGCCCATGTGACTGCTCATGTGATGCCTTAGTTTCTATGCCAGTGGGCCAATAGATAAGAAATTTTGTAGAGGACAGGTGACGCACTGACTAGGCGAAATGGACACATGGCATGAGGTTACTGAGTCACTGAATGAGGCTGGCGGTTAGGAGATGACCGTAAGATTCAGCGGGTGGTCAGCTAACTGCCAATTGCCAGGTCATCGGATGTTCTGCGGTTAAGACAAAGTATTCTAATATTTGGAGATCAATGCAGTCATGCAATCTCCAGATAGTTGGCAATCAGAGTTGAATATTGCGCAATTTAGAGAATGGGTTAGTCACCTAATCTCCGAGGTTAACTCAAGGTAAAAAATTCATTTCAAGATTTGGAGACTAAGCCTAGTCGCCCAATCTCCAAGTTTGACTATGGTTAGAGACATCATCCAGAGACTCGGAGATACATACAGTTGCCCAATCTCCCAATGAGGTGGTTAAAACTTGAGTTTGTCTGACCACCCAATCAAATGATGACACTTGGCACATTCTGGTGCCTTCTAGGCCTAAAATTCACAAATAATAAAGAAAAAGCCAGATTTCAAAGGATTTCAAATATGATATAGTTTGAACATTTGAATTAAATCTAAAATTTAAATGGCAGGGTCTGCTCATTGATTTAATGCCTGGAGGTTTGATTTTTATCATAACATAGGCATATAGTATATCATCAGAAAGGTTTCAGAATGAGGAATCTGATGGAGGAGTTTATTTTCAGTTTCAAAGAAGTATGAAAGAGTAGTAAGAGGTTTTGATTTTGGATCAAATCCTATTGCAGAGGTAAATGCAGTTGCAAGTGACCAAGTGAAAGAGAGAGCAAATTTGGAGGGAAAGATGACTGGTAAAGATGGATGCAATTGCAGATATTTTGAGGACATATAGGTGTCAGTGACTGAGATGGTTTTCTCCATTCTCTTATATCTGGCTTTTTCTCCATTGTAATGAGGATGTTGAAAATTTATGTTGCTTGGCAAACTTTTGATTTGGTCTCATTGTTAAGCTTTAGGTCTGGATGTATTGAAGCAAAACATTTTTAATGAAACACAGTGCAGTTTCATGTTCCATATTGTTGTTGTCTCTTTACATTTGTGTGTATAACTCTTGTATATTTAGTTTGTGAGGCGTCCTGAACATATCGATTACAAAGTGATTGTCTGACTATTTATGAGTTTCTTTCAAGGAAAGAACTAAGTTTCATAAGTGGTTTCAGAGGGTTAAGCATTAGTGTGGGGTTTTGATACAGTAGTATGGGAATGATAAGATAGTTTGTAAGGCATTCAATCTGAGTTGCATATAGTTTGTAAGACATTATATAGTGTTTCCTTGATTTGTTTTTGTGTATTTATATTTTCATTGACTCTTTGCCCAAGGAGTAGGCACTGATCCTTGCTTGCCTTGTAGTTTTCATCATCAGTCTTTAAAGATCAATTCTATTTTACTTTCCTGTTGTTATGAATATCCATGGCTGATTGTATTCAGGAAGTACAATTCATTTTAGTGATTCCTTGAAGAGAGAATCAATAGTTTATCCTTCCTTGAGTTTAATATCTAAAAAGAAGGACAAGTATCCTTAATCTACTTATTTTCATGTCTGCATAAAGGTTTTTGGTGAGAGAGTGTTTATGTATGCAGATTTAGTATGTTTTAGGTGCACCCGTCTGGGTTTGTGGAGCCCAAAGTGTAGAAGGATTAAATCCTCATTAATTAGCCTTTCCCCTGTAAGAATCTAGATTTGGGAGTCCAAGGGTCAAGCTTAATATCTATATAGTGATTCTACTTGAAAAAGTGCTAACAAATTGGTGACTCTGCTGGGGATTAGCAGTGGAAAAATCTTGTTAAAGAAATCAGTAAATCTCTGGTGTGTTTAAAATAAATCAGATTTCAAGTGGGTTTTCCCATCTGAGATATTTTGTCCAACAATTCATATCTTGTGAAGGTGATTTGGCAAAGGGTTTT
The DNA here is from genome assembly GCA_027943335.1 of Chamaecyparis obtusa. Taxonomy (NCBI): domain Eukaryota; kingdom Viridiplantae; phylum Streptophyta; class Pinopsida; order Cupressales; family Cupressaceae; genus Chamaecyparis; species Chamaecyparis obtusa. The sequence continues at coordinate 65,258 of BSBK01000983.1, forward strand.
TCCTTGCAAATTGTCATAAAAATATTTCCCAATTTGTATTGGGTGGTGACTCTGGTTTCTACAGCAGTGCTGAATGAAAAGTTTATTTCAAAGGAATACAAGAATAAGTAAAATATTTTCCTTTATAAGGAGGTGGTGAATCTATGACAAAAGAACTTGATGGAGCTATGAAAGATGCTCTATATCTGCCTCATTTCCAGTCAAAAGAAAAAAGAGCAACCGCTACAATTCTGGTCCAGGTAATCTTCATATTTTTGGGGACAAGAATACACAAATGGTTTCCCTATACAGTGATATCAGCGCTAGTTAAGAGGGAAAAATATTGGAATGTTATTTGCATACTATGTTGCTATTAGCTTCAGCTTTCATGTTGAGTATAGTTTGCAAATTGTTTGAGAAGTTTGATCAAGTTCTATATGGTCAAATCAAAATGTTTATGAAGGCATGTGGAAGTTTACTTTGACCATTTCTAGCCTTATGTATGTGCAAGTGTAACCATGTCTAATAAGATGTTACAGCAGTGTAATAGATAGAGTTTCAACATTAAGTTGTATCCAACTATAAATTTTGAAGGTATCAGTGGTTACCCAAATTCTTTTCCATCTGAAATCCAGGAAAAATTGCCAAGATTTAGTGGTGGGAAAGAGGAGAATGTTGAAGAGCATTGTAGAAAATTAATGGATTTGATGGAGGATTTTAATATTGAATATGAGGATAGCATTATGAGGTTATTTGTCCAATCTTTGGCAAAGGATGCAAGGTGTTGGTTCTCTTTCTTGCTGAAATGTTCTATATCTTCTTGGGAAGAGTTAAGATCATCTTTTATGGAGTGGTTCGATGAAAAGGTTAATCTAGTTGCAGTGATGAAGAATTTCATGGAGATACAAATAAAGAATGGTGAGCTAGTTCCTCCTTTCAATTTCAGATTTGCAAAAGTATTGGGTCAAATCCCAATGGAGTTTAGAACAAATGATGTTGTATGTTTGGTTTTTTATTTAGGGGGGCATTTGGCAAAAATATGAGTTACTTGTTAAGAGATAAAAAGCCTAAAAATATGCATCATGCATTTATGACAGCAGTAGATATTGAAAATAATTTGTCATATGGAATCGTCCCAAGGGGTTTTCCATAGACTAAAGATCATTGTCATGATGTATCAAATGCTTTAGATGGGTATGGACCAAGAATTGAAGACCGTTGTCAAGATGTTTACATGCCTACTAATTTTACTAACCATGCTTTAAATTATGTTCCAACACAAAATGTGAGTGAAGAGTATATTCAGAAAATAGCAGTTGCCCCTCATATCAATGTGAGTATGGTTAGTAAAGAATATTATGATGCTCCTAAGGAAGAGATAAATGTTTAGAGCGGTTACATGCCTAATAAATTGGAAACTAGTTGTTCCAGTTTTGGGGCTACAGAGACAAGTGGCTTGCAGTCAAATGTGGAAAGTAAAGAAGGGGAAGTTGATTTATCAAGTGATGATTTTGAAGCCCCAAATGAGGGAGTTCTATCAGACTTTACTGATACTGAATCTAGTTACTTTACTGGTGTCGAATCTAATTGTGATATTGATAATGCCAACTATTGTGCTAATGATGAAATTGATGAATGTCAAGACATTAAAGATAAATTTATAGTTGATGATGTTTCATTTCAGTCTATGGATTTTTCTTCTTTTCAACACCATAATGTAGATTTCTCATTCTAATTTGAGGAAGATTTTTATCAACAACAAAGTGTCAACTATGATGAAGATGAAAGTTGTTGTGAGCATTCCTTTTCACAAAAGGATATTAACCAAGAAGTTTCAGTCCTTGGTCCCAACGAAGAATTGGTTAAGGAAGAATATTCATGGAGCCACAATGGCCTTGTTATAATTTGTGAAGATAAAAAAGTGGTTTATATGTGGCCTTGTGAAAAGGAAGAAGACTTGTCATGTGTTATAGATGACTATGAAGATGTTGATTTGTATAAAACAGAGATAAATTCTTTTCTTTCAGCTAACAATAATGATAACATGGGTTTTTCAATTTGTATGCTTGCATCTTGTGACTTTTCATGCGAGGTTGTTGATCCTAAAAACCATAAGAATGAATGTGAAGTTACTGTTGGTGGGTCAATGGCAGATTTGTATGAACTGACTTATGAGATTTTTCAAGAAAGTACTTCCTATGATGTGGAGACCAAGTCTGATTTTTCCTTTGAACTGGAAATGGATGTCATCTTATTTGACCTAGACATTGATGTTTATGATATTTTTAATGGCACAAAGTCAATGCTTGGTCAAGAGGAAGTTTTTAACGCTGATAATGTCTCTTATAGCAGTGATCTACATCAAGAAGATGTGTGCCAAAATGAGAACATGTGCAATGAACTGCATGCTGATTTATTAGAACCACATTTTGAAATGTTTTACATGGAGCTGAAAGAAGATTCAGATTTTACATCAGATCATTTGTTTCAGCCAGAGGTATGTTCATTTTTGCAAGCATGGGATGATGATGAAAGTGTTGATGCATTGTCATTTAAAGGTGTTGAAATGAATCAACAAGGACATGTTAGCTATCAGACAGAAAGTGAGTCTTTTCTTTTTCCAATTCAGCATGCTGATATTTCTCAGGATGAACTAAATATGAAGCCACAAGTTTTAGTTTATGATGATTCGATTGAATGTTTGTGTAGTATGCATGAATTTGAGATAGAATGTTTTACATTTTCAATGCAGTCGGTTGAGTTTTTATTTGAACATGTTAAGGAGATCGATAGTGAAGAATTTCATATTGCATATGAATGTTCACTGTGCTTTGAGTATGAAGAACATTTTTTAGATTATGGACCCTTTCAGAAAATGTATGATTTTGTCATGCCACAAGCTGATAGATGTAATGACAACAAAGAATGTGATAGTGGCATGAAATATGCAAATTTTTTTCAGAATGGTCAATTGCTTGGAAGCAAGTTCTACAAAATGATCATATTCCTGAATGATGAAAATCGGACATTTGATAGAGGTAAATTATGATCCTAGTTTTGTGATTGTGGGCCATTTTGTAAATAAGGTGATCCATTGTATAGTTTCTTTGTTTTCAGTTGTGTGTGGTGTGTTTGCTTTCAACAAAGGGGTTTCCAGTTTTTGAAATAAGAGAGAAGAGTTGGGAGAGATGGAATTGAAAAGAGTTAAAGTTTGATTTGAAGTTTTGGGGTGATCTGCTTCTACCATGAGATTCTGAGGTTCTCTGTATGCCCGCATGGGGCACATGTCCACATTTAGAGCCACTGTTGGGACTAAAAATATAGTAAGGGTTTTTGAAGTACCATGTTAAAATTTTGTAGTTTGAAGCCCTATAAGTGCTTATGTGCCTATCTTCCCGAATGAGATTATGAGGTCTACCATGCATGTCATGTTCTCATCACCTTTTTTTGACATTTGAAGACATCCCAAGTCATTAAGTTAGAGTTTCAAGTTGTTTCGTGATGTCTTGTTTTGAGCACTTGTCCAAATATACATTTTGCCTAAGTGTCAAATTGTTGTAGCAGGACATGTTTGTATTTGAATATCTTGTGTCCTGTTAGGTTTCATGGCTCACCACTTTGGGAATGTTATAAATGCATATCAGAGAGCTTATGTTTCAAAGCTCAAGCTTTTTCGAGTCCGTTTGATAGGTTTTCTGATCCCCCAAAGTTGGTCTCCCAGAAATGTCTTGTTTCCTTGTTCTGCCCAGAAATCTGAATGGCCTTGTTTGATTGATTATAACTTTTGACCTTGTGACCCAATTGAGAAAATTATTTTTTCCCTATATTCTAGAGGTTAAATACTTCTTATGTTCCAGTTTTCAAGCCATGATGTTTCCATTTGCCTAGTTTGCTAAGCCCATTCCGTTTGCATTTTCTATCAGTATGCCAAACTGTCAAATGCAAATTTCTAAGTAGCTCACTTCGGAGGTTTGTATCTTTTGCCCGGTGATTGTTCATAGCGTGTCAGTTGTTGCATCATACTGTAGGCATGGGAGTGAAACATCTTTCCAATTTTTTAGCCCCCCATATGTCCATTTGACCTATTTGCCAGAGCTTTTCCATTTGCAGATTATTAAGTTTCTCTAAGTCTGTCAAATCTAGTTTTCTGAGTAGCCTACTTTGAGACTTTAATTTGTGCCCTGCTCGAGGTATGGCATAATTGAGATTTTTTCCATACTCTAAACCTAGAAGACTAAGTGCCTGACGATTTTGAAGTCCCTGCCAATCCATTTGATCATTTTCCCATACCAATTCCAAACCCAATTTCTATGATTTTCACTATTTTACATTCTGAATATATCTAATAGGCTGAATTTGACATTTTATTGTGATCGGCATTTTGACTTTCTGAGGAAGCTAATTTTTTATTCATATTCCTTGTATGAGGGAGAATCAATGCCCAAGTTTGTGGATCTTGAAAGTTTCAGTGGGTCACTTTTTAAGCCAGTTCCTAAGGAAACTTATGTGATTTTGACAACGCAAACAATCGGTGCTTCTAAATGGCCATGTTTGATCATGAATATCTTTTGGCTCGGTTCTCTTCATGATTTCTCCTTTAAACCAACATATTGTCATGTTGGGGGTCAGTATATGCTTCTGATGGTATGTTCCGACAAGGTCATTCGGTCAGTTTTTAAGGCTACTTTTGGAGGCTTGTTAGTGTTATTGATAAATTTTACAGAGTGAACTATGTGATTGTAAATCGATGTGGCTTTGTCTTGATTTCATTCAAACGATCGCATTATGATTGAATAAAGGGGAAACAGTGAACATGGAGGAGTTTTTTAATCTCTATTGAGCATTTAAGGTTGTCATTAGTATCAAAGGATAGTAAACAGGTTGATCGGTTACTTATATTGAGATAATCAGTAACTAGAAGTAAGACAGAGCAGTTGATAAAGCTTTTTACACCGAGCACCTCACAGTTAACTAAACACTAGTGACACTGACACCGATGGTCAGTAAACACTGAGCATCGCAATATATATCGAGCAAATTATACAGTGTTTACCGATGATCATAGAAAATGGCATAGTAATTAGAAATGGCACATTATTCTATGCAAATGGTTATAATAGATCATAAAATGGTTTACCAAGATCAAGGAGTATTCATTGTAAAAGATATTTTTTAAATGCAATGATTATCTTATTTGTATTAGTTGATCTAGGTTATTTTGCATCGTAGATCTTAGGGTTATGATTATTTTTATAACCTAATCTTTGCTAAGGTGGCAAAATAGAACACTATATATTTTGTTTGTTCACACCATTTTTATAGAGGTCGTTAAACTGATATATATATGAATCATGGAGCACTTGAAGGAATTTCCTATCTTCAAGACAATCAGTTTACCGAGCAGAACAGAGTATAGAGGATATCAGAGTGAGCAGAATCAAACAAGGCTACCAAGCAAAACAGAGCAGAGAACCATCACAGATAAGGTGATATTTTGATAAGAACTTATAGATCTATTTCAGACAATTGAGTTGTCAACTAGCAAATAATTTACCTATTACTTTCTAACAATTGTGATAGAGTTTTGATAAATCTCTTAACAGAGTAGACGTAACAGTCTTATGTAAATCTCTTAACCGAGTACACACTTCATTTAAAGTTGTTAAATCCTATAACTAGGTAGATCTAGTTGATATAATATGTTACTCCTAACAGGGTAAGATCACTAGAAGTGATCAAAACTTGTAGCCTTAACAGGCAAACCTTTTCTATCTGCAGTAGTGAAGAATCTGTGGGTGTCATCCCCACCGCAGTTTTTACCTTCTAACAAGGGTTTATGCATTACCAAAATACTTGTGTTATGTGATTGTCATATTGATTTCATGTTGTTTACTTTCTTAAGTTAACTAGATGATTGATTTATGCAATTAGATTCAAGTTATTTTGATCGGTTATCATAGTATTCAATTATTGATTAGAAAGGTATTATAAGTAAAGTTTTGAAGGCACTGATTCACCCCTCCCCTCTCAGTACCTATCTCTCCTAATTTCAACAATTGGTATCAGAGCACAGTTCTCTTATTGAACAGTCTAACCACTAAAGGGAAAAGATCTAAGTCATGGAGAGATACAAGCTTGACAAGACTATTGAGAATCAGAAGATACAAATGCAGATGGTTGTGGAACAGTATAAACAAGCCAAGGAAGAACTGAAGAAATTACTGGTTGAAAGAAAGAACCTTGCAATTTAGCTGAATGAAATAAGCTATCATGAAGAACCTATTGATGAAATATTTGATCATATTGGATCAAGCTCTGGAAGCATCTCTGATGGATCTGAAAGCATAATCTGTGCGCTATCTGAAAAGAATCAGCATCTATTTGAGCAAGTGAAAGCACTTCAAATCGTTCATGAATCTTAAATGGTGAGAATGGTGTAAATCATGAACAATGCTACACAAGCTGAACAAGATTGGAATCTGGCTATTGAAGACCGAAGACGGATGACTGAACAGCTTCATGCAAAAGAAAGTGAAATACAAAGACTCACTGATCGTCACTTCCAAGTATCAAATCAGATGATGACAGTTAATCAAGAAATGAACTGAGTAAATGGAGAATTATCAAGAAGACTTGAAGATGTTGCAATACTTAGAGAAGATAATCAAAAATTGAGAAATGAAATAAAGACACAAAAGCAACACAATGAAATGATGAAGATAGCTGAGGACAGCTCTAAAAAGATTGATGATTTCCTGACTAATTAGAGGAGATTCCGAAGCAGAGCTAGTATAGGCTACACCGGTGAAGGAGAATCATCACAACAAGATGAAAAAGTCAAAAAAAATCAAACTCAGAAACCTAAAGTGATGGCATGTTACCATTGTGGAAAAATAGGACATACATCTAATGTGTGCAGAAGCAAAGCACAAGGTAAACCTCCTGTCATTCCTAAATTCAATGGATATTGTTATTACTGTGGTAAGTTTGGACATCCAGCTTATGAATGTAGAGCAAAGAAGAATGACATTGCTAATAATACTACTGAGGAGAAAATATGTTATACTTGTAATAAGCATGGACACACTGCAAGGGACTGCAAGGCAAAAATGAAACAAGTCTAGACACCTAAAGAGAAACTACAATGAAAGCCATATCAACCAAAGAGACAAGGTAACTCATATGTTTGGGATTATAATACATGGACTAATTGTACTGCATGTGGTCGGTATGGACATATTGCAGCAAACTATTATAGAAAGAATCAGATTGGACAATCAAGAAACTAGACAAATGCAGGAATGGCATGTATGCACTGTCACAAGGTTGGTCATGTAAGCAAGAATTGCAGAGACCAAGCACCTGATGAAAACTATATATTTGAGAGTGGATATAACATTGCAGATATTGCAAAGTTAAGGAACACAATGTGGAAGAAGGCATCTAATGAGAATGTTGAGTCAAGTAACACTATCGGTGAAACCTCATCCACTAGATTGGGTGACATCGGTACCTCCACTTAAGATGACAAGGTATGTATGGAACTGACATTTTAAATCACATTTTACATACAGTTCCTTATATATGATGTACAAATACCAAATCTGCATGAATAAAGATGCACCATGGTTTATGTGTTATAAGTTTACAAATGTTATATAGTCGGTAAAAGTAGAAACATGAGTTGGTTACCCATTGGTAATCACTATACAAGGTTAACCGACAACAGAGAAAACTGATGAAGAAATTCTATGTTAACCAAGTAAAAGATATTGTAGACATTATCGAGCTGACATTCGTTTTGTACCAAAATTTAGGTCGCACATTTAATACATCAAAGTTTGAGCAGGAATATCAAAAAACCCTATACATATGTGGAAACAGAGTTCATTGTTACATTGTGATTTCGAAGAAAGGAGATTTTTACAGAGAAGAGTTCGAGCTAAAGATTTACTAAATAGATTCAAAGCTATTGTAGATCAAACTGACGATAATTCTTTGACGATAACAAGTAAGTTCATCTACCTACCAAACACTGGTTATCTATTGTTTGCCAAAACCCTAGAAACAATTTATGGCATCGACTTCGACCGCAAGCAAATCATAGAACATTAAGGAGGAAGTGGAATTAATTGTTAGGGCACACTTTTTCAAGGAGAAATTCAAACCTCATCCCAAGGTCACAGCACAAATAGATGATATGGGCACATTTTCTAGTATTCCAGATAAGGTTTTGTTAACAGAAGACGTTAGGGCCTACATTCACTACAAGATCGGTGAAGTATGTGATTTTGAGACCATTGTAGCTTATCAACAAATTTGTGGACCAGATGGTAAGATCAAATTCGAATATAAGAAGATTGAAGAGTCAGGGTTACGATGTTTCACATACTTCCCACAATCTTTTCACAATGACTGGATAAGAATCGTGCTAAGTAGATTTCATGATGGAAAATTTTGGTTAGATAAACCTGTTGAGATCACTAAGAAGATTATCAGTAGGGTTACTGGGTACCCTACAACCAACAAAGCCAAAGCCTTTCAAAGTTCATCTCGTCCCGACGTAGAAAAGAACACTGGAGCCCAATGGGATGGTAGGGCACTGAAAATCTCAACTATCAAAGATCCAGTAGTAAAATTTGCAGCTCATGTCATCAGGTACAAAATATTTCAATCAAGTAGACCAAATAGTGTACCCTATAGCGCCATGGACATGGCTTACAAAATTATGAAGAAAGATCACCAGGTTGATATTGCCAAGCTACTACTACACCAACAGCATGACAATATGAAGACAATAAAAGAAAAGAAGTCCAATACATGTAAGTATGGATCACTGCTTGTCTGTACATTTCTCTATTTACAAAAATATGTACTGGGTATTGGTAAAGTAAATTGGCAATCGAACAAACCGATAACTACTCAAATTGGTGAAATGATGAGAAGTCTAGGAGATAATTTGAACAAGGAATTCAATGCATACTTCAAGGAATTTCAAACAAAAATGCAACAAAGAAGTAGAATTCCAAAGGAATTAGTAAGTAAATTTGAAGATGACATATGCTTTGTGGTAAGCACAGACCACTCAATGATAAAGGTAGTAGAATCGAGAACGAAATGGCTAGCACTGATGGGTTATGAAATGAATCATGATTTCACTTTGAAATATATCAATGCATTGCTGGCATTACTGATAGACATCATTGCTAGTAGGTTTGGTGTATATGAGGAAGCTAAGTCTAGAATCACAACGAACATAGAGATCGGGAAAATGTCTAGAAAGGCAAAGAAAATGAGAAAAGATCTCTCAGAAAAATATGGAACTACATCTGACTCACCTAAGGAGTCACCGATTGATGAGGCAACTGAAGGTCAGTTACAGTTGGCTAACAAGTCCTATGACAGTGAGGAGTCCGAGTCAGACAAAGAAAAGGATCACACACCGGTTCCTCCCACCAATGATGAAGAAGAAATTCAGCTACCCACAACTGATGAACAAGATATTTAGCTACCTAAACTTGGAGGAATGAGGACACGTTCATCAACTACAGCACAATCTACTGAGAAAGAAGAAGTAGAAAAAGTAGCAAAAAGAAGAGCAACTACACCAACAAAGAAATACATAAAGAGAAAGAACAAGAAGGTAGCTGAGCCACCTAAGAAAAAGAGGAAATACATAAGGAGTAAGGAAGATATAGAGGAGACTGACACTGAAAATGACCCTGATCAATTCAAGCTAGTTCGTAATAGGAAAAGTACAATAGAAGAAATTATTGAAGATATAATTGAGAATGGAAATCTTATAGATCCAGGCATAGGCAAATTTGGCAAAATGTCAATCAAGGACAAAACAAAGATTGAACATGCTATCGTCCAAATAATGATAAAATTCAAGAGACTACCGATGGAATTTGCATGTCAATTGCCAAAAGAACTTGATGACAAAATAAGTGAGATGGGCTATTGCATTAGATACAGAGAAAAGGAAAAGAGAACGGTCATTAGGCTAAGTAGCCTCACACTTTAGCTATGTTGAGGTAAGTGAATACATGACAAAGTATCAGGCTAGATTTCTAGTCAAGAATAGAGCAATGCAGATCATGGATGAGAATGTGGATGATATGGATGTCATATGTGACTCTCTATGGACATCAATTTTGAAAGTAGAAGAGAAAGCTGAACATGAAGCATTCCTGAAATTATCTAAAAAGAGACACAGTTCAAAAGATAAAGGTATTTTCATTGATGATAACAAAGGTAAGAAAATAGAAGACACTGGTTTATCAATTACCAAGGTAATTGATATCACCGAACAAAAGGAAGAAATCAAAATTTCACAAGATGCACCGGATCAAGTTAAGATCCACTTGCAAAAGAAAATCAATGATGATGCACTCATTAAGGACATCACTAACGGTGATCCTGATTATGCGGATGATGAAGATGTGACCATTGCACCATACAAAGATGAAGCATTAGACATTGCTAGTGTGCTCACATCACTACCGGGTGAACTACCTGTACTTGCAGAAGCAGTTGAAATAATCTCACAAGTGCAACCCAATGTCTCTCATCCTGAGCCAATTATAGATACTACTAAGACTCAAGCACCCGAGCAACCTGTAGATACAAATGAGCCTAACAAACCAGAGGCATAGTCTACCGAAACAAAGGAACCTAAAGAAACCAAGTCAACCGAGGTGAACCCACCTGACACTACAATTGAGACTCCCACACAATCCACCGAGGAGAAGAAGAAGGATGATACAGTGTCAATTGGGAAGGATACTCCAAGGAGTGAAGAAAAAGCTATTGTCATAAGTGAGAAGAATTCACCTCTTGCCCCGAAGAAGAAGAAGAAGAAAACCAAAGGGTCGGTCACCATTGATGAAGTTATCATTATACCCGAATGTGACCCGAGAACCCTAAGCCCCGAGGAACTAAGTAGGTATGGGGATTATGTTCAAGGAAAGTGGCACAAGAGAAGTTAAGGCAAGAACACAAATGCAAAGAAGTGTTAAATGATGTATGGGATATTCTACAATAGATAGTACTAGAAACAAATATTGATGAGAATACTCCCATCATAGATCAGCTTGCCACACTCGCTGACAAAATCAATGCCCCTGATACAAATGCAGACAAAAGAATAGAAGAAAGGGTAGAATCCAAGATTCAAAACAAATTGGTAGAAAGAATCAGTACAGAAGTGGCACTGAACAAAGTAAAGTTATCTGAGGTCATTACCGAGGTAAAATCTATCACCCAGATAATCTGTCAACTTCTAATCAAGCTTTGTACTTCAGACACCTTCACTGTAGAAGTTAGTGAAAAGATAAAAGGTTTAGAAGAAGAGATCAAGTTGAGTAAACAAGTAGCTATCACTGAGCCAACTACTTTCTTAAAGCATATTAACCAAGTTTAGGAACTCCAACGGCTGACAGCAGATTTAAGGAAACAAGAAGTGCACATCACCGATCAAGTTACAGAGTTACAGAAAGAACTCACTCCTTACCTAAAGATTTCTGAAACACACATTGTCAAAGCTGAGAAACTTGTAGCAACACCAGAGATTTCGGTGTTGGATAATATCTTTGACATGCATGCAAAAGTCGGTCTTGAGCATATTTCTCTTACCAACTTGAAAGAGGAGTGGGATAACCTCTTGAAGTTTGTACAGAAAACCCATCCAAACATTTTTTATAAGATGTAAGTATACATTATATTTTTTTGCATTTGGCATTATTATCAAAAAGAGGGAAAACCATGTATATGCCAAATTAGTATACTTTGATATGTATATTACATACTACCAAGAGCATGCATCGAGGGGGAGTACTTTTTGTACTTAGAAAAAAATTTTATGGCGGAGATATAAGGAATATATAGAAACATTTTGTCCATATACATTTTGAAGTTTTGATAATAATGCCAAAGGGGGAGATTGTTAATCTCTATTGAGCATTTAAGGTTGTCATTACTATCAAAGGATAGTAAACAGGTTGGTTGGTTACTTATATTGAGACAATCAATAACTAGAAGTAAGACAGAGCAGATGGTAAAGCTTTTTACACCGAGCACCTCACAGTTAACAAAACACCAATGACACCGACATTGACGGTCAGTAAACATCGAGCATCGTAGTATATACCAAGCAGATTATACAGTGTTTACCGATGATCATAGAAAATGGCATAGTAATAAAAAAATGGCACATTATTCTATGCAAATGGTTATAACAGATCGTAAAACGGTTTACCAAGATTGAGGACCATTCATTGTAAAAGATATTCATTAAATGCAATGATTATCTTATTTGTATTAGTTGATCTAGGTTATTTTGCATCGTAGATCTTAGGGTTATGATTATTTTTGTAACCTAATCTTTTCTAAGGTAGCAAAATAGAACACTATATATTTTGTTTGTTCGCACCATTTTTATAGAGGTTGTTGAACTAATATATATATGAATCACGTAGCACTTGAAGAAATTGCCTATCTTCAACATAATCATTTTACCGAGTAGAACAGAGCAAAGAACCATCATAGATAAGGTGATATTTTGATAAGCACTTATAGATCTGTTTCAGATAATTGAGTTGTCAACTAGCAGATAATTTACCTATTACTTTCTGACAATTGTGATAGAGTTTTGATAAATCTCTTAACAGAGTAGACTTAACAGTCTTATGTAAATCTCTTAACTGAGTACACACTTCATTTAGTGTTGTTAAATCATGTAACTAGGTAGATCTAGCTAATCTAATATGTTACTCCTAATAGGGTAAGATCACCAAAAGTGATCAAAACTTGTAGCCTTAACAAGCAAACCTTTTCTATCTGCAGTAGTGAAGAATTTGTGGGTGTCATCCCCACCATAGTTTTTACCTTCTAACAAGGGTTTCTGCATTACCAAAATACTTTTTTTATGTGATTTTCATATTGATTTCATGTTGTTTACTTTCTTAAGTTAACTAGATGATTGATTTATGCAATTAGATTCAAGTTATTTTGATCGGTTATCACAGTATTCAGTTATTGATTAAAAAGGTATTATAAGTAAAGTTTTGAAGGCACTAATTCACCCCTCCCCTCTCAATATCTATCTCTCCTAATTCCAATAGGAGTTATGCCATCTAGTACAAAGGACTAATGAGATGCACATGCTTTACCAACATTTAATTGCTTGTGGCTATTACAAGGTGGAAGATGCATGAATACATGGTTGGATGAGTATTCATCTTAAGTTGAAAGTGTGTGTGGATGTGTTGAAGGTAAGTGGCATCAAAATAGAATTTGATGCCATGGGATTCTTGAGATGCACATTCTTGATGAGGAACCAACGCTAAATTCAGTATGATGCAGAACCTGGTGAAAATGCGAATGGTTCTATATCTTTGGAGGACTAGAAAGTTGGTTGTGTTTTAGTGGCCGGTTCATTTTCTGATCTTTTGCAACATGCATGGCTTTCCCATAAGAAAGAAGGGATGGTTTTTGAGATACTACCTCCTCCTTCATGTTTAAATGAAGCCTCAGTGCTACTATGTTCTATTTTGAAGTATATTAATGAAATCTGAATTGATGACAAAACTCAAAGTTGAAGCTCTTTTACAAATTTGGGCAAACTTGATAGCTGAATGGAGTGCATGGGAATAGGAGGAGGATTTAGCTGTATTTGAAGCAATGGAAGAAGCTACTGCTTTTAATGAAAAGTCATTTGAAAGTAAAGGCATTAGGCAGACATTAGTAACACACTTTGTGCAGGCATCACATTCCTATTTTCAGCAACTTAAGAGTGGAACTATGCCACTTGGGAAGTCACTTGTACTAGTTATTGCAGCATGTTATCAATGTTTCCAAAATTTCCATGGAGAAGATTTTTCTCGAGGAAATCTAGCACATGAAGAGCCCAAGCATTAGGCTAAGAAGAGTCCATGTCTAATTGTATTCAGGAGGTACAATTCATTTTAGTGATTCCTTGAAGAGAGAATCAATAGGTTATCCTTCCTTGATTTTAATCTCTAAAAAGAAGGACAAGTATCCTTAATCCACTGATTTTCATGTCTGCATAAAGGGTTTTGGTGAGAGAGTGTTTATTTATGTAGATTTAGTATGTTTTAGGTGCACCCACCTGGGTCTATGGAGCCCGAAGTGTAGAAGGATTAAATCCTTGCTAATTAGCATTTCCCCTATAAGAATCTAGATTTGGGAGTCCAAGGGTCAAGCTTAATAGCTATATAGTGATTCTACTTGAAAAAGTGCTAACACATTGTAATAAGGTCGATCATTTAAGTAAAGACTGTAGAGACCGAGTACCAGAACCGAGTACTAATGTAAATGGAAACACAATTCAAGAAATCATGAGGATAAGGATCCAAATGTGGAGAAAAGAAACAAATGACAATGTTGGACCAAGCACAATAGTCAGTGACACCTCATCCACTAGATTGGGTGATCTCACATCTCCACCTAAGAAAAATCAAGTATGGAACTGAATTTCAACCGGTTATATCTTACAACAGTTCCTTATATCTATTGTGTCGATACCAAATCAGCATGAATTAAGATGCAATAGGGTATTATATGTTGTTAACTTGAAATGAGTTTAGTCAGTTAAGATGGACCAAGTAATAAATTCCAATCAGTGAAAGTGTTAGAGATAACTGAGTTGCACAATCAACTGAGCATTGATGGTAGTCACCGATCTGAGGTATCTATTTGTTAGCTGAGTGATTTGATTGTCAATTGAGTGGTAGATGGAAAAGAATTTAATGCGTCAAACAAGGTTTTTTATTATAAATACATCAGAGATAAATTCATTTGTTTACATAATGATCAAGAGTGATTTGAGTGAGATTTGAGTAGAGTGAATTCAAGCATTTCATAAAGATCTAAGCACATTACAAACAGGTAGAGACCAAATCAAGTAAGTTTGGAACTAATCGAGATCTCTGCACATAGTTTGTCGAAAGCCCTAAAATTTGCAACCATGATGGCATCATCTTCTTGAACTGTTCAAACCAAGGAAGAAAAGAGTAAGAAGGTTACTTTAATCAAGAACACAACCTGCACTGAGCCCCACTACAAACTTCATCCGAAAGTTGCAGCTAAACCCGACAATAAGGATGCGTTCTCCTTAATACTACCTAGGGTTCTAATCGTGAAAGACGTAAGGTCATGCATCCACTACAAAATCAATGAAATCAGTGACTTTGATCTCTAGTACACCTATCAAGATCTTTGCACTGACGGCAAGCTAAAGGATGATCGCAAGCACTTAGAGGTAAAAGGGTTAACCAATTCCCTATATTTCTTGAAAGAATTCAAAACTGAATGGATATGTATCATGTTAAGCTGTATACATGAATGGAAGCTATGGTTGGATGAAACCATGAAGATAGCAAAGGATGTTATACACGCAGTTACAGGGTATCCCACGAATGACAAAGAAAAATCCCTAAGGCACCTAGGGAAAATAGAGATTGTGAAATTAACAAGATATAAATGGGATGGAAGAGGTATAAGGATAAACACTATCAGCGAACCTGAAATAAGATTTGGTGTGTATGTTATTACATACATGATATTCCAATCAAGTAGACTGAATAACGTTGCATGTGATGTCATCGACATTGCATAGAAGATTGTGAAAAAGGGTTTGCAACTCGACCTAGCTAATTTGATGCTGAGACAGTTAGAAGAAAATATGAGAACTATCAAAGTTGCTAGATCAAACACTTGCAAATTTGGCTCATTATTGGTACGTACATTCTTCTATTTGTAAAACTTTTTCCCATCAGTCGGTAATGTAGAATGGGATATCAACCGACCAATTATTGTTCAAATAAGTGAATTCATTCAAAACCTAGATAATAATTTTGAACCTTTCATGGAAGATTATTTTGGTAAATTTAAGGAAATAATGGAGAAAAGAACAAGGATACCAGCACAGTTGATAGATAAATTCAAGGATGACATTTGTTTTTTGGTGAATACCGACACCATCATGATCAAATCCATAGAGCCAAGAACATCTTGGCTACCGCCCATGGAATATGAGATAGACATTAGCATAGCTACAAAAGAAATCAAGGCTTTACTTGCCAAGTCTAAGGACAAAAATGCTACATGGTTTAGAACCTACGATGAGGCCAAGTCTAGAATCAAGATGGGACTTGTAGTTGAAAATATGGGTACGAAAAAGGACAAAATGGTGAAAAATCTAAAGAAACAATTTGGTGTCACTGATGAAGACATTGATAAATTGGTTGAAGAGGAAACCAAGGAATAGACATCAGTTGGTGAAGGTGTAGATGAAGAGGTCACTGAGTACAAGGAACATGAACAGGAAGAGCCACCTAAGGCTACAAAAGGTAAAGGAAAATAGGTTGATACTTCAACCAGGACTAGAACAAGGTCGTAACTAGCTATTTTATAACCTTTGAAGAAAGGTGTTGCAAAGATAACAAGGCCTACACCGATGCACACTTATCAAAATAGAAAAAAAAAGCCACCACCGAGCTCCCCGAACCAAAGAAGAGAAGAAAAATAATTAGAGAAAAGGATGATATAATGATTTGGAAGAGGAGGACACTAAACAATTTCATGTTGTAGTGAATAAAGGACCTTAGACAATTGATGAAGTAGCAAATATAATAAAGAACACTGGAAGGCTTGGTACTCCTAAGCTGAACAGATATCCACATCTGAGTACCGAGGAACAAGATAAGCTTGAGGAAGTTATAATAAGCATGATGATTACTTTCAAAAGAGTTCCAATTGAGTTTGTAAGAAGCATACCAAAAGAATTGTATGATAAAGTATCTTCTAGATGGACGTATGAACTTACAACTAAGAAGAGGATGAGATAGAGGTCACTCATTTTGGTAAGATCTGAGTACTCTATTGCCAAAATTGATCAAGCCTTAAAACGATATGCAAACAAATTTTTTATGACTGTAGAGCATTCAAAATTATTCAAGGAAAAATACAAGAGGTATATGATGAAAGCCAAAATATATGGAATAAACTCCTAAGTCCAGAAGAGAAAATTGAGGCAACTACATCGGCAGTTGAAACTGTGCAACCTCAACCAAGCATACAAGAAGAAGAACCAATCAATGTTGAGGATGAGACAATTCACATCTCGGATACTGAGCAACCTGAGCAAGAAACTAATGTAGAAGATTTAATAACTACTACTAACAATGTAATGGAAGTGATGAAGGGTTCTCTCTATTGGTTCCTCAAATTGTACTTTATGCTTTGGGTAGCAACCAATACATATTATAGTTTTTAAGGAGGGGTTAGATCCAAATATGAATTCTAAGATGATTGGACCAACTATAGGGACAAGACTTCCCTCTGTACTTCTAGCTCTACAAAACCAAGGAGGGTACTCCTAATCCAATAAAAAAAACCTTACTTCAACAATCATAGACTGGATTTCAAAAACAACAGATAGATGGTAAGAAAATACTAAATGTTAACCACTCATTTATTGATTATCCATTACCTTTTGATAAAATAAAACATGTAGGTCACAACACCTCTAAGATTTTGATAGATTTATATCAAAATTAGGAATACAATAAGACTTCATCAAGCAATTATTTCTATAAAATAGCTCCACTACTGGCCAATGCCTTATCCATTGGGTAATATCTTACTACAAGGTGAAACACATAGACAATATACTGAACTTTGATGATTTATATTCTCAGAAAATACTACCACCTTGTGATGATTTTAATCAGAGAATTCCTAAATTCACACTGCTTATTGATATCCTTATGCAAACATCAAATAATTAGTGTTATATCCAAATCTTATTTAATTTGATCTTTAGATCAAAGCTGAGAAATAGAAACACTTACACAAGGATAATCCATGAAATGAATCTGACAACTCATAACTCAAAGAAAGAACACACATATGAGAGATATGAACTCTGGATTTTATTTAATTTTTTATATCATCTTTGAGTATACACAATGCTTTAAAAGGAGACTTTAGTGATTTGGAAAATTAATGACCAAATAGAACAATAGAAGGTTGACCTAGGGTTTCTCTTTAAAATGAAGAATCATTAGGGTTATTTTAACAGGATAGTTAATTAGGGCTTTATGGATTACAAGGAAAACTCTAGAAAATTGGCAAATTGGACATAGAATTACTTTTAGGTAGCCATTATCACAACGAAAATTCTTCTAGTATACATCTCAAAATTCTAAAGTACTGAATTTATGTTGAAAAAATTGGCAGTGCTAATAGTGGCTCTATCTGGGGATGTATGCCTCTCGCAGGCATGACAAGGATTCAGAATCTCTAAGATAAGTAGACCATCTACTAAAAAAAACTACCCTACACACACAACTTGAAATAAACACACAACTAGGAAATAAAACTTATCTACCGTTCATGGATAATGAGAGTACCTTAAGAGAAGTAAAATTTGAGAAATTATCCATGAACTGGAAATTCCAAAAAAATTCCAACCAAATCTTTTAAGATGTAGGAATCAGGTCCCCATTTAATGTCAACAAGATATGGTCCCAACTAGATTGGGTCAAATTTACTATTCTTTCCCTTATCCTCTAGCTTGGCATTCCACATTAAGACCAGGTCATTAGTGTTAAAATCTCTGACTGTAGTCCTCCTGTCATACAAATTTTTGTACTGGAGTTGAGATTTTATATTTTTTTATGAGCTTCCCTTCTTGATTCATCCAATTGTATCAGATCTTCCAACCTGATCTTCATTTCATTTTCTAAATCATCATCATATAATGGGATGAATTTATACATTTGTAGCAAATTATTCTATGGTAACCTGGCATGGATACCATATACTAAATCAAAAGGAGCACATTCAATGGTCTTTTTCATTTTTACTCTATCAACCCACAGAACTAGATGCAACTTGGAATCCCATGCCCTTTTGTTCCTGTCAATAACTCTTTTCAAAATCTTTATCAGACTCTTATTACTTGATTCAGCTTGACCATTACCTTGAGGATCATAAGGGGCTGAGTATGAAATTTGAATCCCATACTGTTGACAAAAGCTATTAAATTCTTCAAACTTGAAACACATAGCATTGTCCACTATTATAATCTCAGGACATCCAAATCTTGTTAACATATTTTGTATCATGAAATCAATGACCGCCTTGCTAGTGGCTCTTTTAGTGGGAATTGCTTCCACCCACTTAGTGAAGTAGTCTGTGGCAACCAGGATCCATGAATGTCCCCCGCTTGATTTTTTTGGGATCCCTCCAATAAAATCTATGCCCCACTTCTGAAAAGGGGCTACAACTGTCACAGGGCTTAAGGGAAAATTGCCACTGAACTTTAACTTTCCTGCAAACCTTTGGAAAGCATCACTTTTTTTGACAAATAAGTGTGCATCCTTGAAGATAGTGGGCCACCAAAAACCAGACCTTAATATCTTATGTGTGGTGGTTTTAGCCATGTAATGGCCACCACATACACCCTCATGCATTGCTTGTAATAAATTCTCAGCCTTATGATGGTCAACACATTTCAGCAAGACACCTTCATTACTTCTCCACCATTATTCTCCTATAATAATCACATACCTCACAGCATGCAATTTCACAATTCTTCTTTTGTGGTCATCCATGTCAGGGAGAAGAACCATTTTTTTCAAGTATCCAATAATATCTTCATACCAATCACAACAATCTAAATCACAAATGTATGGCCTCTACTCTTCTTCAAGAACATTTATATGGTTAGCATCTAAATTGCTTTGAGCCATGAGTTTTTCTAATCCTAGTCCTCTCAGTGGCTTTGTGATTTTGATGTCAATGTTGAACTCTTGGATCCTATTTATCAACCTGCACCTTCTTCCTGAAACCTCTTGTTGTACCAAAATATCTTTCACAGTAGCATTAGGCACATATGCAACTAGAGTTGCTCCAAATAAATAACACCTAAAAGTTTTGATAGCCTTGACCAGTGCATATGCCTGTTTCTCATTTATGTCATACTTCAATTTAGTTGCTCGCAAAGATTTACTGAAAAATGATATAGGTTGTTCAAAACCTTCTGAGTTCTTTTGCAACAATACTACAATAATGGTATGATAAGAAGCAAAGGAGAATATCTAAAGGGGCTTATTGTAATTTAGTGTCCTCAATACAGGAGCACTTTTAATTGCTTGCTTGATTTCACATAAATATTTCTTAGCTTCTTTACTTCATTCAACTTTTGCACCTTTTTTCAGCATTTTGGAAATAGGGACACTGATTTCAGCAAAATTTGTGATAAATCTTCTAACATAGCTGACCTGACCAAAGAAGGATTGAACTCCTTTAACATTTCTTGGCAGTGGCACTCTGTCAATTGTTGTCACCCTTTCAAGGTCAATTTTAACTCCATGCTTGCACACGATATGACCCAAGAACTTACCCTCAATCACCCTAAAGGAACACTTTTTTGGGTTAAGAGAGACTCCATATTCTAAAGCTCTTAAAAAAATCTTTTCAAGATGGCCACAATGTTGATCTTCCTTTTCCGAGTATGTTGTGAGATCATCTTTGTATACCACATGAAACTTGTTTATGAAATCTACAAATGCCACATCCATGGCTCTTTAAAAGGTAGCCCCAGCATTAGTTAAACCAAAAGGCATCCTA
This sequence comes from Chamaecyparis obtusa, assembly GCA_027943335.1. Taxonomy (NCBI): domain Eukaryota; kingdom Viridiplantae; phylum Streptophyta; class Pinopsida; order Cupressales; family Cupressaceae; genus Chamaecyparis; species Chamaecyparis obtusa. The sequence continues at coordinate 85,898 of BSBK01000983.1, forward strand.
ACATACACATATGTGCCCCATGGAGTAGTAAATGCAGTCTTGAATTGTTCAGTATCCTTGACAACCACTTGATTATAGCCTGAGAACCCATCCATCATTGACATTAGTTCTGATCTAGTAACTCTCTGTAGCGTGGCTTCCATGTTTGGTAACCCATAGTTATCTTTCAATGAATTTATATTCAAATTCCTAAAGTCTACACAGAGCCTAATGTATCCATTTTTCTTCTTCACTGGGACCAGGTTAGAAACCCATGTTGAATGTCTGATAGGTTGAATGATTCCTGCATCACTCATTTTCTTTAATTCATCCTGCATCTTCAATGCCAGAGTAGGGTTCACAGGCCTTAACTTTTGTCTAAAAGGTTTAGTTTCCTCCTTCAAGGGGATTTCATGTTGAAACAAATCTTCCCTATAGTTTTTTAAGTCATCATAGGACCAGGCAAAAACATGCCTATATTTTCTAAGAAGATTGATCAAGGACCTTCTTATTTCAGGAGTCAAATTTCCCCCAATATACACATTTTTTGGGGTTTCAAATGTTCCTAGGTTTATTTCCTCCAAACCTTCAAGCTTTCTCAAAGATTTTGTTGAAAAAGAACTATCATTATTATTAAAGGCTCTTTCAAGCACAACCAGACCTTTTGGGACCTTATTTGATTTTATTTGCAAGACCTTCTTGCCAAGGAGGGTATCCTCATTTTCTGAGGTCTCTACATACCTACAAAAATTTATTTCTCTATCTCCAAAATTTCCCTCACAATGTAAAAACCTTAAGATGTCCAGGTCATCTTCAAAAACTTGCCAATTTTCAATGTTGTCTAGTATAGAGGGTCTGGATTGAACCTCAATTTTTGATATCCCAACAAATGTAATGTCCTATGGCCTTAAAGTAATGTTGGCCAATAAATCAACCATTCTATTGTGGCTCATGTCCATCCAGTTAATACCAAAAGCATCAGCGTGTTCTATCTCATCCCAAACAACATTTATGTATTGCTTTAATCTTTAATTTTTTAATGCATATTTGGATTTTACCTGAGATACAACCAATTATGAATCTCCAATCACTCTGAGGCTTTTGATCTTATGTTTTTATGCTAATCTTAGTCCTATCAACAAAGCCTCATATTCTATAGTATTATTTGTACAAGCAAATAGTAAGGTGAAAGAAAATTTAAAAGTTCTTTCAGTTGGGGAAATTAACAATACTCCTACACCGGACCCTTCCCTAGAACTTGCACCATCAAAATACATAGTCCAGAGATCACCCTGATTTGTAACATTATTTTTATCTTCAGATAAAATTTGAATTCCATCTACACCCTTGATCCCTTTGTTTTGCACTTGGAAGGAATTTACATCAGTATCCAGGAAACAATTCATATTTTCATCTTTAGTCTCCTCCTCAATCATATGGGGAGTTCTAACTTCCCTAGATACTCTAACATTTTCACCAGAAATATTGAATGTTGCAAAGGATAAATCACATTGGATATTGCCTCCCATTGTTGAACTCCACTTCCTTGATAGCAACATTCCATACTGGGGAGGTATATCAACAACTAGGACACTCATGGTCAATTGTTTGCCTGGATAAGCTGCAAGCTTATAGGGCAAGGCCTTAATTATTCCAATGACTAGTACCTCTCTAGAATCCATAGCTTGGAATCTCCCATGAGGAGTGTCAACTTTTAGTCCCATCGTCCTCATGATCTCAGCAGGCATAACTGTATTAGATGCTCCTAAATCAGTCACGCAATTTGTTAACATCCTCCCATTTATAATCAAGGTTAAAAAGAAAGGGTCAACGGCTCCCAAAGAAGTATTTGCAACATTTGTATCTAGATAAATTTGGGGTATCTTTGAAACAAATTCTTCTATATCTTTCCCTTTATTTGGAGATTTATCTTTTATCTCAGTACTCACTATTTTTTGGATATTTGTAGCAAGAACACCATTTATCCAAGTAAGGGCCTTCTCTTTGTGCTCAACTATCCTCATCATTTCCATCAATGGAACCTTAACTGTTATCTGAGACAATAATTGGTTCATATCAATAGTTGTTTATATTACATCAGACAAATCTTGCTTGCCTTGAAACACATCCCTATTTTCAACATGTGTTGCAAAACCCAGCTTGTCTTCCCCTTTTTGTTTATTTTCAACTTGGGGAATAGGGATATTGGTAATTGGTGTTTTTACTTTAACCTTAAAAACATTGTTTGAACTATTTGGCTTTTCAGCCCCTTTCACTTTTAATTTTCTGACATCATCAACAACTTTATTTTTTACTTGTGCTTGCTTTGTGTCTTCATGATTTTTCTTAATAAATACACCTGTTGGCTTACCATATGTATTGCCAACAATCCTATTTCTAAAAACATAGTTACTTCTATCCTAAGTAACCATATCAGCAGTAATTTGAGCTATTTCTTCATCAAAAGGTCTTCTCAATATAACAGGTTATTCACCCTTTCCTATATTACTATTTATGTTCTCAATTTTTTCTTCTTCTTCATCAGAGAAAACTTGTTGATGGTAGGATTCTCTTCTGCTTTGAGAATTATTTACATCATGATTCTCACTTTCCTCTTTAGAATCAATTTCATCATATAAATTTGAAGAAGTCATAACACAACCTCATTCATCATAATATTCCTCTTTATCATCCCTTTGTTCCTCATTTTCAGGTATACTTTGAGAGACTACACAATAATTAGGATCATGTGAGGATTGGCATGTTGTGCACCATGGAACATCATCAGTCATGTTGACTGAATTTTTTTGCAAAGGGTCAGGGGTTTTTTCATTAGGCCTATCCTTCCTTTTTGGGATAGTATGTTTCCCATTCTTCCACTAGGTATGGTAAGGAAAATTTTGCAACCTAGGTTGCCTGTTGAAATTATTGAGAGGAGGCTTATCATTTCTCTGAAACTTATTTCTATTTGCATTAGGCTTTAAATCCTTTAAATCATTCAAGATTTGTTTTAAGTTATCATCCTCCCTAGGTTTCATATTGGCAGGTTTATCTAATTCCTTTTTCCAAACCTAGGGGGTTTAGGATCCTCTCTTCTACCTAGCTTGTCTAACACCCTTCTATTGCTTTCAATATTTACAACAAATCTCTGAGCCTCCCTGATAGTTCTAGGATTTTTGTCTCTAAGGAAGTAACCCATTTTAGCATCAAAAGCATTCAGGTATGTTTCCAAGAACACCTTTTCATCTAATCTCATAACCTGGAAAAGCTTATGCATTGCCTTTTGAAACCTGACATTAAATTAAAGAAACTCTTCATTTTGGTTTTTCTTGATGTTGTTGAACTCATTCAACATAAAACCTTCATTTGTCTTATCATCATATTGGTCCTTGAAGTAACTTATGAAATTATCCCAAGAAGTCATAGGGAAGCCCTCTAAAACAATCTCTTGCATCTTTAGTTAGTGATTGGGAAAATAAAAAATTATCAGATCTTCATGTTCTATTTCATAATCATCTATCATGTCAATGAACTTTTTTAGATGCTCTTCACATGTAACAACATTATTACTAGTGAATTTTGGAAGATTCTCTCTAATTTCTTTAGGAATCAAATTAGGATAACCAGGAATATCATTAAAAAGAAGTTGTTTGTACCTTTCCACATGAACCAGTCTCCTTTGCAGTGATCCATTATTTTGAGAAGTAGAAGCTTTATTATTTGATGTGTTAGTAGCATTTTTAGTTGTCAATGGTATGACAATGGTAGTCTGGCTAGCATAATTTCTAATGTTAGCACAAGGTATCAAAGTAGGACTAATTTCATTTGAGGGACCTGAAGACTGCCTAAGAAAATCAATTTTCTTTTTCATTTCCAGAGTAGTAGCTTCAAGTTTTGCCTTCTCTAGTTCTTTAGCTAAAATCACCTTCTCTCTCTTAGCCCTTTCTAAATCATTATCTAATTTGTACAATTGATCTAAAGGGATCTTATCACTGATAGGTTCATTTATTAAGATCCCTCTTGAAATATGTTTACCCTTATCCTTAGGTCTCCTAATTTCGGCAACAGGATGGATAACAAATTGTTCAGCAATTTTCTTGGGTTTTGTAACAGCAATTATAGCTTCTAGGGTTAACAATTGCCTTCTTAACTAATCTGATCTAATTTGGGCATGTCTTATCTCAACTTCCTTTTCCTTTTCCCTCTCCTTTCTAAATGCAATCTATTCCTAGATTCTTCTTTCTAGATTAAAAACTTCTTCAAAAATGTCTTCAGAATCTGGGAGAGTAGTTTCAGATTATGAGGTTTCAACCAAAAGTCTTTTTTGTTCACCTCTTGGGTTATGAGGGCTTTCAGAGGAATAATTCCCTCAGGTTGGAGGATCATTTCTGTTGGAAAAATGGTCAGCGCTCCCCTCAAGATTCATGACAAGGCTTAACCACCTCCTGTGTCTTCTATAAGTCTAGTGGTTGTATTAGGCATTAACAGGTTGATCTTTTGGTGCAATGGCAACTACTACTTGTAACAAGTGGTATCAAAGCTTGGTCACAAGTTTGAATCCCCTCGGGTAACACTGAGGGGGAAATTTTTGGCAAAATGGTCAGCACTTCCCTTAGGATTCGTGACATGGCTTAACCACCTCCTGTGTCATCTATAAGTCTAGTGGTTGTATCAGGCATTAACAGGTCAATCTTTTGGTGCAATGACAACTACTACTTGTAATAATTTCTTCCTTCTAGGCCCCTACTTTTATTTCTTGACCTTCTATCTCCCCCATGAGGTTCTTTTTTTGGAAGCATTCCTTTCTTATGGTGTATTCCATCCTCTCCCTTAGAATGAGGAGAATAATAATCATCATATGCTCCTAGACCTAAATCCACTACCTCTTCATATTCAGAGGCATTCCCTTCTTTTCCATGATGAGCTAGGTCACTTTCATTTGTATTTTTCTTTTGTCTCCATGCCTGAGACATATCTTTGTCATTCTGATCTCTTCTAGGCTGATGAGCCCTAAAAGTACTTGGAAGTTCACCTTCTAACCTATTTTTTGGATGATCTTTCCTCCGAGCCCTAGTATTTCTCTTACTCATATCTAAAGAGTATATGGAATAATCTTTATTTTTATCTTTACTCAGCACTGCTGCAGAGATTCTCAGAGTCACCACCCAACACAAGTTGGGAAATATTACACTAACTTAATAGATCAGAGTACTTAATATTCAGGAAAATTTTCAAAGAATGACCTTATAAAAGATAATGCAAATCCTGATAAAATTTTACTCATAGTGCACAATCATAGGATCGCAAATATCTCTCTATTCTACAATGGTAACTAACTGGTTCTGACAAATAGGAAGGCCAGAAGTCTATCTCAACTTGTACATGCATTATTTGACATAAATTTATAACACCAAAGATCTTCAATTCAGATTTATCATAATTGTATCATCTCTATTCCCTAGTAGAGTCGCCATTTTGTTGGTTCCTCAAACTGGACTTTATGCTTTGGGTAGAAACCAATACATCTTATAGTTTTTAAGGAGGGGTTAGATCCAAATATGAATTCTAAGATGACTGGACCAACTATAGGGACAAGACTTCCCTCTGTACTTCTAGCTCTGCAAAACCAAGGAGGGTACTCCTAATCCAGTAAAACAAACCTTACTTCAACAATCATAGACTGGATTTCAAAACAATAGATAGATGGTAAGAAAATACTAAATGGTAACCACTCATTTATTGATTTTCCATTACCTTTTGATAAAATAAAACTTGTAGGTCACAACACCTCTAAGATTTCGACAGATTTATATCAAAACTAGGAATACAATAAGACTTCATCAAGCAATTATTTATATAAAATAGCTCCACTACTGGTCAGTGCCTTATCCATTGGGTAATATCTTACTGCAAGGTGAAACTTTGATGATTTATACTCTCAGAAAATACTACCACCCTGTGATGATTTTAATTAGAGAATTTCTAAATTCACACTACTTATTGATATCCTTATGCAAACTTCAAAGAATTAGTGTTATATCCAAAGCTTATTTAATTTGATCTTTAGAGCAAAGCTGAGAAATAGCAACACTTACATAGGGATAATCCATGCAATGAATCTGACAACTCATAACTCAAAGAAAGAACACACATATGAGAGATATGAACTCTGGATTTTATTTAATTTGTTATATCATCTTTGAGTATACACAATGCTTTAAAAGGAGACTTTAGTGATTTGGAAAAGTAACGACCAAATAGAACAATAGAAGGTTGACCTAGGGTTTCTCTTTAGAATGAAGAATCATTAGGGTTATTTTAACAGGATAGTTAATTAGGGCTTTATGGATTACAAGGAAAACTTTGGCAAATTGGCAAATTGGACTTAGAATTATTTTCAGGTAGCCATTATCACAATGAAAATTTTTCTAGTATACATCTCAAAATTCAAAAGTATTGAATTTATGTTGAAAAATTTGGTAGTGCTAACACTCTCCTTAATACCACAAACACATAACAGAAATAGAGAAACAACAACAATTTGCAAGAACAAAAAATGGCTATGTATTATCTCCACAAATGTGGAATTACAAATTTTAGAATTACAATATGCAAAGCCACATGGGCCTCTTCCTTACAATATTATGTAGGACAAAGCCCTAAATTATTACCCAGAACTACTACCCCGAACTGCCCTAGAAAACACTACAGGTCTTCCTTATATAGGCAATTTTTCACTGCCTGAGAAGGTTCCATAAATTTAGCCCTTAAGGTTTAATACCCTTAGAATTATTTTATTTTTTTCAATTATTACATTAGGGTCGGCTTAAAATAATTACAAATTATGTTTTTAGGTAGCCCAACTTTTGGAGGCCATAAATTTTTAACCGTAGCTCCGTTTTTCTATTATAACCACTTTTTAGAAATGGCAGGACCTCATCTACAGTGCTTGACTCATGCAACCTCCAATCAGCTTGGGGTCGATCATGATCTAGAGCCTCTAAGGCCTTCAAAATTGAGCTCAAATATTTTGTACCCAAAAACCTCAATAACTTCACTAGTACATATGATATGGAAATAAAACTCAACTAGTAGGCTGATATGACTAAGATAAACCTCCACTTGTGAAATCAGAACATTCCAAGCTCGTATGACCAACTTACTAAAAATAGTAAGTTTCCATAAATAGAAGCTCTGCATAAGATAGCCCCTTATTGAAAAGAAACCAAAAATATTTTTGGGTGATGCAAGATTGCCCTTACACCCAAGATGCTCGTACATCAGGAAGGAATCCCAGAGATGTTGACCACACTAGGGGATGAACAAATATTAATTGAAGACATAATAGGAGGAAACCCCAACAATGAGGCTAAAGAAGATGAAATAATTACTAGTGTTACTAAGAACCTTGGCAAAGAAGAAGCAACTGAGGTAGCCTGAGAAATGGTACCAGGTAATCCACCTATACTGGTACAAGATATTGAGAAAGCATCTAAAACACAAAATGAGGAAGCTCCACCCAAGCAAGGAGCATGTGCAAATGAAGATAAGGGTGAGGAGATTGGTAAGGAGACTGATCATAGTGGAGGAGATACACAAGGTGAAGTACCCACCAAGACCACTAATACTACAAAAAATTTACAAGGAACACAATCAGAGACAATGGTAGACACTTCTACCACAGACAACAGATCACAAGCCCCAGCACCATAGATTGGAGAATCAACAACCGGGTAGCATAAGGAATAAGAACACTCCACCGAGCCACCAAAGACAATTCTTGAGCACAAGGCTCAAGTTTCTATTATACAGTCACCATCATCTAGTGTGCAAGACAAGAAGAAGATGAAGCGAGGAAATAAGGGTCCAGTCACACTTGATGAGATAGTTTTTCTAGTGGATACCGATAATACCTATGTTCAGGATATTATGCCTAGGGTAGCATGGCTAAGGCCATTACCGTATGAGGTCAACATAGATGAGACATCAGCAGCAATAACTACTTTACTTACTGAGGAGATTGATAGGAAGGCTAAACCTTTTTTAAATTATGAAGAAGCAAAGTTCAAAATAACTATGGGGTTAAAGTCTGCAACCCTAGAGAGGAAAAGGAAGAAAATAGTCAAGAATCTAGACAATATGTTAGGATAAGGTGAAGAGGAAAATGCACCTCTTGAAATTACACAAGGTCAAGGTGAAGATTAGTCTAGTGAATCTGAAGATAGTGAAGAGGAGGAAGATGAAACTCAAAAGAAGGGTAAGAAGGCAATGGTTGTCGAGCCCAGTAAAAGGAAAGTATAGGAACTTAAGCTAATCCTCCTACAACATTGAGACCAAGAACCAGGGAAACTTCAACTGCCACTACTTTCGAGCCCCAAAAGAAAATGCCAGCAAAGAAAACTAAAGGGGAAGGCTCAAGTAAAAGGAAACAAGTGCAAACTAGAGTGGTGTCGAGTCATCCCAAGAAGAAGTTGAGAAGGAAATTAGTATTATAGAAGGATGATGATGATGAAGAAATGAATGGCATAGATGATAATACAAAATTGAAAGTGGCATCATATAGACATCTAACTAGTGTGGATGACATATGCCAAAATATCAAAAGCATAGCAAGATTAGCAGGATTCAAATTTATAAAATTTGAGAAACTAAGCAGAGATGACAAAGATAAGATTCAAGAGGTTATGTTAGAAATGATATGGAAATTCAAGATGACACCTCTAGAGATAGAGAATTTGATCCCTAATGACTATTTAGCAAGATTGACTAGAAATGGTAGTATGCCATTATGATAGACAGACAGATAAGGGAAGGCACTTTAGCTCATATCATGCCTGAACTAACACCCAATAAAATAGAGAAGTTCATAGAATGGTACAAAAATAGATTTATACCTAAGCTAAGAGCTTATTCCATTTTGAATCATAATGTTGAATAAGTTGTTACCTAGAGAAAAAGGATGTGGAAGATCATTTTTGGGTTAATAGTTGATAAGAGTCCACAACAAGGTGAAGGTACATCCAGCCAGGTAGAACTAGATAATAAAGAAGATGTAGTTGAGCCTCAGAACCTTGAGGAAGAGGAAAGATAGAAGGTAGAAGTGAGTGCATCATAGGATGTGATTGCTATTGAGGATATTCCTGAGGACACACAAGTAAACATCAATGCCTTGACTGAGGAAGAAATAAAAATCCAAATCCTTAAGGAGGTAGCCTTAGATCCCTTTCTATTGAGTACCAATCTTGTTATCATCTAGGTACATGATTATACAAGGATTGAGGGTATGTCAATTTTTGACACTAAACCTTCAAGCTCCCACACATTCATAGTTGAGAAAAAATTCTTACAAAGTTCCAATGTCGAGGAACAGGACAAGCTGACAATAACAACAGATAATGCACCTACCGAGGAAGATAATATAGGAAAAGAAGAGGATAATTTAAAAGAGCAAGCAGATGAGTCTGCAAAAGTGATTTTAGGACCTCATGTGGAGGAAGAAAAGAAGACTGAGGAGACAATAACAAAGGAGTATCCAGAGCCCAAGGAGCAAGACACTATCCAAGCCTTAGTACAAATGTCGAGTGGCAATATACCAAAGAAGAAACTTCACAAGAAAAAGGAGAAGTCTCCTACCACACAGGTCACATTAGATGAAGTTATAGTGATTTTGAAGTAGGAAACTGTTAACTTGACCTATGAGAAAATCAAAATATTGTAAGATCTCTTGAAGAAGAAGAGAAAGAAGAAGAATTAAGGAGAGAACATTAGCTGCATGAAATAAAAGGTATATTTGTAGATGCTTTTGAAATGGATGATGTGAATGAGACTTCACCTATTCTGGAACAATTGGTTCATATTGTTAAGAAGGTGACCAATGATGAAAATGAAGCTAATGAAAAGCTCATGCAGTGGTCAGAAAGAAAGTTTGAGACAAAGGTACTTGAAAGGGTCTCAACTGAGATAGCAGTCAAACAGGTAGAACTTTTTGACTTAGTGAATAACTTAGAAGAGGTTGTATAGATTGTCTATTCTTTGTATAAGAAACTATGCAATGTAGAAACATTCACTAAGGATAATTAAGAATTGATTAATAAACTACAATTAGACTTGAAGTCTATTGATCATTCACTAAGCATGGATGAAAGCTCCAACTCCATTCATTTCACATGGTTACTTCATGCACAAGGGATATTAGTCAAGTTGATGGCTAATGATGGGAGAATAAGAGCCAAAATTATCTCCATACAAACAATGTTAACACCTCATCTAGAGGTTATGCAGAGAGAATTGACATCGGCAAAGGAGTTAGTACAGAGATATCCTCATCTCTCTATTGTCAAGAGTTTGGTTGATCTAGCTGCCCAGCTAGAGATCAAGATACAGGTTTTGGAGTCTGTAAGGTCTGGATGGGACAATGCCTTAGCAATGATTATGCATCTCCAAAAACCATTTTTGGACAAGTATTTTCTTACCCCTATACCCCAGCAGCTTCAAGTGATAAAAACAAGTGGGAAATAGTAGATATGTCATGTATGGCACAAGGAGGAAATGAGTCATGTACTCATGTATATAAAGTGATCAGATATAGAATAGAAAGGTATTGTTACAAGTAGTGGTTTTCGTTGCACCAAAAGATAGACTTGTTAATGCCCAATACAACCACTAGACTTATAAAAGACATAGGAGGCAGTTAAGCCATGTCATGAATTCGAGGGGAGCATTAACCATTTTTCCAACAATCTCCCCCTTAGCATTACCCAAGGGGATTCAAACCTATGACCAAGCTCTGATACCACTTTTTACAAGTAGTGGTTGTCATTGCACTAAAATATCAACCTGTTAATGCCCAATACAACCACTAGACTTATAAAAGACACAAGAGGCGGTTAAGCCATGTCACAAATCTCGAGGGGAGCGCTGACCATTTTGCCAATAGGTATGATATACTATTTTGTAATGAAAATGTATATTTAGTGCATGTCAAAGAGTCATGTATATATGTAAAAATCCTTTGAAGATCGAGTCAAAGTCTTGGGGGGAGTACTCAACTACTAAGTACTAGTTTTGGCTATATAATGTAAAAGTCACGACAAAGTGTTTTTGCCACTAATGTCAAAGGGGGAGATTATTGATCCCTATGTTATGTTATCTATTAGTGTCTAACACAGTCATTTTCAAGACAATGTTGGTTGGTCATCACTACGACTGAGCCATCTTATTAAGGTTGAGTCATGTATAGACTTGTATAGTAACTGAGTAGTAGTTACTGCCAAGCAAGTCAGAGGTTGCCCAGTACTTCAGTAGTTACCGATCAGTTTATGTTGAGTTGTATAGAAGAGTCAGTGTCAAGCACCAATATATGAAGAATAGTTTTGACCGAGCATCAGAGACTTCATATGCCAAGCAAGCCAATTTTGACATATGTGTTTTTTATGGCACAAACACCAAGGTAAACCATTTTGGCCAACTTTTATACAAGATTTAGGATTGTTGAGAGAATCAAAGAGTTGATTATGCTTTGTAATTATTAATATTAATCCATATGCAAGCCATGTAACCTATCAGAAAAAGGGAATGCTTAAGCAGCATAAGTGATGAATCTAGATCGTTGATCCTAATCTAGAAACTTGATCTAATATTTATATAAAGTGATATCAAAACCCTAAAACATAGTGAGTGAAAGAGAGTAGTAGAGAAGATCTCTTCTATGCGAAACAGAACAATGTTTTGATTGTTATAAGATCAGGCAGAATGACCGAGCAGAGCAGTGAAGAACATAATAGAGCTACATTTGATTCTGGAGATCAAACAAGTATTGGAAAGAGATGATATGTTATTAGAATTTGTAGTGCAAATTAAAGGATTAGGTACTGATAAATTTTAGCAGGTGAATTAGGGTAAATATCTTAACATAGTGGTCCTCACAGGCCTTTATAAATCTCTTAATTGTGTGCTTACTTAGCTGTAAGTTTCAAATCCTTTAATCAAGGTAGATTGTATAATTATGTAAGCTCTTAACATAGTAGACCCCTCATAGGGTAGATCATATGAAGTGATCAAACATTTTAGCCCTAACAGGCACACTTTAATCTTGCAGTAGTGAAGATTTGTGGGTGTCATCCCCACCCCTGTTTTACCTTTCAAGGGTTTCTAGGTTACCAAAATTTATGTGGTATGTGTTTCATTTGATGGATGTGATTAGAATGTTTGATACATTTTAGCATTAAAATTTATGTTTATAGAATGCATGTGGAATTAGTTTCAAAGTTGAGAAGTATTGTGGATAACTGATTCACCCCCCCCCCCCCCCTCAATATCCCACTTTCCCATATTAGATATCCAACAAAAAGAAGAGGAGCAAATAAGAGAATAGGTAACCAATCTATAGGCTGAGTTACTACCACATTTAGAAGTAATGTAGAAGCATGTGACAAAGGAAAATAAATTGATTGCCACCCCTGAGATCTCAGTCACAAGAAATATTTTTGATATGCATGCACAAGCTAGCTCTAGAAAATCTTAAGGAGGAATGGGAGAAACTTATGGATAATCTCAAGAAAACCCATCCAAATATTTTTGAAAAATTGTAAGTGTATTCTTTGTCATTATTTTCAAAAAAGGGGGAAACATATGTATATACATAGAGAATGTTCAAAGGGGGAGACATTGAGTTTACCTACTTTTGGTTTTGTAAAAAAATTTAAGTTCAAACTTTTATAGTCAACATACACATATAAGTTTTTGATACTAATTCCAAAGGGGGAGAATGTTACTCCTAAATGGATCAAGAGTTGTCATTAGTACTCATTTGTACATTCAGTAAACAAAGCAAGACAGTGCAGATAGTTATAACTATGTAGTAGTCATTGAGAAAAGAGGTTACCAAGTACACAAGATTATCAAGCACCAGAATATACCGAGACTGGGAGACAGTATTTACTGAGTAATCTAGAGTTCACATAAAATTTTGGAATGACACATAGTTCAAGGTGAAAAACTTTTTACCAAGAAAGAAAATGGTTTACCAAGATTGAGGTGAATATTTATTGCAGATGTAATCATTTAATGAATAATGATTCCTATGTAATGATGATCTAGGTTAATCATATGAACTGTTGATCTCAGGTTTTCTATGATAGTGTCTAAACCCTAATAAGGTCAAATAAGTTTGATATAAGTATTTTAAAGATGTCATTTTGACATGTATCATCAAGAAGTAGCCACACTCAAGGACATTTGAAGATCAGATAGGGTTAAGATTGAAAGGATTTTGACAGAGCATTCAATTTATCAGCACAGATATAAGGCTACCGAGTAGTACAGAAGGACATATTCATCATAGAAAGGTGATATCATTATTGTACTTAATGGATCTAATATCAGCAGTGTAATTTATATTTCATACAGATCACATATCACTGTTACTCTCTAACAATTGTAGCAGACTCAAAATCTCCTAACATAATGGACTTAACAGTTCTTTTATTAAATCTCTTAACTGAGTGCACACTTGAATAGTGTTGCTAAAATCCTCTAACCAGATAGATCTAGCTGATATTTTTGTTACTCCTAATAGTGTAAGATCACCATAAGTGATTAATGTTTGTAAGCCTTAACCGACAAATTTATTTTTACAGTAGTGAAGCTTTGTGGTTTCCATCCCCACTGCAATTTTTACCTTCTAACAAGGGTTTTTGCGATACCAAAATATAAGTGTCATGTGTATTGAAGTTTCATTTATGCTTTATTGATTTGTTTACATTCATTTACATTTCAGTTATTTTATTAAGTGTATGGTGAAGGAAATTGACACAGTCATTTATTGAAGTACATATTTACAAGAATTTAGTTTGAAACTTTTTTAAGGGTATTGATTCACCCCTCCCCTATCAGTACACACCTTTCCATAATTCCAATAGATGACATGTCTAAGATGACATGAAATGTTAGATATTATTCTTATTGGTAGATTTGATTGATAATTCATGAAGAGGTGCATGAACCTAGGGAAGTGTAATATGTTTGACTTTTCTTTGTCAAATCGAGTGTCTTTTGGATATGGAGGCTGACATGAAGTTAAAATTATAATTATTAATTTCTAACATGTTTAGGGTTTAACGATTGAGTGGGAATGATTTTTAATAATGAAATCAAAATGTAATTTGGGTATTAGCCGACCTAGTTAGTGAAATATATATAAGTTTTTATACTAATTCCAAAGGGGGAGAATGTTACTCCTAAATGGATCAAGAGTTGTCATTAGTATTCATTTGTACATTCAATAAACAAAGCAAGACAGTGCAGATAGTTATAACTACGTAGTAGTCACTGAGAAAAGAGGTTACCGAGTACAGAAGATTATCGAGCACCAGAATATACCGAGACTGGGAGACAGTATTTACTGAGTAATCCAGAGTTCACATAAAAGTTTGGAATGACACATAGTTCAAGGTGAAAAACTTTTTACCAAGAAAGAAAATGGTTTACCAAGATTGAGGTGACTATTTATTGCAGATGTAATCATTTAATGAATAATGATTCCTATGTAATGATGATCTAGGTTAATCATATGAACTGTTGATCTCAGGTTTTCTATGATAGTGTCTAAACCCTAATAAGGTCAAATCAGTTTGATATAAGTATTTTAAAGATGTCATTTTGACATGTATCATCAAGATGTAGCCACACTCAAGGACATTTGAAGATCGGATAGGGTTAAGATTGAAAGGCTTTTGACAGAGCATTCAATTTATCAGCACAGATATAAGGCTACCAAGCAGTACAGAAGGACATATTCATCACAAAAAGGTGATATCATTATTGTACTTAATGGATCTGATATCAGCAGTGTAATTTATATTTCATATAGATCACATATCACTGTTACTCTCTAACAATTATAGCAGACTCAAAATCTCCTAACATAATGGACTTAACAGTTCTTTTATTAAATCTCTTAACTGAGTACACACTTGAATAGTGTTGCTAAAATCCTCTAACCAGGTAGATCTAGCTGATATTTTTGTTACTCCTAATAGGGTAAGATCACCATAAGTGATTAATCTTTGTAAGCCTTAACCGACAAATTTATTTTTGTAGTAGTGAAGCTTTGTGGGTTCCATCCCCACCGCAGTTTTTACCTTCTAACAAGGGTTTTTGCGATAGCAAAATATAAGTGTCATGTGTATTGAAGTTTCATTTATGCTTTATTGATTTGTTTACATTCATTTACATTTTAGTTATTTTATTAAGTGTATGGTGAAGGAAATTGACACAGTCGTTTATTGAAGTACATATTTACAAGGATTTAGTTTGAAACTTTTTTAAGGGTATTGATTCACCCCTCCCCTATCAGTACACACCTTTCCATAATTCCAACAGATGACATGTCTAAGATGACATGAAATGTTAGATATTATTCTTATTGGTAGATTTGATTGATAATTCATGAAGAGGTGCATGAACCTAGGGAAGTGTAATATGTTTGACTTTTCTTTGTCAAATCGAGTGTGTTTTGGATATGGAGGCCGACATGAAGTTAAAATTATAATTATTAATTTCTAACATGTTTAGGGTTTAACGATTGAGTGGAAATGATTTTTAATAATGAAATTAAAATGTAATTTGGGTATTAGCGGACCTAGTTAGTGAAATATATATTTATATTGCAGTTAGTTGTATTATGTAAGTGTGGAGATCATGAATGGTGTGTGCGGTCAAGCCAGTGGTTGATTTCGTGTAAGAAGAAGTAGAATTTTAATTTGAGATAATTGGATCTATACAATCAAGGCATTGGTGCTATTTTTCAAATCATTATTATTTTTTTTCCCTAACAGTTACAGCAAGTCAAAATCCCTTAATCAGGTAGATCCTAACATATCTTTTTGTAAAATCCTTTAAGAGGGTGACATTTTGGCTAGTGTTTGAAGTCCTCTCATAAGTCTACTCCTAATAGGGTAAAGAGCCTAATAGGGATAGAGGGGAATACATGTTCTTAATTGGACATTATTGTAAGATTTTAACAAGGATAAGATCTTAGCCAGGCATGCTCCAGAAGAGTGCATTTTTCTTAGTGGGTGCAATCCCCACCATGTTTTTTCCCAAGTTGCATTTCTATGATAAAAATACTACTTTTATGTGTTGAATTTGTGTGGATTTTTATTTCTTGATGTATGTTTTGATACAAGAAAAGGATACTTATTACATGTATGTAGTGAGGGTTTGAAGGATAAGTTTTATCAGATCAGATTTTTGTTTATTGGTAGATAACTAATTCATCCCCCATCTTAGTAATCTTAGGGCCTGATCATTCTAATAGGACCAATTCCCTTAAGGATAACCTTTTCTTGATCTCGGGTCATGGTGTTTGCAAATTCAAACTATGTATCATTTTTCTTAACAATAATCACATTGCAATGTTTAGACTAAGTTGGTTCAAGCATATTAATGGAATTTTCATCATTGGTGTAAGTGTAGTTGACTTTAGCATTGCCCTTAGTTTTAGAAAATCCTCCCTTTTCATACTTAGAGAAGGTTTCCTTAAATTCTTTATGGTCTACATTAGTATTATGTTCATCAACAACAATGTCATCATTATTAATAAGGTCCTAAACGGCATGCTTAAGCTTCATGCATTTATTAGTTATGTGACCTTTGTTTTGATGATATTCACAATAATCGTTATCATTCCATCATTTAGGTTTAACTTCAAGTTCAGAAGGTCTTGAATTTTTAGGCAATGTGATGATGTTATTGTCTAAAGGGGTTTTGAGAGCTGACTCAAGAGACTCTCCCAGAGGATTGCAATCATGTTTAGGTCTTAGTACCCATGATTTATCTTTCAATAAGTCGCTTGATTTCTTAGGAGGTGTATTTTAAATAGCTTTAGTGGCTTGGATACCACTAGTCAAATTGAAAATTTTTGGCTTTGGTTTAGGGTTAGCGGCATCAACCACACCATCATTAACAATATCTTTGTTCTTGTTCCAATATTATTTTTTATCTTTAGATCCAACACCATACTTGGTCTCCTTGTGGAGAGATATTTCACCTTTCTTAATGAGTACATCCTCCATTTTAAGAGCACTTTTCACCATCTTATCAAACGTAGGATTAGAGTTGCCATTATATTTGTCAAATTTAGGAATTTTAAATCTAGAAGAAAATGGAAGCATGTATAGATCTTTGTAAAATGGAAATGGACAAATTATATCAAGAGAATATTTCAAAATAAGTTTATCTTTTTCCTTCTTCAGTTTTTGCATCTCAGTTTGCAAAGCTTGCAATTGTTTAGTTATAAGTGAAAAAGGTGTCTCTTCCTTTTTGGTGATGATATTATTAATGTCAAAGTCTACAGGAAGTTTATCTCCTTGTTTAGCATGGTCAAGAAACTTTGTTTCTTCCTTCATGAGAATTTTTATCATCTTACAAAAGTCTTTATCATTTCGACATTTTCTTTGGCTTCCTCATCGAGTTCATAGTCACTAGATGAACTATCATGTGGGTCATTGTTGCGATCTTGAGAACGGTGCCTAAAGCCCTCATTTTCTCATCTCTCTCCAAACATGTTTGGGATTGTTGTGTTTCCTTGATTAGAAGAGGAGTTTTGATTGACATCAGAAGGATGATTTGGTGATGTTGGTCAACCAAAGATTGGGCATTTAGCAGTTGAATATTTTGTATGTTCTTGAAAAAGAGGGTTCAAATATGTTTTTTAGTTAAGTCGTAAAGTTATTTTTGGATAAGGATGTCTCATAGGTGATTGAGGTATATCGCTTGAGGAATAATCTAAACCAAGTTTCTTCTAGGATGTTTGTCTTTCTTCTTTCTTTCTTCATAGCGTCTATGAGACATTCTAGTTTGGACAGACATGAAAGTTTGATATGATTGATAGTTATGAGTGACAAGGTATGAAGATCAAATCTAGGATGAGAAAGAAAGTTTTTGTTAAATATTTTTCTGATGGTAAACTAGGTACAAGGTATCAGAGTTAAGGCTAAGCTACCTAAATAGGTGACACTCATGACTCAATTATTGTACCACATCAATAGTAAGAGGTTGGATAAATTAATCCATAAATCAGGATATGGAATTGACAAACCTCATAGGTATGTTATCAAATTACAATGTAGGATAACTAGTTGCAAGCTATCTGACAAAGGTATACTGATAAAATTCTGGTCAAATTTCTCTCTAGTCTCAAAATGTTCAGACTTGTACGACATAATGTAGGCTTGTATGACACAAGATCAAGTATGAGGCAATAGAATAGGGTATTTGTATGATAAATTCTGGCAATTGACAAAATGATGGAAAAATAGGCAGTAAATGGCATCAACTCGTATAATAATTTTTTACTATCTAGACAATAATTCTTAGTGGGCCATATGACAAAATGCAATAAAAAATCCCTAAAATCTTGACTCGTACAAGTTTATATCAGGCAAAAGATAACAATTTGCAAGAAATAGGGTTTTTATCATTGAGTTTTTGACCATTTTGACTAGTGTGCAAGTTTTTCAATTTTGTCTAGTTTTAGTGTAGTTATTCTTCTCATTTTATGTATCAAGTGATTTCAATAGTTATAGAAAATATGTAGAAAAGATGATTCAAATACAAGTTATCCTAAGGAAATTGGCGTAAGAAGAAAACCTTTGCTTGCAGACTTAGGTACACACCCAATAGCTAATAAGAATACGACCAATGTAGAACATACAATGGATATATCAATGTCATATTAGTCGACTCCAAAGGATAATGGGGGCACAATATTGCAAGTGTCTTAGGGGAGTTACTATCTCCCTTGCACAAACATTATCAACCTTTCAAAGGTAGATCGGGTAGCTTTTGTTCTTAGGGTTCAAAATCAAGGCATCTACTGGTAGCTATCACTCGTAGTCCCAGAAGAAGGACTAATACCTATAGCCCTATTATTACTCAGATAACATAGTCTTGTAAATAGGATTGAGGCCTCTCAGCCCTACACATATCATGGTATATTCCACTTGTAGTCTTGTAAATAGGATTTAGGCAAAAATGTCCTACAAGTACTTAAACAATGTAGTCCCGCAAGCAAGATTGAGGCTTCTCATCCCTATGCATATCAAATCATATGGAATAGAAATAACCACATCCTCTAAGATTTTAATCTCAAGGAGAATTTTGATTATAGTTGGTTGGAAGGGTCGGGTTCTCTTGTTCCCGGTTGAGTCATTCTTCTGAGATTTTTCCCTCAATGGAAAGCTCGCTAAAAGGTACACATGCAACAAATAGAAAAGTTTCAAGGGTCTAGATTTCTTATTGTTTATACAAACAAGAGAATACTCTCCAACCTCTATGCTTTTAGAAAACACATCAAGAACGCATGTTAAAAAAATGCCTGATAAATCCAATTTATGAAAACATAATGGTAGCTTGAATATTTCGAGGCAACCTTTAGCACAAATTTCATTAGTAGTTTGATCTTGTTCTTATATTCTTCAAACATCCTGCAAACATGATGTTAAGATGTTTAATAGATTAGAAAACAAAAAATCAAACAGGGTCAGCATTAATGATAATCTAAACTAGATCAATAAAACTATAAAAACATACTCTATTTTTTATATGAGAGAACACAGAACAATATAAAATTGTACGATAATAATTATATAATAGTACGACTAAATAGCCAATTCTAAGTACTTGTATGAGTCATAATCCAATATAGTACGAGCAAATACAACTTACCATATACTCGTACGAGTATTTCTGTAGAGTGATATGAAAAATCCTCCAAATGATAGACACTTGTATGGACTGATTAGGACTCGTATGATAACCTAGAGAATGTACAAACAGAAAGTTGAAATATCATATTTTGAGGCCAAAAATCAATATCGGCCCCATGGTGGGTGCCAAAAATGTGTGTGTGAAATTTGTACCAGCAAGTTGTAATCACAAACACTCAATAGATCCTTGCATGCATCATTAGGTGATCAATAATTAGATAAGTAAATATATTGAAAAACCATACAAATTGACCTAGTGCCTTATATTCAACGTGAGTATGGTGCTCTCATATTTTTTGAGCATATCAATGACTATAGACCATAATTGAAATGAAGGATTTAAATGAAATGCATATTAATCTTTTTATTTTGGATTTTTTATGCAAATAAGATCATTGAATTAAGCTATATTCTATGAAATAATGATAGGAGGAACCTTTCTTTTATATGAACAATAATAAAATTGACACTCAAGATTGATTTGGGATGAATGACCCATATTTTCTAAAAGTTGAGTTTAAAGCATGCAAGCTGAGTTGATTGGTTGCTTTCTAAGTCTGAGTAGGAGTTCAAATTGATTGATGCTCAAGTTAACAGCTTTTTTCCCCTTTTTTTTATTTCTGTAACTCCACCTTTACCTCATTTTAGCTTTATTTCTTATTTTTATCAATTTCTTCCTTGTTTTTATCAATTTTGGAGATTCGTCTCAATTTTGCAATTTTTATTCAATTTAATTTAAATTAATTCCTTTTTTATGTGTAAATGGAAAAATGGGTTCAATTTAATTAATGTACTAGGACATTAAATTAAATTAATTATTTTAATTGCTTTTAATTTCCAGATAAGGTTGATATTTAGGAATTAATTGATTTAAATGATTTTACAACTTTAATGATTAGATCAAATTTAATGATAGAATTGAATTGCCTTTTTGGGTTAGGACTTTTATGATTATGATCAATAATTGAGATTAGGGGCCCATGGTTTAGAAGACCAATTTTGGGTGATTACATTTCTCACAAGGTATACCTTACTACTACTACTACAATCCTCTTCTTTCTCCCTTATGGGCATCAAGGTGTGTTTTTCTCCATCCATTTTAATGGTATACATATTCTCCCATCCATCATGCACTACCTTCTAGTCAAGTTTCCATGGCCTTCCAAGCAATATGTGGCACACATCCATAGGCATTATATCACAAGGCATCACATACGATCTCTAAAACTCCCTATTTCAAAATCTACATAGGCTTAATCATTAACAAACAATTGATGACCTTTTGTAGCCAAGATACCTAGTATGGTAAAGGGTATTTAATTCTCTTAAGTTCTAACTTGTCCACCATTTATGCTACTACAATATTATCTATATTGACACTATCTATGATTACCTTGAAGCACTTACCCTTGGACTTGCACTTGGTTTTGAACAAGGATCTCATTTGAACTGGTTCATTCTTTCTTTTTGAGATTTCAACAAAACCCCTTTTAGCATCAATGATTCACCCAAATCTGGTTCATCTTTATGGTGGATAGGTGGTGACCCCATGCTTTCTTGATCAACAAGAACAACCTGATCACCTCTCTAATTATTGAAATATCCACTTGTTGATCCCTAAGTTTTGTTGTCTATTAGTGTCTTACACTTAGTTATTCTCTAGGAAATATTGGTCGGTCATCACTACGGTTGAGTCATCATGTATAGGCCAAGTCATGTGTATTGTACATTTATCAAGTAGTAGTTACTACCGAGAAAGTCAGAGGTCACCGAGTACTTCAGTATTAGTCGAGACAGTTTATGCCTAGTTGTGCAGATATGTTAGTGTCAAGCACCAGGGTATGAAGAATAGTGAATGTCAAGTGCCAAAGATAACAAATGTTGAGTAAGATAGTTTTGACATATGTGTTTGTTATGGCACAAACACTTAGGTAAATCATTTTGGCCAACATATACATGATAATAATTATTTTTTGAGGGAATCATGGATTTGACTACGCTTTGTTATTGTAATCATTAATCCCTATGTAATCTATGTAACCAATCATAATTAGGGAATGGTTAAGCGGCATAAGTAGACAATCTAAATCATAGATCTCAATTCATGGAGTAGATCTATTGTTTATATAAGATGAGATATGAACCCTAAAATGTATTATTATCAAGGAGATCAAGGAGTGTGAGCTACAGGAAGATCTCATATTTTCATAATAGAAGAGTGTTTTGATAATTAGAAATAGAGTTCAGTGATTGAGCATAGCAGTGAAGGATAGAACAAAGATATATTTGATAGACGAGATCAAATCTATATTGTAAGGAGAAGATTTGTTATCAGCATTACGGTGAAAACTAAAGGATCATGTACTGAGACATTCTAACAAGTGAGTTAGTAAAATCTCTTAACAGAGTGCTTTTAGCATACTTAAGTAAATCTCTTAACCGAGTGCTTACTTCATTGTAATTTTTAAATCCTTTTGCAAGGTAGATTATATAAGTCTAAAAGCTCTTAACAAGGTAGACCCCTCACAGGGTAGATCATCATTTTATGATCAAACTTGTAGCCCTAACAGACAAACTTTAATATTGTAGTAGTGAAGATTTGTGGGTGTCATCCCCACCCCAGTTTTACCTTTCAAGGGTTTCTGGGTAACCAAAATCATTTTGTTATGTTTCATTTTCATGGATGATGATTAGGATGTTAGATCTTTTACAATATTGAATTTTTTGCTTATGCTATGCAAGTAAGATTATCTTAAAATGGATCAATTAGTAGATATTTGATTCACCACCCCCCCCCCCCCCTCTCATTATATCACTTTCCCATAATTATTTCCAATAATTGGTATTAGAGCCTGGTCTCTTAAAAGAAGTCTAATCACTTGTGAGTCAAAGATCTTGAGATGGAGGTTTACAAGTTGGGAAAGATCATAGAGAATCAGAAGATTGACATTCAGCTTGCATTATGCATTACAACAGTTTGAAGAAGCCAGAGGTGAACTGAAGAAATCCTTAAGTAGAAGAAGAGAATTGGCTATACAACAGAATGAAACTCAATATCAAGAAGAGGACACTAGAGGTCTATTTGATAATGGCAGTTCTACTAAAAGTGACAAAGCTATAACAGATCTACTGGAGAAAAATAAGATACTGAATGAAGACATCAAAAATCTAAAAAGAGAACAAGAAATGCAGTCGATAAGACTCTGTGAAGTTGTTGAACATAAAAAAGAAAGGTGAATGATGATAGTAGCGAGGCAAATGAAAAACTATTACAATGCTTTGAAAGGAAGTTTGAGACCAAGGTACTCAATAAGGTCCCTACTAACATTGTAGTGAAACGGGTAGAACTCTCTACCTTAGTATCAAATTTGGAGGAAGTTGTACAGAATTCCCATTCTTTGTACAAAAAGTTATGCAATGTTGAGGAATTTAAAAAGGTTAATTAGGATCTGATAGACAAAGTATAGCTAGATCTAAAGTCTACAGGTCACTCATTGAGCATGGATGTGAGTTCTAGCTCCATACACTTTACCAGATTATTGCATGCTCAGGGTAGATTAGCTGAGTTGGTGGCTAATGATGGTAAAATAAGGGCACAACTAATCTCTATCTAGATAGTGTTAACACCTCATCTCGAGGTTATGCAGAGAGAGTTAGTCATGGAAAAGGAGTTAGTATAGAAATATCCTCATCTTTCTATTGTCAAGAGCCTAATTGAGCTAGTTGTCGAGCTAGAGATAAAGTCTGAGGTTTTAAAGTCTATAAGGTATGGTTGGGACAATGCATTAGGAATGGTAATGCAGCTTCACAAACCTTTCTTGGATAAATATTTCAAAACCCCCACACCCCAGGATTTACAAGAGACAAAAACAAGGGGGAAATAACATGTCATGGCAGAGTATTGAAAATGGAAATATGACAGGGAAGTGACAAAGTTCAAAAGATCAACAAAGAGCAGGAATAGGATATTGAACACAATGGAAACATGGTATGACATACTAAGTTTTGCAAATGTATATATTCGGTTGTATGTCAATAAGGAGTCTTATGTACATATGTAAATAAAATTTGAAGACTGAGTTAAGTCTTAGTGGGAGTATTCATATAAAAGTTTTTGATAATACTAAGTACTCATGTAAATGTAATGTAAAGTATCATGACAAAGTGTTTTTGTCACTAATGTCAAAGGGGGAGATTGTTGATCCCTAAGTTTTGTTGTCTATTAGTGTCTTACACTTAGTCATTCTCTAGGCAATGTTGGTCGGTCATCACTGCAACTGAGTCATCATGTATAGGTTGAGTCATGTGTATTGTACATTTATCAAGCAGTAGTTACTGTTAAGCAAGTCAAAGGTCACTGAGTACTTCAGTATTAGCCGAGATAATTTATGTCGAGTTGTGTAGATATGTTAGTGTTGAGCACCAAGGTATGAAGAACAGTGAATGTTGAGTGCCAGAGATAATGAATGTTGAGTAAGATAGTTTTGACATATGTGTTTGTTATGGCACAAACACTTAGGTAAATCATTTTGGCCGACATCTACATGATAATTATTGTTTGTCGAGGGAATCACAGAGTTGATTACACTTTTTTATTGTATTCATTAATCCCTATGTAATCTATGTAACCAATCATAATTAGGGAATGGTTAAGTGGCATAAGTAGACAATCTAGATCGTAGATCTCAATTCATGGAGTAGATCTATTGTTTATATAAGATGAGATCTAAACCCTAAAATGTATTATTATCAAGGAAATCAAGGAGATTATGATCTAGAGGAAGATCTCATATTTGCATAATAGAAGATTGTTTTGATAATTAGAAACAGAGTTCAGTGATCGAGCATAGTAGTGAAGGACAAAACAGAGATATATTTGATAGAGGAGATCAAATCTACATTGTAAGGAGAAGATATGTTATCAGCATTATAGTGCAAACCAAAGGATCGGGTACTAAGACATTCTAACAGGTGAATCAGTAAAATCTCTTAACAAAGTGGTTTTAGCAGACCTAAGTAAATCTCTTAACTGAGTGCTTACTTCATTGTAAGTTTTAAATCCTTTTGCAAGGTAGATTATATAAGTCTAAAATCTCTTAACAGGGTAGACCTCTCACAGGGTAAATCATCATTTTATGATCAAACTTGTAGCCCTAAAAGGAAAACTTTAATATTGCAGTAGTGAAGATTTGTGGGTGTCATCCCCACCCCAATTTTACCTTTCAATGGTTTCTAGGTAACCAAAATCATTTTGTTATGTTTCATTTTCATGGATGATGATTAGGATGTTAGATCTTTACAGTATTGAATTTGTTTCTTATGTTATGCATGTAAGATTATGTTAAAATGGATCAATTGGTAGATATCTAATTAACCCCCCCCCCCCCCTCTTAGTATATCACTTCCCATAATAGATTTCCAACACTACCTTGAGATACTTCTAAGCACTCTCAAATCTTGTGACCATATTGATTGCACTTGAACACTTCCCTCAAAATCCTCTACATCTACCTTGGGAACCACCTCTTCCATAAAATATTATCCCTCTATTTTGAAAACCTCCTCTATCAATATTTTTTTTCCACTTGAACTACTAGCCTCTTCTCCACCTTGATGATGTTTCTACCCTTTGTTATTTTATTGCCCCTTCCTCTATAACCTCTGCCTCTTTTCCTCTCTTTTTGGCTTATTTTTCTTTGTAACTTATCCTCTACTTTTAAGGCAAGTTGGTAGGATTCTTCTAAGCTCCTCAAGGACACAAGGCTTAGCTCATCTTGGAGACTATACTTTAGTTAATTCATATATCATGCCACATTTTCCATATCCTCTTCAACATGTCTAGTCCTGATTATCAACTTGTAAAATTATTTTGTATAGTCTTTCACAAACATGTCCTACTTTAAATTCTATACTCTTTTGAAAAGGTTTTCTTTGTAATTTTCAAGAAGAAATTTTGCCTTCAATTTAGCTACTCTTCTATCACATAAATAAATCTTGTCCTTTTTCTTTCTCCTTGTTAGAATAACTGAGAGGGGGGGTGAATCAGTTAGATCAGTATTCCTACAGTCCCAAATACTTAGATGTATCTCACAAAACAAATTCAACAATTTATGCAGCTCTGTGACATAAAATATCAACTCTCTGTTCCTTTTACCAATTGCCAGTTATTATCCAAACTATGATTACCGACTAAATCAACTATGTAGTATGTAAAGTATGATAACAAAAAAATCATCACAAATAACACATAACACAATAATTTAACGTGGAAACCCTACTAAGGGAAAAACCACTTGAGACCGGTAACCCAAAATAATTCACTCTTCTGAAGTGAGCTTGGTGAAGAGCCAACCCTATTAAAGGTTACAATACACACTATACACACTATTAAGTGTGACCTGGTTAGAGGATTTAAGACTAACCGTTAACTTTTTACCAGCATTCACTATGGGGTCAACAAGATAACACTTGCATTCAATAAATGTTATAGATAGGACTGTTAAATCCACTTGGTTAAGAGATTTTTTGAATCAATGGTTAAACTGATACAGTTTGATCTAATTCCAATACAACTCAATTGTAAATATTTAGATCTATGCTATGCACATAAAATCCTCTAATCACTAATCAATTCACTTCATCAATATATCTCAACTTACTGTCACTTGGTAAATAGTTCTCTGGTGCTCGGTAATATCTGTAGCTTGGTTCTTTCTATAACTAGTTTGATCAGGCATGCATGAATAATTCTTCACGTGAAATCTCTATAGTCTTCAATATCTCCGGCATGTTTCAACAATGAAACTAATATCTCTTATATAGACAAGTAAACCGTTTTCATATCATCCATCAAATTTTGCCGCTTAATCTCCTTCATCCATTTTGCCTCTTAAACCTTAATTGGCAGATATGTTTTTAATACATTTCAACCTCATCCTTTAGATCTTCCTTGAATTTTGTTAGTCGTGGTCTCATAACTAACTTCATCTGTAACCTCAAAATCATAACAATTTCCAAATCATCAATTTCTATCAGTTGAGCTTAGCATTTAATATTTTCATCCATACTCGGTTAACATAGGAATGGGTCGGTGAATACTAGCTTGGTAATTATTGTCACTCGGTATACACTGCACTAGCTCAGTGTATATAAAAGTCTTCATTTAGCAACCGCATTGACTTGTTCTATTCAACTTCCTTCTTCATAATAGATTAATGCAACATAATCAAGTCAACAATATAAAGCCATAGACTTATCAATAAGTCACCCAATGTGTTCCTTATCCTTATATGTCATATCCATCTTTCCTTATGTAGATATCTCTTTTCTTCCTTCTACAGATGTTCAGATGTTTGTAACTAACATGATAAGTACTGTCAAAACTAGTTGACATCAATGACAATATAATGACTGATTTAATCATCTTACATCTCACTATAGTAGCTCATGATCTCTAATCACTGATACTTCAATTCATCCAGATATTCAATCAGTTTTAGTTCATCAATCTCTCCCTTAGGCATTTATGGCAACACAAGTAATATGAAATATGTCATACCATACCAAACATTAGGTCTACAACTATATAGACAAATGTTGTAGCTTGGTAAGCTCTCCCTTATTGATTTAATATATTTAATCACTACAAAAAAAATTAGCAACATTACATGCAGAATCTCCCTATGGATTTAATCATTTCAGTTCTCAAACAATGTTCTCAGCAACAAATATGCTCTTTCTCCCTTTCTTTTTATTCTCATGTTTATTTTCTCTCCCTTTCAGATAGATATTTCATAGAAATTTCTCTCCCTTTGACAACAATGCCAAAGAAAAGCATAAAATAGCTCTTCAGTAGCCAAATGAATTCTCTGTTGTTTGGTCCAGATCATGTATCTCTGGATACTGATAAACAAATTATATGTTCTAGCTCCTCCAATCTTTCCCAACCTTAGGAATCCTAAAGTGTGAGTTATGTGCATCAACATGAATGATCTTCTGATAAATTATAGGTTGATGCAACCTCTGAATCACATTAGTGATTGGTAGATAAGGGACGAACCCCTAGTCTAGTCCTCAAATATTCAAAAGTATCCTTCGGTAAGGTTTTTGTAAAAATATCAGCAAGTTGCTCCTTAGATGTTAAAAATTCCAGTTTTACTGGCTTCTCTTGAACTTTTTCCCTTAAGTAGTGATACTTAATTGATATGTGCTTTGTCTTCAAATGCATCACAAGATTCTTGGAAATATTTATAGCACTAGTGTTGTCACAATATATAATCATCAGCTCAGTGATTACCTCATTTATCCCTTCCAACACTTGTTTGATCCAAGCAATATTTGAATGGTTAGTAGCAGTAGCAACATACTATGCTTTAGTAGTAAATTGAGAAATACAAAATTGTTTCTTACTTTTCCATGGTACAAGCCTTTCTTCAAAGAAAAATGCTCCACCAGTTGTGCTCTTATGGTCATCTATGTTTCCAGCCCAATATGCATCAGTGTAAACTCTAAGTTCAAATTTGCCTTCCTTAGAGTACCATAAACCATAATCCTCTATCGTCTTTAAGTATCTCAAAATTCTTTTAACTACAACCATATGTGAATCTCTAGGATAGGCAGAAAATATTGCCACAATCTCAATTGCTTGTGCAATATCAAGCCTACTGTGTACCACATACATCAGTTTTCCAATCATAGATCTATATAGTGTCTAATTTACCTCGGTTGATTCATCATCCTTAGTCAATTTGCATCCAGTTACCATCGGTGTTCCCACTGGTTTAGCATCTTCCATGCCAAATGTTCTTAGAACTTGCTTAATGTATCTTGATTGAGTGATGAAAATACCATCATTTTGATGTATAATATGCAAGCCTAGAAATAATTTGATCTCTCCAAACATTGACATTTCAAATTCCTTTCTCATCTCATCAGCAAAATATTTACAAATGTTGTCATTCCCTCCAAATATGATATCATCAACAAATATTTTAGAAATCAAAATGTTATCATCAGATTCTCCTTTCATATACAAATTATTGTTTTCACTAGTCCTTACAAATCCAATACTTATAAGATAAGCATGTAGTATTTCATACCATGCCCTCAGTGCTTGCTTCAATCCATACAAAGCTTTATGCAGTCTACATACTATGTCTTTATGATTCAGATCAACACACCCTTCTGGTTGTTCTAAGTAGACCTCCTCTTTAATTATTCCATTCAAAAATGTCGATTTCACATCCATTTGATATACTTTGAATCCCTTATGTGTAGCATATGCAAACAATATTCAAACTCCTTCAAGTCTTGCAACAGGTGCAAAGGTTTCACCATAGTCAATTCCTTATTTTTGTGCATATCTCTTGCAAAAAAGTCTTGCTTTGTTTCTTGTGACCTCTCCATTCTCATTCAACTTGTTTCTAAAAATCTACTTAGTACCAATCACATTTTTATCTTTCATTTTGGGTACTAATGTCCATGTCTTATTCTTCTCAATCTGTTCAATTTCTTCATTCATAGCCTTTATCCATTCTTCATTTTCAAGTGCAACCTTAACATTCTTACATTCAAACTCACAAACTAAGCATGTGTTTTGTCTTAACTTACTTCGGGTCATCATGCCTACTTTCTTATCTCCAATGATTTGGTTCTCCGAATGGTGTCTCTTAACAAATCTTGCTAGCACTTGATCTCTTCTTTGTTCTTTATTCGATTCAGGTTCATTTTCCTACTCGGTAGCTTCTTCCTGATTCTTGCTTTGCATTTGGTGTTCCTTGGTAGCATTTTCCTGATGCTCGATAGACTTGTCCTATGCTTTCGGTAGATAAGTTGGATCTTCAACATATGTAAACCTACCATAGTCTTCTAGTTCCTTCATTCTTTCTTCATCATTATTTTCAGCAAACTCATCAACTTTTACATTAGCACTTTCAATCATCTTATTAGTAGCCTTGTTCAAACATTTATAAGCTTTACTCGTAGTAGAATATCCTAGAAATATTCCTTCATCACCTTTTGAATCAAATTTTCCATTGCTATCATCTTTCAGAATAAAACATCTACTACCAAAGATTCTGAAATAACTTACATTCGGTTTATAGCCAAACCACCATTCATAAGGTTTCTTGTTTGTGTCTTTCTTCAATTGAACTCAGTTCAGGGTGTATACTGTAGTGCTAACTGCTTCTCTCCAGTATATTTGTGCAACATTTTTCTCAATCATCAGTGTTCTTCCATAATCAACAATAGATTTTTTTCTTCTTTCAGCAATTCCATTATGTTGTGGTGTCCTTGGTGTAGAAACCTTTCCTTTGATACCATTCTCATTACAATAGTTAGTGAATTCAATAGAAGTAAACTCACCTCCTCTATCAGACCTTAAGCATTTAAATTCTTTACCGGTTTATTTTTCAACTTTAGCCTTATACCACTTAAACAATTTAAAAGCCTCAGATTTCTCTTTCAAGAACATGAGTGTCATCATCCTAGTAAAGTCATCAACAAAAAAAATAAAGTATTTGTCTCCATAGTAACTCTGTGTTCTTACAGGACCACATAAGTTGGTATGAACCAACTCCAAAATTCCTTTAGATGAATAGTCTTTTCTTTCAAAACTAGATTTAGTCATCTTTCCTTTTTCACATTGATGGCACATAACATGATCAAGTTTGGTTAGACTTGGTAAGCCTCTAACTCTTTTCTTTTTACTAATCTTAATCATGTTATCAAAGTTTACATGACATAACCTCTTATGCCACAACCATACATCCTCATTTTTAACTAACAAACAAGAAGTCTCAGCATTGTCAAGATAAAATAAATTACCTTTTGATTGTCCTCCAGTACCAACAAGCTTTCCATTTTCATCATAGATTTTCACCTTCTTGCTTTCAAATGCCACTCGATGACCTGAGTTGTTCAACTATGCTACACTCAACAAATTTTAATTAAGTCCTTTTACCCAGTATGCATTATCACATCTAATAATGTCATTCAATAAAATAGACCCTTTTCCCTTTACCATACAAGGTGTGGCATTTCCCATTTTCACTGATCCTCCATTATAATGCTCAAGATTATCAAACTTATCTTCACCACCAGTCATGTGATGTGTACAGCCACTATCAATGATCCAAGTATCATTCTTACTAACTTTATAAATAAGTGTTTTTTCTACATACCTTTCCTCATCTTCTGAATCATCTTTCATTGCAACAAATACCACTTCTATTTCATCATTAGTGTCGGTGTCGGTGTCATCTTCTTCAACAAGGTAACATGTCTTTTCCCCTTTATCTTTGTAATCTCAGTTGTCTCTGTTGTAGTGTCAGTTTCCTCTTCTACCAAAATTTCCTTCACCGGATCTATCTTTGTCTTTATCTTCCTCTTTCATGTTAAGACATCTAGCAGCAATATGGCCAATCTCTTTACAATTAAAACAAGCTAAAGGTAACTTTCCCTTATACCTTCCTTTACCTTTCTGAAGTCTCTAGGACATAAGTGCTTCAAGTTCATCAAGTGCATCTTCATTGTTACTATCACTTTCATTATTAATGTTATGCCTACTAGATTTACCAATCTTAAGAGATGACATAAAAGCAGACTCAATAGTCGACGGAACACTATTATCATAATTGTTCAGTGCAAAAGTAGTTAATTTTCCAATCAGACTATCAAGAGTAAGAGTTCTACCATGTGCAGACCTCATTTCATGAATAATAGATATTTTGATTGCATAGATGGGCAATAGTGTTCTCAAAATTTTACTTACGATAGTGTCTTCAGATATAATACCTCCAGCTCCTCGAATAGCATTGACTACCTCTTTGATTCGATTTGAGTATTATACGATGTTCTCTCCTTCCTTCATCTTCATGTCATCAAATCTACCTCTTGAGCTTTCAGCTCTAGCTCTCATCACATTTGCATCACCACCATGAACTAGAGCAATTTTATCCCACATTTTCTTTGTTGTAGTGCAATCCTTGACATCCTCAAATTCAGCATCAGATAGAGTAGCAGCAATCTCTATCATAGTAATATTGTATTCATGTCTATCTCTCAATTGATCAAGATTTAAAGGTCCAACATTCAGTTGTATGTAGCTATTGTCAAGTAGTGTGATAGAAAATTCTCTGATTCTAGATATGTGAAGCCTCATCCAACTTTGCCATGTTGTGAAATTGTCCTTGTTCAGCTTCGGCACTTCCCTCTTATACATCTTGTGATCTTTATACTCAAGTCCTTGAAATTTTTCTCCAAGCAACCAATAATGCTATGATACCAATTGTTAGAATAATTGAGAGGGTGGGGTGAATTAGTTAGATCAGTTATCCTACAGTCCCAAATACTTAGATGTATCTCACAAAACAAATTCAATAATTTATGCAACTCGATAACATAAAATATCAACCCATCATAATTCAGTCAAGAAGATGCACATCATTAGTGACAATGAATCTTTTGATCATGGTTACCAACAAGGCACATTTTCTTCACTCAATTAAGGTGGGTAAAAGCATTGGAGATCCAGTTTCAATAGGTAAAAGGGACTATTTTGAAGTGGTTTCATCAAGCTTCAAACTTTGTGCCCAATGGATTTAAAAAAGGCAACTGGTCAATATGCTTAGCAAGTAAGCATGTAATAGAAATTGCCATAAATGTTACCGATTTTCACCCACAACTTAAATTGGTAGAGTTGATTCAAATTGTGTTCATTTTAAGGTGAAAAGCTTTGGTTCATTTTTGCATTTCTTAAATGATAATGTAAAATATTACTCATTTAACTGATAGTAATTCATACACTTCATAATGTTTCATTATTCTACAAATGAGATGTATACAAAAAAGTGTTAGATAACTGAGAGGGGGGTGAATCAGTTACGTTCAGTTATCCTACACTTCCAAATACTCTTTGATGTATAAGACCAACTTCAACAAATAAACTAAACATCTCGGTAAACACTTGATTGTGTCTTTCTGATTCATTTATCGACTGCCAATTAAATTAACTATAGTATACTGATCAAACCATTAATTGTAATGTGTAAAGTAAAAATAACAAATCATCACATGCATAAACATATAACACTTGATTTTTAACGTGGAAACCCTGTTAAGGGAAAAAACACCTGGGACCGATACCTGAAATATTTTCACTCTTATGAAGTGAGATCGATTAAGAGCCAACCCTGTTAAAGGTTACAAAACACACTATAAGGTGTGACCTTGTTAGAGGATTTATCGCTAATAGTTCTCCATGACCATACATTCACTTGGGTCAATAAGAAAACAATCAACATCCATTGAATGTCATAAAGAAATAAATAAACACTGTTAAGTCCCACTTAGTAAAGAGATTTTATCTGTGGCAATGGTTAGAATACAACAGTAAATGATCTAATTCAAATGCAACTTCCTTTGTGGATATTCAGATCTATGCTAAGCTCAATATACCTCTGGCCATCATAATATCTTCAATTTCCTTTTATCCTCCAACTATGTTATGCTCGATTAATCTCCTTCTAACGCTCGGTCTAGTCAGCGTAATTGCTCGGTTCTCACTTCAACATGTCTGAAAACTTCACATGAATAAAATCTTCTCCTCATGTGCATACCTTATTTTGAATCTCTTATCTCCTTAAATAGACATGATAAACTATTTTCTTCTCAGCCATAGATTTTGCCTCTTAATCTCCATCATTGATTTTGCCTCTTTAACCTTCATCAGAACTTGTGCCTTGAAACATTTTATATCTTCATCATCTAATCTTTCTTGAATTTTGTCAGCCCTGGATCTTTATAACAAACTTTATCTTTATCCTTGGAATCATCCCAATTTGTCTAGCTCATCATCTCAAGTCGGCAATCACATGTTCCATATTATTTCTTCCACTTGGTCAATATCATGATGTGTCGGTGACTTCCTTCTCGGTATACACTACACTTGCTTGGTGTACACTATATCTACTTGGTGTATACTAAGTTCATCATATACTGACCACATAAACTTTTACATCCTTGATCTTTAATACTTAATAGAATCATGTAATACAATCAAATCACTATCCTAATGTCATAGACTCATCAATAAGTTACCCAATGAATACCATATTCAAAACTTACTCATACATCTCATTTCATGTTAATGTCTCATTTCTTCACCAATATTACCTTCTTCAGATGTTTGCAACTATCATGATAAGTATATTCAAAACTAGTCGACATCAATGACAATATAATAATTGATCTAATGTCTTGCATATACTTTAGTAGCTCAGTGATCATCTTCACATTCTGATCTCCAAGTATTCAATCAGTTGTAGTCTAAAAATATCTCCCTTTGGCATTGATGGCAACACAATATGAAATATGCCATAGAATACCAAACATCTTAAGTGTCTACAACTCTGTCTATATGTTGTGACTCAGTAAGTTCTCCTTAGCTTATTCATTTAATATGTTTAATCACTACATAATATCAATGTATATACTCTCCCTTTTAGTTAGCTTCATTTCTAACTGATATGTTATCATCTCTCCCATATTATCATGGATCATCTCTCCCTTTGAATCTTTCCTGAATATTTCATGATCATTATCTCTCCCTTTGACAACAATGCCAAAAGTAGTCAACTCTTCAATAGCCAAATAAGTATCTTTTTGATTCATTTTCATATTCATGTACCTTGCATGTACAAATGTTCTCTATTTCAACTTGTCTTCCATCTTCTTCTTCACAACTTTAGGAATCCCAAAGTGTGAACATCATGCATCAACATAATTAGATCTTCTGATAGAGTATAGGTTGATGCAACCCCATATTATCTTAGTGACTGTTAGACAAGGGATGGACCCCTAGTCTACTTCTTAAGTATTCAAAAGTATCCTTCGGTAAGGGTTTTGTGAATATATCAGCAAGTTTCTCCTATGACTTCACATATTCTAATTTGACCTATTTTTCTTGAACTTTCTCCCTTAAGTAGTGATATTTAATAGATATGTGCTTTGTCTTTGCATGCATCACTGGATTCTTCAAAATTTTAATAGTACTAGTATTGTCACAATAGATTATCACTATATCAGTGATTTCTTCATTCATACCTTCCAACAATTGCTTTATCCATGCAATATTTCAACAATTAGCAGCAACAACTACATATTTAACTTTAGCAATGGACTGAGAAATGCATCCTTTTTTCTTTCTTATCCATGTTACTAATATTTTTCCTAAAAATAATGTTCCACCTGTAGTGTTTTTTATATCATCAATATTTCAAGCCCAATCAATATTTGTATAAACTTTAAGTTCAAAATTATCTTCTTTCTTATACCACAATCCATAGTTTTCAGTGCTCTTCAGATATCTCAAAATTCTTTTCACAAAAGTCATGTGTGACTCTTTAGGATTAGTAGAAAATCTAGCTACAATGCCAACAACATGTGCAATATTTGGTCTACTATGCTCAACATACATCAATTTGCCAATCATAGTTTTGTATAAGGTTTGATTTAGCTCAATTGACTTGTCATCCTTGGTCAGCTTGCATTTGGTTACCAAATGGTTTTGATTCTTCCATATTGAATGTCTTCAAAACTTCTTTAATGTACTTTGTCTATGTGATATAGATGCCTTCCTTCAGTTGTTGTATTTGCAGACCAAGAAAGAATTTGATCTCCCCAAACATCGACATTTCAAAATCTTTTCTCATTTCATTAGCAAAAGACTTACATAAAGTATCATGACCTCAAAATATTATATCATCAACAAAAATATCAGCAATAAAAATTTTATCATCAATTTCACATTTTAAGTATAAATTATTGTTGTCACTTGTTCTAACAAATCTAATTCTTATGAGATAAGAATGCAATTTTCATACCATGCTCTCAGTTCTTGCTTCAGTCCATATAATGCCTTGTGTAGCTTACAAACCATGTTATTCTGATTAGGATCAACAAAACTTTTAGGTTGTTCAATGTATACCTCTTCTTCAAGTATCCCATTTAGAAATGCAGATTTCACATCCATCTGATATACCTTAAATATTTTATAAGCAACATATGCAAGTAGTATTATCACTCCTTCAAGTCTAGCAACAAGTGCAAAAGTTTCTCCATAGTCAATTCCTTCTTCTTGTGCACAACCTTTGCAAACTAATCTTGTTTTGTTCCTTGTTAGATCTCCATTCTTATTCAATTTGTTTCTAAAAATCCATTTGGTGCCAATCACATTTTTGTCTTTAGGTCTTGGTACTAATGTCCATGTCATGTTCTTTTGTATTTGTTTAATCTCTTCATTCATTGCCTTAATCCAATCGTCATTTACCAATGCATCTTTAATAGTTTAGGATCAAATTCACAAACCAAACATGTATTATTCCTTAACTTACTTCTAGTCATCATTCTTTCTCCTTTGTCTCCAATTATTTGATCTTGTAGATGGTGTCTTCTCACATATTTTACTAGTACAAGATCAGATTTATGTTCTTTACTATTTTCTCCACTTGGTTCATGATAATAATTATCTTCAGTACCTGTTTGTTGTTGCTTAGTCTGTAAGGATTGTTGCTCGGTAGCAGTATTTTGTTTCTCTATGACTCTAGGATGTTGCTCAAGTAGAGTTTCAGGGTCTTCAATATAAACAAATCTACCATATTCTTATGGTTCCTTATTACTTTCTTCATCATTCTTTTCTACAAACTCATCAACTCTCACATTGGCACTTTCAATCATTTTGTTACTCATCTTGTTCAAGCATTTATAAGCCTTGCTTCTAGTAGAATAACCTACAAATATGCCCTCATCACCTTTAGAATCAAATTTTCCATTTCTATCATCTTTCAGAATGTAACATCTACTTCCAAATATTCTAAAATCAATAACATTAGGTGTATAACCATATCATAGCTCATAAGGTGTCTTGTTTGATTCTTTCTTTAGTTGTACTCAGTTTAGTGTATAAACAATAGTATTGACAGCTTCTCTCTAGTAAATTTGTGCGACATATTTTTCAATCATTAGTGTTCTAACACAATTGACAATTGATATATTTATTCTTTCAGCAATCCCATTCTGCTAAGGTGTCCTTGGTGTCAATACATGTCTCTTTATCCTATGCTCATTCCAAAAGTTATTAAACTCATCATAAATGATTTCACCACCTCTATACGACCTTAAGAACTTTAGTTTTTTACTACTTTCTCTCTCCACTTTTGCTTTGTACCACTTAAACATTTTGAAAGATTTTGATTTTTCTTTTAAGAAAATGACAGTCATCATCCTAGAGAAATCATCAAAAAATAAGATAAAATATCTATCTCCATAATAACTCTGAGTTCTCATTGGACCACATAATTCAGTGTAAACTAACTCTAGAATAACATTAGATGAGTAATGTTTGCTCTTGAAACTAGACTTTGACATTTTACCCATTTGACATTGTTTGCACATTACATGGTCAGGCTTTGATATATTCGGTAATCCTCTAAATTTCCTTTTCTTATTGGTTTTAACCATGTTGTCAAAGTTCACATGACATAACCTCTTGTGCCATAACCAAACATCATCATTTTTAGCCAACAAATAAGAAGTTTCAACATTATCCAAATACAATAAGTTACTGTTTGATTGTTCACCAGTACCAATCAATTTTCTAGACTCATCATAGATTTTTACTTTTCTTTTCTCAAATACAACTCGGTGACCTATATTATTTAGATGTACTACACTCAGCATATTATAGTTAAGTCCTTTCACCTGATAAGCATTTTCACATCTGATCTTTTTATTCAGTAATATAGATCCTTTACATTTCACATGACAGGGTGTATCATTTCCTATTTTCATAGATCCACCATTATAATATTCAAGATATTCAAACTTATCTTCATCACCAGTCATATGATGTGTGCAACCACTATCAATAATCCAAGTATCATTTTTACTAATTAGAAATAAGTGTCTTTTCAACATACATTTCTTCTTCTTCAAAATCTACTTTCAATGCTACAAACACCACTTCTATGTCTTCATCAGTTTCAATCTCGGTATCATCATCTTCATCTTCAGTTAGGTAGCATGCTTTCTTACCTTTATCTCTATAGTCTTGATTGTCTCTGTTTCCATACTATCGGTTGCTTCTGTGATATTGGTAATTTCTTCTGTCATTCTTCCTTTCATTTGATCTTTTACTTGTTTTCTCACCATTTTTCTTATCAAGACATCTTGCAGCAATATGACTGATCTCTTTACATTTAAAACATACCAAGGGTAGTTTACCTCTATATCTTCCTTTGAATTTTGGTAGCCTTCTATCCATTAATGCCTCAAGTTCATCAAGCTCATCTTCTTCAGCTTCACTGTCACTTTCATTTCTTATCTTATGTCTACTACTTGATCTTCCAATATTATGAGATGACACAAATGCAGATTCTACCTTAGGTAAAATACTATTATCATAGTTTTTTATTAAGGTAAAAATAGGTTTTGAAGGGGCCCTGAAACCCTTTACATAATTGGTTCAAAAGATAAGGCTAAAGAAGTACCATAAATACAACGGTCCAGCCTAACATAGGACCAGACACCTCAAGAACACACAAAGCAAAACTAGCACTCAAGACGGTTCAGTCCAGCCAGCAAAAGGCCACACAAACCACAAAACATTTATTAGCCAAAGGGAAAAGACTAATCAAAGATCCCCTTTTTATGAGATCGGAGAGTCATGTCGAACGATGAGGAGGATTTCTTAGAATTTTTCCTTTTGACAGTTATCCAACCATCTTTGACTTTCACTGCCTTCTTCTGCCAGCAATTTGAATCTAGAGAAATAGCCTCCAGCAATGGATCTAAAAAGCACCCAGCAGGAGGCATAGAGGCACCAATACCGAAAGTAGTGATCTTTCCAGCAGAATTGGCAGGAAAACTAAAAACAGGATCAGAGCATGCTAGGCTTCCAGCAAGA
Organism: Chamaecyparis obtusa; assembly: GCA_027943335.1. Taxonomy (NCBI): domain Eukaryota; kingdom Viridiplantae; phylum Streptophyta; class Pinopsida; order Cupressales; family Cupressaceae; genus Chamaecyparis; species Chamaecyparis obtusa. Next base: position 124,610 of record BSBK01000983.1, read on the forward strand.
GAAGCATCTGCACTAGAATCTACACCAGCAGGACTGGCAGGAACAACTTCCATGCCAGCAGGGCTGGCAAGAATAGCTTCCACTGAACCACCAGTAGAGCTGGTAGGAACAACATCCACTGAAACATTAGTAGAAGAAGAGGCAGGGCTAGCAGCAACCTGCTCAACTACTTGTGAGAAGCTCCGAAGTGAAGACACCTTCTCCACCGTATAGTGCTGGGAGGAAGCACCCTTCCATCATGAAGTATTATTTTTAAATTTTTGAAGATCACATTGAGAAGAAATATGACCTATCTTAAAGCATCTTCTACATCTAAAGGGGAGGCCTTCATAGTCTAGTTGCTAAATCTAGCTTCTACCCTGAGGAGAAAAGAGTTTTATCTCAGAAGGCAAGCCTTTTGAAGTGTCAATATCCACCAGTATACGAGCATAAGTAAAATGGAAAAGATCTGAAGATTTCTCATCCACCATTAACATTTCCCCAATCACATCCCCCGCAATCTCCAGAATAGATTCAATCCAAAGATGGAGAGGAAGGTTAGGTAGCCTAACCCAGATTGGTTGCAAATCAAATGATTTAGAAGAAGGAGAAAACTCGAAATGCCATGGCTTCAACAATAGCATAAAATGATACTGTTATCATAGTTGTTAAGCTCAAATGCAATCAATCTACTAATTAGACTATCAAGATAAATATTATTACTAGGAACTGCTCTTATTTCATGTATTACAGAGACTCTAATAGCATAGGCAGGTAATAGTGTTATGATAATTTTAATTACCACGATGTCTTCTTCGATAATTCCACCTACTCCTTGGATAGAATTCACCACCTGCTTGACTTGTTTGTTGTACTGAGTAATGTTTCAACCTTCTTTCATCTTCATATCATCAAACTTTCCTCTTAAGCTATATTCTTTTTCCCTGAGCACATTTAGATCTCCTCCATGAACTAGTGTTAGTTTCTCCGACATCTCTTTTACAATTGTGCAATTATTAATATATTTAGATTCAACATCTGATAAAGAAGAAGCAATTTCAATTATCATAGCATTATGTTATTTTCTCTCAATCATCAGGTTGATAGCCAAAGGAATAGTAGGAGTTATGAAATCATTTTATATAAATAGTATAATGCAGAATCTCCAATGCCTGATAGATACAACTTCATCCTGCTATGCCATGTTGAAAAGTTATCTTTGTTCAGCTTTAGTACCTCTCTCTTATAAATGTTTAGATCTTTAACTTAATTACTTCAAACTTCTTCCTTCAAGTACTCTCACTTTGATACCAATTGTTAGATACCTAAGAGGGGATGAATCAGTTAATGATGGGGAGGTTAGGATAGACTAGCTAGTCTATGCCTCTGATCCTTAACTAGGACCCTAGTGTTCTCATGACACCTGTGAAGGTCTATAGGATTCTCTTCTCATCAAAAGATCCCCTGACCTAGCCTAACCTAACCATCAAGTATAGCTTTATCAACTTTCATCCTATCAAGCATTGCTTCCTAGCACCATCCCTTACATAGGCTTATAAGGGTCTTTTAGGGTTCAGTTACCTTCCCAAGCTCTGAAAATTAATTTGATGAGTTCCAAGGTTTTTTTGGGACATTTGAAACATATTCAAGGCATTATCGAGGTTGGGTCATCACCCGATTTCATACTTCCTTCCCAAAATAGGGCTAAAAGGAAATGCCCAATTAGGCCTCCCTCCGGCTTTCTAGGACTTTTCACCTCTTTCCTGCACTGAATCAAAATTCTTGTTCAAAAGTAACTTCACTAAAAATGTCTAACCCTCATAGATTTTTGGGGTCTTGGGCCTCCATATGTCCGTACAATGCTTCTTCCAAGAATGAGGGTTTTCAGTGCTTTTGGAACCTTGCGGAGTTACAAGTCTTCTTGGATTTCTTCAACACCTTTCCTAGATTCCTCAGGGTCTCTCCTTCATAGCATATTTCTTTCATACATGTCCCTTGACTCCCTCCAAATGGATTTCTTTGAAACTCTTTCCTTTGTCTTCTAGATCACTTGTACTACTGACCGCTCCTAACCGGGCATGGCCTTAGCTCGCATAGGGCATGGTCAAACAAATAGGTGCACTCAAACTCTAGGGCCCTATAGACATATTCATATAAGGTAGGGTATGTACCTTTAGATTCCAAGGTTCCATGGTGTGGCCATGGTGGAAACAAAAGTTACAGCCCTATATCTACATGCCTCTCCAAACTGGCAAAGGACTGGCAAATGTAAAGAAATGAACAAAATATAAACTAAAACTTGAAAAGAACTAAACCTAATACACACACATGAAATTCTAAATACACAAGACAATGTCTCTTGCACAGATGCACCAAAACTTCACTCTATTCACATGCAATCAGTCCATCAACAGTGATTGTTACACACAAAACTCTGTTCAGACTGTTCTTTCCGTACATAATCGTACAAAGTGATCTCCAACCTTCATATTAGGGTTTTTTAGGTCCTTTATAGTCTTTATCTTTGGGTGTGGGTCTGGTTTAGGCTTTTTAGCCACTTAGCAAAGCTAGGTAATATAAAAAGAAAAGTTCCTAGCAACTTTTGAGCAACTTTTTATTGCTTGAGCATCTTTGCTCGTACACTTCAAATGACCATTTATAGGTCCTTCTAAGGAAAACATGTGCTCATACCTCAACCAAACACCTGACCCTAGACTCCTACAAACATGGCAGATCAATGACCTCAGGATGACAGCATGCCCTGAGTCATTGTGCCATTTACATCAAGAACCAACTGAACTTCTAGGACCTAGCCTAGGCCTAGACACACACACACTGAGCCAAGCTCTTATTATAATTACAAGCTTCACTTAAGAAGTTCAACACAACAAAAATAGATGGTGGGAGCCCTTAGAAGGGTGCTCCTACACCAGTTAAGTTCAATAATCCTATGGTCCCATATACTCTCTAATGTATAAACCCAACTTCAATAAATAAACTAAACAACTTGGTAAATACTTGACTGTCTGTCTGATTCATTTACTAACTACCAGTCAAATTAACTAGTTGATGCAGGACCATCCTGGGTGTAAGAGCAATCTTAAATCACCCAAAAATATTTATATTTTCATATTCAATAAGGGTTATCTTATGCAGAGCTGCTATTTATGGAAACTTGCTATTTTTAGTAAGTTGGTCGTACGATCTCGAAATGTTCTGATTTTACATGTGGTGGTTCATCTCAGTCATATCAGCCTGCCAGTAAAGTTTCATTGCTAGATCAGGTCTAGTTTTGAAGATATTGAAGATTTTTGGTATTGGCAAAGGGGTACAGAAACTTTAAACTTAGTTTTGAAGGCTTTAGAGGCCCCGGATGAGGTCGAGAATTTGGGTGATGGGAGCTTGCATGAATCAAGCCTGTAGAGCACTTCGTGGCCTTTTCGAAATGGGGTTATTATAGTCAATCAGGTCAGCTGGTGAGGACTTATGGTCTTCGAAAGTCAGGTCACCTGAAATGGCAAAAAATAATTTTCCTTCAAAATTTTTGTTCAGGTTTCAAAAGTTATTTTGAGCCGACTTTGATGTAATAAATTGAAAAATAAAATAATTCTAAGTTTGGTCGGCCCTAAGGGCTAAATTTTTGGAACCTTCTTGAGCGATGGAAAATGCCTATATAAAGAAGGCCCATAGTGTTCTCTAGGGCAGTTCTGGGTAGTAGATCTGGGTATTGATTCGAGGCTTTGTCCTATAGAATATTGTAAGGGAATGCCCATGTGGCTTTGCATATTGTAAATCTAAAAGTTTGTAATTCCACATTTGTGGAGATAATAAGAAGCCAATTGTCTATTCTTGCATATTGTTATTGTTCTCTACTTCTATTATATGTTTGTGGTATTAAGGGGAGCACCCTTCATCAAGTGGTATCAGAGTAGGAGTTCCTGAGTGTGTAAATAGATCGTCGATTGTGAGGCAGTTTGCACTAGGACCATGGGGTAGGGTTTCTATGTAAATAGATCGCCGACTGTGAGGTAGTTTGCACCAGGACCATGGTTAGGGTTTCAGTGAGAATCATAAAAATGCCTCCATAAAGGGAATGTGGTGGAAGAGCTGGTGTTGTAACACCTGAGGTTAGAGCACTCCAGAGATAAGTGTGACCATTGCAAGAGGAGATTCATAGAGGAATGAATCTTAATGTTAGAGACAAAAGTGAGGATGAAGCCAAAGAAGAAGATCAAGAAGGAGAAGTTGAAGTTGTGAACCAGGAGGAAGAAAGACTTTCTTGGGCCATTTCCAAGATCAGAAAAAGACCTAAGATTGAGGTTCCTACATTTTTAGGAAATCTTAACCTAGAGGAGTTGATCGACTGGATCAATGAATGTGAAGAATATTTTGAGTATGAAGATATTGAGGATCCTGATAGGGTCAAACTCATCAAGGCCAGACTGAAAGGTCATACGAAGATCTGGTGGCAAGAGATTCAATTGGAGAAAAATAGAAGAGGGAAAGATAAAATCACAAGATGGGATTGAATGGTGGATAAATTGAAGCGGCAGTTCATTCCTATTGATTATGAGCTTGACCTACTGAACAAGATGCAAAGTTTGAAGTAAGCAAGAAGATCCATTCAGGAGTATACAAAGGAGTTCTATCAAATCCTCATCAGAATAGGCCATGCAGAAGCTAACAAGGAGAAAGTTTCCCATTACCTTAATGGGTTAAGGCTGAGCATTCAAGAGGAGATAAATCTAGTTTGAATGAACAGTATTGAAGAGGCATACCAGTTTGCCCTAAAAGTAGAGGAAAAGTTGAACAAGAAATTCGAGAGCAGACAAAATGGAAGGGGTCACGATGGACAATCTGGTGGACAATCATATGGAGGCTAAAATGAAGATCCGAAAAAGAAGGATGAGGCTAGTAGCAGTCAAAATCAGAGAGGAAACAATTCCAATCATTTCCAAGATTAGAACAATAGAGATCAGAGAGGAAGAGGAAGAGGACAAGGTTCAGGAAGAGGAGGCTTCCATGGAACATGTTTTCACTGTGGAGAAGAAGGTCATAGGGCATTTGAATGTCCTCAACACCAAGGAAGGAAAAATAGGAGGAATGAAGGCCAGACTAGAGTGGCACATGTAGATGAAGATGTTAGATCCTCAAATTCTAAAGATGTTGAAAGAGGAGAAACATTGATTAACAGAAGAGTCCTACTGAGTGGTGAGAATGAACCTGAACAAAGCAGGAGCCTATTTCACACTAGATGCAAGTGTGAGGGTAAATGTTGTGATGTGATTATTGATAGTGGAAGCATTGACAATTTGGTGTCAGAAGAGATGGTGACAAAGTTGAAGCTCAAGAGACAGAAACACCCACATCCATATCAGATTGCCTAGGTGCAGGATGACCACAAGGTCATGGTCAGTGAATAGTGCCTGGTAAAGTTCAAGATCGGCAGGTACCAAGATGAGGTACTATGTGATATCATATCTATGGATGCATGTCATATGTTGTTGGATAGATCATGGCAGTTTGACAGATGTGTTGTACACGATGGTCATGCAAATACCTATTCCCTGACAAAGGATGGAGTGTGACATAAGCTAAAGCCATTGAAGGAGCCGAAGAAAAGGTATGTGGTAATGCAATAATAACATTTTTTGATGGAAGAAAATTCCTAGATGGTATGAGACATGAGCATGTGTGTTTTGCTTTAATTCCAAAAGCTGGTAAAGAGAAAATAGAGGATGTGCTTGTAGAGGTTGCAGATTTGTTGAATGAGTTTCAGGATATTGTATCTGATAATGTACCTGATGGATTACCACTGGTAAGGAAGATCGATCATCAGATGGATTTGATTCCAGGAGCTAGTTTTCCAAACAAGGTAGCAAACAGAATGACACCAGCAAAAAGTGAAGAGTTGAACAGACAAGTACATGAGTTGTTGTAGAAGGGGTTGATTCGAGAGAGTCTGAGTCCCTGTGCTGTACCAGTGGTATTAGCACAAAAGAAGAATGGAGAATGGAGGATGTGTATAGATTCTAGAGCAATAAACAAGATCACAATCAAGTACATGTTTCCATTACCACAAATGGATGATATTATGGATTGTTTGAGTGGAGCTGTGTATTTCTCAAAGATAGATCTAAAGAGTGGATATCACCAGATTCGGATCAAAGAAGGAGATGAATGGAAGACTACCTCCAAGACAAAGGAAGGACTATATGAGTGGTTAGTCATGCCTTTTGGGCTAACCAATGCACCGAGCACTTTCATGTGGCTCATGAACGAGGTTCTGAAAGAATTTTCGGGTAAGTTTGTCATTGTTTACCTAGATGATATTTTGATCTTTAGCAAGACATTGGAGGAACATATGATGCATATTCATATGGTGTTTGAGAAGCTTAGAGATGAGAGATTGTTGATTAATTTGAAGAAGTGCAGTTTTGTGAAGAAGGAATTAGTATATTTGGGATTTGTAGTTTCAGCAGAAGGTCTGAAAATGGATCCAAAGAAAGTACAGGCTATCCTTGAATGGCCTACTCCAAGGAGTGCTACTGAGGTAAGATCTTTTCATGGTTTGGCTAGTTTTTACAGAAATTTTATCAGAAATTTTAGCAGTATTTGTGGACCCTTGACTGAAACAATGAGAGGGGATAGAAAAGAGTTCAAGTGGACTAATGGGGCAAATAAGAGTTTTAAACTGTTGAAATAGAAAGTTACAGAACAACCTATTTTAGCACTTCTAGATTTTAATAAGGTGTTTCAAGTAGATTGTGATGCTAGTGGTACTACAATAGGAGCTGTTATGAGCCAAGAAGGTAAACCTATTGCTTATTTCAGTGAGAAGTTAAATGATGCCAAGAGAAAATATTATGTTTATGATCAGGAATTTTATGCTATAGTTCAAGCATTGAAGAATTGGAGACATTATCTTCTTCCTAAGGAGTTTGTTTTGTATACTGATCATCAAGCTTTGCAATATTTGAATAGTCAAGGAAAGTTGAATCAAAGGCATTTGAAATGGGTTGAGTTTTTGCAGAGTTATACATTTGTTTTGAAACACAGAAGTGGAAAGTCTAACAGGGTTGCAGATGCACTTAGTAGAAGGCAACTATTACTGACAGAGATGCAGATTGAGGTGGTTGGGTTCAACAAACTCAAGAATTTGTATCGAGAGGATCCTGATTTTGGTAAAGCTTGGAAAGCTTGTAAAGAACCTGTTACTCTAGACAGGACGAAGTGGCTGGATTTCATCATTCAAGATGATATGCTATTCAGAGGGAGTCAGTTGTGCATTCCATGAAGTTCTATGAGGGAGAATCTCATCAAGGAGAAGCATAGCAGAGGATTGGCTGGACATTTTGGTCATGATAAAACCCTTGCTTTGGTTAGTGAGAATTATTATTGACCACATTTGCAGCAAGATGTCAAGAAGTTTGTACAAAGTTGCAGAGTATGTCAGATGGTGAAAGGAGTGAAGTAGAATATAGGGTTGTATCAGCCATTACCTATACCAGAGAAGCCTTGGGAGGATATCAGTATGGATTTTGTTCTTGGTTTACCAAGGACACAGCGGGGACATGATTCAATTTTTGTGGTAGTTGACAGATTTTCAAAGATGGCACATTTTGTTCCCTACAAGAAGACCAATGATGTTGTTCATGTAGTAGAATTATTTTTTAGAGAAGTGGTGAGACTACATGGTTTGCCAAAGAGTATAGTTTCAAATAGGGACACTAAGTTTGTTGGATATTTCTAGCGTACATTGTGGAAGAAGTTGAAGATAGATTTGAAGTTCAGTTCATCACATCATCCACAGACTGATGGACAGACGGAGGTGGTGAATAGGAGTTTGGGAAATTTGCTTAGATGTTTGGTTGGAGATAAGCCAACAGGATGGGATTTGATTTTACTACAAGCAGAATTTGCATACAATAATTCTATCAATAGGAGCACTGGTAAATCACCATTCCAGATTGTATATGGGAGTAGTCCCAAAAATGCATATAAGTTGAGAAAGATAGATAAAAGATAAATAAGTAGTGCTGAAGCTGAGGATTTTGCTGAACATTTGAAGAACATCCATGAGGAGGTGAGGAAGCACATTACCAAGATGAATGCATAGTATAAGGCTAAGGCAGATGAGAAAAGGAGGCATAAGGAATTTCAAGTTGGAGATGAATTCATGGTTCATTTGTAGAAGGAAAGATTTCTAGTTGGTATAGATAACAAGTTGAAAATGAAGAAGTTTGGGCCATGTAAAATACTAAAGAAGCATGATTCAGGAAATGCATATGAAGTAGAATTGCCTACTGAGCTGAATATTTCACCAGTGTTTAACATTTCAGATCTAATAGAGTATCATGAGGGAGGTGTTGAAGATGAGATCACAACAGCACAATGGAGTATTCCAACAGCTAGTTTAGATACCAAAGAGATTGAGGATATACTGGATAGTCATGTTGGTAGAAGCACAAGGAACATGACATATGAAGAATATCTGGTCAAGTGGAAAGGATGACCTGTTGAAGATTCATCATCGCTGACAAAGGAGGAGGTTAACCATCTTGGTTTTCCTCTACACACCTGAGACATGATGGGGTCACTTCTCAAATTACCCCGGGTGTCTGATGCAAGAGCATCCTCAGTGTAAGAGCAATCTTGCATCACCCAAAAATATTTCTATTTTCATATTCAATAAGGTCTATCTTGTGCATAGCTACTATTTATGGAAACTTTCTATTTTTAGTAAGTTGGTCGTACAATCTTGAAATGTTCTAATTTTACATGTGGAGGTTCATCTCAGTCATATCAACCTGCCAGTAAAGTTTCATGGCTAGATCAGGTCTAGTTTTGAAGATATTGAAGATTTTCAGTATTAGCAAAGGGGTACATAAACTTTGAACTCAATTTTGAAGGCTTTAGAGGCCCCGGATGAGGTCAAGAATTTGGGTGATGGGCGTTTGCATGATTCAAGCCTGTAGAGCACTTTGTGGCCTTTCCGAAATGGGGCTATAATAGTCAATCAGGTCAGCTGGTGATGGCTTATGGTCTCTGGAAGTCGGGTCACCTGAAATGGTGGAAAATAATTTTCCTTCAAAATTTATGTTCAGTTTCAAAATTTATTTTGAGCTGACTTTGATGTAATAAATTGAAAAATAAAATAATTCTAAGTTTGGTCGGCCCTAAGGGCTAAATTTCTGGAACCTTCTCGGGCGGTGGAAAATGCCTATATAAAGAAGGCCCGTAGTGTTGTCTAGGGCAGTTCTAGGTAGTAGATCTGGGTATTGATTCGAGACTTTGTCCTACAGAATATTGTAAGGGAATGCCCATGTGGCTTTGCATATTGTAATTGTAAAATTTTGTAATTCCACATTTGTGGAGATAATAAGAAGCCAATTTTCTATTCTTGCATGTTGTTGTTGTTCTCTATTTCTGTTATATGTTTGTGGTATTAAGGGGAGCACCCTTCATCACTAGTATATACCGATAAAACTATTAATTGTAACATGTAAAGTAAAAATAACAAATCATCACATGCATACACATATAACACTTGATTTTTAATGTGGAAACCTTGTTAAGGGAAAAACCACCTAGGACCAGTACCCAAAATATTTTCACTCTTATGAAGTGAGCTTGGTTAAGATCCAACCCTATTAAAGGTTACAAAACACACTGTAAGGTGTAACATCGTTAGAGGAGTTATCACTAACAGTTCTCTGTGACCATACATTCACTTAAGCCAACAAGAAAATAATCAGCATTCATTGAATGTCATAAAGAAATAAATAAAGACTATTAAGTCCCACTTGATAAAGAGATTTTATCTATGGAAATGGTTAGAATGCAACATTAAATGATCTAATTCAAATGAAACTTCCTTTGTAGATATTCAGATCTATGCTAAGCTTAATATACCTTTGGCCATCATAATCTCTTTTTTTTCCTTTTATCCTCCAACTCTATTTTGCTTGGTTAATCTCCTTCTGATGCTCGGTGTAATCTACAAAATTGCTCGATTCTCATTTCAACCTGTCTGACCACCTTCGCATGAATACAATCTTTTCCTCATATGCATACCTTATTTTTAATCTTGCATCTCCTTAAATAGACATGATAAACAATTTTCTTCTCAGCCATAGATTTTTCCTCTTAATCTCCATCGTTGATTTTGGCCTCTTTAACCTTCCTCAAAACTTGTGCCTTGAAACATTTTAAATATTCATCATCTGATCTTTCTTGAATTTTATTAGTCTTGGATCTTTATAAAAAACTTTATCTTTATCCTCAGAATAATCCCAATTCATCCAACTCATCATCTCAAGTCAGTAATCACATGTTCCACATTATTTCTTCCTCTCGGTCAATATCGTGATGTGTCAGTGACTTCCTGCTTCGTTAATACCACACTCAGTATACACTACACTTGCTCTGTGTATACCATATCTACTCGGTGTATACTAAGTTATTCATTTACCCACCACATAAACTTTTACATTCTTGATCTTCAATACTTAACAGAATCATGTAATACAATCAAATCACTATCATAATGTTACCCAATGAATACCATATTCATAACTTACTCATACATCTCATTTTCATGTTAATGTCTCATTCCTTCACCAATATTACCTTGTTCATATGTTTGCAACTATCATGATAAGTACAGTCAAAACTAGTTGACATCAATGACAATATAATAAATGATCTAATGTCTCACATATACTTTAGTAGCTCGGTGATCATCTTCACATTCTGTTCTCCACGTAGTCAATCATTTGTAGTCTAACAAAACACACATGATTGCAAACTTTGTTTTCATTAGAATGAGAAAAGGAAACCAAGTATCCCACATAAGACATGGGGATAGCTAATCAAATGCAACATTACAAGTATACTATATATCTAATGATGATAAAAATAAAAAAAAGAGAGCACATGAAAGGAAACATAGCCATCATTACTCAAGGTGCCTTTGAGTTGGTATTCATTACACTTTCCTCATCCTCACACTGATATCTGAATGAAGTTGCACAAATTTGTAGAGAAAAAAGAGGAATTAATCAGAGAGTTTTTTAGAAGTTTTAGAGCAATCAAAGCCTTTAGATGAGTTAGACACCATTTAGGGAATATTTTTAGATAGAAAGTAGACAATTTTTTTTATTCTAGAGCCTCATTTTGGAATTTTTTGAGGTCCATCTAACCCCCAAAGGTAACTCAAGCATATCATAATATATTTTGGCAAGTTTCCACTTCTCCTAATTTCGAGGGGATTCCTTCAATGCAGGTTCAGTCTCACCTTTAGTTCATTTCAGTGGTGAATGAAGGCCTTTCAATAAGGCATAAGGCAAAATTATAACTCATTCTCTCTCAGTTCTTTCCTTCTTGATTTTGGCTTTGCAAATTTGAATGGTATTGTAACTCTCTGGATTAAAGGATTTCCAAACTTGTAATAGCATAGCCCCTTTATTTTCAATGAAAATAAGCATTTCCTTCTTATAAATTTCCTTGTTTCCAATTATTATGGTATGAATTTGGCATGATTTATATGGTTTACTTCAAAACCCTCAAATTTTTCTAATTCAACATTTATTTTGTTGCTTTCATATTAATCAAGCTTATAAGTTGTGTTATTGATTTTCAATAAATTAGAACTGTGAAGAACTCAGTTTTTCCTTTATACGAGCACTGGAACTTGAGCCTTTTTATGAAAACATTGATGCATGGAGTTTATAACTGAGTTGTGAACAAAGGCTTCCATTTGATAATTATTGTGATTCCAAATAGCTGTTAGGAGTTCTAAAAGTTAATAAGTTTGGTGTATCACCTTTGAATTTTTGGATTTCAATTTTAAAGTATTTTTATCCCATTTCCTCTGAAATTCAATAGTATCAAGTGATTTTCAAAGGGAACCAACCTTGTAATCTGGAGGTCTACTTTCACCATAGGTCACCCACAACTTGAAAGTAGTCCCTGTTACACAGGTTTGCTAAGTTTAACATGGTATTTGGGGCGCAAACCTAAGTGATAACAACTCCATCCATGAACTTATCTACTTTGAAATACAAGATTTATTTGATGCCACTATATGTTTGTTGCCAAAATGAATCTTGTTTTTAAAAAAAAATGTTGATATTAGTTTCTCTCTTTAGTGTAGGTACATCATCATACACTTTCTATTCTCACTTGTATAATTGGAGCCCCTTTCAATTATCTTCTAGGACCATTCCTTTGTTGCCTTCCCAAGTGTCCTATGTTTTTGCAGCTTGCTTTTTATTTATTGAATGATAGGAGTACTAGGTTCAAATGAAATGTTTTTCTTGCTAATTGGATAGGATACATGTTCAATTAAGACTTTTATATAATAGTCAATTCTTGTACTAGTTATTTCAAGTCTTTTTTTACCCTTCCATCTTTTTGAGTTCTTTTTATAAACCTTGATATTATAACTTTAAAATTAGGTAAATATACATCTCTAGACAGAGGCTCAAGATTTATCCTTTGAATAATAAAATCATCAACTTAAATTTGATCTCTTTCCTTTTGAACTAGAAGTTGCACAATCTTGACAAATAAAATACTTGTATCTACATACTGCACAAATCTTGAAGCAAATTTAGGTTTCTTTGCCTTTAGAACTTTATGTAGTCCATACCCCACCACATCCTAATCAAGCAAGCTAATGGGCTCTAAATGTATTTTCTTTATTAGATATTGTACTAACCACTTTGAGGAATTAGAAGTAGTTCCTTGACATACTTGTTCTAACCACTCTGAGGAATTAAAAGTAGTTCCCTAACTCATGGATTTAGAGATAGAAGTAGTAAAAATTGAAGGCCTTCTTAAAATGGACTCTAATTCAATTTTGGTGGTGGAGGAAGTGATTGAATTGACTCAAGTCCACATGATAATCCGGATAAAAGAGTAATAAGTGAATAAAAGGTTAGTTATTGGGATAGATTAATAATTCACTAGTATGGTCTTCTAACACTACTCCTTCTAGTATTTTCTTGGTATTCCCCTTTGAGGGCCTAGTATTATTTGTAGGAGCATCTTCATGGGTGTTTGTTAAGCCCTTTTCATTTTCATAAGATTCTAGTCACCACCAAGTTAGATGCAATAGGCATGGTTACATTTTATTAGGATCTTGAAGTGTCAGCATTGGTAAAAGTTTGAACCTATGTGTATTAGGCTTGGTTTTAAGTCCACTAAGAGGTTTGGGACTATCCTAACATTTTTTCAATTTCTTCCTCTCTACCCACTTTTGTGTTCTTCTCAAGGCCATTACCGACCTTTGTTTCATTGTTCATGGATCTCTTTAATTTAAATTAGTTGGTTCTAAAGGTTTGATTTTCACTTTATTAAATCTACCATCATAAATTGTAAGCACCTTACAAGTGTGTGTAATTTGATGATTTTTTAGCACCCACCTTAGTATGTTTCCATTCTAGCATGTATAATATGACTTCATGTTGTGCTTAACTAACACCTAAATTCAATTTTGAGTCCTTTATGATTTCTATTTCACTAAAGATTATTGAGGGACCTTATTTCTAGGTGCACCCCTTTATTATTTCATCAATTTAGTCATTTATATTAATCAACATAGGCTCTATGTTACCATTTTTGGCCTTTCACATTTTTTCTTGACTTTATAATCATGTACCATTTAGAATTTGACATTGCCTCATTATGTGGAATCTACTATCCTGATCTCAAGACCAATTAGAGGGAACATGTCACCCAAACCAACCTATTCCCTAATGTTTGGCTTGAAATTGAAATCAGGGATTGATCACTTAATTTTAGCCATCTTTCCAAATTCTCATTGTCTCCCTTCAAGTTTATCATCTAATTTAGTATAAAAGAAAGTATGTTACTTTATTTTGTAGACATGAAAGAAATTTCAAGGTTGGCTCCACAATTTGAAGACATTCCATGAAGTAAGGATCTACAAATCAAATCAAAATCAACAAGCATTAAGATCTAAACAATATTTTTCTACATAAAATGTTCAACAACATCATTATCAACATGAAGCTTTCAAAGGATTATGAAGATGACTAGGAGATCACTAACTGATGATTAGCTTATACTCTACCCCTTGGTTGGGTATGGTTTATTGTTATCCTCATATCTATACATTAAAGCTTCATTCATCTCATTAGAAACCAATGAGAGAATGTAATCGAAAATGGATGTTTCTTCATCTCTTATTGGGGGAGAATTCTCAATGAAAAAAAAACATAGTGGTTCCCTAGAAATCTCTCCACAAGAAAACAATTGGACACCTTCTAAATATGCTAAAGAGTAAATTAGATTACCATTCATCCTATCCTTGATAGAATTGTGAAGAAGGCAATGTTCATATCCCCCTCTTGAACTCAATCAATACAAGATTTCTATTTCCAAAAAATATACTCTGACAGATCCCATTCCTCAAACTCCTTAACAACTCTTAACTTTTCTCTGCTCAATTCCATTATTATTCCTTAGTCTTGGATCAATAAATTAATAGTATCCAAATGGGATTGTGTTGCTAACCTATTATGGAGATTTAGAAAGCATTATCTATTCCACCTTTTGAGCTTATAATTCACATATTGTAATCTTTTAACAAATGAATACATAGCCCTTCCATAAGAAGGTTTCCCTTCCCACCACCAATTAGTCACCGAGAACTAGAGAGAGATATTTTTAACCACATAATTTTGAACTTGAAAGAGGGATCTTTTGAGACTTTGAAAGAAATAATTGAGAGTTTAATCATCTAGTGATCAAAACCCCTCCAATCCAAGATCTCAAAGCATGTAGACCACCTATTCCCCATCCAATAATACAAGACAAGAAAACTATCAAGCCTCTAAAAAATAGAATCTTCTTCACTTATCTTGTTGTTCTGGGTAAAGATACCATTATTTGGTTTGACATCAATTAAGTTCAAGAAAACCGTATTATCTTAGAAGAGACTAACAGACTTGTCCAAATGGGTTAATCCTCCTCTCTTCTCGTTCAAACTAGAAATTGTATTAAAATCACCAACTACCACTCATGGAAGAAGAGGCATCAATGAGCGTACATATCTAATGTGATTCCAAAGATGAGTTTTACACAAGGGATTAATAGGGGCATAGACGTTGGTGAAGAGGCAAGTTTCCCCAAAATTAAACTAGTAGCAATCAAAGAAAAAGAAAATTGGCTTGAAATCCACCACAAAGGGATAATATTCTTTGGGATCCAAAAAAAAGCTATACCCCCTAAATTTCCTTGAGCACCTACACATTCACACATACCACATGTCCAAACTCCAGAAGCTTTGTTGAGAAAACCATCTACTAACAAATTAGTTTCCTAAATTAAAATAATATATGGATAATGAGAGTCAATTAAATAATAAATAACCTTTTTTTCCTAGGGTTGTTATTCATACCCCTCACATTCCATGATATTAAAATCATTTGTGGGATTGGAAAAAATGAGATTCAATAGTCTTTACTGACCCATATTCTACCAAAGTCTCACTCATTAACTACAGTTTCACCTAATCTGGCTTACGACCTGCTTTTGAGGTCTTCTCCAAAGAAACCTTATTGAGGAGTTTTTTATGTAAACCCAATGCATAAGGGAACCTGTGCTAGTTTTACTTAGATCTAAAATCTCATTCAAGGGAGATGAAAAAATAACTTGTACAAAACCAAGATTACACATGACAAGAGATCACTTGATACAAGAATAACAAGACTCTGAGAGGGTAAGTTAGTATCCATTTTCCCCTCCTATGATTTAGATAAAGATATATTCTTGTTATTATTCTCACCCTCTCCAAATAGACCCATTCTCAAAGGTTCAACACTAGAGGATATCTCAAAAGGAATTTCCTCTTCCTGGACCAAATCTTCCAAAGCCTTGAACCAATTAAAGCTCTCATCATATTACCTAACTCTCAATTTTCTCTTCTACCCTCTTTCCTCATTATGAGGTCTAACATGATTGAAACCCTTTTTTTTGTATCCCCTTCCATCAAAGGAGCCTTCCCCTTGTGATGTGATTCCTAGATACAAAATCTGAAGGAGCACTAGGTGCAATTACAACCATAATGAACCGATAAAATTTCCTTTCTAAATGGTCATATTCATGGAAGATACAACATCTAAATGGAACCATCTCATAACCAAGAAGAAGATCTAAGACAAGTATCCGCATAATCTAGAAGAGGGTTATTTAAATCAATATATGTTAGAATAAACCAAGGTATCCTACATGTATTTTGTCCTCTAGTTCAAGTGGGAGGATATGTCATATTTTGTAATTCCTTTAATAAGGAAAATAGTTTATCCTCCTTAAGAGGATGTTGACACTTTTCACACACCTATTATGAATGTTGGCATTCATATATTGATGAGTTATTTAGTAACTCCTCTCCTCATCTATATTTAAAATATTCTCTCCTCTCTCAATTTTTACACCATGAGTTTATTGTAAACAAGTCTCTCTCTCTCTCTCTCTCTCTCTCTCTCTCTCTCTCTCTCTCTCTCATTAGGCTTTGCCTCATTCATAATATCACAAGGGGTTTTTCTTTGCTTTTCCCCTTTCAAAACTTCTTGTCTCTTTGACTTGGCTCTTTGGGTGCTTGCTCCAAGTTTATGCATTTCTCATGGTAACAAATCTTCTCTTCAATTAACTCTCTTAGATTATTGTTTCTTTCCTTGCTCGTGTTATTTTCCTTTCATGGTATCAGAGCTTGGTAACTAATCCTTGTTTTGAGTGAAAGTTGTTGAAGGTTACCATTTTGTGGAGCACACCTTTGTTGGAGAATTTTTTTTGAAGAAGAGAGAATCTTGAGTTTCATTTCTTAACTCATTTGTACTTGCAGGTTTTTCTAATATCTATTTTTTTTCTTTCTAACTCTCTTTGGAAGGCTTGCCACCAGAGGGATTGTAGATTTTTATTTTAATCATTGTGTACTAAACCTCTTTGGAAGGCTTGCCGCTAGAAAGTTTTCTACATTCTTGCAATTTTTTTATTAAAAAGGAAATTCTTCAACTCAGTCGGGAAACCACAAGGTTGAAGTTTTTCTCTTTTCTCATGTTTGATTTGTAGCTTTATTTTAACCTAGTTATTCTCTAATTATTTCCATTGCAGGTTTCAAGATCTAATATTTTTTTAGATCGATTTACATTTATCTTGTGCATGCAGGTTTCAAGATTTTAGATTTTAGATTTGTAACAATTCTTCCTTCAACTTATATTTTGTTTATTTTTCAAATTTATTTGAATTTTTTTATTTGATTTTGGTTCGCAAGTTTTTTTTAAATTAAAAAATATGATTTTATGTGCAGATTTTTTTCAAATATCTAATTCCAACCATCTCTTTATTTTTTCAAAATATTGATCTCATTTTTTTTTTAAATAAATTATACTCTCATAAAGTTCAAACAAATGTATCTCATAATCTAAATAAATTGAATCTTTGTTTATAACTATTTTTAAAAATTCAATCTCTTTATTATTGTGTTTTAAAAAATTTGAACTCTTTTACCATTAAAGATGCATTAAAACAAAGGTTCTAAAATCTGAAAAAAAAATAATACAAAATCTTTTGTATGCATTAAAAATTATTCTATTCAATCATTTATAATCTTTGTTTATTTTTTTTAGCTTTTCTATATTTCTTATATCTATTTTTTCTTTATATTTCCTATTTTTTTAAGATTTTATCTTTATTTTAAATCTACAATATTTTTTTTCTATCTAAATTTTTTTCCTAACCCAATTCCAAATTTGTGCTACTTGCAACTCATCATTTCATATTCCTCATTTTTTATTTATTTTACCTCTCTTCCATCTTTTCTGGGTTTTTTTCCTATTTCTTGCTTTGGCCTAGTCTTTTAGCCTTCTATAACTCTGTCCAAATCAATGCATGTGTTATTATTCTATTTTTTATCATTTCATTTAATTTTCTTTATTTCCATCTTCCCTACCACCTTTTATTTTATTTAAAAAGATTTAATAAATTTTACATTCCTTTACAAACTGTATTCAAACTTAAAACTTGCTTTTTTTTTAAAACTTCTCTTCTTGATGCACATGGTTTATAGTTTAGGAAAGGTAAATATTTTTTTGAAGATTACAATTGTTGTTTTTTCCATTTCGTGTTTAACTTTATTTTGTTCATCAAAGGTTTTATTTTGATTTTGTATTTCAACATTAAAATTTTGATTACTTTAATTAAAAAAAAATTATTTTTTTTATAAAAAAAAAAAATTATTAAGTTTTTTTAAAAAACATATATATAATCAACTTGTTTTGTAGTAACACAAAATTGGACTATTAACTATTTTTAACAATTACAATTTTTTTAATTTATTGTTAAAGGATTATTTCAAATTCATTTAAGAATGAGTATTTTTTTTAGCCTATTTTTTTTCAATTATGTCTACATTAATTATGGAAATCAAACTAAATAGTTCTAATTATCATTCATGGAAAACACATATCTCTTTTATTTTTTCGTTTCAAACATTTGTTACAAGTTGTCACAGATCCAGCTTTTGAACCAACTACCTCTGCTCCTCAAGCTAACCAAGATGTGTGGAAGGCTAAAAATGAGGAATCTTTAGGCTTAATTGGAATTTCCATGATTCTTGATTTATATGTTTTGATTGGGCATTGCACAAAAGCCCATGAAGCGGGAGCAATTTTTAAAAATACTTATGATAGTACAAATGAATCACATAAAATGCAGATTCAAGATCAACTTGAAGACCTTAGGTATACTAACTTTAAGACAATGGATGAATTTTTATTAAAATTTGATTCTCTTAAAGGTCAATTAACTAGTTTAGGATTTACATTACCAGATATTCATTTGATTCATATTATTTTAAAGTAATGTCTTTTTAGACAATTTCAACAGTTTATCACTAATATTCATTCTCAACTTTCTATTCCTAATTTAGCTACTCAATTAAATTATAGCATTTTTTGAGATTTATTGTGTCAAGAGGAAGCAAAATTGATTCAATTTGGTACTTTCAAATCTAATGAACATGATTTTATGTCTAAGAATCAAAATCAAAACTTTTGGTCAAATAATCATAATAATAATCCTCAAAAGAATCATCCTCATAAAAGACCCCATTACACCTATTGTGGGAAAGATGGTCATTTGACTAACAATTATTTTGAAAAGCAAAATGATAAGAAGCCTATGAATCAAAATAATCAAACTAATCAAAAGTCTGGATGAAAAGTAATGGTAATCAATCTCATCATGCTTTTACAGATAGTTATAATGTTTCTAACCCTTTATAAAATATGTGTCATCTGATTAATCCAATGCAATCATACTCATTGCTCATGCTAAATTTTAATTTTTTCAAGTATTGTGATTTATCTAACAATATTGCATTCATGAGTATTATTATTGATTTTGATGATTAGCATGAATTGCTATCAATTCTAATATGATTTTATACCATCTCTCTCTATATATATATGCACTTAGTTCCATTTTTTTAATGGTTTTATACCATCTATTTGTATGCACTTTGTTGCATTTTTTTGTAAGTTGTGTATGGTGCCCTATTTTTAAGGTTAACTATGGAGGACCAATTAGTTGTACTTGATTCCTAGTTACCTTATTTTTTGTTGGGACCCATGGAGTTTCCCTCCATCCAATGATTGGTATGCACTTACTTCAGTTGATGTTTATCAACTTGATCCATTATTCTTTCCTCATAGTGAGGATGATGTTCTTGAAATCCTTCTTGAATTTTGTTGGAATTCTCTTATATTTGAAAGGCAATATGTTTTTTAATCACTCATAATCCTTAGTTCAGATTATTATATAACATATGTCTATAAATTTTTTTCAATGTTAGATTAACTTCTCTTGGTCTTAAGTTTGAGCTATTTATTCCCTATGCTTCTCAATGAAGAGGAAGAAAAGATCAAATTGTTAAAGTTTCTCTTAATGTTGGTTTAGATTCTTATCTCCTTGTTGGTTCCTTGATTATGGTACATGAGTGTAGACATAATTGGAAAATCAAATAAAATATTGATTTGGTGTTTGAGTCATATGTTCTACTTGGATTATGGTTTATTTTCTCATATCTATTTTTAGATTACTAATGTGAAGATGAGTTTGCATATTTCATTTCTTTGATCATGAATCATGCAGGTTGTGGATTGACCACTCATTCACTTGCAATGGGATGACTCATTAGTGGACTATCTATATCCATGTGATTGATGCAGTGTTGATGCATATTTCATTAGTTGGCCTTATATGCGGTCATTTGTGCATTAGTATGTTTATTTTTAGATGAGAGGATAGTTGATGTTTATGGCACCTAGATTATTCATTTTGGACTTGGAGTGTAATGCCTCGCCAGGGAACCCATGAGGATTTAACCTAATACATGTTACTATGTTTACAGAATATTTTTTTTTTCTCAAGTGTTTACAAACAATGATGATAACAACGCAGAAGCAATACAATCATAAGATATAAATAAGTACATAACTATAACTCCATTACAGTTAACAATTCTCAAGGGTCGCATGACGTAGAATTATGTATTACTAATTAAAAAATTAGATTAAGAATAATCACAATTATCTCATATACAAGTGATGTAGGAGCATCTTGGGTCCTTAGCAATCCTGTGTCACCAAAAATATGTTTGTAGTTTTATGTGTTGCTCAGTTTCTTCTTTGACCGAATTGGCTCGCTAGTTGGTCGGTTTCCTTTGTTAACCAGGTTGGTCGGTTATCTCTCTGGCGCTCGGTTATTTCCCTAGCACTTGATGATGCTTGTCTAGTGCTCGGCTATCCTTGTTTACCAAGTTGTTTCTTTTGGATTTCTTTTGAGGCCAACTTGTACAATTAATATTGGTCATAGATTTAATGCTGGTATCCATTATTGGGAAGTGTGTGGACCTAGATCTATTCTTTCCTTCTGTGGATTGTGGATCTGAAGGCCGAATGGATTCGGTAGCCTCTTGTATAAAAGTAGATGTTAGGTTAGATTTTGGGAGTGAAGTTTTGGGATAGAAGATAAAAGATAGTGAATTGAGATTGTTGAAAAATCCTCGCATGTTTGAGGACTTATGTACTTCATTGTAATATCTAGTCTGAACCAAGAAGGCATTACAACCTGACATGTATGAATAAATTGATGATGTTAATGAAAAGTTGATCTGCATTCTCTCTCTCACTTTGTGTTGTGTTGCTTCCGCGTGTTGTTGAGCAAGGTGGATCTGGTTAGGGTGTGCCATTTCTGGCCCCTCCTGTCCTCCCTTGCATCAGGTGGTATCAGAGCTGTGTGTGTGTGTGTGTGTTTACACCTTCATGAAATTAGGATGAATTAAAGACAATTCAAAGTAAATACTATGCTAATTTAACTAAGAACTTGAAATTAACATCCATGACATCTCATGGTTCTCTATCTAAAATTGGTAAGTAGAGCTCTCAGCCTATTCTCCACTAGTGACAATCTAGAATGAGAAAGTATGATACTACAATGCTTAATCTAGCTCAAATATTGCTCAATTAACAAAGATAAATTTGAATTCTCTCAATTATTTGCTCCAATTCTTAGTAAAATTGGCTATAATAATGATGCTTTGCACTCAAAAATTCTAAGATTATAATGCTCTCAAAATGCCTTCTATTTGTAGTAAAATCCCAAAGGTAGGGGGTAGAGTGATTTAATCATGATTTAGCCTTGGTTGAGTCAAAGGCTTTGCAATGTTTTTAAATGGGGGGACAATTAGGGGGACAGTTTAAATGTTTGTCTCAAAGCTTTGGACAATTAAACAATTTGAGTGGTTGAGATTGAATATTTAAAATGAGTGATTGAGATTCATTATTTTGGAGTGATCCATGTGCTTTGTGTTCTCAATTTTCATTGGTTGCTCAATTTGATGTTGAAAGATATTAGGATTAATTAAATTCTTTCAATTAATTAAATTAGCCATGTAAGGGAATAGGTTCATTTTGATTTTTGATTTAAAACTATACAATTAATTGATTAAAATCAATTATATAGTGTTTTTTATCCCTTTAAGCTTGTATTTAATTATTTGATGTCACTATTTGATTTTTCCTTTGATTTACTTGATTTTGTCCCCTTTGATTAATAAATGTCCATTTAAAATTGATTTGATCCATTTTCATTAAAATTGAAGCATTGTTGCTTAGATTTGTCGATTTGATTGATTGTAAAACACCTGTCCATTTTTGGGTGTCTACAAATGCCCCTCTTTGAGTGAATGTGTGTAGTGCATTGATTCAAAGAAATTTTTTTACGTCCTGATCACTGATTCTGATTCTTTGATTGATTGATACACCTCTCTGATTTGAAACCTGATATGGAACTGATAACCTGATTTGAAATCTGATATGGAAGTTTGATATAAGACCTGATATGGAACCTTGATATGAAACCTGATATAGAACTTGATATGAAACCTTGATATGAAACCTGATATGACTCCTCACTGATAATTGTTCAAAAAATTTAATACACCAAATTTGTTGATTGATGTGATTCTGGTACTATGATATTTCCCCCTCAGAAATAAAACAAATTGATCTCCTGATTGAAAAATTATGATGAATTGACTAAATTGATTCAATTTTGTTTTCATTTCTGAAAAACATTGATGATGATCCTGATTTCAATGGTTGCCCCTATTTGATTGATAAGCTAGTTTAATAGGTCAATAGTCAAATTTTACCATCAAAATTAGGTTAATATAGCTTAAATAGGTGTGAAAACCTAAATTTACTATTCATTTGCACTTTTCACTATTGAGATTTTGCTCTAATCCTGAGAAAGTTGATCATGATGGTTGTGCCTATTCGAGAGCATCGGTTCAAGAGGGGTCATCGATATCTAAGACCACCAGACTACGGACCTCCAGTAAGTGACTTTTACCATCCTTGTGCATTTATTGCTCTTTTTTTTAGCATTTATGGCATTTAATTCTTGAGATTTAGAATAAATTTTGTGAAATGCCGCCTAGGATAGATTAAATGTCGCCTAGGTGAATGAATTGTCGCATCTGCATAGTGAAATGTCTCTTAAAACTATTTAGATGCCATTTATGATGAATCTTATGTCACCTCCAAACTAGGGTTTTTTTCCCAATTTTGTGTAGTTTCCGCCTGATAAAACCCTAGGTTTTTAATGTCACCTAGGCATGATTAAGTGTCGCCTAGTGTCTTTAAATACCACTTATGATATAAAGTATCACCTCCAAGCAATAAATTGTCGCTTATGAATGTTAATTCACTACCTAAGGTGAAATACCACCTCTGCATAGGCAAATGACACCTAGTGGATTTTGTGAAAAATTTAAAAACTCAACTTAATTTTGTGACTCAATTTTTGTCGTTGATGTGTCAGGATGTTTGATTGAATTTCCAAGATAGCTAGGTCTTTTGTAGTTAAGCAAACAAGTGATTAGGATATCGGGATAGTAATACCAATGAATGTGATTTGTCAATCTGATAGGATAGAAAAATTGATATGGGATAACTGATAGGATTGATACTGATCATATTGTTCTTGTCTCACGATCAAGAGTTGGGAATCAATAAGTTGGTACTGATTGATTGGTTTGATTGACGTATAACGGTTCACTGTTATAGAATACTGATATGATTCTCTTGATTTGCAAAATAGGCACATTTCTATAAATTATATATACGGTCTGTCGCGTCATGGATTATTAGTTTGGGCTAGGATTTGACTGCTCCTGAGTTTCAAGTGATTGAGAGATGTGGTCTGAGTTTCCTTCTTGATATTCCTCAGTTCTAGCTAAACTGGGGTTTACTTATAGTTGTGCCAAGGTGGTGGCACTCTGACCATAATACTTTTCATTTTCCACTTGGAGAGATGACGATCACTCCGGAGGATGTGTACCAACTGCTCTGCATTCCGACGTGGGGTGATTGTGTTTATTATGATTCTGTGTATGATGGGATAGTTTGCTGACAAGTATTTGGCGATGCTACGATCAGTGATGATACTATTATGTGGCCTCAATTTCCATCATTTCCTACTCTTCCTATAGTTTTGGGTGCTCTGATTGGTGGGTTGCTACTTCCCGACCGACGAGGTCACAGATTTTCTATCAGATAGGGTCAAATTCTTGAGGATTTGCTTGCTCATCCTCGGCATTTTGATTGGGGTTCCTATGTTTTAGCACAATTGTATCATGACTTGCACGAGGTGGTATACAGGTCGAGTGCAGCATTATCAGCAGGTGTCATGGTATTGTAGTTATGGATATGGGAGCATCTTCCCATTACTAGACCATTGTCAGACTATACCCACGGTCACAGATATCCCTATGCTTTTCTTTATACTGGTATGGTTGTCCAGCATCATCTAGGCAAGTTAGAGTTTTGGAGGTGTACCATCAATGATATTGATCAAGTTGTGTGGAGGTCATATTTGGGATGTGAGGCTTGGAGAGAGGATGATGATGAGTTGCCATATATGTTCGCTCCTCGATGGATGATAGGCTGGTCTACTTTTTCTATTGAGAGATTCTATTTTGGGTGAGTATCGAGGCAGCATGGCCAAGTACAGGATATGTCGATGGTATAGCTTTGTATGTCCGTGTTCAGTCTAAGAGATCCATGTGGGGTCCATAGATTGACTATCAGTTTGCTTACGACCAGGTGGATAGGCTGGCATACTGTCGATGGGATATGATGATACACATGACTGATGTAGGGATGTTTGCTGAGTACCGAGACTGGTTTGCTCAAAACTAATTTTTGAGATTCAGTAATCTAGCTGAGGTGATCCTGGATAGAGATGATCCTTCCAATGATGATGGGGATGATGATGGAGGGGATGGTGGTAGGCTAAGATGACGCTAGGCTCACAGAGCATAGGGAGCTCGCAGGGTTATAGGCTGAGGATGGGGTGGGCATGTTAGAGGTGGTGATGCTGATGTCTAATAGGTACAAGATGTGAAAAGACATGGATTGAGATGACAGAGAGTAGATGAGATAGCAGGTCAGCAGAGAGGTAGGCGTCAGGCTCACCTTGATGCTACTAGATAGGTTCCTGGAGGATAGGTTCTTACACATGGTCAATAGGTACAGGCTCGAGTATAGCAGATACAGATTCTAGCATAGCAGGCTCCTTCTCAGATGCCTAGTACATAGGATATGGGACAGACTTCATAGGCTGCACCTAGCATGGAGACGATGGCACAGGATGTACAGTCATTACAGACTAGGATGGCATCTGTTGTGGGTTGTTTAGATCAGGTTGTGACTATGATGTAGCATTTTATGGCCATGATGGCTCAGAGGTCAAGCATTGCTAGCTCTAGTCAAGCTCCTCCTAGGACAAATGATAGGGGTCCAGAGGGTACAGGTGATGGATCAGGTGCGCTAGCTGGGTCATGATTATATTGATTATAGATCTTTGTTCTGTTGAGGATATTGTATCATGTTTCTCTTATTATTGATCAGGACTTGGATGTACTCTGTTGATGTTATTGTTCTTTGATATACACATTTGATGGATCATTTGATGTTATGGACACTTATGCTATATCCTTGATTCTTGATGTTTTTATATGAGACTATCTTTATATGTAGTTCTATATGATATTTACGATGCATTTATTTTGGATTATGTTATGGATGCAATGTATCTTATATATGATATAGATAGATGGATGCAAGTGGTAATGTAATTTTTTTTTATATGGTTTTCATGTTTTTCAATGTATGGATGCAATGCAATTTGATTTAAATATGGATGATGGATGATGCTATGTTTTTTATCTTTTGATGTATGCAGCTTTATCCTTAACTAGATGTATGCAAATGTTTAATGAGTAATGAATTTTTTCCTTTCTCCTTTTTTTTCAGACTTTATGCATAATGAGTAATGAATAATGCTATGAATGGATGCAAAAGATAATCTCATTTTATTGATTTGAACCAAGGATAATTTTATTTGATTAATTTGAACCCCCCAAATATATTTGATCAAGATATTTAACCCCTTTTCCCTTGGAAAAATACTACAAATAATGCACTTAATCTAATATGAAAATGCAATGTAATGCAACTAATTGTCACTAGCTTAATGCAACTAATTGTCACTAGCTTTTAGCAAAGAAATGCCATAGAGAAATATTTTCATCATTGAGCATTTTTGGGACTAGAAAACAAGTACAACCATCACTAACCACATCATGATGATATGAATACTATTTTTTTCTCATTTGGTAACCTTTTAGGAACTAGTACAACCCTCGCTAGTCAAATAACCAACTATGGGAGTATGAATACCGGTTTCAATGGATTCAATGTTGCAATTGGATTTTGGTATTGAGATATGGAAAATATGAATAGCCAAGGTATCCGATTATGTAAACAAGAAAAGGTCAACCCTCCACCTTATATGAAAGTCCTCGATGGTTCTTTGATGACCATGTCATTAGATGAATTCACATGAGTTATTAGATCTCCCTCAAGATAGTCACTCAAAAGCAAGAAAAATATCATGTCTCCATCATCGCCAATCTAGTCGGAACATCATTGATTAGCTAAAAAGGCATGATAAAAACCCAATTAAGATTTATCAAAAATATAACTTCAAGTGATTTTCCATTTCAATATTTTCAAAAAAGAATTTCCAAACATTCTGATTTGTTAAGTGATGTCAATTTTTAATCCCGAATAATAAAGTCAATGAAGGTTCAAGGATCAAGTTGTAGGATCAACATACTTGGTTGTGAACAATGATATCCATCAAAGGTTCAATAAAATCTCTCTTCTCTGAAGCTCTGACAAGTCTTTCTGATGTGTGACTAAAAAATAGTGCTATTGAATCCATTCTATACCAAAATCCAATCATTTCCTGCCCCCAAGTGATAAATGTGATCATGTGAAAAGATTAGGGCAAGTATGAACTCTTTGCAATGTGACAATGCAACTGAAAGGTTTTATTATGACTATGCACAAATGACGGATGCAATGAAGATTTACAAGTGAGATGATGGAAATGCAATATGTACACATGCGACTAGGAAAAACCTAGGGGAACAAAAGGCGCTTGATTGCCAAGTTTTCACCCTTTGGGATTATTGATTTTTTTCTTTTTCTCTTTTTTCTTTTTTTTTTCTACCAAGGCGCCTATTGCTAGGTTTTCACCAAGGCACTTTTTCTCTTCTTTTTTTTTTTGTATTTTTTCTTTTTCATTTTTTTTTTTGTATTTTTGAATTTTCTCAATGTTTTTGGATCTTTTTTATTTTCTTATGTTTTTTGGATCTTTTTTATTTTCTCATTTACAAAAGTGATGCTTGAGTCATCAGATACACACCCATTTGATACTCTTTCCATTGATTTCTTTCATCTGATTAGGTATGAAACCTCTTTAAATGGATGATATTAATGAGTTCTTGGATTTCTTCCCCATCACAATTGGCTAAGTTGTAAGTCCCTATTCCAAAAGAGGAAACAATGACAAAAGGACCAAGCCAATTTGCCTCCCACTTACCCTTCTTTTCGCTTTCTGCCTGATTTTTAGGGTTCTCTCTTAACACTAGATCACCCACTTGAAAGACTCTTGGTTTGATGTGTTTATTATAATTCTTTGAGATCCTATTTTGATATACTTTCAAATGTTCATAGGCTTGAGTTTGATGTTCTTCCAACAGTTCCAATTGTTGAAGTTGGGCAACCCTATAATCCTCATTTGTTACTAATCCTTGTAATGATACTCTTAGGGATGGGATTTCAACCTCCAAAGGTAGAATAGCTTTGGCTCCATAAACCAATGAAAATGGTGTCTCTCCTGTAGGTTTTTGGATGCTAGTTCTATAAGCCCATAAAGTCGGGTTGATTTGAATGTGCCAATCTCTTCTTGATTTGTTTACCAATCTCTTCAAGATTTTAAGGATGTTCTTATTAGTAGCTTCAGCTTTTCCATTTCCTTGTGGATAATAAATGGAAGAAGAGTGATAGACAATATGAAAGGTATCACAAAGTTCATCCACATCTTTGTTCTTGAATTGTGGTCCATTGTCTATGATTATGGCATGAGGAATACCATATCTGCAAATGATGTGATTTAAAATGAACATTGAGATCTATTTCCCTCTAGCACTGATCAAAGGAATGACATCTACCCATTTAGTGAAATATTTCATAGCCATGATAATGTACTTGTGCCCATTGGATGAAGGTGGATGAATCATGCCAATCAAATCAAACCCCCATTGATAAAATGGCCAAGGTGTAACAAAAGGGTGTAGTTCTTGAGCTGGTACATGTATCAAGTCACTGTGATATTGGCACTTTGTGCATATCTTGACAAAGTGGCAAGCGTCTTTCTCTAAGGTTTTCCAGAAATACCCCATGTGAAGGATTTTCTAAGCTAAGTTATACCCATTTGAATGTGACCCACAAATGCCTTTGTGAACCTCATGTAAAGCTACCTTAGACTCTTCTTCCTCTAGACACCTAAGCAAAGTTCTGTTGAGACCCTTACGATACAATGTCTTGGAAAGGATAGTGTAACAAGCCGATTGTCGGATAAAATGTCATTTTTGGGCTTGAGATTGGTTCAAAGGTAACACTTGGTCTTTGAGATAGGTGTAAATAGGGTCGTACCAGGGTGAGTCATGTTTGTTAAGTAAGGCAATGATTTGGGTATCGAGGTTAAATGCGGGTTTTGCCAATTCTTCCACCAAGAATTTATACCTCTCATTCTGATCTGGTTTTTGAAGTAACGAAGCCAAGGTAGCCATTGCATCAGCTGCTCTATTTTTATCTTTTGGAATTTGTTCAAAAGTTATCAACACAAAGTACTTTTTCCAAGCATCAATCAGAGTCTTGTAAGGCATTAATTTTTCATCTTTTGTGTTGTACTCATTATTGACTTGATTGATTACTAATTGAGAGTCACCATACACTTGTAGCTCTGTAATGTTCCATTCTAAAGCCATCTTGATGCCAATGACTAAAGCTTCATATTCAGCTATGTTGTTGGTACATGGGAATAAAAGCTTGTATGATTTTGGAATAGTGTACCCTTGAGGAGTGATCAACTATTTGCCAGCTTCAGAACCTCCTTGTGTGTAAGAGCCATCAAACTATAATTTCCATGTTTTGGCTTCTATATTGGCAATTGTTGCATCAGGAAACTCTACTTGAATGGGATGTGTCAAAACCAATGGAGTTTCAGCTAAGTGATCTACTATCACTTGTCCTTTTATGGATTTTCTATCCACATATTCAATGTCAAATTCACTTAATATCATGACCCATTTTTCTATCCTTCTTGTTAAGGCTGTTTTGCTGAGCAAGTATTTTAGAGGATCAATTTTTGCAATGAGCTTTATTTTGTGTATCAACATGTAGTGTCTTAGTTTTTGGGAAGCAAAAACCACAAATAGACATGCTCTTTCCATGAATGTATAATTCATTTCATACTTGACCAATGTTCTACTCAAATAGTAAATAGCTCTTTCTTTTCCTTGATCATCTTCTTATGCCAAAAGAACTCTTAAGGACCTCTCGATAGCTGATATGTATAGTAGCAATGACTTTCCTTTGATAGGAGGCATTAGAATTGGTGGATTAATCAAATAGGTCTTCAACAAAGTAAAAGACTTGTCGCATTCTTCATCTCATGTAAAAGTGGTATCTTTGTGGAGCAATCTGGTGAATGAATGACATTTTTTTGCTAATTGAGAAATAAATCTCCTTATTGATTGAAGTCATCCTTGAAGAGACCTCATTTGGCTAATGTTTTTGGGAATTTCCATGTCCATGATTGCTTGAACCTTTTCAGGATCCACTTTAATGCCCTTTGCTGACACTATGTATCCTAGTAATTTTCTGGATTGAACACCAAAGGCACATTTTTTTGGGTTAAGCCTTACTTTGAACTGTTCCAAGCATGTGAATATTTTCTCTAGAATTTTTAGATGCTCCTCTCTTTGATGTGACTTGGCCAATATGTCATCTACATAATCTTCTAAAAATGTGTGCATCATATCATGGAAGATTGTAGTCATTGCCCTTTGATATGTGGCTCCGGCATTTTTGAGACCGAAAGGCATGACATTCCAACAAAAGGTACCCCAAGGGCACGTGAATGCTATCTTTTCTTGATCTTCAAGTGCAATTTTGATCTGGTTGTATCCACTAAAGCCATCCATCAATGAGTACATGGAGTGACTTGTCGTTAAGTCCACTATTGCATCAATGCTAGGAAGTGTAAAATCATCTTTGGGGCATGCAAGGTTAAGGTCTCTAAAATCCATGCATACACGAATGGATTTATCATGTTTGGTGACTGGTACAATATTAGAAATCCATTATGCATAA
This sequence comes from Chamaecyparis obtusa, assembly GCA_027943335.1. Classification (NCBI taxonomy): domain Eukaryota; kingdom Viridiplantae; phylum Streptophyta; class Pinopsida; order Cupressales; family Cupressaceae; genus Chamaecyparis; species Chamaecyparis obtusa. The sequence continues at coordinate 154,972 of BSBK01000983.1, forward strand.
GCAATTGCCCTTATGAACCCTACTTTCAATAACTTCTCCAATTCTGCTTTAACTAGGAGAGCCACGTGTGGATGCATCTTCCTTAACTTTTGCTTGACTGGTTTTACCCCTAGTTTGACATTAAGATGATGCGTGATAAAGTCAGGATCTAGTTCGGGCATGTTGGCATAGGACCATGCAAAATTTACTTGCTTTTCTTGGAAAAACTTGATGAAATTCTTTCTCTCAAAAGGTGTAAGTGAAGCTGCTAAGTGTATGCATTTGGGCTCCAATTTTGTTCCAATGTTGACCTTTTCTATTGGTTCTATGAGGATGGGTGACCTTTCTTCTTCGTGTGCCGGTAGGGTATCCAACCTCTCTTCCTTAGGTGCCACAGTTGGGTTTTCACCTTCGAAAATATCCTTTATTTTTATTTTTTTTAGTTCTAGTACTGCCACATTGTGGTTTTCACCACTAGAACTTTTCATTTTTTTACTTTTTTTCAATTTTTCTCTTGAATTAAGAGGTTGGACCCCCATCTTTTTAATCATGTTTGGATCAAAATTCTCAGTGGAAGATGGCTCAATGGCATTTAGGTATTGGGCCATTGGTTGGTCATTTGGTAGGTATAATAATTCATTTGGCTTGGTTAAGTCCCAATCAATAAGTTCAGGATACATCAAGGATAAGGGTTCAATTGGAAAATGGTCTTCGGTTGAGTTCAAGGACATGACTTCATTGGAGGGTTCATACATTGTATCACTAAGATCTATAACATGTGCCTGCTCAAGGTGATCCATGGAAGAAGGATCAAATTTCTCCTCACTTGAGTCATCTAAGACTTCTACGAGATAGAATGCATGCGGGTTAAACCTAACATTTGAATCACTCATCCATGAAAGTACCTGAGGTTCACCTATTCCAAGTTGATTATCGTGCACTTGTCCTATGCTAGATTGTATGTTTGTGGGAAGTCTCTCCGGTTCTTCATTAACCTGATTTTTGCCTTTAGCATAAGAATGGACCATGACAATCTCTTTGTCATGACAAGAGTCTTCAGAGAAAGAGTCCCACTCATATTCTTTGGAATCATCACTATCATTTTCAGATTCTACCATATTTATTCATTCATAAGAGTCATGCATGGGGCTGGAACTTTCTCCTTTGTATTGGAATCCTATTCCTGAGTTTTCTTCTTTTGCTCTCCAAGAAGGTTCAATAGGCTCTAGAAAACCTCTATTTCTTATGCCTAAGGGTCCTCTTCCCTTATAACCCATTCTTTGCATAATTTCAAACCCTTTTCCATATTGGTCAGTTTGAATATTAATGTTTTGAACTCTTTCTATGGGGCTATTTGAAGTGTCACTGTCCTCCTTGTAAAGCCATTGTAAAACTTCATTGTCTTCTTTATCAAATGTTGACTTGTCACTCTCTCTTACAAAATGAGAGTTGTATTTATGAGGAGGATATGCATTAGAAGGCTTCCCATGTGTTCTTGGAGATGTATGTAAGTCAAATAGAGAAACATAATATTGTCCTACTCCTTTAGAGTTGATTCTACATTGTTTGTCAAATTTATGCATCATCTCATCCATTTGCTTGTATTTCTCTTCTTTAGCTTTATCTTTTTCCTCTTTGGTAGGTTTTGGAGTTTCCATCTTAGATGTGGATGTTTCAACTGACTCTTCATTTGAACTCATGCCCTCATAACTCACTTTTTATTTTCCCTTAGTCGTAGTAGTTGAGTTAGTTTGAATAGGGGTTGATGTAACATTTGATGTTAGCTTGGAATCTCCACCTTTGGTTTCTTTGATAATAGCCTTTGGAACCATCCCTTCACTATTGTGAGGAATAAATAATTCGTGAAGAGGTTTTAATGTGTTGCAATATTGGAAAAGATTGGAATCCCCTCCAATTGTGATTTCTTCACCCATATGTGGAAATTTAATACATTGATGATAGGTGGAAGGAACCGCTTGCATTTCATGTATCCATGGCCTCCCCAATAAGATATTATAAGTTAATTTCATATCTAGGACTTGACATATTGTGTCCTTTTTGATAGGTCCCACTTGGATGGATAAGACAATCATGCCTTTGGAAGATCTCTCCTCCTCATCATATGCTTTAATAGTAATCTGCTTCTTAGGATCAATAGAGGATTTGAGTAAACCTAAAGACTTGACCAAATTTAGAGTGCAAATATTAAGATCAGCTCCTCCATCAATGAGAACTCTCTTGACCCTATGCCTTTGAATAAGGACCTCTATATGTAACGGCAAACTTTGAGGATGAGTTATGGACCTATCATCTTGTTCTGAAAATGAAAGACAATGTGGTGCAATGAGATGTCCAACCATGTTCTAAAATATGTCTTCCTCCAAGTTAATAGGAATGTTAGTCTCCACTAGGGCTTTTTCCAAGATCTCCTTGTGATTTGGAGATAACTTTAGAAACTCCAAAATAGAAATTTGGGCTGGAATCTTTTGCAATTGATCCGCCAAACTATATGGCCTTGTTGTTGTAGATAGTTGTTTAGCCAAAATATTTGGTTGGGTAGGACCAATAGGTTTAGGAGCAACCCCTTGTAAAGTAATTCTTGAATTTTTCCCCCTAGTAATAGCATTAGATGTTTCATTCTTGGGTTGTTCCTTGATTACCACAACATTGACAACATGCTCCTGTCCTACTAGTGTATTGATAACATTGTCATAGCGATAAGCAAAATTAACATTGTTGTTGCCTTGCTTGTTTGAATTGGAAGACTCACCCTTCTCATGATTGTAGAAAGGCTTCTTAAAAGCCGTGTGATCTTCATTATTCTAAGGTCCTTCTATATTGATCACACCATTGTCTATCAAGTCTTGCACCATAAGCAATCATTTGTGGTATGTCTTCTGTTTCTATGATATTCATAATGACTAGATTCATGCCACCAACTTGGCTTATTTTGCTGTTCATATTGTTGAATTCTTGGTAACTCAATAATCTTATTGGCCATGAGGGTTCTCAAAGCATTCTCAAGAGGTTCACCCAAAGGTGTGAATGTCCTTTTGGGAGTTGGTGCCAAGAATGACTTATACTTGTTAACCCCTTGATTGTTGTTAAAGGGTGCTTTGGGAACTTGATTCATAGTATTCACTTGAGTAGGTGTTCTTATTAGAGTAAAAGGAGTGACTTTCAAATTATTAGCATAAAAAACACCATCATTGACCACACCTTTGTTGTTGTGCTTCAACCTAAATCGATAGTTGTTGTTGAAGTTCTTATTCTGGTTGTTATTGTTGTTAGAAGTATTGTTGTTGTTATGGTTCTTGTTATCTTTGAAAAGCTTCAACTCTCCGCTTTTAACCAATACTTCTTTCGTAGTCACTCCATTCTCAATAAGGTCTTGAAAAGATTTAGGACATTGCATCCTCAACCTATAATTCATTTCATTGCTCAAGCTATTTATAAATATGTCCATCTTCTCTTTTTCTGGTACACTCTGAGGATATCTAGAAAATATGGTCCTCCATCTTTATAAGAAGAGTAAGAACCCTTCTCCCTCCTTTTGCTTGGTGTTACATAGGGTAATGATTGTAACTTCATCTTTGATGTTATATGAATAGTGTGCTACAAATTTTGAAGCCAGCTCTTCAAAAATTTGGATGTGGGAAGGTAGTTTCAAAAACCACTCCATGGCCATACCTCCCAAGCTTCTAGGGAATAATCTCATTAAATATGTGGTATTGTGCATGAATTCCAAACTTAGTGCACAAAATTCCCGTAAATGATCTTGAGGATCAGATGTTCCTTTGTATTTATCATACTTAGGAAATACCATGTTAGTAGGGAATGCTATCATGACTAGACTCTTGTCAATGGAAACAGACATAGTGCTTCTATTGAAAAAGGCTTTGCAGCCCCACTTTTCTTTATCATGTCCAATTGCATTTAAAATAACTTAAATTGTTTATTCATGATATCAATCAGGTTTTCTTCAACTATCTTTTTCTTGAGCTGATTGATATCAAAGTCATGGGGGAGTTCAAGACCAGCTTGGGCTAAGTCAAGAAAATACTTTTCTTTGTGTCTTGCTAATGCTTTCTCCATGAGCTTTAGAAAATATGGGCTTTGGATTTCTTCGGTGACCTTTTCATCGGTGGCATCTTCAGCTGTTGGCTCACCGTTGCTCCCATTGTTTAGATTTCTAGGGTCTAGTCCTCCCCCTCTATTGTTGTTGTTTAACCCTAGGTTGTTTGGGTCAAGACTTCCTCCATTACCATTGTTTGACCCCAAGTTGTTTGGGTCAATACCTCCCATATTACCAAAATTCATATTTGTATCTATCACTTGAATGTTTTCTTGTGATCTTCTTGGAGACGTAAAGGTGTCACTTGGAAAAGGAAGTTCTTGCCTTAGATACGTTCCATCCGGTTGTAGGGTTTTCTTGATATAATGAGATCATGTTAAAGCTGGCATGAACATAAATCAATTGCGAATGGGCTTGATCTCACTTTCTTGTGGCCAAATCTGTGTAAAATTTTCAAAAGTACTCTGAATCAAGATTTTTTACCAGGCTGAATGTTGTAACAAGTAGAACTCTCAAAAGGGTACTCAGATATGTGATCAAATTTTTTTGAAACCCTCAAGAAATGCTCTATGTTTGGCCTTTTTTTGTTTTTGGGTGTCACTTACCTATGTCTAGGTGTGACTTAAATGGTTATAGGTGATAACAGTAATTTTCGTAGGCGGCACTCTACAGGGTGCAGGCGGCTTTTTCCTATTGATAAGCATCGTTTGATTAATCACAGATGGTATTTTAACTATCACAGGTGTGACTTGATATTTGTTAGGCATCATTTGATTAGTCATAGGTGTGACTTTACAATTTGTACGTAGGTTTTCTCTGATCATAGGTGTCACTTTGTAGATCAAGATGTAAATTTTTAAACTTTTTTAATTGGATCAGATCTGCAGAATATTCTTGCTTTGAAAAAATGAAATACAAATGCAACACACGTCAAATTTGCATCATGTCCCTAAAACCACACTAAAAGTGTATGTTCTTAATCATTTTTACAAGTATTGAACAAGAATAACTTCCAAGTAGTCTACCTAGAGTTAGATTTGGCTTTTAACATTTTTGGCTCTATAAGGTAGCATACTACTTAGCAAGGTTTTGATCAAGATTCCGTTCAAAATGGATCTTAAACTTTCATCCCCCAAGTATGTTAAGGGGCTTCCCACCACTGGTGTGTCAGAGTTTTGCACAATCCGTGAGGACTACTAGAGGAAGTTTGAAAATTTAAAATCCTTTTGTCACATACCCCATTAAGAATACATGTGTTTTATTTTATAGTGGGTTGGATTCTAAAGGCAAAAGCAAGTGTATCCCACTTGGGGTTGTCCCTCTCACCGGCCTCATTAAGGCAATTTCTCTAGAGGTGAGCCCACTAAGTCTCTAGCATGTTCATATAAAGCATTGAAATGGAGTTAAGAATAAGCTTTTGGGAATTTGATTCACCAAAAGGTCAAGAGCATATCCCTAACTTTTCCTTAATTTTCCAAACACTTTAAGCAATTTTTGTTCTTTTTCAACCTCTTAACAAGGAGATTCTTAGAATTGAAATGTTTGGTTGAATTTTCCTCCTTATTAAAGCTAGATTTAAAGGAAATGCCACAATCTAAGGGAAAATATTGACTAGTTTAAGGCTTACCTCTCCTTGTAGCTAGCAAAAGGCTAGGGGCATTTTTGAGTCATTGTTTTTCATTTTTTTCCTTACCTTGGCTATAGCTCCTTTCCAATGTGCTTTCCTCCAACAAAGTTAGTCAACACAAACAAGCCACAATGAAAGAAACTAAAACAAACTTGAAGAAGTAAAAGCTTGTATTGAATTTAAGATCTCATTTGCAAATTTTTGAGAAAAAAACTTGAACTAAGATGAGAAAATCTAATTAAGTGACGAAAATGTATTCTTATATGCTGCTACAACTTCAAGATAGTTTTGATAAACCTGATTCTCCTCTTCTTGTGAATCCTCTAGGACTGATTTGATGTGTTCCATGTTTTCCTTCTTAATCCCTTTAGCCAAAGCCTTTCCTTCTTGGTTGAATCTGCTTTCTGGCTTTTGAACCTTCCTGTATCTGCTCATCCACTATAAAAAAAACATAGATAGAGACAAATTAATCTGAATTCAATAAACTAAAAGTAGTATTTAAGCAAATTATAGCAGGCAACATTATTCAGCTTATAGGTGACATTTAAAGAATTAAAGTTGACAGTTCAAAATTCAAAAGTGTCACTGTGTAAGTTCTACGAGGCTTTTAATTATTAAATTGTGTCACACTTTATCTCATACGTGACACTGTCAACTGTAAATTGCGTAACAAAAATAGTCACAGGCGGCGATAGAAAAATTATAAGTGCAACACTTTATTTGACAGGTGACACTTTAGCATCACAGGCGTAATTGTTTGTCTGACAGGCACCGAAAGAAGTGAAATTCAGAGTAGCAGCAACTCGTAGGCATCGTTTAACTCATCGTAGGCATCATCAGATTGATCATAGGTGGCACTTCACTTAATTTCTATAAAATTTATCAAAAAAACTGAAGAACAACATATAAAACTTTGAAAATACGGATTTAGTGAAGCTCAAAGCCCCACGGTGGGTGCCATTTGTGTGTGTGTGTTTACACCTTCATGAAATTAGGATGAATTAAAGATAATTCAAAGTAAATACTATGCTAATTTAACTAAGAACTTGAAATTAACATCCATGACATCTCATGGTTCTCTATCTAAAATTGGTAAGTAGAGCTCTCAGCCTATTCTCTACTAGTGATTGTATGCACCCTAAAATGGTTGCCTAGACTTTGGGCCCCCATTCAACAATTTATCAAATCCTTGAATCAATATTTTCAAAAATTAGCATTTTTTCAATTATATCAATTTCCTTGATCAAATCCTATTTTATCATTTTTGATTATTTGCCTTGGGCTAACCATTTTATCCTAAGTCTTTATTTGATTAAAAGAAATATTTCCTCCCCTTTTAATAAATAAAAAGCCCCCACTTTTCGTCTTATCCTAAGTTGCACAAATAAAGCATTATTCTTATTTTATAAAAAAGGAAAAAGCACTTTTTGTCTCATATGGACACAAAAGTCAACTCTTATTTTCTCATTGGAAGATATTTGTGCACATGGATTGCTCCTCTTTGATGCTCCACCGTTGATTAAATCTTTTGCCTCTTAATCTCCATGGTCCATTTTTTCTCATTTCTTATAAAGGAAAGCTCTCTTCTTCATTTTTAGGTCATTCACTTTTATGCTAACTTTATGCTGCAGGAATTCTTGAAGACATTGAAGCTTTTTGGAGATCATTGTTGCATCACATCTTGGCTTTCTTCATTGCTTCATAGTTTAGTTTTCATTCTTGCATAGTAGCTTCATTTTTATGCTTTCATAGTTTAGATTTCCTTTAATGCTTTAGAATAACTCATCTAGTTTAATAGGAAGGATTGTAACACTTTCTATTTCTATTTCATAGTTTAGCTTGTACTTTCATTTCCATAGCTTAGCTTGCATCTCTCATTTCTAGCTTGCATATTCATCTTAATCTAGCTTGCATTTTTGCATTTCATTTGATTCTTGGAGATATTGGCATTCTTGCCCTTGTCTTCACTTGAATCTTTCATTGTGTGGTTGACTAGCAAGGTCATTAAGTTTATTAGCTCTAGCTGAGAGCAATTTTACAATCTTGCAACTCCATACATAGAGAGCTATGGATCAATTTTTGAGACCTCATTCTTGAGTGTTCTTGATTGTAATGATTCATAGAAGTGCACTATTTTGTGTGTACATCTCTGGCGCCCACCATGGGGGAGAGTAGACTATCTTTGTCCCTTCTTTTTCTACATTTTTGAAAAATGGGCACGTATTTTTGAGAAATTTTTGCAAACGGTATTGAAAATTGAAGTGTGATATATCGTTGGAAAGGTCTTTCCAAGCCTAATCTAACCATGCTAGTTTCATTCTTAGATTTTACCATTTGATTAGCTATTTTACTTGAAGATTATTTAATTTTTTATTTTGCTAACCTTGTGGGCCTAACAAGTTGTGGTTGTAGGTGCACTTGCTTGAGATATTTTTCCAAAAGAACGCATGTCAAAGCGGGCTACTAATGGCTTTTGTAGGGCTGCCCAAAAAGCATAAAAATACAACAAAAAAAAAGTGTGCTTATTTTTATTTTCATTTCAAGTGTGGCAATTACTAGTTGTTTCTTTTTCTTAGGAACATTGATATCTTGTGGAAGAGATTATGAGGTGGTAGGAGAAGTATGCTCTTCACCCTTGTGGTGAACCAAAAAATCTTGACCCATCTTAGGATTTTGGAAGCAAGAGGGTAATTGAACTTTGCTTGGTGTGTTTGGGAGGAAGCTTTGAGATAAAGGAGTATGTTCTTCACCCTTGTGGTGAAACAAAATCCTTGAATCTCATAAGTTGATCCAATTTTTGTTTAGATTGTTAGAATCCTTTAGTGGGCCTTCTCTTGAGCAATCAAGAGGAACGACCCAAGCAAGGACAAGCTTATTGCCGGCTATTCTGACCCACTATAAACTCAAGGCTATCAAGGACATAAAACTTTGGTAGAAATAGTGCTTTTCATCGCTTGATGTGAGTACTTGTGGGATTGTGACCATGAGAAAAATATTGAGCAAGAATGCTTAAGGTACTCTTGAGGTCGCGAGGTCCGTTACTTGCCGCAAGGTAAGGAGTCCCTTTGGGGAGCAAGAGGGGTACTATGAATGGAAGCTCTTATTAAGAACCATAGTTAGAAGCCACCCTATTTTGTCACTTAGCTTCTTGGTGTAAGGATTGATCCAAGTGGAATAACCTGGATCACCCCAAGACACTCACCGTATGTGTTCCTTTGGTTGTGTCATTGACACTTCTACGACAACGCTAACATCTATTGTGGGTAACCACTTTGTGTGAGGAAATGGAGCTTCAAGTTGTGGGCCAAGTTGAGAAGTAATGAGCCTTGTCCTTCTAGGTAGTAATTGCTTGAAGTGTCTTTGATTGTGCTATACCAGTGTAAACATTCTTGACATTCAAACAAGTGGTAACATTCATAAGATTTTCTATTTTGATATCACAAGTGCTTGTCTTGGCAAGGTTGCTTTTGCCCTTGTTTCAAGTGTTCTATGACATCTTTGATCCCATACTGTTTGCAAACTTTTCTTTTATCTGTTTTTACTACTTGTCAAACTGAGAAATTACACTATCCAACCTACAAATTTGGTCAAAATGCTTCAAAACTGAGTTTTTTATGTTCACTGGTCAAAAAGTCGCACAATTCTACAACAGTATCGCATGCTTTGCTGAGAAATATTACGCAATAGTTCACCCCTACTGGACTATCGCCTGGGTATATTGAAGTCTATCGCCCTGCTTACGGTGAGATATCGCCTGGTCTTAAAGTATCACCCTGTCTACCTGAAAAGTATCGCCTGGAATTTTTCTGTTGTCCACTATTTTCAGTCATTTTCAAGCCTTCCTTGGTCTGAGTCAGATCCTAGGTGCTGTCATGTTGGTATCAATTTCACAAGATGACTCTTAGTCTTCTTTCTTCCACTTCTCCCATGTCTTTCTAGTCTCTCATTTTCATCCTTTCTCTTCTTTCTTCATGATTCTTCCTAAATTCCTCATGTCTTCTTGATTCTTTTCCTCTTATTATCTAGTCTAATTTCTTCTATTTCGTATCTTCTATTCATTTTTTTCATGCTTGATTCCTCCTCTCCTAGAATCATGAGTTTCAATTATCTTTCTATAGAACCTCTCTTGAAAATGGATGATCTTGATCTCCTTGCTCAATTTGAAAAATATCATTCTTCCAATAGTTTCATTGATGATAAATTTATGACAAAAATATGAAAGAAAGCAAGTGAATCACCCACCTTTGATAGAATCATGCTCATGATCCTCTCACAATCTTCTTCTTCCAAACATTCTTCATCATCTAAGTCTCCTCATTTGAATTCTTCACCTTCCAAGTCTCATCATGAACCTTCTAAACATTATTTGAATTCTTCATCTTCCAAGTCTCACCATAGCTCTTTTAGACATTATTCGCATCCTTCATTATCCAATTCTTCTTCCTCCACTAGGTCTTCATTTTCCTCTTCTTTACAATCTCATTCCTCTTCTACTTCTTCCAAGAGTCTTACTCCTCAATATGAGCAATATAGTAATCCTTCTGATACCTCTTTCATGAAGAGTGACACACCCACCTTTGATGACTATTATGATGGCTATGATGATGAACCATATAGTCATACCTATGAAACCTCTATTCCTAAGAGTCCTCCTCATCGTGTGCTTGTGCTTGCTAAAGGGTCATCCTATTGGGTAGATTGTGATGGTGATCCATATGATTCTGATTTTGAAAAAGACTTTGATGATTTCTATGAACAATACCTTGATTATGACCCATCTACCACTACTGAGGACTATAAAATGCATCGCACTGGTATGAAATGTCACTACTATGAGAATCCTTCCTCTAAGAACTCTCATGCTAAAGATAAAGATTACACTCTCAAGCAAGATCATGTTAATGTTGAACCTTTGTCTTGTGATGGTCCCCTTCCATCCCCTACTTCTTCCAATAACTATACACTTTCTAAAGCTTCCGAGTCTTTCAAATCTTTTGCAAATCCTTCATCCAACAAAGATCCTAATGCTTTTCATGCAGTTCCCTATAGTTATCCTCAAGGGCTATCTCTTAAAGAAACTCAAGCTAACCTTCACTTGGCTGCAAATACTTCCAATAATGCTACACCTAGCTAGCCTAAGCCTTTGTGCGCTATAATGCCTACTTCAGCTAGTCCTTCACCATCTATTCCAAAATCTTCCATGCAATTCCAACATGCTTCCTTTTCCTTAGAAGTGGCTCCATGTCAAGAGGACTTTAAAAATGATAAAGAAAAGAATATAAAAAAAGATCAAGATCAAGAAACCTCCATGTCATCCAATCCTTTTCATGATGTCTTTGATCTGCTTCATGGTTCTTTTGATCCTCTACGCTCTTCTGCATTCATTCCACCATCTCCTAAGCAAGATCAAGCTACTACTCACGCCATTGAGCTTATTGACAATCAAGATGACCTTACTTCCATTAAGGTTATTGAAAATAGTGTTGTTACTTCCAATGTTAAGCCTACTGAAAATCAAGAGAAAAATGATGCGCTTGTGCTATCCAAAGATCCTTGTCAAGATCAAAGTCGTCCATCTTCTTGTTCTACCACCCCATGTTCACTTCCACTTTCTACTCTTCCTAAGTCTTTGCAAGATTTGAAAATTCCTATCAAAGAAGTTTCTCCTATTCAAGATGTTCACGATCCTATTGAAAATCCTAATGCTCACTCTAAAGATGCTGATGTCCTTGGCTATCATATAAATGCTGATGAATTGGTTGATTATCCTTTTGCGTCTTCTACATCCATCCTTGAACTTCCTCCACCAATACCAAAGGCTTCATGTCTTCCTTCCATCTTGGGCCCTTATGTCCCTTCACTTTCCCCTCCTAACTCTCCTAATTCTTCATCCATCTTGGGTCCTTATGTCCCTCCATCTACTATCTTTCCTCAAGATCAACATAGATGCATACCCTTGAATCCTTTTCATCCATCCACCCATCTAAACCAGTCATATCGTCCTTCTTCTTCCACAAGTCTCAAGTCTTTTGGGAGTAACTTGAATGTTCAATACAAGAAAAAGAAGCAATATAAGAATCCATAAAAAAAAAAAAGATCACCATGTCTCCTCTAATCGACATGGAGGCATAAAGTCAAAAGAGATATCTAAGAAGAAAACTACAAGACAAGTATGGGTTCTAAAATCCATCATTGAAGATATTCTCTCTAAATCATCAAAAAGAAATGAAAAGCCTATGGCTATATGGATTCCAAAGTCTCTCTTAAGAGAGTCTTATGTTGAACAACAAGTGAATTTGGCATTCAAGCTTCCAAAGGCTTCCGCCTCATCTTTTTTCAAAAACATTCTTCCATTCCATGCGCTCGAACCGCAACCTCTGTTATCCATTCACCATATTCCTTCACATATTCATTCATTCATGTTTCCTCCATCCTCTCACCACCCTTCAAGGTGTGTGTTGATGTTGATCTTGCCTTCCTTTCCATCTACCCTTTCACAATCATTCCATTCATTATCCTTCTACCTTCTATCTTTTTTCCTCACTTGCCTATTCCTCCTATCTTCCAACCTCACTCGCTTTACATAAAACCTTATCCTCCATTTTTCTCTTCCATCTTCCTTTTCCTATCAGCATCTTTGAGCATATCATTTTAAATCCTTGGAATATCATGGTTTATCCTTTCAAGGAGCATTATCTAAAAAGCTTGCCTTCTTCCAAAAAGTTAAAATAAAAATTAAAAAAAATAGAAAAATTAAAAAAATTAAAATTAAAATTAAAATTAAAAAATTAAAAATGTGCCTTGGTGGAAACCTGGAAACAGGTGCCTTGGTAGCAAAAGTAAAGAGAAATAAATTCATCCTATGGTGAAAACCACTCCCTTGTGGCACCTTAAATAAGTACCATGATGAAAACCTGACAATCAGGCATCATGCGTAGTTCTTCTACATATTTCATCCATTTCGTCTTCTCTCTTTGATCTTGACAATGTTCACCTATACACGAACATTTGGCTATCATGTGAGCTATATTACAATGATCTTGCTTTCATTCCATTTATGTTTAGCTTTCATATTTATTTTCCTCCATTCATTCTAGCCTTCTGCTATCATTTTCCCCTTTGGTCTTGATCTATTAAAAAAAGAGTAAAACATGATGCTATGAAGCCTTTTGACATGTCTACTCCTTTGGACTACATCCTTTCCTTCTTTTGCATTACGCTTTTGTGACTTATCCTATGTTGGCCTTTCATTGCTTGTCCAAATATGCTTTGCATGATAATTTTTCCCTAGCTTGGGTACTCTTGAGGAGTTTGCCTTTGAGGATTTCTTCCTTTCATTCTCTTTCATTCTATTTCATTCTCTTGTCTTCCACTAGCTTGCTAATCCCTCTTGTCCTCCACCTTGCTAGACATTAGGACTACATGATGTGATCTTGCTCAGGAGTTTGATGCTCGTTCTGTCTGGGGGCATCCTTTGTACATATCTTATTGATCCTGAAAAAAATTTCAAAAAAAATATATATATGATGCTGAAAAAATCTTTAAAAGCATATAAAGTCCTGAAAAAATACAAAAACAAATTTTAAAAAAGTAAAAAATTCAAAAAAATAGAAAAATAGAAAAAGTGCCTTGGTGAAAACCTGGAAACAGGCGCCTTGGTAGCAAAAAAGAGAAAAAAAAATTGAAAAAAAGAGAAAAAAAAATTGCAATAAATCCAAGTGGTGAAAACCTGGAAACGGGCGCTACTTGAGGCCTTTGCATCCCTATTTCTTAGCATGCGCTCTCAACACTTAGCCTTTCTCCATCATGCCTTGACCTTGTTGCCTTGGTGTGGAATTGGTCTTTGTCTTTGTCTAGGGGGCATAATTTTTAGCTTTGGTCTCTTGGATGTGCTCATCTTTAGGACACCTTGCAAATGGTGTTTTTCAACACCACCCCAACTGTGTTTTTCAACACTACCCTAGCGTCGAGCGTTTCTCAACACTTATCAAATGTCCTGCCCACAGTCTCGCATGATATGGTATTTCTCATTCGCAGATATGATACTCAAAGTTTGACTCTATGACCAACACACGCGCACTTAAACAATCAACTCAATTGATGAGTGTTCTCACCCTATGATAGTTTTCAATGATGCATGGCTAGAAAACTGAAGGCATGAGGACATGTTTTATTGTTTTTCTTGCTTGTGGGTATATTTTGTTGGTTCTCATTGTCATTAGCATTTATACTTGATCCACTTGACATTGGGGTCTATAAGGTATTATCCTTGACTATTTTTCACAAGTGCATACTTATAGTCATCTTGACTTTCCTTGTGTCTCGGTGTGAGTATAATCTTGCCATAGGAAACTTAGGTAATCTCACTGCACTAGTCATCTTGACCTACATGTCTTTGGTGCCTAGGTGGGATTTTCACATTCTATTTGATATAGATCAGATTCATATACCCATAGTCATACTAGTGTGTATTGTATGATCTTGCGATGCTACCAATAAAGCTCGATGATGATTATTAGATGTCTATTGGCGTTGTGACCTTGCAAGTCAACCACTTTCATAGTAGCTTGCATTCCTAAGTTCATGTTAGATTAGTTTTTCACCTTACATATGGAGAGAGCTCTCCCTTTATCTTTCATGAACTAGTTGGTCAACTGCGCTCATCCTTTACTTCTTCTCGATCATGTCTTTCACTTCTTGTCTTTCCCATCACATCCTTTTCTATTCCTAGCATTTTGACTTTTTGACCTAATTTTCAAAACACCTCAAAATTGTGTGAAAATTGCACCCCTAGCTAATTTAAACATCTTGGATCCATTTTCGGACTCAAAATTGAAATCTAAGTTAATCTTGATAGTCAAAATTACATTTCAAATTTTCCCCTTCTTCTGCACAATTGGCTGACCATTTGAGGCTTGATCCTTCAATCTTCATTGGGGCACCTTCATTTCTTCACCCCCATCTCTTTCAAACTTCTAGTCTTCCATTCACCTTCATTTGATTCATCTCTCTGAGGTTTGACTTCATCTTTTCAGTCAAACTAAGGCATGTTTTCACTGCCTAATGGTTATCCTGTTACCCCTTTATCTTTGATTATGATTTCATTATGATTTGATCATCTTTTATCAATCTGTTGTTCTCCTCTACCTGATTTTGATTTCGATTCTGAGGGGGCAGTACTTATTGGATTTAATCTTTGATTTTCTTGATTCATCTATCTTTTTATGAGCTTCCGCTCAGCTTGAGATTTTTATCTCTTATTTTGGATGTGATCCCAAAATGAAATCATGTCCAGAATCTTTTGTTTATTTTTGTTTGGGCGTGTTCCCAAAATGAACACATGTCTAAGTTATTTTGTGATCCCAAAATGAACTCACATTTCAATACCTCTTTGACTACATGTGTTCTCAAAATGATCACACATTAGTCAAAGAGGGGCAAATGTATGCACCCTAAAATGGTTGCCTAGACTTTGGGCCCCCATTCAGCAATTTATCAAATCCCTAAATCAATATTTTCAAAAATCAGCATTTTTTCAATTATATCAATTTCCTTGATCAAATCCTATTTTATCATTTTCAATTATTTTCCTTGGGCTAACCATTTTATCTTAAGTCTTTATTTGATTAAAAGGAATATTTCCTCCCCTTTTAATAAATAAAAAGCCCCCACTTTTCCTCTTATCCTAAGTTGCAAAAATAAAGCATTATTCTTATTTTATAAAAAAAGGAAAAAATATTTTTTGTCTCATATGGACACAAAAGTCAACTCTTATTTTCTCATTAGAAGATATTTGTGCACATGGATTGCTCATCTTTGATGCTCCACCATTAATTAAATCTTTTGTCTCTTAATCTCCATGGTCCATTCTTTCTCATTTCTTATAAAAGGAGAGCTCTCTTCTTCATTTTTAGGTCATTCACTTTTATGCTAACTTTATGCTGCAGGAATTCTTGAAGACTTTGAAGCTTTTTGGAGATCATTGTTGCATCACATCTTGGCTTTCTTCATTGCTTCATAGTTTAGTTTTCATTCTTGCATAGTAGCTTCATTTTTATGCTTTCATAGTTTAGATTTCCTTTCATGCTTTAGAATAACTCATCTAGTTTAATAGGAAGGATTGTAACACTTGCTATTTCTATTTCATAGTTTAGCTTGTACTTTCATTTCCATAGCTTAGCTTGCATCTCTCATTTCTAGCTTGCATATTCATCTTAATCTAGCTTGCATTTTTGCATTTCATTTGATTCTTGGAGATATTGGCATTCTTGCCCTTGTCTTCACTTGAATCTCTCATTGTGTGGTTGATTAGCAAGGTCATTAAGTTTATTAGCTCTAGCTGAGAGCAATTTTACAATCTTGAAACTCCATACATAGAGAGTTATGGATCAATTTTTGAGACCTCATTCTTGAGTGTTCTTGATTGTAATGATTCATAGAAGTGCACTATTTTGTGTGTACAGTGACAATCTAGAATGAGAAAGTATGATACTACAATGCTTAATCTAGCTCAAATATTGCTCAATTAACAAAGATAAATTTGAATGCTCTCAATTATTTGCTTCAATTCGTAGTAAAATTGGCTATAATAATGATGCTTTGCACTCAAAAATTCTAAGATTATAATGCTCTCAAAATGCCTCCTATTTGTAGTAAAATCCCAAAGGTAGGGGGTAGAGTGATTTAATCATGATTTAGCCTTGGTTGAGTCAAAGGCTTTGCAATATTTTTAAATGGGGGGAAAATTAGGGGGACAATTTAAATGTTCGTTTCAAAGCTTTGGACAATTAAACAATTTGAGTGGTTGAGATTGAATATTTAAAATGGGTGATTGAGATTCATTATTTTGGAGTGATCCATGTGCTTTGTTTTCTCAATTTTCATTGATTGCTCAATTTGTTGTTGAAAGATATTATGATTAATTAAATTCTTTCAATTAATTAAATTAGCCATGTAAGGGAATAAGTTTTGTTGGTGTCCAAAAATGTTGAACCACTTTTGGCCAACTGACAGGTACACACTAATACTTCTGCAATTTTGGCTTAATCAAGCCAAGGCTGGTAGGCCTAAATTCACTTTAAACTATCAAATTCTCTATGTTGCACAACTGCGTACATAAATAAACAAAGTTCCTCCCAATGTGGTGAATGATCCTTGGAGGAAAGAAACAAATCCTCTAATAATCTCTATTCTATAAATCTTGACTAAAGTGGATTAAACTAAGGACTCAAAAGTAATATTTTTAAAATAATGATTATATAATCTACAAACCACAAAGTATGAACCAAATGACAATTTCTAAATTATAGTTAGATCAGTGCCTTCTAAATACTTGGGCTATAGAGTCATAAAACTTTCAATCCTACATAAAATCAGAGACGGTTTTAAGGTAACTCACTCCTGTAAAGCGAGACCATCACCCTACAAGCTTCTATTGAAATAAAATTT
The DNA here is from genome assembly GCA_027943335.1 of Chamaecyparis obtusa. Classification (NCBI taxonomy): domain Eukaryota; kingdom Viridiplantae; phylum Streptophyta; class Pinopsida; order Cupressales; family Cupressaceae; genus Chamaecyparis; species Chamaecyparis obtusa. Next base: position 172,101 of record BSBK01000983.1, read on the forward strand.
ACAATAATTTATACAATAGGTCCTATGGTTTTTAACTCAACTTAAGAGCCCAAAGGAAACAGCAACAGGTTCCCAGACCATGCTACCATTATTCAAATTATAAAAATTAGTCATAAATGAATGCATCAAATAGAAAAACATAGTAGGATACCCTGATTCATAGAGTAATCTGAAAGACTAATTGAAAACATATAACTTATAACCACAAATAAAAAAGAAGAGCACTTATCTTTAATAATATTGAAAAAATAGTACATTAGAGTTTATATTGTAGTTTTGATCGAATTATATCCTATGAAAATATATCTTGTATTATCTTCCCTCTCTTTACATTTTACATTATGTATATATACATGTTTGAGTGGCTTTCACACCTCTTTAAGGTGAAAAAACACACCGATATTACAAATTGTTTTGAAAAAATGATAAACTAACTAAAAAATAACTACCTAACTTTTGGATTTGGGCTTGGTTGAGACACCAAAACACATTGTGGAAAGCTAAGATTTTTAAGGGTAATAGGAAATTTGATTTTTTGAACTGGGTCTTTTTAAGATTTTTAAAATTTGACCATCTTCTTCCTCTGTTGACATCATCTTTGCAGCAGGTCAAAATTCTAGCATTTTCTGAAGGCTTTGATCATAGAATTTTGATTGTTCTTGTCACAGAGCTTCCTTCCATAATATCTCAAATTTTTAACTAAAAATTAATGTAATATTTTATCCCATTTCATGTACTCCATCATTAATTATTGGGCATGGAGTTTAAGAGGCTATTTTGTAGGGTTTTATCACTATATAGGACTCCAAATTTTGCCCAAAATTTAGAGCTCCAACAGGCTCTTTCTAGGGACGTATGCTCCATGTGAGCATAGAGAGATTCTAGCTATCTCTGGAGAAGCAAACCAAGTATCCATACTAATTTGATGTGAAGTAAAATTGGGTGGCCCCAGGCCCCCCAAAATTGAACATTAATCCTTTCCTCTATCAAACACTTGATTTTGATCACGTAACACTTTTAACCTTGTTGCATTACACATGTCATCCTTATAGACAATTCTCATCACTTCATCAATATGATCTTTGGCATCCAATCTATATTCAACCCTTGAGAAATCATCAGGTCCATTGTAATCCTTGCTGAATAGAAGATTTTGGTTAATCATACAAACCTCTAGGTTAGTCTTCTTTTTTTGGATACCTTCTTGTTCACAATCTATCCCATCTCTATATTTTGGATATTTTTTCTCCTCGCCAAAAGGCTTTGAGAATAGCTTATCTTCAAGAAGTACAAACTCTCTCTCACCAAGAGTTTGATCAGCTGGGACATTTCTAAAAATTTTAGAACTATGCTTCAACACATTCTCTTCATCATGTCTAGTTGATTCTATCTCATCTTCATATGTTTGGTGTACCTCTGGCTCAAAGGATGAACTCCAAGATACCTCACCCTCTGACTGTACTTCATGAGTTTCATCAAATTTAAAATTAGGACTGTTATCTTCATTATGATGCTGATGGATTCCATTGCATAAAGGATCCTCTTCAAACAATGGATTCGATAACATAGATAAATTAGACATATCTTCATCTACTTCCTCTTCAAATAATGGATTCGGGAACATGGAGAATTCATACATACATTCATGAGAATTTTCATTTGGATCATCAAGTTTTTCATCAACAAGACTAACATCTTCATTGACATTATCTCCTGAAACTTCCTCCTGTTCATGCAGTTCTATTTCATCTCCACAATTTGATTTCTCTTGAATATGGGCTGATCCGTCTACCTCCTTACCATGGTGGATTGAGAAAAAATTTGGACCATTCTTCTCAGTGTGTCTTTGATACTCTATGTCTAATAAAGCTAAAATTTCTCTTGTATTGAGAAGGTTTTGTTCCTCATCATCATGTTCATTGATACATGTTTCCATACACATCTTATCATGTACAAATTCTTGTTCAATCTTATCCAAGTTTTTATCCTCCATGTCATCACAAGTATTATTATGGTTAACATTTTCCTCAAACTGTCCATCAAAATATGAAACCTCACTTGACTCATATGTTATTCCAGTTTTGCACTCTTTTTCCTCTTCAACTAGTTCATTATTCATAAGTTCAAGAAAGGTAAGGAATTGATGATCATATAAAAGACCTAGCTCATGCATGTTGTTTAAAAGATTAGAAGATGGAGGTCTGCATTCTGAAGGTATTTTGTGATAGATATGAAACATCCTTAGGAAGAATTGTACTGCAGATTCTTCCTCTTGTTTCTCTAAGTTCAAAAATGTGTCCAAAGGGGATATATAATTTGGGTCTTCTTCATCATCACTGAGATTTCCATCAAACACGAGGCCTTGTTTAATTTGATCATAAGCCTCCTCTTCTTTGTCTTCACTATCTTCTTCTAATATCTTAACAAGAAGCTTCAAAGCAGGTTTATCTAATGAGATTCTTAATTTTTTGACCTTTCTCATTAATTCTTTTTTGAAGGCATAATTATTTCAGGTATCCTCTTACATATATTTTCCATCCTCAAGAATAAGTGTGCACAAGACTCCCCTTCAAATCTCTCCAAACAGAAAAATGCATCAAGTAGAGACATACTATGATCCTCCTCAATGATGCAACTTTGGTCTTCACACTTTGCATAACACATGTTATCTTCATTGCTTGCATCATAAAATTCATATAGAAACCATCATTCAAATTCTTTCCAAGATGAAATATTTTGTGTAGGTAATGATTCATATGCCTCTCTTGCATTATCTTCTAATGTCCTGACAAATATTTTCATTGCTTGATCTTCTGCACAAATCTCATAGTTATCTATAAATGCATAAAATGCATCCAAATGTTCAACTGCTGATTCATCCCATTCTCCATGAAACTTTGGTACAAGTTGCAAAAACTTATGGAGCAACTTAAAAGGAATGCAATGGAATCCCCTAAGATCCAATGGCCTGATACCATTTGGAATAAATGGTTTTCTTTGAAATGGTTGTTTATTATGATACATTCTGAATATCTAAATTTGTAGTAACTTATTTCTTTATACATTAGGTTCTTTACAATAGAGTCATTGCCTCTTTCAAAGAGGAAAACTTTACTTATCTCCTTCTGGGTCTTCTTCCTCAGTAGAGTCACTAATTGAAATACTTTATTGAATAGAGTCACCACCTCATTCAAGGAATGTCTTGCTTCTAGGTTCTTTCTTCCAGTAGAGTGTGCTTCCAAACAAACTAATATAACTACTTTCTGATTTTGGTCTGCGAAATCTAAAATTCTAGGTAACTTCACAATATATATTGTGAGCAACTCTCTCCAACAGAGTCACCAATTTGTTGGTGCCCAAAAATATTGAATCACTTTTGGCCAACTGACAAGTACACACTAATACCTCTGTAATTTTGGCTTAATTAAACCAAGGCCGGTAGGCCTAAATTCACTTTAAACTATCAAATTCTCTATGTTGCACAACTGCATACATAAATAAACAAAGTTCCTCCCAAGGTGGTGAATGATCCTTGAAGGAAAGAAACAAATCCTCTAATAATCTCTATTCTATAAATCTTGACTAAAGTGGATTAAACTAAGGACTCAAAAGTAATATTTTTAAAATAATGATTATATAATCTACAAACCACAAAGTATGAACCAAATGACAATTTCTAAATTATAGTTAGATCAGTGCCTTCTAAATACTTGGGCTATAGAGTCATAAAACTTTCAATCCTACATAAAATTAGAGACGGTTTTAAGGTAACTCACTCCTATAAAGTGAGACCATCACCCTACAAGCTTCTATTGAAATAAAATTTACAATAATTTATACAATAGGTCCTATGGTTTTTAACTCAACTTAAGAGCCCGAAGGAAATAGCAACAGGTTCCCAGACCATGCTACCATTATTCAAATTGTAAAAATTAGTCATAAATGAATGCATCAAATAGAAAAACACAGTAGGATACCCTATTTCATAGAGTAATCTGAAAGACTAATTGAAAATATATAACTTATAACCACAAATAAAAAAGAAGAGCACTTATCTTTAATAATATTGAAAAAATAGTACATTAGAGTTCATATTGTAGTTTTGATCGAATTATATCCTATGAAAATATATCTTGTATTGTCTTCCCTCTCTTTACATTTTACATTATGTATATATACATGTTTGAGTGGCTTTCACACCTCTTTAGGGTGAAAAGACACACCCTTCTTACAAATTGTTTTGAAAAAATGATAAACTAACTAAAAAATAACTACCTAACTTTCGGATTTGGGCTTGGTTGAAACACCAAAACACCTTGTGGAAAGATAAGATTTTTATGGGAAATAGAAAATTTGATTTTCTGAACTGGGTCTTTTTTAGATTTTTAAAATTCAACTATCTTCTTCCTCTGTTGACATCATCTTTGCAATAGGTCAAAATTTTAGCATTTTCTGAAAGCTTTGATCATAGAATTTTGATTGTTCTTTTCACAGAGCTTCCTTCCATAATATCTCAACTTTTTAACTGAAAATTAATGTAATATTTTATCTCATTTCATGTACTCCATCATTAATTATTGGGCATGGAGTTTAAGAGGCTATTTTTTAGGGTTTTATCACTATATAGGACTCTAAATTTTGCCCAAAATTTAGAGCTCCAACAGGTTCATTTTGATTTTTGATTTAAAACTATACAATTAATTGATTAAAATCAATTATATAGTGTTTTTGATCACTTTAAACTTGTATTTAATTATTTGATGTCATTATTTGATTTTTCCTTTGATTTACTTGATTTTGTCCCCTTTGATTAATAAATGTCCATTTAAAATTGATTTGATCCATTTTGATTAAAATTGAAGCATTGTTGCTTAGGTTTGTCGATTTGATTGATTGTTAAACACCTGTCCATTTTTGGGTGTCTACAAGAGCGAGGTGAGATCTAGATCTAGGTTTGTGAATCTAGGTTTGAAGGTTCCTTCTTGTCAAACTCTAGTTGATTTGTTGTGGGGTAGCAGATTGCGATCTGACCTGCAATTACAGAGGGTTTCAAGATGGTTCGTGGGAGGTGAGATGCGGATCCAGGATTGACAGACATGCTAAGACAAATTGATGCTAGATTGGAAGCTGTTGAGATAGCCCAACGTAGAGGAAGACATCTTGAGGATGTTAGTGATGATGAAATTGAAGAAGAACAAGTTGATGAAGAACCTGCACCTATGATGGATCAGGGTGAGGAAAGATTGTTGAAAGCCTTGACAAATTTGAAGTCTACACCACATTTCAATCCTCCTAAGTATAGTGGGAAATTAGATTCTGATGAATTGATGGACTGGATCACCGAAATGGAAAAGTATTTTGAGTATGAAAATGTTCCTGATGAGAAGAAGGTGAAAATTACAAGCACAAAGTTGAAAGGTCATGCATCCTTGTGGTGGGAGCATCTGTAATTGGATAGAAAGAGAAAAGGCAAAGACAAAATTAAGGTATGGAATAAGATGGTGAACAAATTGAAAGGCAAGTTCTTACCTTGTGATTATCAGATTAACCTAGTTAGGCGAATGCAAAGTTTGAGGCAGAAAGATAGCTTGGTAAAAGATTATACTTAGGAATTCTATAGATTAGATATCAGATCTGGACATGATGAAGATGATGTGGAAAGAATTGGTAGATATTATAATGGATTAAGAATTTCTATCCAAGAAGAGATCAGCATGGTTAAGTTGGAAAGCCTTGAAGAAGCCTATCAATTTGCCTTGAAAGCTGAGGAGAAATTGAATAAGAAGCATGAGCAAAGACAAAGAGGTAGAGGAGGTAGATTCCCTAGAGGAAGAGGTAGATCATATGGTGAAGACAGTAGATCTGAACCCTAAAAGACAAATGTGGATAAAGGCAAGACCGAGTGGAAAGGTGAAAGTTATGCTAGAGGAAGAGGCTGTAGTTACCGAGGTGGTTATAATAGAAGTAGTTTTCGAGGCACTTGTTACAATTGTAGAGAAGGGCATAGATCATTTGAATTTAAACATGCAAGTAAAAAGGTTGGCAGTATCATAAATGCTTTGGTGCAAGAAGACTCACTGAATGAACCAGAGATGGAAAATAACTTGATGGTCAGGAGAGCACTTTGGAGTGAAGGTAAAAAGGAAGATCCGGTAAGGAAAATTTTGTTCAAGACTAGATGTAGAGTTTTTAATGAATTTTGGAAGGTAATCATTGATAGTGGAAGCTCGGAGAACTTGGCATTTGAGGATATGGTTACTAAGTTGTAGTTGGAAAGGTTGAAACACCCAAAGCCCTATCAAATTTCATGGATTAAGGATGAGCATACACTCTTGGTAAGTGAACAATGTTATGTGAATTTCAAAATTGGAAAGTACTATGATAAGGTGTTATGTGATATCATGCCTATGGATTGTTGTCATATTTTATTGGGTAAACCTTGGCAATATGATAGACATGCTATATATGATGGGAGATTGCATAAATATACTATTTGGGCTAATGGAAAGAGACAGATCTTGTTACCTTTGGTTGAAGAACATGTCAATAGTGTTTGTACATCTGTGAAAATTTGTCTGATGGAAGGTAGAAATTTTGTTAAGGATTTGAAGAAGAATGATGTGTGTTTTGCTATGATTCCTAACAAACCGAGTAAGAAAATAGAGGATAGTGTCTCTGAGGAGATTGATACATTACTCACCAAGTATAAAGATATTATTTTTGATAATTTACCTGATGGTTCACCACCGAAAAGATGCATTGATCATTGTATGGATCTAATTCTAGGAGCTAGTTTACCGAATAAGGCACCACACTGGTTGTCACCTACTGAGAACTGAGAATTGAACTAATAGATTCAAGAATTATTGTAGAAAGGTTTGATTAGAGAAAGTTTGAGTCCTTATGCAATACCTACTGTATTGGCACCTAAGATGAATGGAGAATGGAGAATGTGCACTGATTCCAGAGCAATCAACAAGATAATAGTGAAATATAGGTTTCCTATACCGAGAATGGATGACATAATGGATAGTTTGACTGTAGCAAAATATTTTACCAAAATTGATTTGAAAAGTGGATATCATCATATCAGAATTAGAGAAGGTGATGAGTGGAAGACTGCTTTTAAGACAAGAGAAGGTTTGTATGAGTGGTTGGTTATGCCTTTTGGTTTAACTAATGCACTAAGTACTTTTATGAGGTTGATGAATGATGTTTTGAAGAAATTATTGGGTAAGTTTGTGATTGTATACCTTGATGACATTCTGATATTCAGTAAGACTAGAGAAGAACATCTGTTGCATGTTAAACAAGTATTGCAGAGATTGAAAGAAGAGAAGTTGTTGATTAACCTGAAAAAGTGTTCCTTCATGAAAGAGGAGATTGTGTATTTGAGATTTGTGATTTTAGCTGATGGTTTGAAGATGGATCCTGAAAAGGTTGAAGCTATTTTGAATTGGCCTACACTTGAGAATGTTAGTGAGGTAAGATCATTTCATGGATTGGTAAGTTTTTACAGGAAGTTCATTAGAAATTTTAGTACTATTTGCAATGTTATGATTGAGACAATGAGAAGAGACAAGAAATAATTCAAGTGGACACATGGAGCTAATAAGAGTTTTGAGGCTTTAAATCATAAATTTGTTGAATTACCTATTTTGTCTTTACCCAATTTTAATAAAGTATTTCAAATTGAATGTGATGCATGTGGTAGTGCTATAGGAGTTGTGTTGAGTCAAGAAGGTAAACCTATTGCTTTCTTTAGTGAAAATTTGAATGCTAGAAGGAAATATTCTATGTATGACCAAGAATTCTATGCTATTGTTCAAGCACTGAAGAAATGGAGACATTATTTGATACCAAGTGAATTTGTGTTGTATACTTATCATAAAGCTTTACAATATTTGGGTAGTAAGAATAAGTTGAATCAAAGACATATGAAATGGGTTGAGTATTTCCAAAGTTATACATTTGTGATCAAGCATAAAAGTGGAGTCACTAACCAAGTTTCTAATGCATTGAGTAGAAGGAGATCTTTGATGACCGAGATGAGAATTAATGTTCTTGGTTTTGATGACATGAGAGATTCTTATTAATTTGATCCTGATTTTTCTGAGCCATGGAGAAAGTGTAGAGCACCTATTCAAGATCAACTGAATACAAAATGGGAAGACTATTTCATGCAAGAAGGTATGTTGTTTAAAGGTATTCAATTATGTATACCGAGAGGAGCAATGAGAACTAATTTGATAAAAGAGAAACATAGTAGTGGTTTGGCTGGACACTTTGGAATTGATAAGACATTGAATTTTCTTAAGGAGAAATACTTTTGGCCACAATTGTATAAGGATGTTCATAAATTTGTGAAAAGTTGTGGAGTTTGTCAAGTTGCAAAAGGAGCAAGTCAAAATACTAGATTGTATGTATCGATTGTTGTACCTGAGAAACCTTGGATTGACATCAGTATGGATTTTGTTCTTGGCTTACCAAAGACAGTAAGAGGTAATGATTCTATATTTGTTATGGTAGATAGATTTTCTAAGATGGCACATTTTATACCTTATAAGAAGACATCAGAGGCAGTACATATAGCAAATCTTTTCTTTAAGGAAATTGTTAGATTACATGGATTACCGAGGAGTATTATCTCTGACTGAGATAGTAAGTTTGTTGGATACTTTTGGAAGACTCTTTGGAGAAATTTATGTACTGAGTTGAAGTATAGTTCTAAATTTCACCCACAGACTGATGGACAGACAGAGGTTGTAAACAAAAGTTTAAGAAATCTTTTGATATTTTTAGTTGGAGACACACCGAGTAATTGGGATTCTATGTTGGCACAAGTAGAGTTTGCATATAATAATTCAGTGAACAGGAGTACTGGAAAAACACCTTTTGAGATTGTAAATGGCATGCAACCGAGAGGTATATCAGATTTGAGAGACATTGCTGATGAAAATAGAAGTGTTGAAGGAGTACAATTTGCTGAGTACATGAAGACATTGCATGAAGATGTGAAATATAAGCTAGAGAAAAGTAATTAGAAATACAAAGATAGAGCTGAAAGATCAAGGAGACGTAAGACTTTTGATGTTGGTGATGAAGTAATGGTTCATTTGCAAAAAGGTAGATTTCCTGTTGGAACATATGAGAAGATGAAAATGAAAAAATTTGGTCCTTGCAAGATACTGAGAAGATTTGATAGTGGAAATGCTTATGAGATTGAGTTACCTGATGACATGGATATTTCACCTATATTCCACATTGCTGATTTGTATGAGTACCGTGAACCTAATGAAGACATGAGAGTACTAATGGATTATCCTAAGAAGCAGAGAGAAGAAGTGGAATAGTTTTGGAGCAAAGAATTGGCAGAAGTACAAGAGGAAAATAATATATGGAATATTTGGTTAAGTGGAAGAATAGACTAGTTGAAGACAATTCATGGATCTCATAATCTGAGTTAGATGTAGCTTGGGTTGAATAGACTTTATGATTCAGAGAATCATTTCAAATAACCCCAGGTGTCTGATGTAGGAGCATCTTGGGTCCTTAGCAATCCTATGTCACCAAAAATATGTTTGTAGTTTTTTGTGTTGCTTGGTTTCTTCTTTGACCGAGTTGGCTCGGTAGTTGGTCAGTTTTCTTTGTTAACCGAGTTGGTCGGTTATCTCTCTAGCGCTCGGTTATTTCCCTAGTGCTCGGTGATGCTTGTTTGGTGCTCGACTATCCTTGTTTGCCAAGTTGTTTCTTTTGGATTTCTTTTGAGGCTGACTTGTGCAATTAATATTGGTCATAGATTTAATGTTGGTATCCATTATTGGGAAGCGTGTGGACCTAGATCTAGTCTTTCCTTTCGTAGATTGTGGATCTGAAGGCCGAATGGATTCGGTAGCCTCTTGTATAAAAGTAGATGTTAGGTTAGAGTTTGAGAGTGAAGTTTTGGGATAGAAGATAGAAGATAGCGAATTGAGATTGTTGATAGATCCTTGCATGTTTGAGGACTTCTGTACTTCATTGTAATATCTCGCCTGAATTAGGAAGGCCTTACAACCTGGCATGTATGAATAAATTGATGATGTTAATAAAAATTTGATCTGCATTCTCTCTCACTTTGTGTTGTGTTGCTTCCGCGTGTTGTTGAGCAGGGTGGATTTGGTTAGGGTGTTCCATTTCTGGCCCTTCCTGTCTTCCCTTGTGTCAACAAGTGAATAAAAAATGCATCCTATATCATAAGGTATACATAATGATACAACATCCTCTACACAAGTCACAGGGTATGTCACAAAAATCAAATACAAAGCATATTACAATATCTACAACTTTGAAGCACTAATACAAGATATAATTACAAACATCATAAGATAGGTATGGACAAGCCTCCAATGAAGAACAAGAAGAAGGTAAAAGAAAGAAGCATCCTTTAACACCACTACAAGAACGTTAGAATCTCAAATGGTAAAAGAAAACACTACCACCTGACCTCGTGGAACCAAAGGTCCGCTCCCACCGTGCTAAGGAGATAACAATAAACCCCACTCGGATAACAAATTCAATCAAGACAACTAAGAAAAGGTCATGAAGGTTTTCTAACTCAAAGGTACCACCAACTAAAGATAAATAAACATCAAAATACCAACACGTAACAAAATACCAAATGCTAAAATATCGAACAAATATAAATCACCAAATAATATTGAAATAATAGAGACACACCACCACCACCAGAGGCAAATGCAGAAAACCTAAGAAGGAGACTTAGGCTACATTCTATGGGAGTTTCATCACATAGCCATCTACTTGAGTTACCCTGGACTGGTCACACTGAACCCCTGACCCTCAAGTTTTGAGTTACGTTGGACTGGCCACTCTAGGCCCCAGATTCTCAATACGACCCATGCAGAACTAGAATACCCTCTCAAGACTATGAGGAATTCTAATCATACCTACTCTCTAGGTATCATCTCATTCCCATCCTTAGCCTAAACAAGCGCTCAAGGCATAGAAGAGGCATAATCTCTAAATTATTTTTTTAATGAATTCTATAAATTTTAATTACTGTGTTATCAATTATTAACAAACTTACGACAGGTTACCCTGATACTGACCACTTTGGGTCCCAAACCCCTATTGTAATCCACTCCCCTAAGATGCACCTATTTAACCTCCCCTAGGCTCACAAGTCATCAATAATCACATAAGTCTTATAAAAGTATAATGATCAAATTTCGGTCCACAAAAGGATAACAAGGAGAAACACTGGTCCTCAAACTAAAACACCATAAAACACACTCACAAGGAGTTTCTCATAACCATAAGATTCCACAGAACAAGGTTGGGTAGACATAATTGAATTGATATAACATCATAATGCATGACATGAGATCGCATATACAACCAGAGAAAATGACCCCTAATAAAAATATCATCACATCTAGATTTAAGAAATGAACAAATAAATCATAAATACGAATATAAAAAAAGGACGAATATATATTTATTCTCTAAAGATCCACTTGAATTTAACGTCATCAAAAGTTACACATACAAAATCAATTTCCTAAATGCATACCTATGTATAATAATCAAACACATCTCATAAAAATACCAAACAAATAATTTAAACAATTAAATATAATTAACAAAAAAAATAAACTAACTTAAAAATTTAATTAAATTTGATTAAATATATATACTAAACTAATATTAAAATTAAATTAAATTAAAACTAAACAAACTAATTTAAATATAAATTAAAAATTAAATTAACAAATATTATTTATAAACTAATTTATCCATGTCTTTAGAAAGCAAATAAAATAAAACATTTAAAAAGTAAATCCTAATTTAAAACTAACTTAACAAAACTAACTAACTAACCTAGGACTAACTTTTAAAAAGATGCATGTATGACAAAACTTAAAAATAAGTGGATGGGGGTGGAGTACGTGGCTCCCACCTCCCCTCTCCCCTCTCCCTTCTTACTTTGGCATACGAATAAGAGGTGGAATTTTTAACTAAAGTTACCTCCTAAATATTTAGGTGGTAAGGCCGCCTTGCATGGCGCGACCGCACCTACATGTATTATTTTTAAATTTTTTTAACAATTATATATATATATATATATATATATATATATATATATATATTAGATAATTTTTTATTAATGAATTTTGTTTTCTAGCGAATCTTTTTTTAATATTTTTATTTTAAATTGTTTTTAAACAAGAGTCAATACTTAGATTATTTTTTTTAATATATTTTTTAATTTTTTTAAATTATTATTATTAAAAAAATCAGTAATTAATTCTGAAAAAAACAAGCTAACATTTTTTAAAAAATAAATTTGAATAACAATTTTTTTTCTTTTAAACATATAAATATCGTCTTCTATTGATTTTCTTTAATGGAAAACTAGGGCCTCTCACAAAATTAATTTCTATTGAATATGATTTCACAAGCCAATTCAAATTTAATTTTCTATGCAAAAATTGAGATAATTTTATCTATTTTTTCTGAGTAAATAACCTAATTGAGAAAACTCACACCATTTCTTAAAATTTCTTCCTAAGTTTTCAAACCACCCAAACACATTACCAAGTCAAATTTAACATCAAACTAATCCAATTTTTGACAACAAACTTAATTTAAAATAGAAATCCAATTACCAATTCATTACATAAACAAATCCAGACATGAAGCAAACAATCTTTTCAAATGAAAGAAATTTACAGAAGGAAAGTTTCAAACCCTACCTCAAACAACGCCTGAAAATACGAAGTCAAGAAAGACCAAATCCCATCTTTGAAATTCAAGCTTTCAAACAATCTCAAAACAACATTCACAAAAACTAAGCTTTCCAAAAAAAATCTTCCAAATTCATCCAAGAGCTCCTCCAAAGTTCCTGATAGACATAATTGAAAATAATACCCAAAAACCCATCATAAAGAAGACCTATTCCTCCTAGGGTTTCTAAAACATGCAAACTCTCAAAACAGAACTCAACTCTCTCCACCTAGTTTCTATCAATTCACTTGCATGATTAATAATAACATAATAGTAAAATAATGCACTATTTAATTATAATTTCTAACTCAACTTTTAACTTTAAATTATAATTCAATTTTCACTTAAACTGAATGTGCAACTTAAATTGCATATAATTACTTAATTAATCAATAAATACTTTAATACATAATCAACTATGCAAATTGATAAATTAAATATTAAATAAATCAAGCATGCTCTTTAATTTTATAGTTGGATTTAATAATTAATTAAACTCTTTTATTCTAAATTTAATCTTTTAATTCAATCTTTTAATTAACAAAGGTATTTAATTACCCTTAATAATTAAATATTCTTTATATCTAATATTTCCACATTCATAAAAAAATAAAAATTCTGATTTCATAATCAGTCCCAATTTAATTATTTAAATCAAATAATTCACACAAACAAACCCACTTGACTCACAAAATACAAAAATCAACTAACTCCATATAAACAAACACCAAGGAAGGGCTCACGAATTCATGTCACCTTTATGAATTTAGATGGGTAGAAAATAGATACCTGCCCAATATTTAGGACAATCAATAGCTTGGTTGAGATTTAGATTTGTATGTTATCTCCCCTCTCTTACCATTGAGATTTTGCGATAGGGCACGCTCATCGGGTGGCAATTCAGGGAAGTTGATGTCCAATACTTGCAAACCAGCATAAAAGACTAACATGTACATACATGTATAAATATAAACAAGCAATGACAAGGATCAACTGATCGTTTGGATCTCGCAAGCAACTAACTACGACTATGTCCCTCAACCACATCAGACATGTTAAACAAAAATATAAAACATACACATCAACCATACACATGAAAATATGAGGTCAATAAAACCATAAGTATCAATGATATCCTAACATATAATTCATCATCCTAAAATAATCATAACATATAGAAAAACAAACTATGGGAAGGGTATTACATGGAGCATGTGGTTTAATATTGATATCACGATAGCTTGATTTCACTTTTAGTGGGAGCTTGTGGATTCATCTCAAACACTCATCAATATTATTTTAAAGTTATAAAAGATTATTTAAAGTTCAATTATTTTATGATGCAAATTAAGAGTTTATTTTAAAAAAGGTATACTGATTTGTATCTAGGGTAGATCCCAATAATGGGAATTCTACTTGTGGATTTTATTTTCTTTCTCTTTTTTGATTCAGGTGACATATTATGGAACACTCAAGAGGAACAATCCACTTCTTTTAAGATTTATCAAATATGAATGTACAAGTTGTACCCATGCCTCCAAACATGCCCTCTGATTAAAGAAGTCTACTTGAAAACTCGGATTTAACTCAAATTGAAGACAATCAAATTTCTCCCATATATAGAAGATCAAGTTGCAGATATTGTAAAGAGACATTTCAATTTCATTATAAAAAATTGGGTTTGATACCCATTGAGTAAACTCCCTAAGTAAAGATTAAGGGGGGATATTAAAATATTTAATCTTTCCTTGGTTGTATTTATTTATTTAGGATAAACCAAAGTATCCTACATGTATTTTGTCCTCTAGTTCAAGTGGGAGGACATGTCATATTTTGTAATTCTTTTAATAAGGAAAATAGTTTATCCTCCTTAAGAGGATGTTGACACTTTGCACACACCTATTATAAATGTTGGCATTCATATATTGGTGAGTTACTTAATAACTCATCTCTTTATCTTTATTTAAGAGATGCTCTCCTCTCTCATTCTTTATACCATGAGTTTATTGTAAATGACTCTCTCTCTCTCTCTCTCTCTCTCTCACACACACACACACACACATTAGGCTTTGCCTCAGTCATAATATCAGAATGGGTTTTTCTTTGATTTTTTCAAAACCTATTGTCTCCTTGTCTTGGCTCTTTTGGTGCTTGCTCCAAGTTTATGCATTTCTCATGGTAAGAAATATTCTCTTCAAATAATTCTCTTGGATTATTGTTTCTTTCCTTGCTCTTGTTATTTTATTTTCAATATCAACACAAATAAGAGAATAAGAAATTGGATTTTTAACTTGAGTTTGAGTAGTAGATCCCATGGGTTTTCCAATAAGTAGAGAAATCAAATGAAGAATATCATTCCTCCAAAATTCAATCAAGACTTTAGGAAGATGAACCCACACATGAAATTTTGAGGGAAGATCCTCAGTATAATTGAACGCTACATGCCTAACCTGATTAAATAAATAAGGGACTGTTTCAAAGACCTTGTTTCTATCTACTATGCATGTAAAAACCACCATAAAATAATTGTTGCTATCCAATATAATATCCATATCCCCTTTAGAGTTCCTAACTCGATGTGCCCATGACTCTAAAATTGATGTAAAGAGTCTCAATACTATAAAATTTCAAATAAGAACACGATTGCTCATCTAGGAAATATCTTCTGAGATTGTTTCAGGTTGGATAACTAGGATAGGTCGATCCTACCTATTTTGCAAACACCCATGTACTTTTTTAATCATGGAGATCCCTATCTCTAAATAAGAGCCAAATATTGATGAAATTTTACTCCAAAAGAAGAATTAGGCTTTGTTGAACCCACACTTCCAAATTTCAATGGTCTTGAAGTAGCTCCATTCTCCTTGCATCCATAAAAAATAACACAGATTCGAGGGGCCCAAATTTAATTATTTTATCCTTTCCAGTCTAGCATTATAAATATAAAGGAAAATTGCCTCAAAGACAAGTCACACCAATTCGACTATGCCTCTGTTGATAAATGGAGATCGCCTCAAAAATATTCAAGCTAACCCAAGACTTGGCTGGATTTATTACAATACAAATACAAAGATAAGATATTCTCCAAGCTCACTCAAACCTGAAAAGAAGTCAGGAACTCCTTTAGCTTGCCCATCTCACCTCTGCTCCATATCCCTTGCATTGTCTGAGTAAATAAACAAATCGGTAGGTGGTGAAAACTTGATGATTAGTAGAGATTTGGGGAATGAAGGAACTAAAGAGGACCCTTTGAGGAGAGCCTTATTCAAAACTGGATTTAAAGTTGTTGGAAAGTGTTGCAAGGTGATCATTTATAGTGGAAGTTTAATAATTTGGCATCAGAAGAGTTGGTTACAAATTTACAGTTATCGAGGATGAAGCACCCTAAGCCATATCAAATTGCTTGCATTAAGGATGAGCATAAACTTTTGGTAAGTTAACAATGTCTAGTGAAATTTAAGACTGGAAACTATCATGATGAAGTTCTTTCAGATATTATACCAATGGATTGTTTTCACATCTTGTTGGGTAGACCATGACAGTATGATAGACAAGCTATACATGACAGTGGATTGAATAGGTATACTATTGTGGCTAATGGGAAGGAACAAGGTTTGTTACCTCTGATAGAGGAATATAAGAGTGAGAATTGCACCACTACTAGATTTTGCTTGGTTGAAGGGAAACAATTCATAAAGGGGTTGAAGAAGAATGATGTGTGATATGATTTGATTTCTAATAGGCTGGTTGTAAAGACAAAGGATGATTCACCATTGGAAGTTAAAGAATTGTTGACAAAATTTCAAGATATCATTTTAGATAATGTACATGATGGGTTACCTACTATTAGAAGCATCTTTCATTGCATGGATCTGATATCAGGAGCTAGTTTACCTAATAAGGAACCTCACCGATTGACACATGTAGAGAATGCAGAATTGAAAAGACAAGTTCAAATATTTTTGTAGAAGAGTTTGAGCAGATAAATTTTGAGTATATGTGTGGTACCAATTATTTTGGCACCTAAGAAGAGTGGAGATAGGAGGATGTGTAAAAATTCAAGAGCTATAAATAGGATCATAGTGAAATACTAGTTTCCATCGCCTAAGATGTATGATATCATGGATTGTTTGAGTGGTGCAAAATACTTTACCAAAATTGATTTGAAGAGTGGTTATCATCATATCAAAATCAAAGAAGGAGATGAATGGAATACTACTTTCAAGATAAGAGAAGGTTTGTATGAGTGGTTGGTTATGCATTTTGGTTTGACTAATGCACCTAGTACTTTTATGATGTTGATGAATGAGGTCTTGAAGAAATTATTAGGTAGGTTTGTGATTGTTTACTTGAATGACAATCTAATATTTAGTAAGACTAAGGAAGATCATTTTTTGCATATGAGACAAGTATTTCAATGATTGAAAGAGGAAAAGTTGTTGATTAACTTGAATAAAAGTTCTTTCATGAAGGAAGAGATAGTGTACTTGGGTTTTGTGATTTCAGCTGAAGGTTTGAAGATGGATCCTGAGAAAGTTAGAGAAATTTTGGAATGGCCTACACCTGAGAATGCTAGAGTGAACTCTGACCTTTTCATGGATTGGCAAGTTTCTACCAAAAATTCATAAGGAATTTTAGTTCTATTTGAAATTCTATGAAAAAGACAATGAGAGGAGATAAGAAAGATTTTAAGTGGACACATGGAGATGAATTTTTTTTTGAAACCTTGAACCAAAAGGTAGCTGAATTACTGATATTAGCTTTACCTGACTTCTTTGAGGTATTTCAAGTTGATTGTCATGCAAGTGGAAGGGCAATTAGAGCAGTATTGAGTCAAGAAGGTAAAGTTGTTTCTTTTTACAGTGAGAAATTGAATAATTCTAAGAGGAAGTATTCAGACTATGATCAATAATTTTATGCTATTGCTCAAGATCTAAAGAAATGGAGACATTATTTGATAGCTAAGGAGTTTGTGTTGTACACCAATCATAAACCATTGCAGTATTTGGGTAGTTAGAATAAGTTGAATCAAAGACATGTGAAGTGGGTTGAATACTTGTATAATTTTACTTTTGTGTTGAAACATAGAAGTGGATTTTCAAATAGGGTTGTTGATGTATTGAGAAAAAGAAGAAGTTTGTTGACTGAGGTGAGAGTTGAGGTACATGGGTTTGATGATTTGAAAAGTTTGTATGAAATTGACCCTCATTTTGTAGAACCTTGGAAAACATGTAATGAATTGATCACAGATAATCAGAGTAAGTGAGTTGATTACTTCATTCATGAAGGTATGTTGTTCAAATGCATTCAATTATGTATACCAAGAGGATCAATGAGGGAAAATATAATAAAGAAGAAAAATAGTGGAGGACTTGCAGGACATTTTGACATTGATAAAATAGTGAGTCTGATTAAGTAGAAATACTTTTAGCCTTAGTTGTATAGGGATGTTCATAAAATTTTCAGAAGTTGTAGAATTTGTCAAGTTTCCAAAGGAGTAAGTCAAAATATAGGGTTATAAACACCTTTACTTATTCCTAGTAGACCATGGGAAGTTATTGGACTGGATTTTGTTCTTGGCTTACCAAAGACACAAAGAGGTAATCATTCTATATTTGTTGTGGTAGAAATATTTTAAAAATATCACATTTTATTTCTTGTAAGAAAACATTAGATGTTGTTCATATAGTTGATCTATTCTTTAGAGAAGTTGTTAGATTGCATGGGTTGCCTAAGGCTATTATTTCTAACCCAGATAGTATGTTTGTGGAATACTTTTGGAAGAAACTTGGAAGAAGATGGGTACAAATTTGAAGTTTAGTTCTACATTTCATCCACAAACCAATGGACAAATAGAAGTTGTGAATAAGAGTTTGGGTAATTTGTAAAGATGTCTTGTTGGAGATAAACCTGGTAATTGGGATTTAGTTTTGGAACAAGCAGAGTTTTCATATAACAATTAAGTGAACCCAAGTACAGGTAAAACACCTTTTGAAATTGTTACTCGCATGCATCCTAAAGGAATATTATATTTGAAAGATCTTGGCCTAGAGGAGAAGATAAGTGTGGAAGCAGAGGGAAATGTTGAATTCATGAAAAGTTTTCATGATGAGGTGAACTATAATTTGGAACATAGCAATAAGAAATATAAGGATATAGTTGAACAATCTAGGAGACATAAGAATTTTAAGGTTGGTTATGAAGCTATAATTTATTTGAATAAGGGCATAGTTTCTATTGGAACCTACAATAAGTTGAAGATGAAGAAGTTTGGGCCTTAGATACTGAAGAAATTTGACAATTGTAATGCTTTTGAGATTGAGTTACTAGTTGACATTGATATATCACCTATATTCAACATGTAGATTTGTATGAGTACCATGAGTCAGATGATGAGACAAACATGAAGCACGACTACCCTAAGAAGTAGAAAGAGGAAATTGAGAAGGTCTTGGATAGTAGGATTGGGAGATGTAAGAGGGAAAAAGATTACATGGAGTACTTGGTCAAGTGGGAAAATAGACCGGTTGAGGACGCTACTTGGATTTCCCAATTTGAGTTGGATCATTTGGATTCTTCTCAAGTTGTACATCAGATCTGATTTGAAGCATCAATTTTATTAACCCCAAGTGTCTGATTCAGGAGCATCTTGGGTTCATGGCAATCTTGCATCAACCAAAAATAGTTCTTTGTTATTTTTGTTATTCTTTACCAGTTGGAGAGATTATGATGACTAATCGTCATTTGTTCGAGATAACATGTGTGAAATTAAAGTATTATTCTAGAACTATTTGGATAATCTTCCTATGATTGCACCTCCCATTGTTCGTGCATGTCCGAGATTTGATCCATTTTCTTTCTATGGGTAACATGTTCAACCAAAGATCAATGACCACACATAAAATCCCTAAATAGGTCCAAGAAAGCAATGAACACGTTAACCACAAATAGAAAATGGATCAAATATTGAAATCCATGAGCAACATGAGGTGTGATCATAGGAAGATGATACTAGATAGGTCTAGAACAATATTTTATGATTGTACATGCTATCTCAAACAAATGACGATCGGCTAGCATAATCTCTCCAACCAGTAAAGAAGAAAAAAAGTAACAAAGATTTTTTTTTTGGTTGATGCGATATTTCCATGAACGCAAGATGCTCCTACATCAGACATCTAGGGTTAATAAAATTGATGCTCTAAATTATAGCTATTGTACAACCAGAGAAGAATTCAAATAATCAAATCAGATTGGGGAATCCAAGTAGTGTCCTCAATCAGTCTATTTTTCCACTTCACTAAGAAATCCATGTTATTATTTTCCCTTGTGCTTCTTCCAATCATTCTATCCAAGACCTTCTCAATTTTCTTTGTCTTCTACTTAGGATATTCCTACTTCATGTTGGTCTCGTAATTTGACCTATGGTACTCATACGAATTTGCAATATTGAATAGAGGTGATATATCCATGTCAATCGGTAACTCAATCTCAAAATAATTACCATTGTAAAATTTATTTAGTATCTTATAAGGCCCAAACTTCATCTTCAACTTAATGTAGGTTCCAACAAGAATTCTCCCTTATTCACCAACCTTAAAATTCTTATGTCTCCTAGATCATTTTGTTGTATCCCTATATTCTGATTTCTATGTTCCAAATCATACTTCACCTCATCATGAAATTTTTCATGAATTCAACATATCCCTCCACTTCAACACTTCTCTTCTCCTCTAGGCAAATATCTTTCAAATCTAACATTCATTTAGGATGCATGCCAGTAACAATTTCAAAAGTTGTTTTACCTGTACTCTAGTTCAATGAATTGTTATATGCAAAATTTGATTGTGCTAAAACCAAATCCCAATTACCAGGTTTATCTCTAACAAGACATCTTAACAAATTACCCAAACTCCTATTCACAAATTTTGTGTGTCTATCAATTTGTGGATGAAATGTAGAATTGAACTTCTAATTTGTACCCATCTTCTTCCAAGGTGTCTTCCAAATGTATCCCACAAACTTACTATCCTGGTCAGAAACAATAGTCTTAGGAAACTCATGCAATCTCACAACTTCTCTAAAGAATAGATCAACTATATGAACAACATATGATGTTTTCTTACAAGGAATAAAATGTAACATCTTTGAAAATTTGTCCACCACGACAAATATAGAATCATTAATACCTCTTTGTGTCTTTGGTAAGCCAAGAACAAAATCCATGCTAATGTCTTCCCATGGTCTACTAGAAATAGGTAAAGGCGTGTATATCCTTGTATTCTAACTTAATCCTTTAGAAACTTGATCAATTATGCAACTTCTAACAAATTTTTGAACATCCCTATACAACTAAGGCTAGAGGTATTTCTCCTTAATCAAACTCACTATTTTATCAATGTCAAAATGTCCTGCAAGTCATCCACTATGTTTATCCTTGATTAGTTTTTCCCTCATTGATCCTCTTGGTATACATAATTGAATTCATTTGAACAACATACCTTCTTGAATGAAGTAATCAACCTAGTTACTCTGATTATCTGTGATCAGTTCCTAACATGCTTTCCAAGGTTTTGCAAAATGAGGGTTAGTTTCATACAAACTTTTCAAATCATCAAAACCATGTACCTCAACTCTCGCCTCAGTCAATAAACTTCTTCTTTTGCTTAATGCATCAATGGGAGAGATAGTTGGCAAAACAGGCGGAGTTAGCGGGCACTCTTTCGCACCTTCCTTGCCTTGGCCTCGGGTTCATCGACAAGTCGACTTGCCGCCCCTACCCCCTATGGGCCAAGGCTTCCAGTGATTCAGATTGATGGAACAAATTTAGATTGGGCATCTAGAACCTGGATGGAGGGAAGGAAGTCCTAGATTTCAAGGGGGCATGTAGTGAGTTTGGCCAAGCTTTAGTCCTTCTCCAAACAAGACTTGTGGGACACACTCGTACACACTGGGTACAACCAATACATGTATCATAAATTTTTACTGAATGTGCCATTTCATCTAAGAACTCTGTTAGTTTTTATATAAAGTTTCATTGAATAATATTTTTTAATATATGGCCAATGATGATATATTATGAATATCAAGCAAATCAATAATTGTATTATCGATGATATAATGAATACATTGGGATTCTATCAATTTGATTTATAAAATAGATAAATTCAGTATTTTCAAATCATCAAAACCACATACCTCAACTCTCACCTCAGTCAATAAACTTCTTCTTTTGCTCAATGCATCATCAACCCTATTTGAAAATCCACTTCTATGTTTCAACACAAAAGTAAAATTATAAAAGTATTCAACCCACTTCATATGTATCTGATTCAACTTATTCTAACTACCAAAATATGACAGTGGTTTATGATCGGTATACAACACAAATTCCTTAGCTATCAAATAATGTCTCCATTTCTTTAGATCTTGAGCAATAGCATAAAATTATTAATCATATTCTAAAGACTTCCTCTTAGCATTATTCAATTTCTCATTGTAAAAAGAAACAACTTTACCTTCTTGACTCAATACTACTCTGATTGCACTTCCACTTGCATCACAATCAACTTGAAATACCTTAGAGAAGTCACGTTAAGCCAATATCAGTAATTCAACTACCTTCCAATTCAAGGTCTCAAAAACAATTTCATTTCCATGTGTCCACTTAAAACCTTTCTTATCTCCTCTCATTGTCTTTGTCATAGCATTGCAAATAGAACTAAAATTCCTTACAAATTTTTGGTAGAAATTTGCCAATCCATGAAAAGGTCGGAGTTCACTCTAGCAATCTTAGGTGTAGGCCATTCCAAAATTGCTCTAACTTTCTTAGGATCCATCTTCAAACCTTTAGTTGAAATCACAAAATCCAAGTACACTATATCTTCCTTCATGAAAGAATATTTCTTCAAGTTAATCAACAAATTTTCCTCTTTCAATCACTGGAATACTTGTCTCATATGCAAAAAATGATCTTCCTTAGTCTTACTAAATATTAGAATGTCATCCAAGTAAACAATCACAAACCTACCCAATAATTTCTTCAAGACCTCATTCATCAACATCATAAAAGTACTAGGTGCATTAGTCAAAACAAAATGCATAACCAACCACTCATACAAACCTTCTCTTATCTTGAAAGTAGTCTTCCATTCATCTCCTTCTCTAATTCTAATATGATGATAACCAATCTTCAAATCAATCTTGGTAAAGTATTGTGCACCACTCAAACAATCCATGATATCATATATCCTAGGTAATAGAAACTGGTATTTCACTGCGATCCTATTTATAGCTCTTGAATTTTTACACATCCTCCATTCTCCACTCTTCTTAGGTACCAAAATAGCTGGTCCACACATAGACTCAAACTTTATCTGCTCAAACTCTTCTACCAAAATCTTTGAACTTGTCTTTTCAATTCTCCATTCTCTACACGTGTCAACCGATGAAGTTCCTTATTAGGTAAAATAGCTCTCGGTATCAGATCAATGCAACAATTGATGCTTCTATTATGAGGTAACCCACCAGGTACATTATCTGAAATGATAAATTGAAAAAATTTCAATAATTTTTTAACTTCCAAATGTGAATAATCCTGTCTTTACAATCGGCCTATTAGGAATCAAAGCATAGCACACATCATTCTTCTTCAACCCCTTTATGAACTCTTTTCCTTCAACCAAGAAAACTCTAACACTAGTGCAATTCTCACTCTTGTATTCTTCTACAAGAGGTAACAAACCTTATCTCTTCCCATTAGCCTCAATAGTATACCTATTCAATCTACCATCATGTATTTGTCTATCATATTGTTATGGTCTACCCAACAAGATGTGTCAACAATCCATCGACATAATATCACAAAGAACTTCATCGTGATAGTTTCCAATCTTAAATTTCACAAGACATTATTCACTTATGAAAAGTTTGTGCTCATCCTTAATCCAAGTAATCTGATATGGCTTAGGGTGCTTCATACTCGATAACTGCAACTTTGTTAACCAACTCTTCTGATGCCAAATTATTTGAACTTCCACTATTAATGATTACCTTATAATAGTTTCTAGAAACTTTACATCTAGTTTTTAATATGTGTCTCCTCAAAGGATCCTATTTAGTTCCTTCATTCCATAAATCTCTTCTAATCATCAATTTTTCACCACCTTTCAGTTTGTTCACTGCATTAGGTGAATCTTCCTACACAAGTGCATTCCTACTACTGCTACCAACCTTCATACATTCAAATGCCCTATTTACTTCTTAAACACACTTGAAACAAGTGCCCTTAAACCAGGTTTTTTCCTCTCTTTTATGATCATTACCTCTAGGGTAACTACCTCTTTTATAACCTCCTCTTCCTTGGTATGATCTTTCTCCTTTCTATTATGACTTAATTTTATCCTGATTTGTTTTATCTTGATTAGATCTACTACTTTCTCCATAAGATCTACCTCTTCCTCTAGAAAATCTACCACCTTTGCCTCTTTACCTCTATTCATGCCTTTTTTAAGCTTCTCTTTTGTGTTTAATGCAAATTTATAAGCTTCCTCAGTGCTATTCATCTTGACCAAATTGATGTCATCTTGTATAGAAGTTCTTAATCCATTCAGGTACCTTGCAACTCTTTTAATTTCTTCATCCATATGTCCATATCTGATATCCAATTTGTATAAATTTTCAGTATATTCCTTTATAGTAGTGTCCCTTTGCTTCAAATTTTGCATTCTTCTCAATAAGAAAACTTGATAGTCACCCAGTAGGAATTTAGCCTTCAATTTGTTTGCCATCTTATTCCATAGCTTGATATTTTCCTTTATTCTTCTCTCTCAATCAAGCTGCGTATGTTCCCACCATAAAGATGCACATCATTTCAATTTTGTATTGGTAAACTTCACCTTCTTATCCATCGATGTACCTTCAAATGAAAAATATTTCTCCATTTTAGATATCTCGTCCAACAATTTATCTGAATCCAACTTGCCATTATATTCATGAGGATTGAAATGTGGTTTTACATTCACACTTGTTAAAGCTCTCATGAATATTTCTTCACCTTGTTCAAGAATAGGGGCTTATTTTTCTCCTTCTACTTCTTCAGCTTCATCTTCACTAACATCTTCAATAGGTATTCCTCTTCTTTGGGTTGTCTCATTAGCTTCAAGGCTAGCAAAAAATTGTCTCAACATATCCAACACAATAAGATCAACATCTCTCCTTCCAAGAACCATTTTCACAACCCTCTGCAATTGTAGGCCAGACCATAATGTGCCACCCTACAACTAATTAAACTAAGGCTTGTTACAAACAAAACCTATTCTGATACCACTTGACGCAGTACCAAGGAGGGAGAGTCCCCAAAGGAGATGCCCAACCTCATAGCTAAGAGTAAAACAAGAAAGCAACAACTCAAAATCTAGAGAGAAAATGCATGATCAAATTTATTCATTCAGAGATCAAACAACATACATGTTGAGTTGTTAGGCCTTCTCGGTTAAGGCCATATAAAAGAAAATGAATCTCAAATTCTAATTCTGATTTGCCAAAGTCTTAGATCTAGGTTTCTCTAATCAACTGAACCTCCCTTTTCAAGATACATCAAGTTATTACATATAGGCAATGCCTCTAAAGGTTAGCCAAGAGAAAATTACATTCCCCAAGAAGGAAACATGTACAATAAATTGACTCGACCCAAAAATGAATAAAAGATCCATGAAAAGGAACAACACGATACATGATCATAGGAAATGATTCACAAGAGATCCACGAACGACACACTATGATTGCAATGGTCAGAGGCAAAGATCAGTGACCGCACATTGAATCTTTAAATAGGTCCAAGCAAGAAACAAACACATTATCCATAGATATAAAATGGCTCAAATATCAAACAACCATGAACAATAGGAGGTGTGATCATAGGAAGATGATCCTAGATAGGTCTAGATAAGAATTTATGATTGCACATGCTATCTCGAACAAATGACGATCGACTAGCATAATCTCTCCAACCGTTAAAGAAGAACAAAAATAACAACAAACTATTTTTGGTTGATGCAATATTGCCATGAACCCAAGATGCTCTTGCATCACTTCCAAATGCCAATGGTCTCTAAGTAGCTCCACTCTCTTCCCCTTGCTAGATAAAACCATGAAATTAAAACCTACTAATCAAGGGAATGAACAAGAAAAACATGCCACTCCAAAAAGAAGTCCCCAACACCATAGGACATAATCAAATAACCCAAAAAGAACCCCCACCAAAAAAACACTAAAAATAAACAACTACAAGCCCTAGTCACCCCACCACACACCTACAAACCCAGTGCTAAACAAGAGATTTCTCTATAGAAATAAATCCTACATACAAGAAAAGGCAATAAAGAACACACCATTGCGTAGAAATAGAGAGACGGGGCTGGGGCATGAAACCTAGTCAGCGCACAAAAACCCTCCACTCACCATCGCGCAAGAAGCTAGCGTCCCTCGACTCAAAAGATAGAGATGTTAATGTCAATTTTATTTTAATTATTAAATATGTTCATTTTTTTGAAATATGATAAAATATGAGATAATTATTATTTAGAGTGAGTTTAGGTTAAATTATAATTAAATTCACAAAAGAAAATATAGAATAAAAATATGTTTCAAAATATTTTATGTATAATGTTAAAATAAAATTTTACTCAAATTTTTTCTAAAATTCATTAAAAAGGACTAAAGGTTTTACAAAAAATTTTTGTAAATTATATGTGAATGAGAAATAGACATTCCTCACTATTATGAATGGACAAAGTATTTTTACTTTGAAAAAATGGGGTATAAATGAATGTTAAAATTTAATGTATGGTAAATATTATTATTTTTTAAACTTTTAGCCATTTTTGTTTTATCGATAAAAGGTCGAAGCCTAAATAGATTTGTATTAGAAATAACTAAGTTAGATTTTACAAAACTAGTTCAAAGTGATAATGGTAGTGTCATCCCAAAATATCAGTCCTAAATGAAGTTTCCACTATCAAATATCCAAGCATGACCATATAACCACTATCTTATCAACCACCATCTGCTATGGAAATGGGCATACAATTTATAAACCATATTTATCCCATAAACAACCCATCCAAACATGTTATCACTATCTCCTAT
The DNA here is from genome assembly GCA_027943335.1 of Chamaecyparis obtusa. NCBI lineage: Eukaryota > Viridiplantae > Streptophyta > Pinopsida > Cupressales > Cupressaceae > Chamaecyparis > Chamaecyparis obtusa. The sequence continues at coordinate 199,035 of BSBK01000983.1, forward strand.
GAAAATGGGCATAAGATATACAAACCAAATCCAACATAGAGATTGCCCGATCTAAAACAATCATTTAGTAAACTTAATGTGCATATTGTCCAATAAATAAAGTTTGGGATAAATACCAGGCAAAATGAGAGTTTGTTTAATATCGACAAGATTAAAACCAAAGTTGTAAAAAGCACTATATTTTCAATCTGAATAGTGGCGCCAAAAACTACTCATGCCCTTGTAGAAAGGCTCGCCTCCAAATTATGTAAAAGATGAAGATTCTACATCCATGAAAGATACTTGGCTAGCTCTAGGTGTCTTGTAATGCACCAATTGGGGCTATAGGTATCATTATTCATACCTCTTCATCATTCTTTGTTTCCTTCAGCTCAAAGGAACTATCACTGTCACTACCAAGGTTGTCAATTTTCTTTGCATGCTAGAATGCCACAACCCAATCCTTAGTTTCAACTAAATCCACTCCAATAATAAATCCTAAATTTTTTGTGATGCCCATCACATTCTTTAGAAAGTTCAAACTCCTCTAAAAAATAATAATCCTTAGATCTTAGACTTTATATTCTCAGTATGTTAAAATATGAAATCTATGAATATGTCTTTCATAACCTAGTCACCTGGATTTACTTGCATATAAATTGGGTAGTCCCTCACCTACTTTAACCATAAAAGTATATAGGTAAGGGTGTAGTATATTAATATTTTCCTCTATATTTTTAATGAAATTATGCAAATCACCAAGAAAAATTTCTTCAAAGATTCTTTGATACAATTATTTAACCACCACTTTGTTCTCCCCTACAACCAAGATCGATGCTAAAAAAATAGACGGGATATCAGTATCAACTCTAAATTTGTGATTAGTATGTATAAAATTATAACCCAAAACCCTCCTCATGACATGAGTAATAAGTATGTGGCGATTCAAGATTTTCAAAACCTCTCTTAGTCATCTATCTATTATGGCTCCCATAAAGGCTACTTTTCTTTTGTCTAAGATCAACCTAATTGGAGTATCCATTTCTCTAAATCTTGGCACCCTAACTAGTTGAGAAGGAGAAAACACTATGCAAGGGAGCTCTCTCAAGAAGAGAACGGTTTGTCTTCAAAGTTTGTGGAAGCAAATTGAATGCCACATGAATGTTTATACTTTCAATAGCTCCACCTCTTTCTCCTTTTTAGGTGCCTACCAACCTCTATCTTCAGCTAATTTTTAAAATAATCATCAAGACACAATAAATTAAGACTGTATTGTCATAAAATCTCTAATCTCCTTATGCCTCAAGAACTAAGTGTTTAATTATACATTGTCTCCCCTATAATGATGAATATTCATCAATTTTCCCATATTAAAGAGACACTTAATGTTTATTATTCAATGTCTTAATTTCTAATTAAATCTATCCTAGCCATTTGACCATTTTGAATTTAGTTTTTCAACATTTTAAATTCAAGCATCCTTGACATTTGAAATTCAAGAATCCTTAGCCACAAGGGGTTTAAGATTATTCATACATCACCTTTGGAATAAATTTAATCCACTAAATAGATAAGAAAGATGTTTTCCTTTAATGGGCTTCAATTCCAATGTATTCTGACCTCTGATTGTCAATACAATTTCAATTCCAGTCTACTATTTGATATACTTTCCTCTGCGCTATTATTCAATTAACCCACTCTTCAATTTTATCTACTTTTTTTAGGACTTTAATTATGATGATTAGTTAAGGATGTGACCATTATTCTCCTATTAGAGGTTCTAACCGAGATGTATGCTAAAGTTGATGAATACTTCAATGAATACCAAATCCACATACCCTATTTTAGGTTAATAGAAAAGTTTAATTTCCAACCATCTAAATTGATTTACACTGATTAGGACTTTGATTTTTTTTATTTATATTATATTCTAACCCAAGTACACTTGTTTAAGATCAATTCCATTCATACCCAAATTTGCCAATTCATTTTCCTTTCCATTTCCTTGTCTGTAAATATGGTTAATTTTTATATTTTGGAAATGTTTAGTTAGCTCCAAAGCTTTACTTAAGATATAATTCAACCTCCAATTTGGAGCACTTCCAATCCTAAGAGAATTGATTTTTATTTCTAAATCTGTTTCTATCTCAACTCTCTTCAAACTCAAATCAATACACAATAACATACTTTTTATTTAAGCTTTAAATTTTGGCATGTTACTAGTGTCCATCTCCAATGGTTTAGCCAATTTCACTATAATATCTCCATTCAAGGAATGAATAACACATCTTGCTCCTATTATTCCTATATTACCTCTAGAGGATCTATCAAAATTAAGTTTAAACCACCCTTCTTTAGAAGGAGTCCAACTACATCATTTTTTATTGTTATTGGTTATGTCTCCCCTTTGCCAATAAAAGGAGGGGTCTTGAGGTCAAACCAGTTATTTTTCACTATATCATCCCAATTGGTGAATTTCAATTATTTTTGGTAGACAAAATTAATTCTTCTATTAACCACTTCCACTGTTGAAGCCTCTATCTTGTTGATCGAGATCTTCTAATCCAACTTGTTCTATTCAAAGATTCTATGATTTCTATCCTTCTATATTTCCCATAACATTAAGGGTGGAGACGTGTTCCAAAGACTCCCAAACATACTTGGGGAGTAAAGCCTAGGCCAACCTTGGAAAAGTGTCATGATGTCATTGGGCAAAGCTGAAAACCACCCTAATTTGGCACATAATTGTTGGACTACAACTGATTTGGAATTTGATTGAAGAATCCATGATTAAAGATCATTGAGGAGTTGCTGATTAGATATGTAATATGATTAAATCAGTATTATGTTGTCATTGATGTCAACTAGTTTGACAACACTTGTAATACCCCTCGCATCTTATTACTGTTGAGACTATGTTTAGTTTGATACTGTTTTATCCTAGTTGATTAGATCAGACATATATCATATGTTATATTTATATTATGGTGTGTGATTAAACAATTATATTTTGGATGTTAATTGTCATGTTTGAACTGGAACAAAACATTTTGTGATGGTTAAATTTAGTAATGATGGATTTTATATGATGTTTCAAATGCATGAATTAATTGATGTAATTTAGATGATGATTATATTTGGTACTTACCCCATACCCGCATGTGTATGGATCGTGTTTGTTATCATATATGTTTTCTTTTCTGTTGACATGCATGTATGGTAGAGGAGGAGGCGTAGTTACCCCATTGAGTCGGGTCCACACATCCCAGCCATCCCTACCATTGTCTGTTATTATATTTATATATGCACATGTACATGCAGTGGTTTTTATGCAGGTTGCAGGTACTGGGCATCGACTTCCCTGGTTTGACAGGATGAGCGTGCCCTCATTATGTCTCAATGGCAGAGAAGGGGAGTTAGCACCTAGGCCAATTCCCTAGCCTAACCTAATCATCCTAAAACCACAGATGGAATCTTACTTGACTTACTTGAATCGAATTCATTCTGGTAGAACGAATCCGATATATGTTTTCTTGGTTGAGCATGATATTGTCTTAGGTGTTGTTCCATGTTGGTGTCGTATTTTGACCTTGTGGATCTCATGTCTGATTTCTGATCGTTATTTAAATTATGTTGACATATTGGTAAATATAATGTTATTAGTATGATATAACATATTCAGTTATATATGTTTTCACTAAGTCTCTTATAATAATAATATTATAAATGGTATATATATTAATTTTATATGTATGACTATATGTTTATATAGATACAGCTTATTATATAATTTTGAATATTGAGTGATATAACTTAATGCAAATGATAAATTAGAAATAAAAAGAAAAGAAATTTACAATTTTAAATTGTTTCATTTTAGGTAGTTGACTTGAATAGTAGGGGGAAATAATAAAATATTTCTCCCCTACTTTTCAAGCCAATTTAGAGGTAAGAGAGAGAGACTTGTCACTACTTTTGATATGCAAAAAATTTAGAGGAGAGAATGGAGAGAGAGATGAAGGGTTGAGGAAGAGAAGAGAGGAAGAATAGAAGGCAATTTGGGAGCTGATTTGGAAGCAGTTGAGAGTTCAAGCTTGTGGATTGGAGAGGTATTCTCGGCTGGACTTCATCAGCCTGCTTGTCGAACCAGGTAGGATTTGAGTTTCTTAATATGTTCTAAATTAGATTCTAATCTTTCCATCAAATGAGAGCATACACTTATCTCCTCAAAATGATGAGTGAAGCAATAGTTCAGTGAGAATTTAGTTTGCAATGTAGAATTTTAACATCACAAACATACAATCCTTCTCAAACTCAGTCATTAGTGAATTCATTTTGGAAAAGAAAAGAACTTGTTATCTCATATCACAATGGAGCTTGGTTATGTTTTGATTCAATGTTTTCCACATTATCTATTTAATAGATCACATAATTATTCTAAAAATTGAAGAAACTAATGTATCTTCTTGACAATCAAATTTGGAAATAAAATCATCAATTTCATGGGATAGCATATTAAACCAAGTTTTGGAGGAGAGACAAGCACAAATAAACTAAGTTTTTGAAACCAAATACACACTTCCAGCTTGCTGGAAAATGTATGAGGAAAAATATTTCCTTTCATTCAAAAAACACAGTCATTATTTTATTATTTGTTGCCACCTATCTCCATGAAATGTATATTATATAATTTCAAAATATTAAAGACTTAACCTAGCATCCACATGCCCCAAGGGAAAGAGTCAAATCCTAAGCTAAGATGTTTGGAGGCCCCACTCCAAACCTACGTTCAAGACAAGGCTTGAATGAGTAAATTTTCAAACTCTAAGCATTCCTCATTAAGAAGAGAAAGATTGAGGGGGGGACAAAAAGATTTGGTCCCACTTCCTACACAATACCCCATGCCTTTAGAGGTACGCCAGCATGGAAGGGCAAGAGTAAACAAGTTTAAAAAAAAGAATTTGGAGGTGAATGCCTAGACCCACGTGCATAGTGGGGGAAAATTTTCAACAAAGTTTTAAATGCTCTTCCAAAGACCTACGCCTAGGAAAGAGGGAAGACAAGGAAAGGTAGTGGGAAGTGGGTACCACTCCTTTCCCATGTCATATCATAAAAGGGTAATTTCATTAAATTGTTTTGTGTTTAATTTCAAAGTATGGGCAAGCCTACGTGGGTTTTGATGAAGACATAAAAGGAAGACATTAAGTGAAGGGGCTTTGATGATGTGTCAGCCCCAAGTACACACTTGACCCAATCAAAAGGTTTGAAAACTTTATGCAAGACAAGACCTCCTTCCATATGTGCTAGTTTAGGGAAAGTATTTAATAAGGTATGGGGGATATATTTCAAGGTTAATTTATTTGTTTATTGCTTGTTGAGGTGGCTGGATTTAAAAGCTATTAGAGCTTAATTGAAATTGAGTAGATACCTTTTTAGGATGCTAGTCTAGGATTTAAGTGGAGTAGTAAATTGATATATTTAATTTATGCATGTTTTATTTAATGATGAGTAATGCATTTATAATTTGTGGGGTTTATTAATTAACACATTAATAATTACAATTAATATTACATTGTAACATTGGGAATTAAGGTATATTCATAATTCTTAAGTGACATAATATAATCTTTTAATTAGATAATGAACGTATTCTATAATCAATAACTATATATATATATAATAGGAAGAGATTAGTGATAGCTTGTCGTAGTCGATTGTTGGGTTAGCTAGTTCTTTTAATGAGATAATATATTGAAATTATTAAGTGGGATTGGCATGGTGTCTTAAATTTTGTAATCATGATGTTCCATTTTCATCCTTTTTAACAGATTATATGGACATTGAAAAATATTTATAAAGTAAATTAGAAAATCACATAATTATGAGCTTGCTATCCTTGTGAGCAAAGGGAAAATTTACTTGTTAAAATGATTCTTGTGAATTTGATTTCCTTACGAAATGTCAATTTCTTGCTTATGATGTTCTCTTACTGCATATATCATATGTGCATGTAAAATATTATGTTGATGTAGTTGATTTGCATTCAGGATTAAAAGTCCTAATAGGGGACAAAATCCAGAGGTCGGGAATGTGGTTGATATAAATTATCCTACTGTTTGTTGATTGTTTTTATGGTGCAATGTGGATTCTATCTTCTTTTGCTTGTTTTGGATTAGGGTCAATGTGAGACCTTGATGGGGGGGGTCAAACCGATCCCTGTTATTATTTTCCTCCTGGTGGATTAAAATTTGAATTAGTGGCCAAGTGGATTTATGTTTTGAAATGGGAATATGCTTTATTTGTTTATTTGGTTATTGGAACTTAATGTGTTATAAGTGGCCACAAACCAAGATGGGTATTGTTGTGAAACTAGGGTAGGTTATCTAGATGTGATGTAGGGGGTGGCTTGCAATGGATTGCCGAGGCCCACAAGTGGCTGACGGATCATCCATTGACAAGTTTCTTAATTCCAGTGATAACATTATAAAAATTGATCTAGTTAGGAAAACATTAAAAAGATAAATTGTGATACTTTGCCCATACCTTGAGTGTCGTCGGTTCAGTGAGGAACCTTCAGGACTAAACTCAAGGGTGGATCATCAATATACTTGTCTTCATGAGAGATATCAATGCCACGTATGATCACTTGAGTGCCGTCGGTTCAGTGAGGAACCTTCAGGACTAAACTCAAGGGTGGATCTGCGTGATGACACCCTCCTACTCACACCGTAGATATCCTACGTAGGTTAGTGCCTCTGGTAACCTGTATACCCTCTTGTTCTAGAGATATCTTCCTAGGTGATGATTGTGGATTGGTCCTTAGTGTGTGTGTGGGCCTGGTGTTATCTCCCTAGCACGGTGGGGTGGACCTCTGGGTTCCACATGGTCGGGAGGTAGTGTACTTCTCCATTGAGACTGTTGCGGATAACCTCCATCACCTAATTGTACACTTGGATCAGTCTATCACATTTGTTGCAGATTTATGTACCCAGTTATTAGAAGATATTATCTTGTACTTGTAGGAGATTTCATTTGATTAGTAATGATCCCTACGTGGATCCATGATGTATTTTGATATTTGTAATTGTATTAAATATCACCGCATACCCTACGATATGTGTAGTGGATGTAGGTGATCATGTGATGTAATGTTATATTGGTTCAAGAGATGTATTTAATTTTATTATGTACTTAAAAGTTCTTTAACATTTGATCTTGTTAGTGTAGTGTTAGTTAGATGACGTAATACTACGTCAGGGACCCTTGAGAATGAAAAAGAATGATGTGTTTATTCAAACCGATGTATGTAGAGCAATGTGATGCTTTATTTAATGTGCTTGTTAACATTAGTAAACAAAAAAAATAAAATTGGTTGCATAACTTAGCATAACTTTTAGGGTTAATCTCTTGGGTTCCCTAGCGGGGCGTTACAACACTTATCTTGTAAGTTACTATACCAAGACATCTGAAGAAAGGTGAAAGAGATGAAGAACAGAGAAATCTACATGGAGAAAGATGTACATGACAGATGAGGATAAGGAACACATTGAGTAACTTGTTGATGAGTCTATGACTAGATGATATTGACTTTATTATGTTGCATTCATCTATGATGAAGTATAGAGCTGAAACACACAAAGTAGTGTTGTCGGTAAATGAAGCATTTCTAGTATACACCGAAGGAGTGTAGTCTATACCGATCGAAGTATTAACCGAGCAGTGTTCACCTACACATTTCTTTGTTAACTAAGTGGAACAGAATGAACTACATTATTAGTTTAGCCGATAGGATTGATGAGTTGTAAAGTACCTCGATTTCAGTGATAACAAATAATGTTTATGAAGATTGACAGCTAACAAAATTAAAGGAAGATCTAATGGAGTAGATTGAAATGTGTGATTGACACATCAGCCAAGAAATTTTGAAGCAGCAAAATCTGATGGAGGAGAAGAAAATGATTTACTCATCTATATAAGAGACTAGAATTTCATTATGGAATGATGTCGAAAGAAGTAGAAACTGCAGGAATATCACGTGAACAAGGTTTTCATGCATTCTGATCATACTGGTTAAGTAAGAACCGAGCTGCAAAATAATTATCGAGCTATAAAGAGCAATTACCGACGGACAGTAAGTTGATATAGTATTGAATCTGAAGTGAAATATTGATCAGAAGGATTTGTATGGACTGAATATTGATCTATAATCTGCAATTGAAGTTGTATTAAAGTAGATCATTTACTGTTACATATTTAACCATTGTATACAATCAAAATCTCTTAACTGAGTGGACTCTAAAAGTCTTATGATGTATCGTTCATAGAATGAACATTGTTATCCTGTCAACCCCATAGTGAATGCTGGTTGGACAATAACTTCTAGTCTAAAATCCTCTAACAAGGTCACACCTGACAGTGTGTTTTTTAAACCTTTAACAGGGTTGGGTCTTAACCGACCTCACTTCAGAAGAGTGAAAATTTTGGGTTGCCGGTCCTAGGTGGTTTTTTCCCTTTACAAGGTTTCCACGTTAAATCTCTTGTGTTATGTGTTGATTGTGATATTTTTTTGTTATCATACTTTCCATGTTACATGTTAGATTTGATCGGTAACTATTATACTATTAGACTGGTAATCGATAAAAGCACAGACAGTGAAATTAATTATTATTTATCGAGGAGCAGAAATAGAAGAAGTTGTTTTGAATTATACATTTTGTTTTGGGACACTGGATAACTGATTCACCCCCTCTCAGTTATTCTAACAATTGGTATCAGAGCTATGGTTGCTTAGAACAAAGTTTTAAGGACTTAAGCACAAAGGTCTCAAGATGTATAAGAGGGAAGTACCGAAGCTGAACAAAGAGAACTTTGCAGTATGGCAAAGTAGGATGAAGCTGCACATATCTAGAATTGGGAATTCTACATTAGATCTGATGGAGAATGAATACATACAACCACCCATTGGTCCCTTAACTCTTGATCAACTAAAGGACATGCATGAACACAATATCACTATGATGGAACTTGTTGCTGCCTGTACCGATGTCGAATTTGAAGACATCAAGGGTTGTGATACTGCTAAGAAGATGTGGGACAAGTTAAATCTGATATACAGTGGAGATATGAATGTCAAAAGAGCCCGAGCTTAAAGCCTAAGAGGCAGATTTGATGATATGAGAATGAAAGAAGGTGAGAACATTGTACAATACTCAAATAGACTAAAAGAGGTGGTACATGATATTAGAGCATCTGATGGAGTGATTGATGATGAAACAGTGACAGGCAAGATTCTTAGAACTTTGCTACCAGTTTATGCAATCAGGATCTCTGTAATTCATGAAACAAGAGCTACATCCAACCTTACTCTTGACACTCTAATTGGTAAACTTACAACCTTTGAATTAAACAACTTTGATAATAGTGTTGAATCCACTTTCATGTCTTCTTTGAAGATTGGAAAGTCTAGCAGGAATAATAAGAATTATGATAGTGATAGCAATATCGATGATGAACTTGATGAGCTTGAAGCTCTTATAGCTAGAAGATTGCCCAAAGGAAAAGGAAGGTATAGAAGTAAGCTACCTTTGGCATGTTTTAACTGTAAAGAAGTTGGTCACATCACTGCTAGATGTCCTCGGAAGAAAGATGATGATAGATCTAAAGACTGATCTGAAAGAAGCTATGGGAGAAGAGTCAACAGAGGCTACCGACACAACAACAGAGACAACCGAGATGATAAAGGCAAAAAGGTATGTTACATAGCCAAAGATATTGAAACTGAATCTGATTCTGATGATGACATAGAAGTTGTATTTGTTGTAATGAAAGATGACTCGGAGGAAGAAGAGAAACATGAAGAGACAACACTGATCTCTAAAGTAAGCAGAAATGATACATGGATCATAGACAGTGGCTATACACATCATATGACTGATGATGTAGAGAAGTTTGATCATCTTATTGAATATAATGGAGGATCTGTGAGAATGGGAAATGATGCACCTTGTACGGTAAGAGGTAAAGGTTCACTAATAATCAATGACAGAATACAATGTGAAAATGCATACTGGGTAGATGGATTGAATTATAATCTATTAAGTGTGGCTCAGATGAACAATTTAGGCCACCGACTGGCTTTTGAGAGCAAAAAGGTGAAGATCTATGATGATGAAGGAAGACTTGTCAGAACTGGTACACAATCTAGAGGTAATCTATTCTATCTTGATATGGATCAGTCTTCTTGTTTGTTAATAAAGGATGAAGATGCTTGGTTGTGGCACAAAAGGTTATGCCATGTGAACTTTGACAACATGATCAAGATTAGTAAAAAGAAAAGAGTTAGAGGATTGCCTAACTTGACAAAACTCGGTCATGCCATGTGCCATGAATGTCATAAAGGTAAGATGACTAAGTCTAGTTTAAAAAGTAAAGACTACTCAACAAAGAAGATACTTGAGTTGGTTCATACCAACCTATGTGGTCCTATGAGAACTCAGAGTTGTTCTGGTGATAGATATTTTATTCTTTTTGTTGATGACTATACTAGACTGATGACTGTTATGTTCTTGAAAGAGAAATTTGAAGCCTTTAAAATGTTTAAGTGGTATAAAGCTAAGGTAGAGAAAGAGACTAGAAAAGAAATAAAATGCTTAAGATCTGATAGAGGAGGTGAATTTATCTCTGATGAATTTACTAATTTCTGTAATGAGCATGGAATTAAAAGATAGGTCTCTACACCAAGGACACCTCAACAAAATGGCATTACTAAAAGAAGGAACAGGTCTATAATTGATTGTGCTAGAACATTGATGATACAGAAGAATGTTGCTCAGACATATTGGAGGGAAGCTATCAGTACAACTGTGTATGTTCTTAACCAAGTACAACTGAAGAAGGACACCAACCGAACACCTTATGAGCTATGGTTTGGACACAAACCTACTGTAAGTTATTTTAGGATTTTTGGAAGTAAACGCTTTATTTTGAAAGATGAAAGAAATGGCAAATTTGATTCTAAAGGAGATGAAGGGATATTTCTTGGATATTCCTCTACAAGTAAAGCATATAAATGTTTGAATAAGGTTACAAATAAGATAGTTGAAAGTACTAATGTTCATGTTGATGAGTTTGATGACAAGAACACAGAGGAAAGTACAAAGGAACCGGAAGACTATGGTAGATTCACTTACATTCAACATTCAGAGTATCTACCGATGCCGCAAGCTGTGACAATCGGTCAGTAGGGAAACAATACAGGACAACAGACAACACAAATTGATGAACAAGATGGAGCTACCGAGCAAGGAAATGACCCTGAGCAGGATGAGCAAGAAAGGAGAAATCAAGTTCTAGCTAGTTTTGTCAGAAGACATCATCCTGAGACACAAATCATTAGAGACAGACATGCTGGAATGCAAACTAGAAGCAAAACAAGACAAGGTATATGTTTAGTTTGTGAATTTGAACCTAAAAATGTGAAAGTTGCATTAGAGAATGAAGAACGGGTTAATGCAATGAAGGAGGAAATAGAGAAAATAGAGAAGAACAAAACCTAGTCCTTAGTATCCCGACCTAAAGATAAGAATGTTATCGGTACTAAGTGGATATTCATGAATAAATTGAATGAAAATGGTGAAGTCACAATAAATAAAGCTAGATTGGTATGCAAGGGATATGCACAGGAAGAAGGCATTGACTATGGTGAAACATTTGCACTTGTTGCTAGATTGCAAGGAGTTAGAATGCTACTTGCATATGCTGCACACAAGAAATTCAAAGTCTATCAAATGGATGTGAAGTCAGCATTTCTGAATGGTATACTTGAAGAAGAGGTCTACATCGAACAACTTGAAGGATTTGTTGATCCTGACAATAAAGACATGGTATGTAGATTACATAAAGCTTTATATGGCTTGAAGCAAGCACCTAGAGCATGGTATGAAAGACTGCATACTTACTTGTTAAGTATTGGATTTGTTAGAACAAGTGAAAACAACAATCTGTATATGAAAGGTGATACTGATGATACTATTATCATTGCTGAAATATTTGTTAATGATATTATTTTTGGAGTCTCAGATCTTGTATGCAAGACATTTTCTGATGAAATGTAAAAGGAATTTGAAATGTCTATGTTCGGAGAGATTAAGTTCTTTCTTGGACTACAAGTGATTTAGCAGAGTGATGGAATATTCATCGCACAATCTAAGTATATAAAGGAAGTATTGAAGACATTTGGCATGGAAGATTCTAAACCTGTGTGAACACCGATGGCTACTAGATGCAAATTGACAAAGGAGGATGAAACTACAGAGGTAAACCAGACACTTTACCGATCCATGATTGGTAAGTTAATGTATGTAGTTCATAGTAGACCAGATATAGCACATGTTGTGGGTATTGTTGCAAGATTTTCTGCTAATCCTAGAGAATCACACATGATAGCTACAAAAAGGATCTTGAGATACCTGAAGAAAATAGAGAATTATGGATTATGGTATCCTAAGGAAGGGAAGTTTGAACTAAAAGTTTACACCGATGCTGATTGGGCTGGAAATGTGGATGATAGAAAAAGCACCACCGGAGGAGCATTTTTCTTTGGTGAAAGACTTGTAACCTGGACAAGTAAAAAGCAGGCTTATATTTCTCAGTCTACAGCTGAAGCAAAGTATGTTGCTGCTACTACTAACTATTCAAACATTGCATATATCAAGCAAGTGTTGGAAGGGATGAATGAGGTAATCACTGACCCGGTGATTATATATTGTGACAACACTAGTGCTATTAATATTTTAAAGAATCCTATAATGCACTCTAAGACAAAACATATATCTATTAAGTATCATTACTTAAGAGAACAAGTGCAAGAGAAGCAAGTGAAGTTAGAATTTCTCACATCTAAAGAACAACTTGCAGATATTTTTACAAAGCCTCTACCGAAGGACACATTTGAATACTTGAGGACTAGACTTGGGGTACGTCCCTTATCTATCTATCACTAAGGTGATCTGGTTGTTGCATCAACCTACTTTTATCAGAAGATCATTCATGTTAATGCAGCATAGTTCACACTTTGAATCATGTTCAGGGTTGTGATTAAGTTTGGAGAACTTGAACTGATTAGGATATCAGTATACAAAGATGTAGAGGAGGACATAATTGTTTGATTATTTGTTTCTTTGGAATTGATGTCAAAGGGAGAGATAAATAATATGAAAAGGGACAAGCACCGACGAGAATTATCTAAGGGAGAGACAATCTGAATGAGACAGAGTATTGAAGATCAATTACAGAGAACAGAAGTAGGAATAGGAGAACTGAAAAGATCACAACTACAGAATGGTAAAGCTGTATTATCTAATGTTGTTTAGTAACATAGTGATTAAACATATTAAGTCTATTTCAACTTATAACATTTTGTTCACAAAGTTGTAGAATATATGTTTGGTATGTGTATGGTACATTTCATATTACTTGAGTTGCCATCAATGCCAAAGGGAGAGATTGTTGGACTACAACTGATTTGGAATCTGATTGAAGAATCTGTGATTAAAGATCACTGAGGAGTTGCTGATTAGATATGTAATATGATTAAATCAGTATTATGTTGTCATTGATGTCAACTAGTTTGACAACACTTATCTTGTAAGTTACTATACCGAGACATTTGAAGAAAGGTGAAAGAGATGAAGAACAGAGAAATCTACATGGGGAAAGATGTACATGACAGATGAGGATAAGGAACACATTGAGTAACTTGTTGATGATTCTATGACTAGATGATATTGACTTTATTACGTTGCATTCATCTATGATGAATTATAGAGCTGAAAGACACAAAGCAATGTTGTCAGTAAATGAAGCATTTATAGTATACACCGACAGAGTGTAGTATATACCAATCGAAGTATTAACCGAGCAGTGTTCACCGATGCATTTCTTTGTTAACCGAGCGGAACATAATGAACTAAATGATTAGTTTAGCTGATAGGATTGATAAGTTGTAAAGTACCTTGATTTTAGTGATAACAGATAATGTTTGTTATGAAGATCGATGACTAACAAAATTAAAGGAAGATCTAATGGAGCAGATTGAAACGTGTTATTGAGATATCAACCGAGAAAATTTGAAGCGAAAAAATCTATGAATGTGGTTAAGTGGCAAAATCTCATGGAGGAGAAGAAAATAATTTACTCGTCTATATAAGAGACTAGAATTTCATTATGGAATGATGCCGGAAGAAGTAGAAACTATAGGAATATCGCGTGAACAAGGTTTTCATGCATTCTGATCATACTAGTTAAGTAAGAACCGAGCTGCAAAACAATTACCAAGCTACATAGAGCAATTACCGATGGATAGTAAGTTGATATAGTATTGAATCTAAAGTGAAATATTGATCAGAAGGATTTGTATGGACTTAATATTGATCCGTAATTTGCAATTGAAGTTGTATTAAAGCAGATCATTTACTGTTACATATTTAACCATTGTATACAGTCAAATTCTCTTAATCGAGTGGACTTTGAAAGTCTTATGATGTATCATTCATAGAATGAACATTGTTATCCTATCAACCCCATAGTGAATGTTGGTTGGACAATAACTTCTAGTCTAAAATCCTCTAACAAGGTCACACCTAACAGTGTGTTTGTAAACCTTTAACAGGGTTGGGTCTTAACCGACCTCACTTCAGAAGAGTGAACAATTTTGGGTTGCTGGTCCCAGGTGGTTTTTTCCCTTTACAAGGTTTCCACGTTAAATCTCTTGTGTTATGTGTTGATTGTGATATTTGTTTATTATCATACTTTACATGTTACATGTTAGATTTGATCGGTAACTGTTATAGTATTAGATTGGTAATCGATAAAAGCACAGACAGTGAAAGTAATTATTGTTTACCAAGGAGCAAAAATAGAAGAAGTTGTTTTGAATTATACATTTTGTTTTGGGACACTGGATAACTGATTCACCCCCCTCTCAGTTATTCTAACAATAACCACTCCCAATATTTTTTAGCACGAGGATAGTTAAGGAAAATATGATTATTTTTTTCTTAATTACTTTTACATAACAAACATATTGAGGTCTCTTGAAATCCAATCTTTTCAAAATATTCTACAACGATAATTCTACCCTAGAGGGTTACCCAAGCAAAGATGTTTGCCTTTGAAAGACACATCTTGTTCCAACATAATTGAACTGGTATATCTATTTTATGGAATCCCTTCTTATTAATTATGGTTCTATATCCATATTTGGAGTTATAACAACATATTTTACATCGATTCCAGATAATTTCATCCTCTACGTTCCAAAATGTTATTGACTTGTTAGCCAATATTTCTCTTAATTGGGTCATATCTTCTCTTGGAGAAGAAAACTTTTCAAATGTCTTCCATTTCTATCTAAGATAATCCATTTCTACATAGTCTTTGACATACTATCTCTATAAATTCTTACAAACTCCTCTAATTATCCTTCAATCCATCAGGTTATTATTGATTAGATAGCCCCCCAAATAATCCTTCCAAACATATGCTTTTCCCATATGTTATGTTCCACAAGATCTGATCAATGATTTAGCCCTTGCATTTTGTCATAAAATTCCAAATCCTCGTGCCTTTTGGGTGATTGGAGATTCTAATTTTTTTTTGTGTGGTTAGTGTCATTCAAATACTGATCTCTAATTATTCTCACCCACATTAAATGCGGTTCTTTATGCAGTTTCTAGAATAGTTTTTCTCCCAGCGCTCTATTTTTTCATAATTGATTTTTTATCCCTACTCCACCAGCTTCTAAGGGTCTACATATCTTGTCCCATGATATTAGGATATGTTTCTTCTTCATACATGATCCCTGCCAGAAGAAAGTTCTCTTTTTCTTGATTAATTTTTCATAAGCTTTTGTTGATAAAGAAAGGCACAACATAAGATAAATAGGTATTCAAGATATTGTTGCTTTGAGAATAGTGACTCTTCCCACCCATGTTAATCATTTATTTTTCCATGAATCCATCTTCTTATCCATTTTTTCCTTAATTGGGTCTATATAGTGTCAAATCCTTCTCCCTTTTTGGAATTAATACAAACAAGCTATTGTTAATTTCTCTTAAGAATCTCACTGCATTTCTTGCTACCTCCAAAGCCTTAGCCATCTCTACCACTGGAATGCACCAATATTTTTTTAAGAAGGCTACTAGGAAACTATCTTGTCCTAGTTATTTGTTAGGGTGAAGCTGGTTAAGCACTGAAGCAATTTCTTGATCCAAGAATTTAGCTATTAACATTCTATTTGGGTCTCCTATCACCAATCTCTAGATATTATCTCTTAATAATCTCTAAGTTTTATAATCTGATCCCTCCCAATTATTCAAAATTTATGTGAAATAAGAAACTAATTCCTTAGCTATTTCCTTTGGATTATCGTTCATATTCCCAATTACATCTTTAATCTTGTAGATTCTATTAATACTTCTTCTTTGTCTCATATTATAATTATGGAATAATTTTGAGTTTTTATCACCCTATTCCAACCATATTTCTCTATACTTTTGCCTCAAAAAGGTTTCTTCTTTTGCCAAAATCTCCTCATATTCCTTAATTAGTTCATTTTCTTTTATAAATCTACTTGAATCCATTCCTTGTTGAATTACCTCTTCATTTAGGTCTTTTAATTCAGCTCAATATTATCCTCAAAAGTGAAGATATTTTTGAAATGTTCCCTATTCCATTTTAGTAGGTTGTTCTTTATCATTTTTAGTTTGGATAGAAAACAAAATAATTTTGGCCCCTAAAATTTGGCTTCTTTTCACCACTTCTCAATTAAATCCAAAAACTTTTTATACTTCATCCACATGTTTTCAAACTTAAAGGGAGACTCAATGGTTTGTTTTCTCAAGAATCTCTAGCTGAACTGGAAAGTGGTTTGATCATGAAATTGGTAAAATAGAACATTTAAAATAAAAGTGGAATGAAGTTAGATCCCTTTTAAACAAAAATCTATCAAGTTTATCTACTATATGACTAGAACTTAACCTCCTATTATTCCAAGTAAATACCCCATTCTCCATTTCAATATCCACTAAATTATTCCTAGAGACCCAATTTCTAAAATTCACTTGGGCTTGAAATTCTTTCTGAATGCCTCCTCTTTTTTCTAACAAGTGTAATATTGCATTGCAATCTCCCCCTAATATAAAGTTTTTATTTTGATTTTTTTTTAAGAAAGTAGTCAACCTCACACCACAAATATAGTTTTTTCTTTGTTGGTATTGGTCTATAAATATTTATTAGCATGAACACTAAAATATTGTTTACACTACTAACTGAAACCTCTTTGCCAATTCTAATTTCCAACTAACTTATGAGAGGATATTATACTTGAATTATAGATTATGGCCAATCTCCCCAAGGCTCCTTCTTCTTCTATTGCTTCTATTTCCCACATTTCTATCTTCTCCTTCATATTTACCCAATGATTTGCATTTAGTTTAGTTTCCTGAAGCATTATTATTTACGCTTTAATAGAAGGAATACAATGTTTGATCATACACTGCTTG
This sequence comes from Chamaecyparis obtusa, assembly GCA_027943335.1. Lineage (NCBI taxonomy): Eukaryota > Viridiplantae > Streptophyta > Pinopsida > Cupressales > Cupressaceae > Chamaecyparis > Chamaecyparis obtusa. The sequence continues at coordinate 216,575 of BSBK01000983.1, forward strand.
TTAGGGGTGTTCAAGCCTTTAACATTCCAATTTAGTAACTTCATAGCCCCTTGGGAAGGACCTTCCCCTTTCCTATATTCCAAAGTGATGTGATCTTTATTTGCTCAACAACTTCCCCATCCAACTATCTTAATTTTGACAACGACTTCTTGCCCTTCTTTTTCCCTACATTTCTACCACAATATGGTTTATCTTTGGTTTCTACATATTGACATATGCCTAACATATTTCTTTTTTCAGTGAACTCTTCTACCTTATTGTAAGATAAATCCCCACAAAAATAATCATCTCATATCCTCACTTTCATTCATCTCTAGAATACTTTCTACCAGGGATTTTTTGTGTCTCAAACCTCCTTGTTTGACTCCTTGTTAGGATCACTTAGCCCAAAAAGATCACACATTGCTTCCATTTCTAATGTCATATTGCTATCTCTGTCTAGTGGCTCTTGTAAATTACTATCTTCATCTATTAGCTCTTCCTCATCCATGTTTAACCTAATCATCTTCAGAGGACTTAGAAAGTAACATCATAATTTCTCCCCAACTACTCCTTATGTCTTTCCAAGCTCATTTTTAGTAAAGGATTTATCTAATACCCTTGATGGGGCCAAGTGATCATTTATCTACTTCTCTACAATATGATCTCGTTGTGAACTCAATATGTCATGATATTGACACATTGGCAAGATTTGATTTTGTTTTTGATATTTTTAAATTAATTGTCAATACATTATGATTGCAATATCATCACACTTGTTATCTCTATTTGAGCATTAAATATTTTCATTAGTATCAAATTTAATCAATCAGTTACCTATGCTATCTAGTCGGTAAATGGGAATACTACAAGTCATACATGCTAGTCGGTTGAACTACATAATCCTTCACACTGAGTTATCTCAAGGTAGTACCGAGAACAAAAATTGACAGTTCCAACCGAGCACTAGAGCAATTTTACCAAGCATCAATGTATACTGATACCGAGCGTCAGTAAATACCGAGCAAACTGGATACTGAACACCAGAGTATTAACTGAGCAACATTGTTAGTGTTTACCAAGCAATCCAGGAAATGACATAGTAATTAGTTATGGCACATTTATCTATGCAGATGATTACAACAGATTCATGAAATGTTTTACCAAGATTGAGGATCATTTATTATAGATGTAATCATTAATTGAGATGATGATCTCTATGTAATTGCTAGATCTAGGTTATTTTTATGCACCGTAGATCTTAGGGTTCTTCCTAAGACATTGTAACCTAATTTTGTTAAGCGGTAAAAGTAGTATGCTATATAATTGCAATTCATGTCATTTTGACATAAGGATGAAAGCATGAAGGAGAGAGACTAAGTGATGAGTAAGCAAAGAAGATCTTGAAGCATCATCCATCTTCAAGACATCAATTTTCAGACATTGTTGAGCAGTGAATCAGACAAGGCTACCGAGCAGAATAGAGGACAAATATTTACACATTGAGGTGATATAGTATTGTGATTTCATTGATATGAATCAAACAAGGTTTAGTTGTCAATTTACATATACTTTTTCTGTTATTCTCTAACCATTATAACAACCCCAAAATCTCCTAACAGAGTAGACCTACTGGTCTTTTGTAAAATCTCCTAACCGAGTGCACACTCAAGTAGTGTTGTTAAAATCCTTTAACATGGTAGATCTAGTTGATCTTTGTTTACTCCTAACAGGCTAAGATCACCAGAAGTGATCAAAACTTGTAGCCCTAACAGGAAAACCTTTTCTATCTACAGTAGTGAAGATTTGTGGGTGTCATACCCACCACAATTTTTACCTTCTAACAAGGGTTTATGCGTAACCAAAATACTTTTGTTATGTGATTGATTATTGTTTGATTTCATGCAATTTACCTTTACCAACTAATTGAATGAATGATGCATATAATGGATTGAATAAGATAGAATAGATACTACTATTTGCATATCTGATTTAAGGCTAAAAGTTTTTGTGGGCACTGATTCACCCCTCCCCTCTTAGTACCCTATCTCTCTATATTCCAACAACACTTTCTCACTATCATTATCTCAGTAAAAATAGTGAACCTAGTCATCATAAAAATGTCTCTATTAATGTTTTGTAGATCATATTTTATCGATCTGCCTCATCTTCAAATCGTGTCACTATTTTTCTCTTTATGTGTTAATTGTGACCTTCAATAAAAATAAAACATCCGTGTTGCCTTCATGAGAGTCCTTGTCTCTCAACACACAACCCCTTTGTCATTGTCTTACATAATAAAATTCATGGTCTTCATTGATCTAATTAGATCATAATCATTCTTATTCATACCTATTGCCTTGTTATCATATTTTAACTTATTTTCATAATAATGAGTTTCATTTTGTTTGCATCATCACAGATCACTGTGTTTAATAGAAATTAAAATCATTTAATTTCCTACCTCATTTGGCACTATTTCAAAGTCATTTATCATAACAACAATTTCCTTTTGCACAACCCTATTTTCATCATAAAATGTCTTTATTTCAAATTCCTTATGCTCACTATCATTAAGTATTGTATGCTTTGTTTTAGCTCCAACCATTGCGTTCTTCATGACATTTGGCACTATTTTGATTATGGTGGCATATGAAAACCTTGTAAAAATTGTAAATGTTCATTTTTTCCCATGCTCATGTTGCTCCCTTCTCCTTATGATTAGATTTCATTGTTTTTATGTTTTGAATAACATCATATTGTTGTCATTGGATTTTACTAATAATAGTATTGCCTTCTTATTAATCACTCTATGGACCACTACTTTTCACGTGAATGTTGCTAGAAACCTGAAAATGTGCGAGAGTGAAATCTCTTCAAAAAATGGATAACTTTGTCCAAACAATGAAATAATGCCACCCATATAATAGTGATCATGTCATCTCAAATATATTGAATATCTCCATGAATTAGTGAGACCAAAGCTCCTTTAGAACATACATCTATACGTGATAGAATAGATCATTGTATCCTTCCAAATGATGAACAAAACTCATTAGACAATTAAAGAGTACCAATGTGTTGGGGTTTCATGAGTTTTGCTTTGAACCCTACCCTTGTGTACTTTGCAAACTATTGTTCACACATTAAAGATGCCCCCTCTTTATTTATTTGTTGTTCTATGATAAAATCTATTGGTATTTGGCATTCTTTACTTGCTTTTTACCATTTAATGTACACGTATCTTTTTGTGACTTGTTGTTCATCTATAGGGTTGTGTTCTTTATGATATACTCACTATTATGATAAATATCTACTATATTTTTGTAAAAGACATAATTTTCTCTACATGATTACATTGTTTCCATTTATGATGCCTACCAAACCTTCACACGAGTTATTGTCCATTCATCAAATACACAGTTCTTTGTGCATGTCTATTGTAAATCTCATAGAATCTCCTCTTAATATATTCAGAAGCTATCATTTCTTGTATTAAATTTGTTATAACTTTGCAAAAAATGTTGCTCCACCCATTATCATGCATTGCCCTTTCTTATTTGTTGTCCTCATTAATGAACTTGTGCCCTTTTTATAAAAATGTTTTTTTCTCATCAATGAACTTGTCGTTCATGCTATTTGACTTTTATGTGATGTTTTTCCTATTGTACAACATGTTCACCCTTGAACCCAGACATTTTCCAATAAACTTGTTATTTTTCATAAAGCTCATGGTTATAACATGAAAGTTCCCCTTTCTTTGATGAAAACCCTCTTCTTTTTCATTATATTACAAGATTAACTCTATTTCCATGATGGAAGGAATAATTTGAAGGAACTCCAAGTAAAAATGAAAAGAAAATCTAATATGCAACTTGGGAACTCATGCCTTCTTTTAAACCTTTGGAGTTTTTTAAACGAAAAAAGAACCTAAAAAAAGTTTTAATCCTTTCATTTTTATTTGATAATATCACACACACTAGAAGTGGATTTTTTTATTTTCTTAATCATTTAAAAATGTCTGAAATTCCTATATAGATCTAAGCTCCTTGTAAGGCTATTTTTTTCCTAGAAGATTAAAAATAGGTTACATTTTGGTGATCTGTTAGGAATGTTTACTTGCAACATGAATTAGCAATAGCCTTAAGCATCCATTAGGCATAGGAATCAACATATAACTTATAAAATAGATCAGACCCTTATAATGTTTTTAGAAGCATTGAATAATAGCAAACCACTAACATACAAGACTGGAAATAAAACTAACTAAATTAAAACATGTGCACCAACACTTAAAGGAAGGAAAAACTTAATGGAAACAAAAATACTCTACCCTATCTAACTAGCGAGGAGCTAGTGACTTTAGACAAAACCATTCATTAGTTGACTAAAATATATGTCATTTATTTTCAACATACAATACTTCAAATTATCTTGAACAACCCAAACAAGATATATAATTGATAAAAATCCAACAAAAAGTTGCAACATTTCTTAAAAAACACAAGCAAACTCACTTACTTTTCCTTGTCGTGCATGCACATTGTTGCTTTGAAAGATATTAGTGAGTTTTCTTTGCTCTTCTATTTCTAGAATATCATGCTTGGTTTAAACTTATTCAAGATCGTCATGCTTAGGTACATATTTGATTTGTGGTGCTTCACTGTCCTTTATTCTGGCTAGATGTCTTATAGGACAACCTCTTGAAGAAATAAAAGTTGGAACTCCAATACTAAACTCTCATTGGTTGACTTCTATCTTGACCTTATCTTCTTGATTCAGAACCTTTTCTTAATGCCCATGAACCATTTCTTTGACATCATCTTGCTATCCTAACTAAGCATATTCATCATTTACCTCCAATCGATCTAATTTTTCATCTTGAAATTAATGAACAAATTCATTAGCATAAAAATCCTTTTCTTTTACTTCACAAAAATCCTTATTTTTCTCACTAACCCAACTCTCTCTAATAGACTCATTTGGTAAAGGAATTTGGGGATTTTATGGGGTCTCTTAAAAAAAGGATCTTCTAAAGCCTGCTCTTGAGATATTATAAGTTGTACTTCTTCAAGTATAGGCTCTTATAATGAAGGTGGTCCTCTAAAACTAGGAATATCAAATTTAGAAGGCTTGAACGACTCACCTTACATGAAAATTATAAATTTATTCTCAAGGCCTGATTATGCTTCTAGTTGTAATTGGGCAAGTAAAATTTTCATCTTCTCTTCTTTTGTAGCTATCTCCCTATCAAGATTCTCCTCATGTTTCCAATTTTTTTCCTCCTAAGAGGATTGATAAGTATGTACATCATACCTTTTGATATCATCCATCTATTAGCACTTGTCTCTTTGAGACTAGAAGATGTCTTTGTAGAGATTCCAAGTGTGTATGGATCTTACCTCCAAAGGCTGAAATAATTGAATTACACACCAACAATCATAAATGTGTGGAAAATCTTGGAGTGAAATAGTTTAATCAGTCCCACTAGGTGTGCCAAAAACTATTATCACGAGGGATTGTGCCTGAATGCTAAGCTAAGAGCTCGAAAATCCTATGGAACATGGAATAATCTTCAAGCATGTGTGTTTCCTATTATGAAGAGCAATATCTAAATTAAATAGAGTTGGTTCTCTTTAGATACCTCCTAAAACTATTGAATTCTACTTGGGAAAAGGGGAAAGATATTCTTGAACTGAAACATATCCTAAGAAGTGATGCACCAAATGTGTGAGAAGCCTACTTAGCTACTCAAACTCACAATACTTTCAATGAAATAAACTTTCTACTCATAACTAAAACTATTAAATTAAATACATAACAGGAAGACAATGAACCAATGCTTGCTTGAAAGAAAGTCAAATATTTTCACAACCACAACTTATTGATTTCAACTCAACACAACACATATTCTGCATTAAACATAAGTTTCCTTGCTGTAATATTATATAAATATAATAAAACAAAAAATGAAATAAAATCACAAGAATCTCATCAAATCATTAATTCTCAACACAAAACAAATAGAATGAGAAGGAATTACTACTATGTTTATTGAAAAATAATAAAATATATTATAATATTGTCAAATGCTTCTAAGAACTGCAATCTATCTCTTTTTGTTGTGTGCAAAGAGCCAAGAAGAAGGGACTAGCCAAGAAAATAAAAGAAGAATGCCTTATAGATAGGAACTACAATCCTAACTCAAGAAAGTAGTGGACTATAAATCCACCTCTAGACTGAAATAAACCCCTTGAATCATTGCTCCAATTGATGAAAATATCATCCTAGGTCATACAAACTTGAAAAGCCCCCCAAAATAGGTCAAAACTGCAAGAAACTTCTTCTTTATGTCCTTGAAACACTCCTTGACTAATGTAGAACCAATGTGGACTTTTAAACTGAAGACAAACTAGTATATTTTCTTTAAAAATTCCCCCTTTTCAATGCCCGACCAATGTAGCACTAATTAAAAGATCTTTAATAATTGTTTCTGAACTCTTGCATTATTCCATAAGGTTGCATGCTTATCAGATCTTTATATATCAATGCTCTATAATAACAATAGACTGGTGCTTTTTCATTAGCTTCTGAGTCTAATATATTGCTTGATGTAGCCATGTCATTATCTTCAAGCATTCTTCTAGAGCACTATATCTGAACAATATTATTACTTGGACTATTGTAGTAGAGCAAAAAATGTATTTTTGTTATTATTGTATTGTTGTGATCTTCATGGGTTTACCAATGTTTTGATCACTATTTTTTTTCTGCATACTTGATGTTAAAAAAGCCCTTGTAATTTTTGCATCTTCAATCACCAAGATAATCATCTTAATGTTGACTTGTCATCATTCTTTGATTGTCTCTCATTGACTCCTATATACATTGTTTTAACACTACATTTTACATTCCTCTATTGGTTGTCACTGTTATGAAATGTTTCCCTAATTTCATTGTTTTGATCTATATTTGCTAAGACTCTCCTCTTAGACAATAACATTTTCATTGCATACTAAATCATTATTTTGTAATTGTTAACTGTCAATACACTGTGATCGCAATTTCATCACACTTTCTTACTATCATTATCTCAGTAACAACAATGACCCTACTTGTCATAATAGCATCTCTATTAATGTTTTATAGATTGGATTTTATCACTGTCAGTCATCTTTGGATTATGCCACTCTTTTGCTCTTAAATTTTTAATAGTGACCTTCAATGAAAATAAAACATTCTTATTGCTTTCATGAAAGTCCATGTCTCTCAACACGTAATTCATGCGTCTTTGTCTTACATAATGAAATTCATGCTCTTCATTGATCTAATTAGATCATAATCATTCTTATTCATACCCATTGCCTTGTTATTGTGTTTTAACTTATTTTCATAATGTGATAATGAGTTTCCTTTGTTTACACCATCATGAATCACTTTGCTTAATAGCATTGAAAATCATTGCCTTTCCTACCTTACTTGGCACTATTTAAAATCTCTCTATCATAACAACAATGTTCTTCTTGATATCTTTGTTTTTATCATAACATTTTATTTTAAATCCTTTATGCTCATTCTCATTAAGCATTATATTTCACTATTTTACCCCTAACCACTATCTTCGTCATGAAATTTGGCACTATTTTGACTATAGTGGTATATGAAAACCTTATAAAAATTATAAATACTCATTCCTTTTCCTGTGTTCATGTTGCTCTTCACTCCTTATGATTGGATTTCACATTTTTGATGTTTTGAAGAATATCATCTTGTTGTCCTTAGCTTTTACTAATAATAGTACAACCTTCTTATTAATCACTCTATTGACCACTATTTTTTACATGAATGTTGTTACAAACTTGAAAATGTATGATGATGAAAACTCTTTAAAAAGTGGATATCTCTATCAAAGCAATGAAAGAAAGCCACCCATACAACAATGGTCATGTCATCCACAAGACAATGAATACATTTCCCTCTAAGCAGTGAATAAATCCATGAAATAGTGAGACAATCTCCCTTACAATAGTCATCTATATGTGATAGAACAACTCATTGTATCCTTCCAAAGAATGAATGGAACTTATTAAATAAAGCATGCAATAATAAAAGAATACCAATGTGTTTGTGTTCCACAAGTTTTGCTTTGAACCCTACCTCTTTGTGCTTTTCAAACTATTGTTTACAAATGAAAGATGCCCCCTTTTTTATTGATTTGTGTTTCTATGAGAAAATTTGATGCTATTTGGCATTCTTTGCTTATTTTTTACCATTGAATGTGCATTTCTCGTTGTGTAACTTGTTGTTCATCTATAGGGTTGTGTTCTTTACGATATACTTACTCTTTTGATAAATATCTATTGTCTTTTGATAAGAGACATAGTGTTCTCTATATGAGTGTGCTATTTCTATTTATGATGTCTACCAAACCTTAACATGAGCTAATGTCCATTCATCAAATAAACTGTTCTTTCTGCATATATGTTGTCAATCTCATAGAATTTGCTCTTAATCTATTAAGAAGTTGCTATTTCTTGCATTATATCTACTATAACTTTGCAAAAAATGTTTCTCCACTCATTATCATGCATTGCCCCTTCTTATTTGTTGTCCTTATTACCGAACTTGTGCTCTTTTGAAAAAAATGTAATGTTCTCATAAATGAACTCATTGTTCATGCTATTTAAGTTAATATGATTTTATTCCTCTTGGACTGCATGGTCACCCTTGAACTTAGACATTTTCCAATAAAATTCTCGTTATTTATGATAAAACTTGTGGTTCTTGCATGAAAGTGCCCTTTTTGTTGATGAAAACCCTCTTATTTTTTATTATACTACAAGACTAACTCCATTTCCATGATGGGAGGAAAAAATTGAAGGAACTCAAAGTGAAACTAAAAGGAGAACCTAATATGTAACTTGGGAACTCATGCCTACTTTCAAACTGTTGGGTTTTTTTTAAATAAAAAAAGAACCAAAAAATCCTTTCATTTTTATTTGATAACATCACACATACTAGAAGTGGCTTTTTGCTTTTGTTAATCATTTAAAACTATTAAAAACCCTATATAGACCTATGCTCAATGCAAGGCTAAATAGGTAACACTTATCCTTTCCAACTTAGGATTATAAATGGTTGGTATTTCTATTGAAATGATATCATTCAATCTTCCACACCAACCTTTAATATTTTTTTCCATTTCCAAATCATATTTAGTATAAAAAACTAACTAAGTAGTCATGAAATAACATGAATTATCTCATAATATAGATGCATCCTTTTATTTCTTCACTGTCTTTTAATTCTCTAAGGATCCATATTCCAGTTACCTATCATAGGTTCTACTATTTTCATACCCTTGTTTGAGCCCTTATCCCCATTTGTTAGACAAATTCCATATTTCTTCCTTTGATAAAAGTGTAATGCCCAAAACATTATCCATAAGAGAACTAATATATGTAGCTTTGATAATGACTCTTCCTCTCTCCTATTTGATAACTCTTGAGACATATTTTGCTATTGCCAAATATCCATGTAATTAGTTCTTGATACTATCTCAACCTCCTCTTCTTTACTCTCCCATCTCTCTATTTCTGGAAAATTTTATTCTACCCTTGCTCTGATAGATGCAAAGTCATCTTTATTTAAAGAATATAGCTCTATCAAATCCATTTTTATTATAATTGAAAGGGTATTTTCACTTTGTTTAGGGTAATTAATCTTTGAGTGACTTGATAAATGACATGTCTTCTAAACCTAGTCCAAATCTTCATACAATATGCTTTGTATCCATACCCCATTTTCAGAATTAATCTTTAAGAACTATGGAAAGGGTTTACTTGTGCTCATAATTTAAAAACAAACCCACGGGGGAATGTTTGAATTCTCAACGACTATAGGGTTGCATCTCAAGAAAATCCCTAATTTGTTCCTTAGAATTTCTAAAATTTATGAGACTCTGTATTCTAGGGTTAGATTGAGGAATTGCACCAAATATAGAATGAAATTTATATTTTTAATGTCTATTTTAAACTTGGGAGTCCATAATTGCATATGCAGACCTGAACTTTGATAGAACCAACATTTCTTTCTAAAAACTAACTCCCTTTATTCTTTTGAATTAAAAATAATAATACAAAAGCCTTGATCATGATCTAAAGTAATTATATCATTAACATCTACCCAGTTTGTGCATCAATCCATTAATAAGTTCTTTTCTTTATAATGTTAAGTTTTAGAACTTACAAATTAAAGCATCTTTCCTTATAATATTGATTTGAGGGTTCAAAGTTTCTTTTGAAAGAGTAATGCTCGACTCTTTGTATGTTGCTACAGGTCATTGATGCTTTGTTGGAGACGTATCTTCTTGTTGAGATACCTCTGCATTCTCACTTGTACGAACAATATATTCTTGCTAGTTCGTCATTGCATTCAGATTTACACCAAGATTCTCCCTCACTTGAATAATTTCCGTATTATTATTTTTTGTGATGCTTTGATTTAGTTCATTATGGTGCCTTTTAGAAAAGAGTCTATGATTCTTTGGAACCCACACCTTCCTTGTATACTTTTTCATAGCTTTATTTGCATTTGGCATTTTAGGTTTACTTCCTCTTATGTTAATATTCATCCATTTTTGAAGATTTCCTTTTGGGGTCCACTGTATTTTTCTATTTGTTGTGAAGCTTTCGAATAGGGATTTTAAATCAAAAGGGTTTCTTAAAATCTACCCTTTTCTCTTTCCATCATATCCTTCTGTTGTATATTGGATGATTTGTCTTAAACCTTATTTCTTTCTATGGATGAAAGTTCCTTAATTCCAAAGATAAAATTACTATTTGCTAAAAACCATCTCCTATACTATGATTCTAGCCTTTGAAGTGGCCCTCTAAACCTTGGATTTGATTTATTTCCCATAGATTTAATGATCTTATTTTTAGTATTCGAGGTTTCCTAATACTTGGGTGGAAACACCTTCTTTGGAAAAGTGGGCTTAACTGGAATCCTCAAATGTGTCATTAGAAAAATAGGTATACTATTAGGGAACGATGCTATGAATCCTTCTATCCTCCCTTGCTCATTGCAGATCTTTATTTTTTGCTATTTTTTTGAGTTTTCTTATGAATGCCATTTAGGTCTTGGATTCCAAAATGATGGGTTTCCCTTTGTTCCCCTATACAGTCTACTCCCATCACCATTCCTTCTACAACCTATGAATATACCTCACCTGAATCTACCATTATCATACCAAAACCAACCCTCATCGCTCCTTGTCCATTCTCACCTTGGTCTATTGTTGTCATGCTAGTTGAAACCCTCTCTACTATGGATCTCTGCTTTGCCATTACAATTGATGTATTTGAATAACAAGATCTCCAACACTCATATCCAAGCAAATGGTCTCTAAGTAAAATATGGTGTTACTTAGTAAAATAAAATCAAAGCAACCACAACATAGCTACACATTATTGTACCAATAGATGTAGCACATGGATGAATATTACACACTACCATTGATTCCTTTAGATGAGCATGGACCCACTAGATTATTGCAACAAAAAAGGCTCTAAAAGAATAATTCCAGTGGTCATTGTATATGCACAACTCGGGTGGTGATTCAACACTACTAACTTTCAAGGTAATACAACGTCGAAAGCAACATTGTTACTTGCTATCCTAGCATAGTTTAATAAGGTTTTACTAGAGGAAGAAAATGCCCACAACTTTTAGCTATTCATTTCTTTGTCTTCAAAAAAATAATTAGGTTATAATTTTGCAATTTTTATTTTACATATTTGTGTTATGTTTTAGATATTGATTTTATCTCCAATTAAAATTAATCAAGCTTAGAATTATGGATAAAAATAATTAAAAGTTTTTCATAAATAATGTTAAAACTTATATTTAGGATAATGTTTATAGTTATAATAATATTGAATATAGGATATATGAAATCACAAATGATAAACAAGAAAGATAAAAGAGTAAAAATATTCCAATATTTCCTTCATTGGATGTTTGAAAATAATTTATAACTCTTTGTCCCATTAATAATATACGACAAATTTTTTCTTTTTAAAAATGTTACAATTTTTTATGTATTAAATAATTATTATTTAAAAATAAATATAATATTTTTAAATAAGCAGTACATACATTTATCCATGACATAAGCTTTCCTATTCATATAATTGTGAATCATTAAGTGTGATAGGAATTGTTGATTAAAACTAATTACCTAAAATTTATATTTTTTACATGTATGTAATAAATAGAATAGTTTCAAATAAAAAACTTTAAAATAAATAAAATAATTATAAATTTATCTCTATATAATTTTAGAATTTTGAGAATATAGATATATTTAATATATTTTTAGAAGTTTTTTAAGGCCAAGTAATAAGTTTTAATTTTAATTAAGAAGATATCTTTATTATGTATAGTTTATTAAGTTCACAATAATTTTATTTTAATATTTACGAAGCAAGAAAAATATTTTAATATTTATTTTGATAAAAAAATTAAATATTAAATATGTTATCTATGTTAAGTTATAATCTTTATATAATATCTCTCTTTTTTTTGTCAATAACACAACTTGCATTTATTTATGTATTATTTGTTATTCTTAATTTATTTTTAATTTATATTTATCTATAATTTGATTAAATCTATACATTTACATTAAAATATAATAATATAAAATATATATTGATCATATGGTATGAGGAACAATCATTATCAAAATTTTATGCATAGAGAAGAAAGAGGGATTAGATTTATCACAAAAGTAAATTAACAAAAGGAAAAAAATAATCAAAGAAATAATAACAAAAATAATAACACCAATAACAATATAAGACAAGAGGGCAAAAGTGAATAAATAGAACAAATATTTAAGACATAGTTTAAGTTAATAAAATAAGGTTAGAAAGAAGATGATAGAATGAACACCATCGTATCAAATGGGTGAGATGAGATTAATGCAAGCTATGTGACCATGCATATCTAAATGCAAGGAAAGATCCAATCCAAAACCATCATGTTTTTAAAGCTATAAGATTAAATATTTTTTATAGGCTTTCATTTTTCTTTTTCTTTTTTAGGTTCACTTAGCAAAAAGTTTTGATTACCAATTACATATCTGTTTTCTAATAGTTTCGAGTTTGCTATTTGGTTGGGTCTTATACAAATTAATTTTTAGTGGGTTATTGAAATAGTCATTTGATCCAATTCAACTCTAATGCATAATTATTTGTATTTGTGTGTGATAAGATTTGTGGAAGTTTAAACTATTTTGACCTTGATTACAAGCTAATGATGTTTGCAATAGTACTATCTTTTATAATTGTTACATTTTGTTATTTTTTATCCTCAAATATATCATTCAAAATATATTCTACTATCCGCATGACCATTACAACTCCTTTTTTATTACAAGTAGTAATTTATAAACAAGTGCTATGTAGTGGCCAATACTTGTCATTAATAGTAATAAAATTGTTTGAATTAGTAGATTGTTAGTTTATGAATATGATGGGTTAAAATAACTAGTACCACGTAGTGGCCTGTTAATAGTAATAAAATTGTTTCAATTAGTAGATTGTAAATTTATTAATATGGTAGATTAAAATAATAAAAATATTAAAAATAAATAATCATTAGAACACTCCCCATAACAATTAGTAAAACTAAATCTATCTGTCTTAAAATTTTCTAATATATCATATTGTTCATGTTTGAATTTTATTCTTAAATTTAATGGTAAAGAGATTTGCTTATGTGAAGTTGAACAGTGATCTTAATTCCCAAAACAATCAATGGGCTGAGACTACACATATACAATTAGGGCAGACTACACATATACCACGTTTTTATACTGAACTTGCTGGTCGTGGGTTTTGTGGAGGTTTATGCTGCCTTCTACAAGCACTTACATTTGCGACACATTCCCACACAAAATTCTTTGTGATTTTTTATCAATAGCTTAACAGTGCCTTGAAGCTGTAGACGATGGTGGCTCAGAAGAAAGATCTCAAGAGAAAAAACGAAAACCTTAAGTCCTTACCAGCAAAAGTTCCAATGTTGCCCGTGGCAGAGGAGGTGCCTGATTTCCCAAGAGGTAAAACAGCTGTTATTCTTGCGACATGTTAACGGATTTTCCTAGTAGATTAATCAGGGGTTCGCATGAAATTATGGTTTGGTGTGGGATTTTCGCAGGGGGTGCAAGTGTGCTGAGCCGGTCGGAGGTAGCTGAAGCAAGAGCCGAGGTCGATGCCCAGTTTGATACGGAGGAGCAGAAACAGCCACTTTCGAAGAAGCGCAAAAAATCATCAAAACCATCATTGAATGCGTATGAACGCGAGCGAGAGCCCCTGTTCCAAATTGGGATTACTGGAAAATTACCAAAATTCGTTAATACCCTCCGCTATAAGGTATGGAAACCACACCCTTACTATGTATACGCAAAGTCTATACCTAGTGAGATAGCTTGCCCCATCAAACTTGGATATTAGATAAAAATCAACCCAGCAAACACCCGATACTCTCATTTCTGCATACCTAGCGGGAGGAGGTACCGAGTGAGCTCCGAGCCTCATCTTTTCAAAAGTAAATTAAACGCTGGACACGTGTATGCAACCACTTAAAAAGAGATTTAAGCTGCACCGAACAAATTGCTGAGGAGAGAGTTGCAGCAGAATAAAAATAAACACTTCATAGCATGAATATATACAATGCTTTTGGAAATGAAACAAGTAACACTGCATGTAGTATGGGCAATTGTGTAGTTGGTTCTTCCTGCAGCCTTTTTCTTTTTTAGTGACACAGTTGCATAATTGTTTTTATGTTCCCCAAAAAAAAAAATCGTCAATATACTGAAACAGAGCATTTCTTAACTGAATACCTGAGAGTTCTATAATTGATATCCGAGATTCAAAAATAGAAAACTTGAAGTTCTGGAAAGAGATATCTGAACTAACTGAAAATTTAGGCTACTGTTAAATTTCTGTAACTGAGAATGCTCTACAATCTAAAAGTAATATAATGTCTGAAATCCAGAAATTGTTGTACAGCTGAAAATAATATTAGTACTGCTAGAACTAAAATCTTAATCACCTGAAGATCTGAAATCTGTAACTAGTGAAAATATGAGATCTGGCTATTGAAAATGTGAACTGCATTCATTAAATTTTTTTAACTTGAGAAGATTGTAGAACTTGATATGAGTAGAAAATGTTTCAGACGGTGCATCAAAGAGAGGACTTTCCAGAGAATTTATGGATGCCAACTCAGATGTATCCAATGCAGTGTGGATCCTGCTTTTGGGATTTGTGCACAACTTCTGATGCAGACAAGGATAGGGAGCCCAATGAAGGGCGACCTTCTCCTTGCAGCAAACCCACAGAACTCCACAAACTTATGCAAAACACCTTACAACCCCTCCAAAATTAGATTCATCATGTGATATAGATTTCAATACACAGCGGCATAGCTGAAACAAAACCCAACTCAACTAACAATGACATTATTAAATGATTTTCAACACCTAACCCAACAGCTTGTTGAGTTTTTCGAACCAGAATAGTAAACAAATAATCAGATAAATCAATCAACAGATGACACCAAAACTTATCCTGGGAAAACCCTCCTACTCGAGGGAAAAACCCAGCCACACCAAAAAAGATTCTTTTATTGAATAATAACAGAGTCCCAAAAACATGGCTTACAGCCAGGCTCACAGCCTCTAGAGTCTGCACACTCTACAAATTATAAACAATACTCTCTTTACAATAAACATGAATCTATAGCAGCCTCCTACCAAAACCATAATCTTCCAACATCCAGAATGATAATACATATACTCAAGAAGAGCGGCATCAATTACCGCTATTCACACGCCCTGGAATATTTCCCTGACTTACGCTTCAATTTCATGATACATGAATGATTCATAATGAATCATCATCCTCTTTACTGTTGAATCGACATCATATATTAGAGAAAACAACACAAAGCTCTGGAAGCTGAATATGAACCATCCACTGTTATGAACATCCATAGTAAGAATAAGATATGAACCATTTCTCCCAATAACTATGAACCATCGTCCATAATGAGAATTGACAACATAAGTCCAAACAAATAAAAAAACTGCCGGCATATGCAATGACACACACGATGTCAAGCCAGCGTGGAATATGCAAACGCACGGTGCCAAGAATAATTAAAAACAGCATTGGGATACACGATGCCAACATACATACGTTTCCAAGTCATCACATGAAGACGCCAGGTACGACTTCCACGAACGTGAAGCAACAACAGGAAGAATGATATCTCTCGCAGCTATAAAAACATTAACACAGCTCAATCAAATTTGGTTTTAACACAACCATTTGATGATTTATAGTCCACTCTTAAAGTTAAAATCTCCAATGTAACGTCAAATTACTGATTCAAATCTGAAATAAAAATCAGAACACACACACATACATTTGATGATTTTTAAGCATGTCAAAATATATAAATTACTGAATTTTCAGTACCTCAAATTGCTAACCAATTCCGTCATGTTTTTCACTTTAAGCCAAAGTTGCATGAACATTGATACAGATACAAATAGGGATACTGTATTGGATATGGATACAGCCATTTTTAAAGTCTCCCAATATGGATATGGTTGGATACGAAATTCATAAAAGACATATACACATATTCAACACAATTTTCTTAGTTAACAGAGGATATTTTTCACTGTTTCAAAAGCAATATAGACAGATAAATTATAATTGCTACACACATAATTCTAAGTTGATTTGACAATTTACAAATATGCAAAAATAATATAGTTGCATTGGAAGGTAACCAAAAAAATGGGTCACTAAAATAAAACATTCCATTTGGTGTAGGTTTTGTTTATACCAAAAAAAATTGCATGATTGAAGTATTTTTAAATTAAGTTTTAGGAATATGTACATCAAATTTTTTAAAATTCAATCACACGGTTCTTGGCACAGTTGGAAAATTAAGGATTTTTGGGCATGCTTCGTGTGTTCTTTGCTTGCAAGTCATTGGGAACTCAAGTGAGAGAATTGAGGATTACCCAGAAAAGAGGAAATTAAAGATTCGGCATTTAAGTAGCTTTTACAGGGATTGTTGCTGCATGTTGAAGATTGAGTGTCGTTATGGTTTTGCAGTTTAAAAGTGAATTTTGTAAGGAGTACCTCTCTCAAAATTTTCCCCAATAATGTGTAGGATTGTTGCATGTAATATCGTGGGAACGTGTTTACTATTAAGTTTTATTTTATATGAGTAAGAGATCAGCCAATGTGGTGTTGAAGGGCTGCATATAAGGGTGAGAGATTCAGAGTGTTGATTGGATGTGTTAAAAGTAGAGTAGCTGGATGCTCCTCTGCCCCTCCCTAGGCGTGTGTATCACTGTATCAGTATTGGATATGGATACACATTGAAGATTGAGTGTCATTATGACCAATATGGATACAATACAGCATGGATACACATTGAAGATTGAGTGTCATTATGGTTTTGCAGTTTAAAAGTGAATTTTGTAAGGATGATCTCTCTCAAAATTTCTCCAAGAATGTGTAGGATTGTTGCATGTAATATTGTGGTAGTGTTTTTACTATTAAGTTTTATTTTAGATGAGTAAGAGATCAGCCAATGTGGTGTTGAAGGGTTGCATATAAGGTTGAGAGATTCAGAGTGTTGATTGGATATGTTTAAAGCAGGGTAGCTGGATACTCCTCTGCAGTATCCGCTGTGTATCCATCATGTCTGCCTCTTTACAATGGTCATGACCTTTCACAATTACCACCCTTCGAAAGAGTCACAACCCCTCAACATTTCTGCCATTTCAAAGAGTCACAACTCTTCATAATTGTCCCACTTTGAAAGAGTCACAACCTTAGTTGCCGGATTCGTGCATATAGGGCCGGATCCGCGTCCGGGTCCAGTCTGGGTCCGGATTCACGGACTGGTCTGGCTGGATCCGGGCAAGGTTCGTGCGCGGACCCTGCCCGGATCCGGCATGGACCCGGGAGGATCCACGCGAGTCCATGAGGACCCCACGCGAATCCGCAGGAATCCTCAAGGACCCGCGGGTCCAAGAGACCAAAAGGTCAAACAAAAACTTAAAAAACACATTTTTATATTATTTTTTCATCTAACCCTAAATTGAGAGGAGGATTTATACAAATATAACATTTAAGTATAAGTTTGATTTATTTAATTTCTTATACTTTAAGTTATATTTGTATAAATACATTCCAAGATGTTTGAGATAGGTTTCAGCTTCACAGGAGTTAAGATGCAAATTCTAGATTTTGGGGGTTTTCGAAAAATTCCAGACTTAGCCAAATTTCAGGATTCAGCAAGCCTTCAGCAGGGTTACCTAAGGTCAAACTGAAGTTGGAAAAAGGATTCTCAAAGGGTTTTAACTCGTCTTATCACAAATCACTTGGTTTTGACCCCATCTCTATGACAAACTTAGCTTAGCTCTCGCCCAAATCCCAGTCAGACATGACTTCCCAATAGGCCAAAATCACTCAAACATCATTTGCCAAACCTAGGGACTTGAAAACAACCACCAACAAAGACTACCTAAGACCTAGTTATGAAGACTTTGACATTTGGCATTGATCAATGATCAAGCATCATAGATTCATATTATGAAATGATTTGGTTTTAGAATTATGTATATTTCTCCTATATTTTTGGATATATAATGCATATATATATATATATATATACACACACACACACACACACACACACACACGAATCCTTACGAATCCAAAACGGGAAATTTTTTTTTTCACAAATCCACGAACCGGATTCTCGAACCTGAATCCATCCCCGAACCCGAATTGGCAACTAAGGTCACAACCCTTCATAATTACAACCTTTCTTGAATGTCATAACCCTTAATAATCACAACTTTTTTGAAGAGTCACAACCCTTTATAATTACAACAACCCTTCACCATTGCTGCCCTTTAAAAGAGTCACTTCCTTATTTTCTTCACATTCCTTTCTTATTCGATTAATTCTTCTTTAATTCCTATGCTCTCCTCTTTCATCCTTCCTCCATATCTCCTTTCAAATGAACTCCACTCCCTTTTATATCTTATGTTGAGGGAGTCACAAGTGGTCCAAGAATCACCAAGACTCGGCAATTCCCGAGGCGGGTGACCCTTGGTGAGTTTGAGGTGCCCGAACACAAACTCGGTCGAGTCTTAGGTGAGACTCGTCAAACTGATTTTTTTTCTTTTGTTTAAGTCTCAAAATGTTAACATATTCCAGGTTTATGATTCTAGAATCTACATGAAATGTAACTTTTAATTCCTCATCTTTGCCTTAAAGTAAATCTCATTCTCTTTAGTAGAATATATACATGAAATGTAACATTGTATAGGTCACATTTCAATATGTGTTTTTCCTTTCTTATACTTTAAGTTATATTTCATGTATATATTGTCAGGATGTTTGAGAGTGGTTTCAAATCTCTGGAGTTTCAATCCTCCAAGATCTAGACCTATCTCTCTCTCACCCTTAAACCCCCCACAAGGGGTGCTACCCTCAACCTTGTTTTGGTGGTTCCCCCAAACCCCCCATCAAACTATAAGTCTAAGCAAGTAAAAGTTTAGTGATATATCGCGATCATAAAAATCTACATAATACATATCCCTTGTTGCAAATCTTTGCATATTCGTAGTTAAAAAATATTATGGTTGTTGTATCATCCAGTTCCTACGTTAGATGGCTTTGGAGGAAGGACTCTTGCTCCTCTGAGCGGCTGAGCCATAGACTTGTAGTTTTTGTTTTGATATTTGTTTGGGACATTTCATGTCATGGATTTCGTAGTCCATGAGTTTTGTATATATTTGAGAATATTTATATATCAGGTGTGCTATTTCCTGAAGCTACAATTTGTGTTTATAGTTTATACTTATGTGATTGATGTAAACTTGTGTATGTGATCAAATTAGCTTCTATTTGATGATGTTATTGTGTTCTTAAGGTTTCTTTAATAAAGGATGTATGAAACTATTAAAATAATATCTTTCTATTTATTTCATGGTTATCTATAATGTAAATAACCCGCAGATATAGTTTCTATTTTTACGACTGTTTCTTATTTAGAAACATCGTCTCTTGTAAATCTATTTAAGATCTAATTTGTTCTTCATTCAATATTAATTTTTTTATCAATTACTCATCGTAATATGGTATCAGAGCTATTTTTTTTGAAAAATAATAATTTCATTATTGAAATTTCCTGAGTTTTTTTTTTGAAATAGGTTTTGAAAATCTTTAATTTCTTCATGAAATTCTTAGACCCATAAGATATTTGAAATCCTTTGCTTGGGTGTGTTTGATTTTTTTGCAGACTTTTCTTAAAACCTGACTAGGGTTTCTGTGGGTTTTCATCACCATTGCTTTTGAAAATAGCACAATTTTTTGGAAGAAATTTTTGCAGTTACGAAGTTTTTTGCTGGGAACCATCCACAACTTGTGCGACTATGGCTCCAAATCTGCATGTTTGGGGATTTTTTCTGGCGGATTTTGGTTTGGAAAATACCCACGGCCCATGCTTCATTTTTTTGGCTTGAACAATCATATTTTCTGATCGTTTTTTGTTTACTCGCCAACGAGGCCTTTCCTTGAGCAAATTGACTTGCACGGTCATTTTTCTTCATTCGCTTGATCTTGTATGGTTGACTTTCTGCAACCTGTGGTTTTATCTGCCATTTTTTGAAGTTTTCTTCAGTCAGCTAGGGTTTCTTTCGAAACTCTTTGGTTTTTTGCCGGATTAAAAATATAATTGCGAACTCTTGGTGGGTTTTTCAAGATCTCCACTAGGTCGTCGTCAAAATTTCTAGGTACCTTGATTTCCATGCCTCAAATTCTTTGTTGCTGGAATTTTATTCTAATTTCAGATTCTTTCTGGGTTTTTTGCTAAATTACCGATTCGGGTACGGATTTGGATGCGGATGCGGGTGCGGGATGCGTGAATTTTTTTTTTAGGGGGTGCGGATGCATTTGGATACGTGTGTATATATATATAATCTAATATATGATATATGCAAATAAGTGCAAGAATTATACAAAAATAAAACATTTGATAGTATGAATTTCAGAATTAGAATAATGATACTTCACCAATCAGCATTTATTTCTTCTGGGCCAAGTTTACATTCAATTCCACTTCGGCGATACCCTCCCCCCAATTCAATTTTCATTCGTATATATAGAGAGAGTGTGCTAGCAAAACATTAGTGAAAGATATCGACATAGCTCGAAACAAACAATTAAAATAAACAAGGAATTTGGATTTGGGTATAGACTATATTTAGAGACAAGGAAGGGAATTGATTTTGAGGTGACAGTGCCGAGCTATCTAAGATGCCCCATCTCGGCGGAGTTAATGAAGGATCCTGTCACTCTCTGCACTGGTATTACTTACGATCGCCCAAGCATTGAGAGTTGGTTAGATTCCGGCAACAACGTCTGCCCTGTCACAAACCATAGTCTACGTACGCATGATACAATTCCAAATCACGCTCTCAGGCGAATTATTCAGGATTGGTGTGTGGTCAATAGTAGCCGAGGAGTCGAACGAATTCCTACACCCAAGCCACCTCTCGATCCCAGCCACCTCAACGCAATTCTCGCAGAGATCTCGTCTGGCAAGAAGGAATCCATACGCAAGCTGAGGAGATTGGGCAGGGAAAGCAATAGGAATAAAAAATGCATCGCCTCCTCAAATGCATCCTCTGTTCTCGCATCCCTTTTTGCCAAGCATAGCGCTCAGGCTTTGAATCGATCACAACCGTGTGAAGAATTAGAAGTATGAATTGAACGTAAATTTTTTTTTTCTGGGCTCGTGGGTGCTCCCGGATGCGTTCGGGTGCCCTGTGGGTGCCACTCAGGTGCCACCATAGGCGCTCGGATGCGGGTGGACAGGTGTCCACCTGCATCCGGGCGTGGCACCCACAGGGCACTCGGACCGGCACCAGCACCAGCTCGCACCCGCTCCCGCATCCAGCCTCAGATCGGACGCACCGGTATCCTAGGTTTTTTGAGATCTCATTAGGGTCTTTGTCGGATTTTTTTAGGTTAGTCGAAAGATTTTCTTGAAATCTGTGTCAATCGTACTTCATCACTTTTTTTTGAAGTATGTACCTGATTCAGCCTTTGTTTTTTGCATTGGGATTTGTGTTTCATATTTTGAGTTTGCACCTCTTCTCTTTTTTTTGTTATTGGGAAACGTGCAAGATGGTATCATTGACCAACTTAATGTTGGAAGATAGTCAAGATTGTTGCAACTGTTTGGCTTCCGAGAAGCGGAAGTAGGGAGGGTCTCAGCCTAAAGCCAATGTTGTTGAGCACACAGAGCAGAAAGAGTCTACCTTTTATGCCTTCATGGCTAAAAGACCTACAAACCTTGTCAAATTTTCTGCTTGGTATATTGATTCTGTGCTTCTTGGCATTTCACTCATAGGCGTGATTGGTTTACATATTTTTCTCCCTTTACTGATTCAGTTATATTGGGAGGAGGTGAAGAGTTATATTTGGAAAATTTTCTTGAAATCTGTGTCAGTCGTACTTAATCACTTTTTTGAAGTCTGTACTTGATTCAGCCTTTTTTTTTGCATTGGGATTTGTGTTTCATATTTTGAGTTTGCGCCTCTTCTCTCTTTTTTTGTTATTGGGAAATGTGCAAGATTGGTATAATTGACCAACGTAATGTTGGAAGGCAGTCAAGATTGTTGCAACTGTTTGGCTTCCGAGAAGTGGAAGTAGGGAGGGTCTCAGCCTGAAGCCAATGTTGTTGAGCACACAGAGCAGAAAGAGTTTGCCTTTTACGCCTTCATTGCTAAAAGACCTACAAACCTCGTCAAATTTTCTGCTTGGTATATTGATTTTGGTGCTTCTTGGCATTTCACTCATAGACGTGATTGGTTTACATATTTTTCTCCCTTTACTGATTCAGTTATATTTGGAGGAGGTGAAGAGTATACTATTGTTGGCAAGGGCAACATTCAAATCCAGTTTGGTGGGAGGAATCTCACATTCCGCAACGTATACTATGTTCCTGGCATGGAACTTAATCTTCTCTCAGTGAGTTAGATTATGCGATATTTTCCTCAGCTTGATGTTGTATTCAGTACACACAAGTGCTCGATTGTTGATCATGCGACACATACTACTATTGCTGTTGGCATTGAGGTTCATGGTCTATACAAACTTGTGGATACAGGCGCTTCTCTTGAGCATGCATTTGCAACAAAATCAACTTCTATCAACAGTCTCTGGCATCAACGATATGGTCACCTAAACATTCATTATCTTGCTCAGCTTGTTCGGGATGATTTAGTACTTGGTCTACCTCAAATTCAAACTCAAAATCAGTGAGTTTGTGGAGCTTGTTAGGTTGGAAAGCAACACAGGACACCATTCAAGGATGGCGATTCATGGTGAGCCTCAAAGGTACTATAGTTGGTCCATGTTGATGTATGTGGTCTAATGAATACTACTTTTGTTACTCGGTGTAGGTATTTCTTACTTTTTGTTGATGATTTCAATAGGAAAATGCGGGTGTACTTTCTTAGATAGAAATCAGATGTGTTTACTGTATTTCAAAAATTTAAGGCCTTAGTAAAAAAAGAGTCTGGGTGTTCTATTATATTTGTTAGGTCTAATGGGGGGGAGGTTTGTTCCACTTCTTTCTCTACTTTCTGTGATACACATGGCATAAAACGTCAGTTAAACACACCATACACCCCTCAACAAAACGGCATGGTAGAACATCGCAACCGCACCATTACAGAAATGGCTAGGTCTATGATGGAACACATAAATGTTCCTAAGAAATATTGGTCAGAAGCAGCGTTTATTGCAGTCTATCTCCTTAATAGGTCTCCCACACATGCTTTTAAGGGGAAGACTCCCCAAGAGGCTTGGATTGGTTGCAAACCTAGGATCAACCATCTAAAAGTTTTTGGCTCTTTAGCATATGTATGGATTCCAGATGCTCAACGCTCCAAGTTGGATTCCAAGAGTCAGAAGCTCATGTTTACAGGTTACATTGACATCCGTAAGGCTTACTGGCTGATTGATGTAGACACTGATTGTCTTAGCTTCAGTCGTGATGTTGTCTTTGATGAAGAACGAGGACCATTTCAACTTTCCTCGTCTGAGCAGAATTTAGCTGATCAGCCTTTGAAGGCTTCTAATTTGGGTGTCCGTCTTCCATTGGGCTCACTTGATGGGAGGAAAGATGCAGATTTTGTATTTGATGATGCATTACCTGAATCTCCTCCGGATGATGTTGATCTTCTATCTGTTGTAGATCCTCTTCCACCTCTAGATCTAGTTATTCGTCCTCTTGAGGTTGGCACATCTCCTCTCCGGCCTAAATGGTGGTCAAAAACCATTAGTGATCTTCGTCTTGATGAGCTCATTGAGGGTAGATCTTCCAGAAATAAGGGTAGGCAACAAACTACAATTAACTTTGCTCTCATGGCTAACCTTCATAGTATTTATGAGCCTCACACATTTAAAGAGGCAATAGGGATTCCGGAGTGGGAATAGGCAATGGATGCAGAATAGCAGAGTCTTTTGAAAAATCACACCTGGGTTCTTTTTGATCTTCCTCCAGGGAAGAAGCCCATTAGCTACAAATTGGTGTATAAGGTCAAGTATCATGCATATGGTACCTTAGATAAATACAAGGCCAGATTAGTTGCTCGGGAGTTCACACAGCGGGAGGGCATTGATTATGAGGAGACCTTTGCTCCTATTGCCAAGATGAGTACAGTCCGTCTTCTTCTCGCCATTGCAACTTTGTTTGGATGGAAAGTCCATCAGATGGATGTTAAGAGTGCCTTCCTCAATGGTGAGTTGAAGGAAGAAGTCTACATGACGTAACCTCCTGGTTTCAAGGTCGCCAACAAAGAACACCAAGTATGTAGACTCGAGAAAGCACTCTATGGACTTAAACATGCCCCTCAAGTGTGGTACATCAAGATTGATCACTACTTGGTTGCTCATGGTTTTCAATGTTGCCCTTCTGACAGTAACTTGTATATCAAATGCTTTGGTGATGGTATTCTCTTTCTTGTTGTTTATGTGGATGACTTGATCATTACTGGTAGTTCAACACATTTGATCTCATAAATCAAATAAGACCTGTGCAAGGATTTTGATATGACAGATTTGGGGCTTCTCCATTATTGTTTAGGTGTTGACGTTTGGCAGACTGAGGGTAGCATCTTTCTTTCTCAGTCTAAGTATGCCAGGAACTTGTTTGACAGGATTCGAATGTAGGATTGTAAACTTGCTTCCATGCCTATGGAGAAAGGATTGAAGTTGTCAGCCAAGACTGTTTCTCCTCCTGTTGATGAAACCACTTACAGGCAACTAGTGGGCAGTCTTATCTATCTCATTGCCGCTAGACCTGATCTCAGTTTTGTAGTGAGCTACATTTCACGCTTCATGACAGCCCCCAAGACTGATCATTGGGTAGTAGCGAAGTGTGTGCTCCGATATGTGAAAGGTACCTCTGATTATGAACTTCTTTACACTAGGAGTCATGATTCTAAACTCAGTGGGTTAATAGACTTAGATTGGGCAGGATGATAAGACATCAACCTCTGGATATGTGTACGGTTTGGGATTTGGTGGAGTCACTTGGAGTAGTAAGAAGCAACATACAGTCTCACTCTGATGATCTCATCTACAGAAGCAGAGTATCGCACAACTGTTAAGGCAGCTAGTGAGGCAGTTTGGCTTTGTCGGATGCTTGTAGATATGCATTTGTCTCAAGATGGTCCGACTCCCTTGCTCTCTGATAATCAAGGAGTTCCCAAACTTGCCAAGAATCTGGTCTTCCATGAAAGAACTAAATATGTAGATGTTCATTGTCATTACATTTGGCAGTTGGTTGAAGACGGGACAATTCAATTGCAGTATATTCCAATAGTAGATTAGACTATAGATATTCTCACCAAGCCTTTTGGTCTAGATAAGTTTGTTAAATTCAGGGGACAACTTGGTGTAGTTGATAGATTAACCATTAAGGGAGGGTATTAAAATAATATCTTTCTATTTATTTAATGGTTATCTATAACTTAAATATCCTGTAGATATAGTTTCTATTTTTACGACTGTTTCTTATTTAGAAACATTGTCTCTTGTAAATCTATTTAAGAACTAATTTGTTCTCTATTTAATATCAATTTTTTTACCAATTACTCATTGTAATAGAAACAAGTTTAAAATCCTAAAAAATCTCTAAATTTCTTGGGTTTTTCACTTAGGTTTTGTCGAGTCCTGAGTCTTGAGTTGGGTAACCCTTGCCGAGTCCAAGTCCAGTAACCAAGGTCACAACTCTTCATTGTGTATCGCTTGACCTTTCATTAACTTGTAATTATATTATATTATATTTTGTTATTTATTTATTTATTTATATTTTAATTTTATTATTATTATTTATTACTAAATCCTATTTCAGAAAGGGGACTTTACAACATTCCAAATTTTGTCTAGGAAATGCAATGAAAAAGAACTATTGCTAATATTTGGCATCACATTCATATGAATATGAGATGAGTAGGAATGAGTGACCTCTGTAGTAGTTGATGGTCATGGTTCTTTCCCAAGGTGGTTCAATCATATTGAATGATATATATATTTGCAGATTTTGAAGATGATGGAAAAGGGGTTGTAGAGCTAAGAACGAGAGAAAAAGGGTTGCAGACCATTAAGGTTTTGCTTCTAGCAAATGTTTGAAGGCATTTTGTATTGTAATGTTCTAGTTTTATTCCAAAAGTGCAATAGAATATTGTAATCCTGGAAGAATAAGTTTAAATGTGCAGATCTATGTCACACAGGGACGTGTTTCTTGTCCCTAGAGGACTTGTTTCCGTCCCTGAAATGTTGTGGGGATAGTGGGACGAGAAGGGGACATCCCCCAACCGTCCCCCATTTCAAAAAACTGCAGGAAATGACAGGAAACATCCCCTGACATTTGGGGACGGCTAGCCATCCCTAAAATGCCTAGGGGACGCCCAAAATGTCCCTGAAACAAAAAAGTGCCCCCTACGCATTTGGATGATTTTTGGCATTAAAAAACCAAAACCAAAACTCTTTTTAAAAAATAAATCTTTATGCCAAAGCGGCAATGTGGGGGGCCCACAAGGTTCGAATTCGTGTTTGCGGATGATAAAATTCAAATGAAGGAGGTGCAACCAGGATTGGTCGGGCTACCATTGGACGATCCACTTGTGCCAGAGGGAGATAGCGACTCAGATGATTCTTAGCCTTTAGATATTGATAGCTAGAATGAGGTTTAGTTTCATATGCTGTGCTTTTAGCCTGTTATATTTTGATGTTTGAGACTTCCGGATACATGTTTGAGACATTTTGGTTTGGATATTTATATTGATAGACCATGGTTTTGATGTTTGAGACTATTGTTATAATGCTGTTATACTGATTTATACTGCTGCTATTATCATTTATGTTGTTATATTACTGTTGTAACTTGTGAATCAGTGATTTATTTGCATATTGTCTTGTTATCAATTATTGACATATCTCTCTCTCTCTCTTTCCCTCTCTCTCTATAATATCTTAATATATTTTGAAAAATTCACACACGCACACACATATATTATAAAATATTGTATACTG
This sequence comes from Chamaecyparis obtusa, assembly GCA_027943335.1. Classification (NCBI taxonomy): domain Eukaryota; kingdom Viridiplantae; phylum Streptophyta; class Pinopsida; order Cupressales; family Cupressaceae; genus Chamaecyparis; species Chamaecyparis obtusa. The sequence goes on from BSBK01000983.1 coordinate 244,276, forward strand.
CTGTCCCCTGCCGTCCCCTATTTTTGGCTCTTTAGGAAATGTCTTAGAAACACGTCGCCTGCTGTCCCCCCGTCTCCATCCCCAAAATGCAGTGGAACATAGGTGCAGATCCCTTCATCCAACATCCTTTTATTGTCTCCATGAGTATTCTGCATGTTTCCAGAGGTCTCATTGGTCTTCTTGATCACATTTGGTGATTTTAGTAATAGTTCTGATTAGTTTGTCATTTGGACAGCGGTAAAATCCTTCCCGTTTGGTAGTGGGAATTAGGAAATGATGGATTTGATCAAATGCTGGAAATGGTCAAATCATGGATTTGATAATCTGGTTTTTCATTTTGGGATTATGTTTGGACCGTTTGGTTCCACTTTTTGAAACTGGAATTGGAATTTGAGTATGATTTAAATTTTTTTTTTTTTGAATTGTTTTAATATTTTTGAATTTAATAATTTATTTTTATTAATTGAATTAAATTTAAAATGGAATCGCAGACTGTTTTAGCCAGCCAAAGTTGGTGGCAGGCAACCAAGTTACAGTCACTCCAACCAAAATTTGACAAAAAATTTCGAGAAAAAATTCAAAAAAATTCAAAATCAATTTTTTAAAAAAAAAATTTGAAAAAAAATCGACAAAAAAATTTGTCAAAAAATTCGAAAAAAAAATTGGAAAAAAAATTCGGCAAAAATTTGAATTTTTTTCTGAAAAAAATCGAATAAAAAAAAGTTACAAACCACCCAATAAAAAAAATAAAATTAAATCCCTCTCCACACATAAAAAATGAAAAAATTAAGTATAGACATGAGAAATTTAAAAATTTGCTTTCCCTCCATTCAAATTCCAATTCCATCTTTTCAGATGGAAGATGTAAATGCTCATTTTTGGCAAAATGAGCATTTACATATTCCTATTCCATTTTCATATTGCACTGCCAAATTGAGGATTCGATGAAATGGGCAATAACAAATGCCAATTCCAGGCAAATGCTGGAAATGGTCTGCTACCAAACGGGCCCTTATTATAGTCTTTTATAAGGTATCTTTGTAGTCTAAGACAAGAAATATATGGGCTTATTTATGGATAACTAAGTTATGTTCATTTGAATGTTCAACGACTTCATTTATTTGCTTGCTTGCATGCATAGAGCCTAGCTTATGTGTGGAGTTGGAAGGTGTAGTCTTCATTGTATCTTTATTAAGGTATCAAATTGTCAAATAGCGAATTCCAATCATTATATCTTTTGGTTAATAAAACTTATGGCTCTATAAGGCACCCATCTACCTCCTGCTCAAACTCCCATCATACAAACACACTCAAAACAATATAGAATTAAATTTCATTTCATGTTATGTTGATTTCATTTTGTTTTCTTCCATGTATAGGTGTGCATGAAGTCATTGGGGGGTCATTAATGCCTTATCTTCAGATACTTTACATGGTTGTTTATTGGCTTTATGAAGATGCAAAACCTTGTATTATCAAACCAACATACTAGCATTCAGTGACAGGCAAATGAGAGTGTTGTATGCACTAGGTATGGTTTCTTTCAGGGTTTATATCCATTTTAATTATATTTAATCCAACAGCGTAGGGAAGTCCCCTTGCCCTAATAGAGCCTAAAAGAAGAAGATCTCAGCTACCTTAGCTAATTGGTCCATTGTTGCCTAGTAATCATAGGTTTGAAGGTCTTTGTGTTGAGTTTGACATCCCTGCTGCTCTTGGAAAGAACTGACTTTAGGGATTTTGGAACCTACAACTTTTAGCCCTAACACAGGCAAGAATCTAGGAAGTTAAATTGTAACTCCCTCAAGGCACCACAATTTATGCAAGATGCCAACCAAAATTTTTGTAAAAAGAAAAAGAAAACAATACGATTCTATTAGATAGTAGGATAACGATTACAAAGAGGTCCATCTCCTTATATAGAGTTTGGAGATGAAATGGATAAATATGACACATGTGATAGATAGACATTAGACACCAAAGATACTCAAAGAGAAATAAAATAAATCACTGGTCACTATAGTGGCTTTATTACAAAGGTAAGCTTTATTTTCTAATATCCCCTCTTAAGGCTTACTACGCTAATAACAAAGCATGCTAACATCATGCACAACAAACTATTTACGCTCAAAACCATTAGTTCTACAAAATATATTATTTGAAAATAGTAGATAGAATAGGTAGAACTCCATCAAGCTATCTTGTAACCTAAGTTACCGGTTCAAGTTCGGGGATGGGTGCGGGTACAAGAACCCGGTATGTGGGTATGTGAAATTTATTTTAGGGGTTTGGGTACATATGAGTATGTGTGTGTGTGTATATTTATACATTATACATACAAAAAACTAAGAGAAATATACAGAATTCTAAAACTAAATCATTTCATAGTACGATACTTGATCATTGATCAATGCCAAATGCCAAAGATAAATATCAAATGCCAATTGACAGTGGAAAAATATTCAAATAAGCATATAAGTACCCAACAAGTATCCTGGACGAACCCAACAGGTACCCACAGACGTACCTGAACCCGGTACAGGGCCTGTGGGTATGAACCCGGTAACTATGCTTGTAACCCTCCTAAAGGTGTAGCTCTTGAACTGATTTCTTTAGTCCTTGTATAATGTAATGTCCCTTGCTAATTTAACAATAACATTTGTAATAAAGATACAGAATAAGTATTGAACTAAGAAATTGACTGTTTCCAATCTATATTATAGGACTGATCTTATTATTACATCAGTTCTCGAGATGGGAGAAGACATTGGAGGCAATCTCCAAAGTGCTTAGAGACCATTGATAAGCTCCCTCAAAGTTTACAGATCAGCCTTTAACCTCTCTTGGACTTAAGCCCTCAAAGCTAAAGAGGACGCTGATCCCTACCCTATCTTGGGAGTTGTCTTTTTGGGTTTAGACTGCCCCCTCTTTGGCTGCCTCAGCCCTTCCCTTCTCATTTCTAAAGCAGTAATAGAATTTGGTTTTATAAAATGTTAGGATTTCACTAATAATCCAAATTCCTTATAAATATACGGTGAGAGAGACTGCTATTAAATGCTTAATACAACAGAGCATTCTATTACTTCCTATTTATTATTCCTGAAATAGAGTATTCTATCACTTACAGTCTTTACTGTCACTATTCAGATGGCATGTATTATTGATATATATTCCCCTTATTTGCTGTAAGGTTCGATAATGATCCCTTCTTTCCCAGCGATGATTCTCTATTGAATGATTCTGATTTCTATATATATCTTGAAGTATCCAAGGGATGCGGTTTATACCTCTTCACCATCAACCAATGATACCGTTTATTATTAATCCCGAATATAATCACTCGTTTGTTATACTTTATACCTTTTCATTGACGTTAATTCCCACTTTTATTTGCTGACTGTTGAATGATGTCACATCCCTTCCAAGTTCTTTGCAAATTGTTTACCACAGATTAGTCGTTCATTAAACAATCGAGAATTCTTGACTACTTTGATCGTAACCTTCAATACTGCGTGGTTGTGCCATCTGTTTGGTAACATAATTACATCGTTCATAACGTTACATGAATGTTTCGGCTATCCCGTGCGTGAGACACAACCGTACATGCAAGTATAGCCAATTATTAATTTGTTTATATATTTTTTATTTATAAATAAATGAATATAGTTTATATGTTTATTTAATAATTAATTAATATATCATTTATTTGCTATTCAGTATATATATATATATATATATATATATATATAAATTCATTAATTAATATTTTATTTATTTGCTAATTAATATGTAAAAATTGATATATTTATTAATTAATTATTTATTTAACAATAACATTGATTAACATAATCAATATATAACTATTTAATTATTTATTTATTTATCAAATTCTTATAATTGACAAGGGATATCACAGTCCACCCCTCCTAAATTTGCTTGTCCTCAAGCAATTTAAGGTTTGGGTGTTCAAAAATATCTGCTCCTTCCCAAGTTTTATCTTCCTCAAGCAAGCCTTTCCATTTAATTAGGTATTCTAGGATGATTTTATTCCTCAACTTCTCCTCCCTTATATTGAGGACTCTTTCTGGTTCTAGGATGAGTTTACCCTTATCATCAATTGGGGGTAATTCTTCACATGGAATAATTTGTTGTCCAAGGACTCTTTTTAGCCGTGATACATGGAAGACATTTTGGATTCTACTATTCTCGGGTAACTCTAGTTTGTAGACTACTTCACTGATTTTCCTTAAAACTTTGTAGGGTCCATAGAATCGTGGCTTAAGTTTTTCTGCTCCACTAGTTTTTATAGATAATTGTTTATAGGGTTGTAACCTTAAGAAAACCCAATCCCCAACTTCAAATTGTTAAGGTTTTGGATCATTGCAAATGTAATAGCACTATCTCATTGTATGTGTTTTCCAAATGCAACAATCTCTTGCATTTATATTGAGAATGAGCCAAGAAGAGACATGTCCCTTCATGGGACATGTCTATTCATTATTATGTAATTAATATAATGACAATTATGATTATATATATATAGATATATATAATATCTCGAGTATTATATTAATTTCTCTAATATTTACATAATAATAATATTTTTGTATATATATATATTTTAGTATATATATACATCTCATATATACTAAATATATATATACATATCTTTACTAGTATTGACTCATAGTATTTATCTGACTGAAGCTACAAAACATCAACACTCCCTCTTAGCTAGGGAGGATAAATCAATCCAATGTCAACACTTAAGATCCCTCACCATATCTACACAAAAATGCTATAATCATTAACACTCCCTCTTAGCTAGGGAGGATAAATATATTACCTCAATGTAATATGTGAGTATAGATAATCATTTAAAGTTTATATCATTTTACTGATATTACGAGTAATGGCTCTTCAAGTATCAAGTCCATGATACTTAGCAAGTACTTAGAGCAATAGTCTCCAAACATCAACTCACAAGATATTCACCTAATTTCTCAAAATGATTATCATGAGTAATGGTCTCCAAGTATCAAATCTATGATACTCACCCAAGTACTCAGAGTAATGGTCTCCAAATATCAAGTGCATGATATTTACCAAGTACTCAATGTGAGTATAGATAATCATTTTATATTCATATCATTTTAGTGATATTACGAGTAATGGCCCTCAAGTATCAAGTCCATGATACTTACCAAGTACTCAGAGCAATAGTCTCCAAATATCAACTCACAAGATATTCACCTAATTGCTCAAAATGATTATCATGAGTAATGTTCTCCAAGTATCAAATCCATGATACTCACCTTAGTACTTAGAGTATTGGTCTCCAAATATCAAGTCCATGATATTTACCAAGTACTCAATGTGAGTATAGATAATCATTTTATATTTATATCATTTTACTGATATTACGAGTAATGGCCCTCAAGTATCAAGTCCATGATACTTACCAAGTACTCAGAGCAATAGTCTCCAAATATCAACTCACAATATATTCACCTAATTGCTCAAAATGATTATCATGAGTAATGGTCTCCAAGTATCAAATCCATGATACTCACCCAAGTACTCAGAGTAATGGTCTCCAAATATCAAGTCCATGATATTTACCAAGTACTCAAAATATCTAGTATGGTATGTGCACTAGTATCACATATGTGATACTTACCGTATAGACTGATCATGGCATGTCTACAGATATTACGTCACATAATATCCACCATGAAGATCTCTAAATCATCTATGGTTTATTTAATGATATCAGCCTTATGATATCTACCATGATGTCAAAGAGATCCTAACCATCATGACATGTCCACGGATATCAAGTCACATGATATCCATCATGATGGAGATGTTGCAAAGTCGTCACCTCACAACATCAATCAAATACAAGTGTTCATTGTTGAAAAGTCGTCACCTTTCTCCAATGTTCACAGGATGGCCCATAAGTCTTGGAGTTACACACATGAAATCCACCTTGATTCATCTCAGAGGGTGGATCTATCATGGCTCATCCCAAAGGGGGAAACAAGGGCTTTCACCTTAGACTTCTCTCTCAAAGAGAAGAATGCAATAACATGCAAGATAATAGATCACAGATGTTGAAACTCCTTTTCATCTAAGGCTTCATTCTCCAACATACCAAGTTTATCTTGAAGGTACAAAACTTTCCCTCTAGCAAGAAACTTGATGAGAATATCAGCCATATGTTCTGTAGTGATAATGTACCTTGAATAGCATACATATGCAATATATCTCTTATATAGTTTGCATCACTCTAGGTGAACCCCAAGTTATGTAGGAGCTAGCATAAAGGCATTTTAACCAGCACACAAGAGACTCAATCTCATGATCATAGTCCTCTAGATGCTTCCTTTAAGGTCTTGTAACAACCTCCTCACCTCCTCGTCCAAGGTTGTTTTTAGATGAACTATCATACGCCCCTTGAATCTAATATCAACCTTCTGCGAGCAAGTCGTGTCTTTGTTTTTTAGTCTACATTAAGCTCTTTTCTTGAATGCCCAACCATCTATCTAGGAATATCATGACCTAGATATATGCATAAAATCCTTCTAGCTCACATACATAGAACTACATCATTTGAATCACAATTCTTTTTCCTTTTATAGTTTCCTCGTCACTAGGGAAACCATCTCGATATGGTTTACTCCCTTTGAATCAATATGACCAAGATCCTTGGATATCAAATAAGGCGAATCCTCTAGATGTTGTACTGACTCCCTCTGAAGCTTTGAGTACTAACATCAACATTTAACCTTCTCGTCCAAGGTTTCCTCTGATGGTTCGTCAGACTTCTTTTGAATGTGATATCAACCTTCTGACCTTCTCGTCCAAGGTTGCTTCTGTAGGTTTGTCCCTCTAAATTATATTTTCTTTCTTTGAAGAAATGTTTCAGCCATCAACTCAATCTCATGACTGCAAGCATCAAACTCTTTCTCTCTTGAATTCAATCACATATGTCTCTTGATTTGTCTTGAAAGTATTTTAGATAGAGATTACAAATAGTTCATAAAACTAAATTATCCCAAAGAAATATTAATGATAAAAGCATACAAGATTTTCTATCCCAATTTTAAATTAATAACTACATAAAAAATTTATGAACATTAATCAACATGGAGTACTTATCTCTTGATTAATGTAATGATCCTTTTCTTATTTGCACTATAAAAAGTGTTTGTAGCTTTTAATCAAAGAACTCTCTTTGTTCAGAAATTTGCATAGACCTGCACACAGTCGGTCATAACTTTTGAACCTGATATTTTCTCTTCAGTCGCTCCGGTGAGATTCTTCTAATTGGTTTATCACCAACATATCCAAAATTCAGCAAAATCCAACGGTGCATTTGTGAGATATGGTCCTCGTACTGAAACTGTATTTTCTGAGACAATCACACAATCACCATCAACAAACTACTCTCTTACATTTGCAACTTGGCTCTGATACCATGTTAAGGTTTCAGGATCATTGCAAATGTAATAGCACTATCTCATTGTATGTGTTTTCCAAATGGAACAATCTCTTGCATTTATATTGAGAATGAGCCAAGAAGAGACATGTCCCTTCATGGGACATGTCTATTCATTATTATGTAATTAATATAATGACAATTATGATTATATATATATATATATACATACATACATACATACATATATATATATATATATATATAATATCTCTTGAGTATTATATTGATTTTTCTAATATTTACATAATAATAATATTTGTATATATATACATCTCATATATACTAAATATATATATACATATCTTTACTAGTATTGACTCATAGTATTTATCTGACTGAAACTACAAAACATCAACACAAATGCTCATTCAGTTCCTTTTCGGTCAGCATAAATCTTTTGTTGGTTCTGTGCATGGTGTAGGTTATCTCTAAGAACTCTCATAATGTCCATGTTTTGTTGTGCAAAATCTCTAGCTCCAAGTACCTTACTTTCTGGAAGAATTAGACTCCCAAAAGAAGTGGCTTCATAACTATATAATGCCTTGAATGGGCTCATTCCAATGGATAGATGATGTGTGGTATTGTAACAATGCTCACCAAGGTGTAGCCATTTTACGCATGCATTCTGTTGGCTTGTAACATAATTCCTCAAATATCCTTCTATCCACTTATTTACAATTTTTGTCTGTCCATCGGTTTGAGGATGATAGCTTGTACTTGTTGTCAATTCTGTGCCTGCCAAATGAAAAAGTTCTTGCCAAAACATGCTTAGAAATCGGCTATCTCCGTCACTAATAATGTTTTTTGGTAATCCATGTAATCTAAAAACTTCTTTGAAAAAAACTTCTGCAACTTGAGGTGCTCTATATTCTATAGATATGGCCATGAAGTGTGCATATTTGGTCAATCGATCCACCACTATGTATATACAATCTTTTCCTTGTACTTTGGGGAGGCCCACTGTAAAGTCCATGGAGATACTCTCCCATTTTTGGCCTGGTATTGGTAAGGGTTGAAGTAATCCGGCTGGGTGTGTTTGCTTTGTTTTATTTCTTTGGCATGTCATACATTCTTGAACATGCTTGAGTATGCCCTTCTTAAGTCCCTTCCAAGAATATCTTTCCCTTACCTGTTTGTATGTTTTGTAATACCCCTTGTGTCCTGCTAGGGGGCTGTCATGAAATTTTTTAGTGATGGTTACTTTCATTTTTGAGCTGGGCGTGAGATAAATTCTATTTTTTATAGAGGATAATTCCTTCTACCTCTTTGTATTCTTCATTTTGTACGTGTCCTTCGATGATATTATTGGCATGGGAATCCTTGGCATATTCTGCGATAGTGGAGTGTTTCCAATTTGCTGTGATATTTGTTGTGGTACACAAGTAGGGTCTTCTGGATAGTGCATCAACTACTATATTATTTTTCCCTTTTACATATTCTATGTCAAAATTATAAGCCTGTAATTTGCTTACCCATTTTTGTTGACAGTCGTTAAGACCTTTCTGTTTTAGGAAGAATTGTAGGCTATTGTGATTTGCTTTGACCAAAAACTTCGCACAAACCAAGTATTGTTTAAATTTTTCCAAAGCATGCATAATTGCTAACATTTCCTTGTCATAGATAGAGTAGGATATTTCGGTGGGATGGAGCTTCCTGCTTTCAAAGGCAATTGGGTGTTTATTTTGCAAAGGACAACACTGATGCCTTCTCCTGATGCATCACATTGTAGCTTGAACGGTAGAGAGAAATCGGGGACAGCTAATACGGGAAATGAACTCATGGTCTTTTTGAGTTCTTCAAAAGTTTGTTGGGCTCGTTCATTCCATCCAAAAACTCCCTTCTTAGTCAAATCTGTAAGAGGTGCGGCTAATTTTGAGAATCCTTTAACAAATCTCCTGTAGTAACTGCAAAGTCCTAAAATGCCCCTTAATTGGGTTAATGTTTTAGGTTTAGGCCATAACTTAATAGCCTTGATCTTTTCCTCATCAACACTTACTCCCTATTCGCTGATCTTGTGGCCTAAGTATGAAATTTCTTTTGAACCAAATTCACATTTTGAAGATTTGGCATAAAGTGACTTTTGGTCAAGAATTTCTAATACCTCATCAATGTGCTTAAGATGATCCTCCCAAGTTTTACTATATATGAGGATACCATCAAAGAATATCGATAAATTTTTTTTGAGTTGCTTCCTAAAAGTATGATTCATACAGGACTGAAATGTAGCGGGAGCATTGGTTAACCCAAAGGGTAAGACCAAAAATTCAAAGTGTCCATAGTGGCATCTGAATGCTGTTTTTGGAATGTCCTCTCTCATCCTTATTTGGTGATATCTAGAGCTTAAGTCAATTTTTGAGAAATATTTGGCTCCATGGAGTTCATCAATAAGCTCATCCACTCTAGGGATAGGGTAACGATTCTTAATCGTTTTTTAATTCAAGGCTCTATAATCAATGCACATTCTCATTGTTCCGTCTTTCTTTTTGACTAGTACAACTGATGATGCAAACGGGCTGGAACTTGGTTGAATGTGGCCCATCTCCAATAATTCATTTATAGTTTTTTCTATCTCTTCCTTGAATTTTTGTGGATGCTGATATGGAGTGGTAATCACTGGTTGTGCTCCTTTTTCTAATTCTATAATGTGTTCAAATCCTCTTTTGGGGGTAGTCCCGAAGGAATGTCATCAAAAACCTTTTTGTGCCTTTTTAAGATTGGCTTTTTATCAATGTGTGTGGCCTTTTCTTGAGGGGTAGATTTGTCAAGGATCATGCATTGGGCTGCTCATTCTCCTTGTCCTTTCCTAAAAATTCTCTCCATCCTTTTGCAAGAGACAATCTTTGGGGAGCCGCTAGGAAGCCCATTTAATGTCACTTCTTTCCCTTCATGCTGAAACCGAATGGTTAAGTTTGGTAGATCAAACATAAAGCATCCCAGTGAATATATCCATGGAGTGCCCAAAATCATGTCGGCGTCTAAGGGTACTACGTAGAAATCTTCCTTAATGGGGTGTTTTCCCAAGAAAACTTTCATTTGTGGTACTATCTTGATGCACTCCACCATGGTTCCTGTTGTAGTTGCTGCTGTGAAGCACTTGAAGTCTTTAGTTTCTAATTTCCTTTTTGCCACCAACTTTTCGTCTATGAAGTTATGGGAAGCTCCGCTATCTGCTAGAATAATGACCTTTTGTCCCCTAAGGTTGCTTTTTATGCGGAAGGGATGATGTTTGGTGGTTTGGGTGATGGTGGCCAAGGTCACTCGTTCTTCATCATCATACTTGATTCTTTTGTTAGGATTTTCTTCACTTTCTCCCTCAGAAGTTACTTCTAGATTGTGGGCTTGACTCTTACATCTATGGCTAGGTTCCCATTTCTCTTTGCATTTATAGCATTCTCTTTTATTGTCTAACCCTCTCTTATGACAACTATGCCCTCTTTCCCAAGGTTCTTGACATTTGAAGCACAAGTTCTTCCTTTTCAGTTTGTCTCGGTTTCGGTAATCCTTGTGATGGTTGTCTTTTTTATGAAAAACTTTTACATGATCATTTGGGGCTTTATTAGTGGACGATGTCTCTAAGTTTAGGGCTGTTTCTATTGCATCATCTAAAGTAGTTGGCTTGAACGCAGCTACCAACCCTTTGATTGATTCTTTTAGTCCGTCCACAAGTAGGTAAGTTATTTTTTCCTCATCCAGCCCTGTAACTCCTGTTGAAATTCTTTGGAACCTACGGATGTATTCTTCCATTGTTCTTGTTTGCCTTTGTCAAGTCAATTCTTTGAAGTCTTTTTGGGGATGTTTACGGTCAAACCTTTTTATTAACTTTTGTGAGAATTCTTCACAAGAAGTTATGGTTTTGTAGCCTTGGGTACTAACGCCATGGTGCCATCATTCATGGGCTGCGTCTTCCAAATGTAGGATGGCAAATTGAATTGCATCCTCTTCGATCATGAAATTGAGGTTCAAAAAGGTGTTTAATTTTTGCAACCATCCATTGGCTGTGATTTTGCCAGATCCATCAAAATTTGGAATGGTGACCTTATTTGCCTTGTGTTTCAAGTCCTTACTAGGCTGGTCCCTTTCTCTCCTAGGAGCTTCTGATCTATTTGCTTCACAATAATCTCTAAAAGACACGCTCCTCCTTATTTCAGGACTTAGTTTTGAGTAAGCTTCTGCTAATTCCTTTGTGTTGCTAGGGAGGTGATTATTCCCCTCTTCGTCCCTCAGTGTATTCTTCCTTGGTAGAAAGGAAGGGTTTTTTATTCTTGGTGTGGATGTCCTATTATTATTTTCTGAATGATTTGTAGTAGCGTCTCTTCCATTGGGGTGTGATCTAAGATCGTTAATTGAAGCATTCATATTTTTCAAGGCTTCCATGAAGACCTGGGCTCTTTAGTTTTGTTCCATTAGTGTCTTGGTTGTTATTTCCATGAATGACCTCATTTCTCCGCCAGTTAGTTCATCCATAGTATTGTTAGATTTTGTTACTAGTTTCTTTCTTTCTCTTTCTAATGCCCTTTGAGCCCTTTGAGCCCTTTGCATTAACTTTTTTTTCCACAGGGTGGCAGGAAAGATGCTCTGATACCAATTGTAATGTCCCCTGCTAATTTAACAATAACATTTGTAATAAAGATAAAGAATAAGTAATGAACTAAGAAATTGACTATTTCCAATCCATATTATAGGACTGATCTTATTATTATTTCAGTTCTCGAGATGGGAGAAGACATTGGAGGCAATCTCCAAAGCGCTTAGAGACCATTGATAAGCTCCCTCAAAGTTTACAGATCAGCCTTTAACCTCTCTTGGACTTAAGCCCTCAAAGCTAAAGAGGACACTGATCCCTACCCTATCTTGGGAGTTATCTTTTTGGATTTAGAGTGCCCCTCTTTGGCTGCCTCAGCCCTTCCCTTCTCATGTCTGAAGCAGTAATAGAATCCGGTTTTATAATATGTTAGGATTCACTAATAATCCAAATTCCTTGTAAATATATGGTGAGAGAGACTGCTATTAAATGCTTAATACAACAGAGCATTCTATTACTTCCTATTTATTATTCCTGAAATAGAGTATTCTATCACTTACAGTCTTTACTGTCACTATTCAGATGGCATGTATTATTGATTTATATTCCCCTTATTTGCTATAAGGTTCGATAATGATCCCTTCTTTCCCAGCGATGATTCTCCATTGAATGATTCTGATTTCTATATATATCTTGAAGTATCCAAGGGATGCAGCTTATACCTCTTCACCATCAACCAATGATACCGTTTATTATTATTAATCCCGAATATAATCACTCGTTTGTTATACTTTATACCTTTTCATTGACGTTAATTCCCACTTTTATTTGCTGACTGTTGAATGATGTCACATCCCTTCCAAGTTCTTTGCGAATTGTTTACCACAGATTAGTCATTCATTAAACAATCGAGAATTCTTGACTACTTTGATCGTAACCTTCAATACTGCGTGGTTGTGCCATCTATTTGGTAACATAATTACATCGTTCATAACGTTACATGAATGTTTCGGCTATCCCGTGTGTGAGACACAGCCGTACATGTGAGTATAGCCGATTATTAATTTGTTTATATATTTTTTATTTATAAATAAATGAATATTGTTTATATGTTTATTTAATAATTAATTAATATATCATTTATTTGCTATTCAGTATATATATATATATATATATATATAAATTCATTAATTAATATTTTATTTATTTGCTAATTAATATGTACAAAATGATATATTTATTAATTAATTATTTATTTAACAATAACATTGATTAACATATTCAATATATAACTATTTCATTATTTATTTATTTATCAAATTCTTATAATTGACAAGGGATATAACATATAACTGTTGACTTGGTGGTCAGCACCTCCTTGGAGATTCGTGACATGGCTTAACCGCCTGCTGTGGATCGGGTTAAATCTGGCATTTGTATTGGGCATTGACAGTTCGAGCTTTTGGTGCAACGGCAAATGATTCCAACAATTGGGTTCAGAGCCTTGGGTCACGGGTTCGAGTCTCCCTTCAGTGGGTGTTGAAGGCTCAGTTGGTGCTGAGGGGGAGATTGTTGACTTGGTGGTCAGCACCTCCTTGGAGATTCGTGACATGGCTTAACCGCCTCCCGTGGATCGGGTTAAATCTGGCATTTGTATTGGGCATTGACAGTTCGAGCTTTTGGTGCAACGGCAAATGATTCCAACAATAACCACTCCTTTGAACTGCTAAATCATGAATCTTATGAATTATTGGACAACAATTAATGCTAAGCTTGATCTGTACTGCTCCATCAAGTTGTCTCATGACCCTCGTAAGGGTATAACTCTAAGATCCATAGACTTCCAAACTATTTGGGAAACCATCCATGCTTAAGCATTATCTACATTATATTCTTTCTTTTTTTCAAAGTGCACGCTTCTTTCAAACAACTAAACTGCAAGTTCTTCACCATTGTTGGCATGCAAAGAATCTTCAACAATGGATACGTTAGCTCCATTTGGTTTTTCTTTGAGCTTTCCTTTTGTAACATTATCTAATATACTAACATGAAGATAATAGAATTATATTGTAACTACAACAAGATGAAAACATGAAAATACATGAGATCTTTTTTTGCATTTATATGTTTATGTTCTAGATCTAACAGGTGAATATTAAGAATCCAAAGAATAGAGAACATACTGGAAAGAGATTTTAAAAACAGTATTTACTTTTCTGACATCTGATTACAAGCTGAACATAAAGTAGGGTTTAGAGTCTACAGAGTCCTTTTAGTCTTTCTGAAAGCCAGTTCATGTCTCGGCTTGTTCTTCTTGAGGTAGAGCATTGTTAGGGTGCTTTTCCTCCAACCTTAGACCTAGTGGTCCCCTGTACACCTTCCTGACAGAAGTAGCCCTTCCCTTCATAAAGGAGTAGACACAAGACCAGGTCTAGTTGACATCTGAGCCTAGTGTATAGATACCTACACAACTCTAGTCAGTCACACAATTATAGAGCTTGCTAACTATGTATGACCCTTTGACTAGGTTATGTATCCGCTCATGGTAAATTGACTGGTGCAAGCAAAGCTTGCGCCACCTTGGCCAAAGGTTTCATTCATACTTGCCAGCATGTCAACGTGCAGTCAACTTCCACCCACCCTTAAGCAACTTTAGACTTGCATGCACTCATTTGGTTACAGATTCACTAATTAGCCTTTGGTTGACAAATGGCTTAAGGGCATGAACTAGCTGCATTCTGACCTTGACAGTTAATTGGTTCAAACAACCAGCTAAGAAGAACACTCATAATTAGGTATGTTTCTTAAAACAACTAAACTTCATCTTCTCTTAGGTGATTGGAAAAGATAGGTTGTTCTGAGTAAAAATCATTACTTGTGGTTTGAGCATTTTCACCATAGCATCTTGGTATCATTGACGCATTAATACTTAAATGAATTGGGATTGAGTTGCAGATCACAGTATCTGCTAGGTAACTTACATTTCAATTTTAGGCTCACACAACTAGTAGCAGTTCTTAGCATGAAATTTAACCAAGGAATGCATAGGGTTTAGTTGGACATCATTCTTCTCATCTTGCTCTTAAGCATGTGCTATCTCTGCACTCTGCATGCACACATGTACGTGTCATCTCTGCACTTTTATAAATACAATTTACTTAATTCATTCTGCACAACCCTCTTCACTCTATTGGTATAATTTTAACAATTCTTTGTAATGATACATCCATGAAGTTGGTTCTTTACATAAGTTTCTCATTGCTACAGATTTTCATACAGCCATTTCAACTTCTGAGAAAACTTGTTATTTTTCAAAGCCAAGCAATCTCAGGCCTTGCCCTCATAGAAAAGGACATCAAATAGACACTATTGAGTTCCATTACTGAGCCTTAATACGTCTTCCAGTAGTGAGTCATTAAGATTCTTTAAGAGAATTAAGAATTTAAAAATACCTCTGATTAATTCTTTTTCTTTCTCACAGTAAAGTTACAGAGACTCCTGCAAGAGTTAAGGGTTCCGTAATAAAGTATTTAATAGTTGTCATTTAGAAGATATTTTAGATTTTTAGTCTTTTAGGCAAGTTTTAGCTTTTCAGTTAGTTTCTAAATCATATGGAAACTTTCCTGTTGTCAGCTTTTTAGAAAGTGTTCATTTCATTTTCAGTTATTCTCTATATAAGGAGACTTCGTCTCCATATTTTAATTAATCTTTAATGAACATGGTATCAGAGCTTAGGCAGTTTTTAGTGAATTTTTTATAAAAATTCATAGCTTTTACCTGGGATACCAGCCTCCACAATAATAAAAATTGTCTTTTCCAAGTATTGAATACAGGTGCTTATATTCTTGGATTTCAAAATCAATTCCAAATTCTTTTTTCCAAGAAATAATTATTAGTTATAAGGATAGGATGCGCTTGAGAATGAACTCTAACTGATAAGTTGTTTTGTTGATTGAATGGAATACATTAGATGTATTTTATTTACACATGGACAGGCAAATATTTTTTACTTGCTTAATCATGATCTAGCAAGGAAGAACCTTATCACAATCATCAGATGAAAAGAGAGAATCTTCTGTGTAACATCTTATATTCTTGGTCCTTGGATGTTCTTAGCATAACTAGTTTATTTTTGATATATTTCCTAAAAATATAAAATATGTGTTTACTTTCAGGTGACATTTTAATTTCTCTTTGTCTGTGTCAATTTCATGTTATCAAGCTTTGAACAGTATTTGCACTGCTTAATTGGTTACAATTCTTTTTCAAAGTTATTGTTCTTTTTTTTTCCAACTTCCCTATTCTGGAATTGCAGAATTTATCGATTGGAATGAAGCTGTGGGGAGTTATCACAGATGTAAATGCAAAGGACCTGATTGTAAGTCTACCTGGTGGATTACGTGGCATTATAACAACAGAGGAAGCATCCGATCTTTTATTTGAGTCACAGGGAATCACAAAAAACAACCACCAAGATGTTGGAAGAAAGAAATCTTTGCATGGAAAAGAATCCAAAAATGTAAGCTCTAATGGCTGTTATGTCTTTTCTGTTGTTCTGTTATTTCCTGCAATATTTATACTTCTAACCTGTGTTTCTGTAGTTACCGAGAAAATAGAGAGGGAAGAGATATTTACTTTTAATACATCAATTTTTCCTTTTCACTTTCTCTTATTTCATTCGTAATAATCATTCTTGCATTTGTTTAGTCATTGTGCTATCATTTTCGTAAGCTTTTTCTATGACATGATATCTTTTTGTACTTATTGAGTTGCAGGGATTTGATAGATTGGTTTTAGCAGATCTTTTTTCAGTAGGACAGCTTGTTCCCTGTGTTGTTTGCAAATTGGAACATGTAAAGGAGGGTGCATCGGAAAGGAGTAAGAAAAAAATCTGGCTGTCTTTGAGACTCAGTCTACTCCACAAAGGTCTCACAATTGATTCTGTTCAAGATGAAATGGTATGTTGTCTATTATCACACACTGCTCAATAAGACAAACTGTTTGTAAATTGTTCTACACAATTAGATATGTAAGATACAAATTTTGTAATCCCATACCCACTTTTTCGGGTTTAATTACATTTCTGGAGGAAAAGGCACACATTAATATGTACTATTAATGCAACTATCCCTGCCGTGATGGGAAAACATAACATGATGGGAGTATTCGAATGAAACAAACTACTATATGAAATTTTCTGAACATTATCTTCTTTGACGGTTATTGTTTGACAATAATGAAATGTGTGCCTTAAATTAAAGACACTAGACTGCAAACTATTAAGCTATAATGTGAAAAACTTATTGACTGGAATATTCTGAATCTTTTTCTTACTGTGGCAAAATTCAAAGCCTAAATCTGCCAGTCTTCCAATTAGTTAGTGGATACCAGTATACATAAGTGGACATTGATGAAAGCACTAATATTATTTGTAATTTATCTTTTTTCTTCTAAGATCTACATAAGCGGACAAGAAAATATTGGTGTGTTGAAAATTCATCTTGTGTTGGTGGTGCATGACTTAAAGAGAAATATGGCCAAAATGAGATTCAGGTTGTGGCCGTAAGTCTTTGGTTTCATAATTATGAATGACTGTGCATACTTGTTGCTTTAATTAAACTCATGACATTACAAAATTCACCATAAACATTCTAGCAGGAGCTACTAAACACTTTTTATTGTTGACACTGGTAGCAAAAACTGTTGCTAGATCTGTCTAAAATGACAAGCCTTTGTGCAGGTTCTGAAGAGGAATATCTATGTACTGTATTCCAGCCCAGGAATTTTCGAAGACATAATTAACCTCTTATGTACTGGAAAGAACTTATTCCAACTCCATGGTATATCATAGCATTTATTATATTGTTTGTTGGGTCTATCCTTCTTGTTAGACTAACAAGTTACTAATCCATTGCCATGAGCACCTTTGAGTTATAATATGAGCTAGTGAACAATAATGCTGATGCAATTTTCAAGTGATAAGCCTGATTGATTCTAGTCCCTGGACACTATAATTTATGTAGAAAATTGATATTTTCTATTTTAGAATGCTAATTTCGCAAATATGATATTTGAGTTAGCAATTTAAATGCTTATTATCCAATTGCCAGTGAGCACTAAATGTATATTATTTAGGGTCAGAGGCTCATGAATAATAACTTGGGTATCTTGTGGTTTGGTTGAAGCAACATTGCGTTTCAGAAAAGTGTCCAAAGGAAGGACTTTGATATGTGGTTATTGTTAAGGTTGGTCCCATTTTTGCAAGTTTGTACTCTATGCAAAGTGTATCACAAAACACGAGATTGCAATGATGTGTAACCGAAGTGTATGTGCAACAATTAAAAAATATTGACTTAACAAATGTAACGAACATGGGATCTCTTGAAACATGCATTACACTTTCAAGTTTGGAACGATATGGAGGAAAATGTTCTTAAAATGTTTTGAAGGGGAGTTCTATAGTGATTTTGGAAAATAGATTGATAGTAAATGATAGGGAAGAACTCTAATTTATAATAATGGATGTAATGTCCCCAAATTATAAGTGTGCAGATTTTCCCTAGGTTACAATCTCTTATGTAAAACAAGTAGGGTTTAGAAATACGCTTCAATCTGATTGAAGCCTTGCAACACAATTAGGGTTTATTTATAATCATAATTCATAGTTAGATTCCTCTAATTAGAAATGCCATTTAGATCAAATTAATAGATTGCAACACCTAATTTTTAAGGTGACCTAATCATAGAAGTGATAAGGGCTTCAAATGATTGAACATCCTTTTTCCATGGTAGGGATGTGAGGATCAGTCAACATAGGGTGCCTCGAAAATCGATCCTTTCTAAGCCCAAAGGCAGTCCACTTGTCCCCTTTTGGCCCCATGGGGACTCCCTAGTCACAACCATGAGGTGGCGTGCTTGGAAAGGTGACCTCATCACTGTTCTCCCAATCATGATTACTTCACTTTCCTTACCAAGGTTAATTATAGCAGTTTGGAAATATACATAACGTCTTATACATACTTTCTATATTAAGTCATTACACCAGCAATATACCTATCATTGCTAAATAAGGTGATTATAAATTCATATTAGATCATTGATATATAAATGCATATTAGAAATGTCTATTTATATATATATATATGTTATCACTCATTATTATCTAGATCTCTATAATACACAAAGTCCAAACAATAATAATTACAGAAATACTCGCTATCCAATTTTTGTAGATAGATAGATAATTTTTTAACGTCCGCGAGGCTAACATAGCCTATGGGACAGCCCGTCAAAATTAAGCCAACTTTAGTAACTCAGTTCTTTTCTTTCGTGACTCGGTTCTTTTCAAATGATACTTTTACCAAGATATCAATAGTCTGAAGTTATTCTTTCTCTTGCCCTTTATATTTCTCCCAGCCGATGATGATTGAATGTGTTTGAGGCTTCATTTATACTTCTCTCTCTTAATGACAAGTCATATCTTTCTCATTCGCATCCTTTAAGGTTAAATCAGTTTATTATACCAATAACACTCTTAGTGATTGCTGGTAATTTTAGTTGGGAACTGATGTTCTTCAAGGGTGGCGTCTCTTGGCAATTCCACTTTAAGACTTGATCATTGCCATTAACCTTATAACTCGTGTTTCTTCTCATAAGTGATGACAATATCTGCTTATCATAATTGCTGTCCAATTAATGTCGATTAGACTTGTGTAGTTAGTCTCACCGATACACTTGTTTATTGTTTACAATATAGTTAGAGGAGCAATTATAATTGATTTCCTTAACACATGTTGTTATGATTGGTGAACATGACTAATCGGTCAATTAGTTACTTCCTTTCTATATCGATTTTTCTGATTGCCACTCAAGTTGCTGTAATATATAAGTCGATATTTTCACCTAATTGATACTTGATGCCACCTCCTTCCGTTGTGAATGCCTTAATTGATTACTTGTATGAATTGCTGACTCTCTTTGCTTGCTTCGATGTTTATCTAATACTTGCTGCATATTAATCTTAATCGCTGTTTATTAATATGTCCATGCTGTTTGTGAATCTATCCTTGACAGCACCTTGATAGGAAACTAAATGCAATATGAGCTTAATGAATCTCATTATTGTTAGTTGTATGTCGACACATCCATGGATAGGAGTCTTGTTTTGTTAGTTGATTATTGTGACTGCTAGCGCTGAGTGTTTGAGTCCCTATGTAATCACGATTATTAAGTTTGACTCTCTTATCCGATCGTGTTCCTTTCATTAAGAATGGACTGCTGTTAATTGCTCCTTGAGTCTCTTAAACATTTTTTGTTTGACGTTTCATAGCTAATCAAGTTGCTGAAGTGCCAGCTAGATAGAACAAAGCTTCCTTGTAGACTAGTGACACAGGATAATAATGATCGTTTTATCTCTTCTACTGTCTATCAAGTATTTCTCAATTGACTTTACCGATCATAGTCAAGATATGCTTTGTCTTGAGGGTATCGATGAAGTTCAATAGTGGTATGAAGTTGCTTGTAATCATACTTGATATCCTTTAACTGATATATCTTAGTCCTTAACCATCATCAATAACATATCTAACTTCTTTATGTAGGATCTTTTGATACATTTTTGCAATTTTGCCTCTCCAAGAGACTTCACAAAATTGAAATACTTGACTTGACATGATAATTAGGGTTTCAAACAGGGGGAACATGACAATGGATGATGTGAAAGCCTAATCATTCCATACCTATTATGTGGGCCCCATTTTATATTAGTGCCTTGTTTTACATATTAAACTATATAATTCCTAAGGATGGAAAACCACTATTCACATTATAAAATATGAGCTCCATAATAAAATATCTCGTTGAACGTTATGTCACAAAATGTGTTGTATTTAAGGACACAATATATGTTATCCTCAGGACGCATTGTCCACAATGCTAGAGGACCAAGTCAAAGTTATCTCATGCATCTTCTTCTTCCTCTTCTGTTTTCTTTGATTTGAGATGATCATATGCACAATTTGATCGTTTGGAAGACTTGAGAAGGATCTTATTTGATGAACTTTGTGAACTTGTTCCATGTACTCAATTGTAGATGATCAAAGAGGTTAAATGAAATCAAGAAAGACAGCCAATAAATCTGCAATATTCAATGTTTAGTGAACATTTACATTTACATGGATGTTCATTGCTAGTTGTGGTAATGCAGAAAATACTTGTAGAAAATTATTGAGAACTGATTGAAGACAAGAAATCATTACTAACCAGTGGCATTTTTTGGGGAAGAATATTCAAGTTGAAAATTATTGAATACTCATTGAAGACCCAAGAAACTAATATTGATCCACAAGTATTACTATGGAATAAGATTCAGGTTGAATGCTCTGCTACATCACTTGCGTCACCAGATTCAATCATCTTTATCTCCTTATCCTTTTTAATTTTTCCATTATTGGTTTCATATTCTTAAACAATTTTATCATGGAGGACAAGGGACTCAAACAAGAGAAGTTTAGATTTTCATAACCTTAAGAGGATACATACATATTGTGCAATACCATTATTACTGGATTCCATCTCTGTTTTTTTTTGCATAGTATGTTGTAGGTTGTCTAATACGTAGTGCTTACATGTAGCCCTGTGATGTGTTTAATTGATGTAGCCTCTTGCCAAGACTATGTTTAGTGCCCGTTTCCCTTTGTGAACATATCACAGGACCAAAAGAAGAACATCTGTAATGGTGCCTCTAATTTCATGAGAAAGACTTGGTGTGATGGTAAGCCACTCATCAATTTCCCTAAAAAAATGTAGTTCTACTCTAGATTGTTCCGTTTGGTCATATGTTTGGTTAGTGGAGGGAAAGGGGCACAAGATACTATATAGGTGAGAGGTTTTGTTTGTAGCATTCGCTTCATAGGCATATATGCCTTATGTTGACACCACATATTAGATATAATGGTAGGTTATATGGAAATGGCAAAATGGAATCGTTGGAATAGTATTGTATCACCAAGGCTTACAAATTACAATAGCCTTCTTGTCTCTTGCATATGGTATAATTGGTTATGCGATTCACCAAAGGAAGAGGAGAATCATCTATTAAAATAATATTGTTATATCTGGTTTATAATGGTCAATCAGGATAGTTTTTAGCAACTTACTTTAATTCTTTAGTTAAGCTCTTATCCTTGGCTTTCTAAGTTGTCAATCTTATCCATTATGGAAAGATCTTTGTAATATCTTATTTAATGAGACTTTCGCTCCTTAGATTATTTATCGAATATCTTGATAATCATTCTGTCATTACATTTTGTAATATGGTATCAGCACTCAGGTTTTTGAAGAACCCTCGAGTTGGGTGACAGAATTTATCAAAAGGGTTCATACAAATTTGTATGGTGCTGTACGGATCTAACAAGGAAAATTCTAAGATTTCTCTCTTGAAATTTTGGCAACTTTAGCATATTTTCATTAAAATTCAAGGTTATCATTTTGGCAGACTTTTGATGGATTTTTTCAAACTAAAATCAAGGGTTTGTTTGCTAGGAAACAATGTGACATGTTTCTGAAGAATCATGGCAACATTCTACACCATATCATGATTTTTCTTTCCATACAAAATTGCATGACATTTTATATAGCGTTCTTGATTAACTTTTGTAAAAACAATTGTGGATTGTTGCTACGTTCTTGGCCACGCCTGTTCTGCATCTGTTTTTGGACAAGCTTTCCTAAAAAACTAAGTTACCGGTTCGAGTTCGATTTGAAGTTCGGGTTCGAAGAACCAGTTTGAAGTTCGAGAAAATTTTGAAAAGGGGTTTGGGTACGGGTTCGATAATATATGAAAGATTTAAAAAAAAATATATTTATACATATTTATGAAGCCTAGAAGCATGAGTTAAAATTAGAATGTCACATAGTATCATAAAAACAACATTTAAACAACAAAAACACCATAAACTTATAATCATAGCATCATGAATCGTGATCATACCATCATATACTTCAAGTTCAACATCAAAGATTCAAAACATTAAAACTAAAATTATCATAACATCAAGTTCAACTGTTCAAGTATCAATAATATCATTGTTTCAAACTTTCAAGTTCAACTAATGAATTAAAAATCAGTATTCATCTTCATCTTCCTCTTCATCTTCATCTTCATCTTCATCTTCAACATTAGTTGACTCAGCAATAGAGTTAAGGCCAATGGGATCAGCAGCAGCAACAATAGTATTGGCGTCAAAATCTGCAAAATCATCTAGTGAAAGCCGAGAAGTGGAAGCATCCAAGTCCGCAACCTCTGCATTTACATCCCACCTCTTCATGTCCCCTTCTTTGTATTCTTTAGTCTTGTGTGAGAGAAGGCGCAAGTTGTAATGCACAAATACCAAGTTCTCTACTCTTTTTGATTGCAATCTATTGCGCTTCACTGAGTGGATGAAAGAATATGTGCTCCAATTTCTTTCCGATGCAGATGAACTAGCAACCTATGAAGACAAGACAAGGTAAGCAATTAAAATAAAATTATAAAAATTACTTGCTAGTCATGAAGATCAAGTAAATTAAACATAAAACTTACTTGTGATATGATTTTTATTGCAAGGGGCTGCAATGTTTGGAATCTTTGGCCATGGAGGTACCACCAACTATGAGCATCCTTCCTAAACCGATGATGAAGAGCATCATTACGTAGACCTCTTGCATTCACAAACTCTATGAACTCATCCGTAATCATATCTCTCAAATCATCATCAGGAAAGAATCTTTCAAATGCTGCCTTGTATCCATCAGACACTTCTAAATCTCTGTAGGGTGGTAGCCTTCCTGGTAGATCAAGATATTGGTTGCTATAATAAATGGGCGTCAATGCATAGGCAAACAAATGTAGAGGTGTGGTCATTTTGTTCCACCGTTCTACAATAATTGTTTGCAATTGTTTGAAGAGGGTCTCTTCGGGATCTTGCTCTTTTTCATTTACAATTTGCTTGATCTTCTCAAGCGTTGAGTCTATGCCATCATAGATCTCTCCAAGGCAAGGCCTATCCATGTCAGCGTACCTAAGCATGCTCATAATGGGCTCGGTGAACTTAATGATATATTCCACACGTTCCCACCATAAGTCATCCAATATCCTACTCTTTATTGAAGTTGCCCTCTCAGTGTTGCTTTGCTTCCATATAGCCCAATTGTTGCTGATTACCATACTGCAAAGTGGCTCTTTCATTTGCATAAGTCGTCTCAAGACGATTAAATTTGATGAAAAACGAGTTTCAACAACCTGTAACATAAATTAGAGCAAAAAAATACAACTATTAGATACATGCTTTATAAAAGAATACACATTACATAATAAAAAAAGAAAAATCAGAAATTCACTTACCTTCATTAACTCCAAACGTGAGAACATTTTGAATATTTCTTGAGTCATGTGATGGTTTGTGATGAACATCTGGATGTCCTCAGCCTCTGCTTACACCTCCTTGATCCACCCAATTGTGTTCCCAATCTTTTGTAGCATAAGATTGAGTGAATGGACTGCACAAGGTGTCCAAAAGATATGAGAATATCGCTCTTCAATCAACAAACCAGTAGCTCTACAATTCTTTGCATTGTCTGTTATGACTTGGACAACATTACTAGCACCCACTTGTTCAATGGCAGAGATGAGAATATTAGCAATAAATTGCCTATCTTTTACTTGTTCCTCACAATCCACCGCTTTCAAAAACATTGCCCCTTTAGGGGACACCGCTAGGACATTGATCAAGGGACGGTTTCTACCATCTTTCCACCCATTTGAAACAATTGTTACCCTTGTCTCGATCCATGAATCTTTTATGGGCTTCAATTGATCATCAATCCACTTGACCTCATTATCCAACAAGGTGGTTCGTATTTTCTCAAAACCGGGGCCCTGATACCCTGTTGGAGCTGCATTGGCACTTCTCAACATTTGTCTCTAATATGGAGAGCGAGCAACATTAAAAGACAACCCATTTGCAAACAAGCATCTTCCCACATCAATGTCGGCAATTTCCCGACTTTGATTTTTAAATGCAGTTTCTAGAGGTCCCTTTCTTTTGTGTGGAAGGCCAAGGGGTTCTGTTTCAGGCTCATGGGTAGCTGTGGTAGTAAAATATGGGTGGTCTTCTATCACAACATTTGTGGGGGGTTGTGTTACCCTTGCTTTTTTTTTATTTTTACCTCTATTGCAAGTGCCATCAGCTGAAATTTGTCTACGTTCTTCTCTCTCTTCTGCTGCCTCATGCTCTTGAATATGCTTCAGTACAGTTTCATTGGGTATAGGTACACCTCTTTTTCCAAGGCATTTCTTGACTCCTCTACTAGAGTATCCACACAAATGGCCTACTACACGAAAATATGAGCTATTTCTTTCTACATCACAACCCCTACATTTCCAACGGAATGAACCACCTCCAGGAAGGGCTTTTATGATATCAACCTGTTTCCACAAAGGAGAATTAGTGTTGGGTTCTATTCTTTGTTCAGTATTGCCTACCGAGGATGAGGTAGATGCCATTGTAGTTCCTTTTCCTATGGGAAGAAATTTCAAATTGTATACATATTTATTATTCAATATAAAACTTAAAACTTTAAAGTTTAAAAGCAAGAGAATGAAAGATAAATGAAAAAACTAAAAAACTTAAACAAAAACAAAAAACAAATGAAACAATAACTTACCTCTACTCATTGTAAGCTTGCAAAGGTGTACGTATGAGGCACAAACTCTTGAAGAAAGCTCACAAACCAATCTTGAAGAATCTTGCTGAAGTCAAATAGCCTACTTGCACACAACAAATGATAATGAGAGGCACAAATTAGGCTTTCATAACGAACTTTTAGGGTTTTGGATGCCAAAAAATGTTATTTTTTTGCAAATTTGGTCACTTAAGTGACGTCCGGTTGGCGAAGTTTGCCATAGTTCGTATGGGGTTCGCGGTTTTTGTTTGTGGTCCGCCCGGGTTCGAATGGTTGGACCCCAAGTTCGAACTGGGTCTGAAAATCCGGACCCTACCCAGACTCATAGGCGAACGGGACCCGAACTTCGAACCGGTTCGAATTGGGTCCAGTTCGGAGGGGGTAGGGGCGTACCCTGGTAACTTAGCTAAAAAATCATTGCTTTCAAATTGTGTAGGGTTTCCTTCTCATGTGACTAGGAATTTTTCGCAATGGCCCAAGGTTTTTTCAGCCAAAAAAAGGCCTGTACTGTTGATCAGGGTTGTCTTTGATTAAGGTCCAAGGATTCCACATAATGCACGCCAAAACTTGTCAAGAATCTTGCTAGGCCTTTTGCTTCTTGATAGCAACAGCTAAATGTTTTATGCTCTAGAGTATCTAAGGGAGGCCAAATCTATCTTCAAATATTTTCCAATTTGCAATCTTGAGACTTTTTGCTGGAAATGGCATGAAAAATAACTGTTGAGTTGCCATCAATACGAATGACTTTGATTCAAGTGCTTGTGCTTTAGCTTCATTTTGTTTTATTTACTAATTTTCTTGAAGCAGCTTGGACCAAGAGTATGGAAGAGTCTTGATAACACAACTAGAACTTGAAATTCGAGGATTTCCTCATGAGCTTCCATCAAAGTTCATTTTTGGAAAGCCAAAAGGAGGAATCTGTGTGATTCCAAAAGTCCACAAGAGGGCAATATTTATCATACTCCATATAAAAGTATATAATAAATATGAAATGTGTGTTATATGTTTGATATTGCTGATGTCAACTTTATAATCAACATGATTGCAATAGCATCATGGCTGTCCATGTTAGTCGGCACCATAGAACTTGTATAAGATCCTTCATTTATTAGAACCTCCAAGATGCACATTTCAAATGTATGTTACCCTTGATTAACCCTCAAACAGATGAGTTATAGATTAAATTAACTATGCTTCGCTGAGTTTCCGGAACGAGGGTACTTACTTTTGGACCAATTTTTAGGAGATGACAGGGGAAGACTAATTTAGAGAAAAGGAGAATTTTAAAAAATATAGAGAAATTTCAAATATGCATATCATAACATTGATAAAACATTCATCATAGACATTTTGGAAGCTTAATACATAGCATTAGACTTGAATGGAGATTTCGCATAAGAGTCGACAAGAAAATTAACAAAGCTCAAATTCTTTCATTGCATACTCTGTAATTAGAATTATAGCAAATATGCCCAATGACTCCAATTTCAACTATGAATTGACAAACTGTAAACAATAAACGTAGAAGTCCATAATCAGCTGTCCATAATAATGTCAAGATAGAACTAAGAAAATATATAGCCGTCCATAAAGAACACATGGTAGGTGTATAGACTGAGAGTTTGAATCAAAATCATAGCTTAATTCGAGTCACTGCTAGTATGAAGGGTTGCCTCAACCAACGAACCCCAACCAATCTTAGAGGTTTCTACTACAAGATTGACATCCCAATGTAAGGCTAGTGTGTGACGATACTCAGGAGTTCGCCGATATTGTAGCCGCACTGCACTATGAACAACTACTAACCTTTCCAATCATCTAGAGGTAAGGTTGTTCCTCTTTATTGATTGGATGAAGCTATATATGAACCAAATTCATGCAATAGAGGAATTGACAACTTATGAAAGAAGATGAATGATAAGTACTCTCCTCTTTGGTGCATCCCTACCATGCCACGTCCACCATGCAATAGGGTCGATTTGAGCTAGTGTAGCTCTATCCGTACTTGCCTCTAGTTTGCAAAAGGTTGGACATGAAGATTGGCAAATGGAAGCAACTGTGTGTGAAGTTTAATAGATTTAGCTGTAGTATACATTTTTGTAAGGGCCTTAAAGAAGCCACCTTTCACCTCTTGATCACTAGATGGAGCCACTCTCACAGGTCTTGGTGCGTACCATTTGGGATTGAGAGCACAGGCTGCCATATTAAGTGGGGTCTGTGTTGATGTTTTGTAGCTTCAGTCAAATAAACACTATGAGTCAATACTAGTGAAGATATGTATATATATTTAGTATATATGAGATGTATATATATACTTAAATATATATATGTATATTTATATTATTATGTAAATATTAGAGAAATTAATATAATACTCAAGATATTATATATATGTATGTATATATATATATATAATCATAATTGTCATTATATTAATTACATAATAATGAATAGACATGTCCCATGAAGGGACATGTCTCTTCTTGGCTTATTCTCAATCTAAATGCAAGAGATTGTTGCATTTGGAAAACACATACAATCGGGAGTGCTATTACATTTGCAACGATCCTTAAAACCTTAACATGGTATCAGAGCCAAGTTGTAAATGTAAGATAGTAGTTTGTTGATGGTGAATGTGTGATTGTCTTAGAAAATACAGTCTCAGTACGAGGACCATATATCACAAATAAACTGTTGGATTTTGCTGAATTTTGGATATGTTGGTGACAAACAAATTTAGAAGAATCTCACTGAAGCGATTGGCGAGAAAGTGTCGAGTTCAAAAGTTATGACCGACTGTGTACAGATCTATGTGAAATATGTAAAAGAGCGAGGTTCCTTCTTTAAAAGCCTAACCGCTTGAAGGGAGATCTGATAAGATTGAAGGTTGTCATAGTGTATAGAACCTTTGGTTATTCAAGACAGGTCATGTGAAAATTTTTGGTAATGTTCGAGAACGACGACATCATTCTGTGAATTTGCTTGATATTTTCTATATGTGCTCACCTTACAGAATGAAATACTTGAAATTTATAAAACATAAGTATTCCATGTTTTATAATGCACATAATTTTTTTTAAAGTTTGTAATTCATGTTATACTATTGGTTAGTAAATTCTTGTATGCTTCTATCATTGGTATTTTTGGTCGAGATAGTTTAGTGAGCTATTTGTAATCTCTCTCTGACATACCTTCAGGATGGAAGCACAAGAAAATTGCATTCTAGGGCGAAAGAACTTAATGCTTGCAAATGAATTGATGATTGAGACTAGATGAAGAGGGAGTCTGACATTTCAAAAGAAGACAAAAGGTTGATACAAGAACTTGAGCTTCAGAGGGAACAGATAGAGGATATGGTTAAATCAACTTTTGATAATCTTGGTTGGATTGATTCAGAGGGAGTAGTCCATACTGAGACGGATTCTCCAATGATCAAGAATCTATAATAGTTAGAGGACTAGGAATCATGAATGCCGTTTGGACCCTTTGTAAATCACGAGGAAGTGATGACTTCCAAATGATTATTACTTGTATTTGTAAGAGTTATTGAAAGGTGACGATCTTACAATAACTTGACCTTCTATTGTGATAGACATCATGTGATGGCTGAAACAGATCACAATAGATGATTTCCTACATGGTCGATTCAGTTCCTTAAACAGACCATTGACCTTCTATTGTGATAGACATTGTGTGATGGCTGAAACAGATCACAATAGATGATTTCCTACATTGTGTATTCAATTCCTTAAACAAACCATTGACCTTCTATTGTGATAGACATCGTGTGATGGCTGAAACAGATCACAATAGATGTTTTCTTGCATGGTGGATTCAGTTCCTTAAACAGACCATTGACCTTCTATTGTGATAGACGTCGTGTGATGGCTGAAACAGATCACAATAGATGTTTTTCTGCATGGTGGATTCAGTTCCTTAAACAAACCATTGTCCTTCTATTGTGATAGACATCGTGTGATAGCTGAAGCAGATCACAATAGATGATACCTTTCATTAAGGATACATTACCTATGAATTTTTTTGAGTTATGGTGAATATCATGAGACTTGATATTCTTGGTCAGACCATATCTTTGATATCATATTGAGGTGATATCTAAAACATTTTTGAGTTATGGTGAACATCATGAGACTTGATATTCTTGGTCAGACCATATCTCTGATATCATATTGAGGTGATATCTAAAACATTTTTGAGTTATGGTGAATATCACGAGACTTGATGTTCTTGGTCAGACCACATCTTTGATATCTTATTGAGGTGATAACTAAAATATTTGTTGAGTACTTGGTGGACATCACGAGACTTGATGTTTGTAGGCCAATACTTTGAGTACATGGTGAATATCATGTGACTTGATATTCTATGGCTATTACTCCTAATATCATGAGATGATATTCTTATGAATCTATGAGTTATGGTGAATATCATGTGACTTGATATTCCTAGTCGGACCATATCTCTGATATCACAGTAAATGATATCTTTTGATCCTAATCATGTGTTTAATCTTCCCTGGCTAAGAGGGAGTGTTGATGTTTTGTAGCTTTAGTCACATAAACACTATGAGTCAATACTAGTGAAGATATATATATATATATATATATTATTATTATGTAAATATTAGAGAAATTAATATAATACTCAAGATATATATATATATACATATATATATATATATACATATATATATATATACATATATATATATATATACATATATATATATATATATATATATATATATATATAATCACAATTGTCATTATATTAATTACATAATAATGAATAGACATGTCCCATGAAGGGACATGTCTCTTCTTGGCTCATTCTCAATATAAATGCAAGAGATTGTTGCATTTGGAAAACACATACAATTAGGAGTGCTATTACATTTGCAACGATCCTAAAAACCTTAACAGTCTTCATAATGTTCCACTGTCGCGTTACAATGGGCCTAAGATGCTCCTCATAAAATCCCAAAGTAGGGTCCTTGCCATGAATCACTCACTTGATCAGCCTAGGCATGCTATCAAAGGTCTCATCAATCTCTCCAAAGTTAGGAGAGTTAGTATCAACATATCCAATTGCTCACACAATAGGCTCAATGGAGTAAATATATCTGCAAGTGCAAACTAGTTACAAGTTAGAAACATATATTTATCATTTAATTATAAAATTAACATTTTAAAAATTAAATTTTCAATAAGAAAATCAGCAATGCCATTTTTCTTACCTCATTGTGGACCACCATCATGATCAAAGATTTTTTGCTTCACACTTCTTCCCTCTGGTGTGTTGTCCTCGTGCCATCTACCCCATTTTGCATTGCCCACCATAGATTGTAGATCCTCTTGGACTTCAAGCATCCTCTCTAACAAAATAAAGTAACTAGTATATCTAATCTCCATGGGCTTGACGAATTCCTTTTTCAAAAATGTCCTAAATAACGAAAGTGAAGTGTGATGGTAGCAAATGAACATTTGCACATCTCTAGCATTTAAAACCATTGCCTTCACTTGATCAATTTTTCCAGTGTCCTTCAAGGTATTGTTCAATCACAATGCATGAACGCAACATGGGGTTCCAAAAATGTGCTTATAACGACTCTCCACCATCAATTCAGCTAACTTACACACATGGGGTGAATCAGTCACTACCTGCACAATATTAGAGGGTCCAACCTCTTTTATGGCATCTTTCTAAATCTGAAATTGAAAGGCTGCATCCTTCCTTTTTACCGAATAATCTATAGCTCTAGGAAAATAGGAGGCTGCTGTGCTAGTGACAATAAGATTGATGAGTGGCTGATGATTGATATTGGTCCACCCATCCATGATTTTGTAGCATCCATCCCTCATCCACATATGTCTCATATTCTTCATCAAAATACTCACCTTGGAGTACTTTCTATCGATAAGGGTGGTGCATAGCTTAGTTTCTCTAGGTGGAACAAATGAGGGACCAACAGCATAGACATCTTTGAACATTTGCTTAAAAAATGATGACCGTGAGACATGGAATGGTATGAACATTTGTTTAAAATATGGTGAACGTGAGACATGGAATGGTATAGGATGAGCATAAAGAAACTTAGCAATATATGCTTCGGCCTCATCTCATGTTTTCATGTTAAACAAATCAACAACATTAGTAACTCTTTTAGTCTTCTTTCCTCTACTAGAAGTGGCACCCTCTCCCTTATGAGAAGCATCGTCCATGGATCTTGTAGTCATTGACACACTAGGCTGCAAATTCTCCATTGGAGTCCCTTTACTGCCTCCCTCTCCGTACACAATCTAGTTGCCTCAGTTTTCCTAGCTTGTGTTGCTTTTTTGCAACCTTTCACCCTTTTACCACCTATCCGCAAAAGATGGCAATAGACCCCTCAATGTCTGCCATACTTCTAGGTCTGGTTCATTGAGATCTTTCTTCCATTTCAACTTCAACATTCTGACCATCACTACTCCCACCACTGCTCATGATTTTGTTTTTATAAGAATGTCAAAGAGAGTTGCAAGTTTAAAAATTAAAAAATATAAATTGACAATGCCCTTGCTATGTGTTGAAAATCATGCAAAAAATCTTGAAAAAAATCTAAAACAAATTGCAAAAATAAATGCAAAATGAGAAAGCTTCTTCTAGCAGAGTAGATTTGATGCCAAAACCTCCTCTTTCAACTGCTGTTCACTCCTTGACCAACTGCTCCTCCTCTTGCTGCCCTTCTCCTCCTTTGCAAATGTAAAAATGATGTCTTTTACTTCTCTTTTGTTGTTTAATGCTTAATTTAGGGTTTGTAATTATGCAGAAGGTGTGCTCTCTATGAGAAAATGGGTTGGCTTTGCATGTCTATGGCTGTATCATCCTCTGTGCTGCTGCAAGACGATCCAAGGAATTTTGACCGTTCATCACTTTTACCTATTTTTTTGCCATCATAAACTTGATTTTATCCGCCACTATTACCCTTCGCCAATTCACGGCTCGGGAAACATGCAACTACTTATTGTGTTTTACAACCCTCTCATTGGCCTCCATTCACTTTTATTTTGTTGCCCACGGGTTCACTTGTTTTAGCAGTCTAATATTTTTTTCCACATTTAATATGGTTCATGTTTAATTAAAAACTTAAAAAGTTATTTATTTTAAAATTTAAATTTAGATATTTTTATTTCTTTTATTTTCTAAATATAAATTTTTATATATTTTTATTTGTAAACATAATTTAAACTAGTCAATTATATAATTAGAAATTTTTAAATAGTATATTTTATTTTTTAAGATTATTAAATAAATATAATAATGAAATAATTAATTATATGTTTAACACTTTAAAAAAATTATTGTTATTAAAATATTAATATTATAGTATAATTATAACATTTTAAAGTAATAAATATAATTTATGAATAATTAACAATATATTTAAATTTTATATTCTTATTTATCTAAATATATTTAATTTAAATTTATATTATATGCTAGATAATATATATAATATATTAAGCATATTATATTATCTATTATATATATATCTATGTTATATATCATACTATACAATATCAAAACAATATATATATTTTTTTATATGTCGGGAAGTTATATTTTATAAAGGGATTGATTACAAATGTTTTGAGTTATTAGATCACCAACCATGTTTCAAAACCATCACACCCATCCAAATGCTCAAAAAGGATATGCCATACAAGTCATGGCAACTTCTATATCAAACAAAGACCCTTACCCTCGTAGGCCATACGGTTGCATTGAGGACACCACCATAATAGACTCCTCTATAAACCGCAAGAGCTGCATAGTGACCAAGAGTTGCCAAAATAATCCATAGGGCAGACAAGATTTTTCAAATACACGTATTTCCATAGGGCCTTATTAAATACTAGCAGTTGCATTTTTTTTTGGAATGCAACAATAAGCCGATAGTTTAGTAGTTGAATTTTGCATGTTTTTAGGAAACTGACAGTTTGTATCAACAGTATGGCAGATTAATTCTGATAATATAATTGTCTGCTTTGTTCAGCCCATTATAAACCTATGTTTTAGGTTAGCTTTTTTACTTAGAAAATTTGTATGAAACAATACAAATTTGAGCAGCGTAACATATTCCAGTATAGTTTTCTCTTTTTCTTACAAATTGCCAAACATCGGAGGTATTTCAGATAGCGTTGAGCAAGGATGTAATTTAAGCACACACAACCACATTGATGCTACTCAATGTTGTCTGGAAGCTTTATCAACTTCAATGATCTCTGAACAACCTTCCAAGTGCATTCGGTATAACTCCTTACATCAAGTTCTTTTATGGAAGATAGATTGCCAATGTTTGCTGATAATGGAATGTCTGCTCTGAGCTCCGAACAACCTTGTAGGTGCACATGAAACAAAGATTTAAGTTTGTGGAAGCTATCTGGGAGGCTTTTCATCTTTTTACAAGACCTTAAATAAATCAATTTCTTTGATGGAAGATAAATTGGCAATGGTTGCTGATAATGGAATGTCTGGTTTCAGCTCCGAACAACCTTGCAGGTGCACTTTCTGGAAGTTATCTGGGAGGCTGAGGCTTTTCATCTTTTTACAAGTGCTTAAATAAATCAAGTTCTTCCATGGAAGATAAATTGCCAATGTTTTCTGATAATGGAATGTCTTCTTTCAGCTCCGAACAACCTTGCAGGTGCAAGTGAAACATAGAATTAAGTTTCTGGAACCTATCTGGGAGGCTTTTCAACTTTTTACAAGACCTTAAATAAATCAAATTCTTCCATGGAAATGGAATGTCTGCTTTCAGCTCTGAACAACCTTGCAGTTGCACGTGAAACAGAGATTTAAGTTTTTGGAAGCTATCTGGGAGGCTTTTCAGCATTTTACAAGACCTTAAATCCAACTCCTCCAAGCAAGACAAGTCCCCAAAGATTTCAGGCAATGGAACTAACTGAAAGCATCCTCTTAACTGCAGATAATAGAGAGATTGGAGTTGACCGAAGCTGCCTGGAAGGCCCACTAAATTAAAACAATCTCTAGAATCCATCTCTTGCAAGAAAGATAGATCACCCAATGTTTCCGGTAGTATTTTGATGCTTGAGCAGGATACCAATTTTAGCTTGCACAAGTAATTAAATTGGCCTAACTGGGGAGGAAGGTCCCTCGAGTTGATCCATTTGCTTAAATCTAGCTCTTCCAAGAAAGACAAGAAGGCAAATCCCTGAGGCAATCTATCAAGATGAGGAGAATCGATCAGATCTAAAACTGCATCCCTAGAGGGAACTTGGTCGAATCTGAAACCCCACTCGACTATGGAAGCTGAATATAATGTGCCAACTGCGCCTGGTGTTTGTTTTATAATCAGTTGTGGGTAAATACATCAGCCACTATAGAGCAATTTCATAAAGCAATTAAGTGTAAGATGCTCTGCTTTAAATTGAATTTCAGATTCGCCTTCAGAAAGCCAAATCCCTTTGATTTTCTGAGACCACATATAACATGTATTCAGAAATTCAATTAACAATACTTAACATATATCAAACTACAAACATACGTATTGTGATTTAAAATTTTTTCTTTTTCATATTTTTTCAAAAAGTATTATATAGAGCCTTACAATTTAGTCTCCAAAATTTTAGATCCCTGTGAAAATTTAGAAGCTAGAGAGGTTTGATAGTACAATCCATATTTAGAATAATTGCATATATATAGTGATGCAACACACACAAAGCGGGAAAAAATCTGCATACCCACCATGACTACTGCAATGCTCAGAAGATCCACCATAGCTTTCTTTTCACATGTTCTGCTATTTGAACCCTCATTTTAGCTGAAATCCATTAAGGTAGCATGGATTTCTGCTAGTGTTGTATGTTATGGTGTGGTCATTGTCATGTGTTGAGGTAGAAGTTGATTGTTCTGTCCATAAAAATGTATACATTTAGGAGGATTGTTCGCAGGCAGTAAAAGTGGTATCATAGCATATACTATTCACTGTCTGGGCAAGTCCTTTATCTTGGTTAATTGTGGTAAGTTCAAATATTTTCCATTTTTTGCTAGAAAAACAGCATAAGTAGAGCTATCAATAAATAGCACAATCAAACATTCAACATAAGCAGAGCTCTCATGACTACAAGAAATCATCTAGCAGTGAATTATAAAATAACAGTTTTTTTTTGTAATAATTATATGTCAACAGGGTCTGAACATTTAAACAGAGTGTAGGTGGAATTTCAACTCACAGTATTTCCCCCTTGTTGAGAATCTATGGAGATCATTATATCTGTTGCTGCTTCCTGTACAGTTTATAGATAAAAATGAGTAAAGAGGACCAAGTTTGAAGCCTACTAAAGTTGAAAGAATACATTGATTTTACTAAAGTTGAATATGATATCTAAGTAGAACAGGTAGGCACAGAACGAGGTCTATTGAATATGGAATAATCGATTCGAGAAATTTGTTTCTTTCTGGAGAGGGTTTCACAAGACAAACCCCCCAAAAATGATTGAGTAGTTTATCTCTTTATAATTTATATTTATTCTGTTCATTACAGTTTGCAATGTATGTTCATCGTCTCATGCTGATTTCATTAACATAGAGAGCGTAGTAGTGGTGCAGAATTTAAAGTACGCAACAAATGTAAATAGATTTTATATGAAATGCAAATTATTTATTTTCCACACCTAATATTTATTTATTGCTTCTTTTGAAACTATAATGCTTATTTCAAGAGAAATGATATTATATAGCTAGAGCAAATTTTAGTGTATTTAAAGTAAAGTTTTTTATTTTGAAATCCCATTGTTTATTTACAGGTACAGACCTATTCATACTTCTTCTTTTGAAAGTTGAATGCTTACTCGAAGAGAAATGATATGATATAGCTACATAATATATCTTCATATATATGCATATGCTATACAATTACAGATACATAAGCTTTAATTTGCTAAAGTAAAGCTTCTACTTAAAATAAGATTTCAGTGGCAAAATTTCTTCGCCACAAGTCGATACTATAGCTATAGCTTATTATATACCCCTGAAGATTCTTTGTTTTGTTGGAGACTCAGACATCCTCAAAATGATGCACAAACAATTTGGGTTCTCTGTTTTGTTGGAGACTCAGGCATCGTCAAAGTGATCCACAAACAAAAAATTATTTTCAGTCTTTATTTGCATCTGTGATACCTAGAGGGTAAAGCTTCTTTAAGACAACTCGGGCGATTTGTAGTAGCTAAATGCATCCTTCGTACCATATTTAAATGAGCATCGGTTCCATTCATGGAAACACAACAAAATGCATTCTATTGGATACAAGTCATTGATTGATTGAAGGCTATTTTTTCTGGTAAATTTGGAGTTGTCTATTAGTTCGTAAATATGCTAGTGTGTTTGAATTCTTCTAAAGGTAGAGATTTAAGACCTTAAAGTTGACTAAAAATCTATGTGACTGAGGTTGCTTACCTTGAACAATCACAAGAGAAGCAAATCGCTTCACAGTGTTTTAGACAAATCTAAGCACTGCTCTCGAATGATAGAGCCATCATTTGGTCTTACATGTGCAGTGGAGCTAAATCAGCAGAACTTAGGGCTCATGGAAGACAAATACTTGCCACACAGAGTGAGACACCAAAAATAAATATTACTATTGCCACATCAACTGCCATCCTTGCTATAATGATCATAAAAGTGAACTTTCTCGATATCATTGTTGAACCGGAGCTTTCTTCCTTTTCTAGGAAAAGAGGTCAAATTTTGTTAATAGGTTTGAGATCAAATTTGAACATACAACATTCGTATACGAGTAATACAAATGGAAGAGCGATAAATCAAGTATATCACAGAAGTAGTCCAGGCCAATAATCTTGTACCTCTTAGAAAGCAAGGTTGAATGTAGAGACATGTAGCGGTGCTCTGATGTTAATAAAAAGAGCAAGAAATGATGAATAGAATCTGCAAACCTTACTGAACCAAACAAATAGAAATTAAAGAAATATAAATCACATAACCTAGCATAATATCCTTGGTCTGTTTCTGCAAACCCCTACAGAATGAAACAGGAGGAAACATATTTTTTTTGTAACAAAAGGAAGATTCAATATGCACATACCTCTGCCAATACAAAACAACTCCCTGGATTCATAATGTTAGCGACCACTACCGCATATATACTTGTCCTTGGCAGTTTGCTCTGAGGCGGTTTTCTATGAGGGGAAGGACACCGTGCTGTTGGCAGAGCATAATGGCATAACCTTGGAGACCTGCCCATGTCTGCCAGAAAACTCCTAGGTGGCTGTGGGCCTTCAATGCTAAGCTTCTCGCTGGCTCAACCCTGCCATGTCTGCCAGAAAACTCCTCGGAGGCTGTGCGCTTTCAGTCCCAAGCTTCTCGGTGGATCCGGTTTGTTGGTGCAAACTCTGGCCGGTATCGGAAGAGGGCTTTCAGATGGCGGGAGTAGGCAGCCAGGGCAGCAGGATGACAATTTTCCGGCAATTGTGGGGGCTAAAAGCCCACACATATAACACCTATTGGCTTAAATATACATTATTCTATAGATATATAGATAATATTATATTTAGCTTATTAATTGATACTAGATATTATTTACATTTTATTAAATATTATATACAATTCATACATCAAATAAGTATTAATTATAATATAATTATATGATATTTAAATATTAAATGATGGATCAGCTAGCCATTTAGGAATAGGGTAAGAGCTAGAGAATGCTTAAGGGGTGAAGGACATAAGTGGAATAGGAGAGTACATCTATCATACAAAGAGGCTTTATATTCATCTCAAACTATCGATTTAATCATCAATTTTATTAATGTGTTGGCCGCAAAGTATAAAAAAGTTACCATTTCTTGCAATTCGTACTTTAATCAAGACAAGGGACAAATAAAGCAAGACAAGATAATATTTAAAGGATAATGATCAATGTTACATTTCTTTACCTAGAAAATAGAGCCTTGGCAAGACGATTAAATAAATCTGAGACATCCATTTTCGGTTGTTTTCATTCGTCACTTGCTCTTTACTTAGTTTTGGTTTGCTCCTTAACTTATGGTGCAAGTTGCAATTTCAACCTCCTGTCACACACCACCTTCCCACATTCCTCGTTACACGCTTCACACTTTGATCAAATGAAGAGTAGATGATTAAATTGAAAGCGATATCTATTTGCCTTGACAGTTGTTTGTGCTTAAATGGTCGGGTATGAAGCCCGACATAGAACACTTTACACCGGTTTCCTCGTTTTCTGATCTTTTACTTTGCCATGAAACGTGCCTGGAACAACACACAAAATAAAATACAAGCATAGATGGGAGGTTCTACTTAATTTTTTTCCTTACTAAGTTCCTTGCTCTGCATAAGGGATATAAAAACATTTAGATAATATGTAATTATGCCAACTTTTATACATATAGGAGAAACTTTAATTTTGATGGGTGATTTAAATATTATATAAGTGCATAGGAGATGACAAAGTATTCATATTATCTTATTCTTATCTATATAATAGAATATACTAGATAATAATAATATATAATAGAAATTTATATATTTTAAATATATTTAATTATATTTTATATTAGAACTTATTAAATATAAATTTGATATAATGTATAATATAATTATATTTATTATTATATTTAATAATATATTTTATTGTATTATATCATATCATAAAAATAATCGAACATAAATATAAATTATATGATTGTATTTAATAAATTTTA
Source organism: Chamaecyparis obtusa (assembly GCA_027943335.1). Classification (NCBI taxonomy): domain Eukaryota; kingdom Viridiplantae; phylum Streptophyta; class Pinopsida; order Cupressales; family Cupressaceae; genus Chamaecyparis; species Chamaecyparis obtusa. The sequence continues at coordinate 283,790 of BSBK01000983.1, forward strand.
TATAGTTCCTGATCGAACAATATATCATTTTCCGTCTTTATCTTTATCTATCTCTCCCTCTCTCTCTCCGTCTTTATATATTTATCTCTACTATATGTATCGCTCCCTCTTTTCTTCTTTCCATAACCTTCTATCTCCTTAATATCCATATCCATCTCCATCTATATCTCTATCTTGTTACCCCTAACTCTCTCTCTCTCTCTCTCTCTCATTCTTCCCTCTATCTCTTCCTTTTTCTAGCTCTCTCTATCCTTGTCTCTCCCTCTCTCCTATTGCAAATATAACATGATCTTGTTGGCAATGAAGCCTCATTATGAATTTTTATTTAAAGCTATCACATATCTTTTGAGACAATTGTTTCTCAAACAACATCATTTGCATTAAGACCTTTGTTCAATAAACATATACTCCACAAATGTTACAACAAGTAGACCAAAATTTTCCCTGATTGACCTTCCAAATCTCTTCAGTGTTCCCATTGCTTATCTCTCTCTCTCTCTCTCTCTCTTTCTCTCTCAGTACATGCATTGTTGATATGAAACTATCACTTCTGCATTAAGACCTTTGTTCCATAAACAACATATACTCCACAAATGTATGCAACAAGTAGACCAAAATTTTCCGTAATTGACCCTCCAAATCTCTTTGGCATACCCCATTGCACACAAAAGTGCAATAGTTAGTTTTGAAATGGCCTTTTATTCACCTTGTGGGGCTGGCCATGAGGGAAAAGCGATTACAAAAGTCATTTTTTTTTGGTTGTTTTTGACATGTCCGGATGTGGCCATAGGGGATGGCTAGATGTCTTGGGGACGGTTGGGGGAAGCCTAGCCCCGACTGTCCCTTAGACGTTTGGATGTCCCCTACGGTCTAGCCATGTCCCCTGCCTGTTTCTAAAACATCCCCTAAATCTGGTGCAGATGAGAAACACATAGGGAACGAGAGAAAACTGTCCTTGCGTCCCCATGGAGTGCTAATGAAGACAAGATCTTTGCCCTTCTTTAAGTTAAACCTCTTGCAATTTGCTGTTTGTATAGAACAAAATGTAAAAAACTAGAAACTTGGATAATTGGAATTTTGAAAATTTCTATTGTTTCTCTGTGATGTTTGTTTTGTTTCTGCTTTTTGATCTGGTTTTTTGGTAGGTCTATCTCAAAGAAATTTAATTTTTTAGAAAGTAGATATGCATACCCATATATTTGTGTTTGGTCAAAGAAAATGGTTTTTTCCAGTTGGACAAGTTTGAAATGTTCCCCTCAAGTTTCGTTTTCTGAACTGTGTAAGAAACATTTTCTATGCATGGCTTTTACAGTTCATTTTACACTACGAATGTTGCCCTTGAAGGGGTGGATATTTTTAGGTGATAACTTTAGAGCCACTTCTTCCTCTAAGACACTCCTATCCATATCTAGCTTGAATTCTGGTTTTTGTTGTAATCACCTCATGGGAATCCTGCATTTTCTGAATGATGGCACAAATTGTGCAATGTCTAAGGACCTCCTATATTGAAGGTTAAACTTGTCTGCTGTGGTGTAGATATTCCTTTGGTCACAACTGGTGTTTGGGTTTTTAATAAGATTTTTAAAATGGAAGCAATTGATGTGCTTTCTCATGTTGTTTTTGGTACTTGATACCTTCTTTTGCTTCCAATGTGCAGACTTAGCAACTTTATTTTTACCAGTAAGACAACCTTGTTGGTCCATTTTGTTATCTGTTTGCATTTCCCAGTGCTTCTAGCATTCTTGTTTTTTCTACTCCATCACGATGATAGCTGGATTTTCAATCTGCAAACAAGTATTGCATAAAACTTAATGATACTCTGGATCTTGTCCTGAAAGAGATGCCTCATTTCCTTTGCAGTTCTTTCCTTCCACCAATGGTTGACTGCAAATGCACAGGGGATATGACCTGCTTCTAGCTTCCAGCATTGCCATAAGTAGCATTGCTAGCACTTTTTGCCTTCTAATGGTTTTGTGTAATGAGAATTGAGATCACCAAATTTGTTCCTCTTGAATCTGTGATTAGTAGTGCCTGTAAAATCTTTAGCACTAACAAAATCCATGGTAGCACTAATCAAATATAGAAAACTGACGAGGTTGACTATTTTCTCAAATTGAAGTTTAACTCTTAATTGTATCATTCAAAATATAAACAACAGTCTTAGGACTAACTTTTGTGATGGTCAAGTTTTTGAAGAACTGATTTTAAGATAAGGAAGACGGCATATACATCATATTCTTCCCATTTTGAGAATTTTATATGTTCGTTTTTTTAATCATTTCCTTTTATGTTCTTTTTAATGAGAGCTGGATGACTATTGCTATTTGATAATTCATGTAGACTTCCAAATTTGTACGCAGTTTAGATTGTCGCCAACTGTATCTGTCCATGATCAGATATCAATGCTTTCAGGGATGTAAATCTTATAACTCCTGTTCACTTTTGCAGGTAATTATGGCATGTGTAAAAAGCATTGAGGATCATGGTTATATACTCTCATTTGGATTGCCTTCATTGTCAGGATTCTTGCCCCACGATAAAGAGGGTACTTATGTTTTCTGACTTAGCAGTTTATTTGCATGATAAATGTCAAATTATACCGTAATTGTGTATCTTTGCAGCATGCCTAATGATGCAACAGTGAGAAAAATCTATCATTGTGAAAAAATTAGGAAGTTGTGAAACATTCAGAAGCTGGTTTGAATATTATCATGCGTGTCATAATGCATATTTTTAAGAGTATTTGTTCATATTTGTTATTCTTGGATCCATTCATTTATTTTTTTCCTTTGATTTGTTTATTTTTGGTGTTTGTTGATGCAAACTTAAATGCAGGAAATAATGATTCTAAGCTGAAAAAGGGTCAGCTAGTGCAAGGACTGGTTTCAAACATTGATAGAATGCGGGGTGTGATCTCTTTGAGAAATGATCCTAAATTAGTTGAAAATAACATGGTAAGGTGTCATTGGAGTGCACATTCATTATTTCTTTGGCCCCTCTTGTTTTCTTCTCAACCTTTTCACTTTAATTGTAATTGGGTTTAGTTACTTTTTCTATTACCACTTTAGTACGTCTCTCTTGTAGCTGACTGCAGTTTTTGAGTCCCATTTACATAATTTTCTTATTTGTGAACATTAGTATAATTTATTTATTTTTTCTTTAAACATTGAAGCTCTATATATACTTACTCTTCTTCTTGTTACTTTATACAATTTCAAGTCCCATTTATCCTAGTTTGGTCATTTGTGGATGCTAATATAACTTTTGCATTTTTTCAATCTCTCACTTTGGGGGCTTTATTGTGGTAAATGTTCCGTTATGTTCTTGAGATAATGTGAAATTTACCTGTCTGCCTATCTTTATTTTACTTCATTTATCCATATTTTCATTATTTTAGTATCTGATTGTATTTTAGAAAATGGGGAGATGTTTTGTCGTCAAAGTTTAGATATATTGAAGATATATTTATGCATCTTTAATTTGTGCACGTTTCAGGACTGTGCTCTATTCACAAATCTTTGCGTATTCTCTGGGTGTTGCCCTCAAGTCTGTTTATTTTACTTTTGTTTAATAATGCTTGTGATGAGATGTGGAGATATGCACTTCTTTCATTGAGCAATGAGAGCTGAGACAAAATTATTTGTTATTTCTTGGTTTCATCATAAACTATTAGAATATTATTATATTTGTTTATTACTTTAATGTTCATCTTTTGTAATATTATGTAAATTAGATATATAAGATCGATTACTTGATCTTCTGTAGTTTCTTTTAGAAACTTTCTATTTTGTACCTATTGTAAATTCTTTATAATGATCATTCTGATCATTTGTCAATACATCAAATATTTTACCAATTACTTAGCGTAATATGGTATTAGAGCCCTGAAGATTAAGAATTCGCTTTTCTAAGAATTTTGTTTTTTGGAATTCTATAAGTTTTTAGAAAAACATTAGCAGGGCCATTTTTTGTTGCAGGGTCGTTTTACCAGCCATTGTGCCTATGATTTTTCTAAAAATGACGTCTGCCTGCGATCTCACTTCTGCAACTCACGCGTTTTTTAAAATCACGTTTTTGGGTCTTTCTCTGCTTTTGACAACATTATTGTTTTGGTTGCCTGTGTACTTCGTGGACATTTGAGCCACTCATAGATCCTTTTCACCGGATTTTCTGCCCTCACGATCCATTTTTGTCTGTAAATCGATGTACGATGGGGTTTTTCATTTGCTCACGTCTATAAAAACGTGACTTATAAATGCGTTCGACTATTTTATTTTATTTTGGCTCATTTATCCATCTTTTCGACCTTTTTTAAGGTCGTTTCTAATAAGAACGACAATTGTTTTCTCTTGCAGCTTCGTTTTTGAAGCTTGTTTGCAATTTTTTGGAACTTCTTACAGACGGCTAGGGTTTCGTTCGAAACTCTCTTGTTTTTTGCTGGATTTAAAAACTAATTGCAGATTCCTTGTGGGTTTTTTGAAAACTCAATAGGGTCGTCATCAGAATATTGTGGATGCCTTGGTTTTCATCCCTTGAATTTTGTAACTGCTAGAATTTTATTTTGATTTTAGATTCTTTTTGGGTTTTTTGAGATCTCATTTGGGTCTTCGTCTGATTTTTTTGGGTCAACCGATTTTTTTTCTCGAAATTCATGCCAGCCATACTTCATTATTTTTTGAAGTATGTACCTTTATTTGTCTTAGTTTCCAGCTTTTGTGTTATTCTATTTTTTTCATTTTTCGTGCATTGGGAAACGTGCAAGATGGCATCATTGACCAACTTAATGTTAGAAGGCAATGAGAGATTCAACGACAAAAATTATAATACCTAGAAGCGGCGCATGTTGACAATCTTCAAATATCGCCGCCTAGATGAACTTGTTTTGGGCACCGAGACTCGTCATACCACAGTCCAAGTAGACCAGGACAAGTTTGATGATCGAAATTGAGAAGTTGCCATGCTTCTCAAGCTCCTTGTTATAGATGATTAGTTGCCTCAGATTCCTTTTGGCAAGTCAGCGTCAATAATCTAGAAGCATCTTAAGGAGTGCAAGAGACATCCGACAAGAGCAGAGCGTTCTTTTTAAAGAACTAGTTGTGCTCCATTATGGTGGATGAACACATGTCCTTATAAGAGCATCTCACGAAGATTAAGGACATTCAAGATCAACTCAAAGCTATTGGTCGGCAAATGTAGGAAGAAGATATGCTAGTCATCACCTTGAAAAGTCTACAAAATTCTTATGAGCTCTTTATAGAGACTCAACATTTTACTTCTACTAATGTTGATCTCAAATTTTCAGGGTTGTGTACCAAACTTATGCACCAAATAGTTTGGTAGCAGTACTACCTTGTCCTCCTCAGAGCATGCCTTTGCAATCAAATCCTTTCACGAGGATAAAGGCAAATCTTAGTCATCTTAGTCATTTCAGCAAAAGGGCTCCAACCAGTCTTAGGATGGTTTGAACAAAAAGTTTCAGTGTAACTATTGTCACAAATATGACCATTTGCTTAAGGATTGTCGCAATCATTTGGCTTCCGTCTAAAGCCAATGTTGTTGAGCACACAGAGCAAAAAGAGTTTGCCTTTTATGCCTTCATGACTAAAAGACTTGCAAATCATGTCAAATCTTCTTCATGGTATATAGATTCTAGTGCTTATCGACATTTCACTCACATGCGTGATTGGTTTTAAGATTTTTCTCCCTTTATTGATTCAATTATATTTGGCAGAGGTGAAGAGTATACTGTTGTCGGCAAGGGCAACGTTCAGATCCAGTCTGGTGGGAGGAGTCTCATATTCCTCAACATATACTATGTTCCTGGCATGGAACTTAACCTTCTCTCAGTGAGTCAGATCATGCGACATTCTCCTTAGCTTGATGTTGTATTCAGTACACTAGTGCTCGATTGTTGATTGTGTGACACACACTACTATTGCTGTTGGCATTGAGGATTATAGTCTAACTCTATATAGGCTTGTGGATACAGGTGATTCTCTCGAGCATGCATTTGAAGCAAAATCAGCTTCTATCAACAATCTCTGACATCAACGATATTGTCACTTAAACATTCATTAACTTGCTCAGCTTGTTCGAGATGATTTAGTACTTGGTCTACTTGAAATTCAAACTCAGAATCTACGAGTTTGTGGAGCTTGTCAAACTGGGAAGTAGATAGAACACCATTCAAGAATAGTGAGTCATGGCGAGCCTCAAAGGTACTACAGTTGGTCGATGCTGATGTATGTGGTCCAATGAATACTACTTCTATTACTGGGTGCAGGTATATCTTACTTTTTGTTGATGATTTTAGTAGGAAAATGTGGGGGTACTTTCTTAGACAAAAATCAGATGTGTTTACTTTATTTCAAAAATTTAAGGCCTTAGTAGAAAAGAGTCTGGGTGTTCTATTATATCTCTTAGGTATAATAATTGGGGGAGTTTTGTTCTACTGCTTTCTCCACTTTCTGTGATACACATGGCATAAAATGTTAGCTAACCACAACATACACTCAACAAAACGACGTTGTCGAATGTCGCAATCGCACCATTACAGAGATGAGCAAGTCTATGATGGAACACTGAAATGTTCCTAATAAATATTGGGCAGAAGTAGTGTTTATTGCAGTCTATCTCCTTAATAGGTCTCCCAAACATGCTGTTAAGGGGAAGACTCTTGAGGAAGCTTGGACTGGTCGCAAACCTACGATCAACCATATGAAAGTTTTTGGCTCTTTAGCATATGTATGGATTCCAGATGCCCAACGCTCCAAGTTGGATTCCAAGAGTCAGAAGTTCATGTTTATAGGTTACAGTGACAACCATAAGGCTTACCAACTGATTGATGTAGACACTGATCGTCTTATCTTCAATTGCAATGTAGTTGCGATGTTGTCTTTGATAAAGAATGAGGAGCATTTCAACTTTCCTCATCTGAGTAGAATTCAGAGGATCAGCCTTTGAAGGCTTTTGATTTGGGTGTTTGTCTTCCATTGGGCTCACCCAATGGAAGGGATGATGCAGATTTTGTATTTGATGATGCAGATTTTGTATGTGATGATGCACTTCCTGAATTTCCTCTGGATGATGCCGATCTTCCACCTCTAAATCCAGTTATTCCTCCTCTTGAGGTTGTCACATCTACTCTCTGGCCGAAATGGCGGGCTAAGACCATCGGCGATCTTCATCCTAATGAGTTCATTGAGGGTAGATCTTCTAGAAATAAGGGCAAGCAACAAACTACAATTAACTTTGCTCTCATGGCTACCCTTCATAGTCTTTATGAGGCTCAGACATTTAAAGAGGTGACAGGGATTCCAGAGTGGGAATAGACAATGGATGCAGAATACCATAGTCTTCTAAAGAATCACACTTGGGTTCTCTTTGATCTTCTTGCAGGGAAGAAGCCCATTAGTTGCAAATGGATGTATAAGGTCAAGTATCATGCAAATGGCACATTAGATAAATACAAGGCCAGATTAGTTGCTCGAGGGTTCACACAGCGGGAGGGCATTGACTATGAGGAGACTTTTGCTCCTACTGCCAAGATGAGTACAATGTGTCTTCTTCTCACCATTGCAACTCAGTTTGAATGGAAAGTCCATCAGATGGATGTTAAGAGTGCCTTCCTTAATGGCGAGTTGCAAGAAGAAGTCTAGATGAGGTAGCCTCTTGGTTTCAAGACTGCCAACAAAGAACACCAAGTATGTAGACTCAAGAAAACACTCTATGGACTTAAATAGGCTCCTCGAGCGCAGTACATCAAAATTGATCAGTACTTGGTTGCTCATGGTTTTCAGCTAAGTTATCGGTTCGAGTTCAAGTTCGGTTCTAAGTTCGTGTACGAAGAACTGGTTCACAAGTTCAATGAAATTTTGAAAAGGGGTCTGGGTTCGGGTTCAAAATGACATGTAAAAATTTTAAAATTATATATATATACATATTTATGAAGCCTAGAAGCATGAGTTAAAATTAGAATGTCACATAGTATCATAAAAACATTTAAACAACAAAAACACCATAAACTTGTAATCATAGCATCATGAATCGTGATCTTAGTAAATTGTTGAAAATTTGATAGGAGGATGTATCAAAACTTTGTGAATAAAAATTGTAGGCGAGTTTATGTGAGTACTGTTATAATTCCACTCACCCTATGTCTATTCAAATGTCCCCTTTTAGAGCTCTATACGGATACGACCCTTTGAGTTTCATGGATTTGTTATTCAGTAATAACAGAGTTCCTAGTGCAGGAGGTCTACTGTAGGACAATCAGGATATTATGACGACTTTGTGGGATAATATTCAGAGGGCTCAGAATTAGCAAAAGCAGTATGCTGATTAGCGGAGAGTTGCTCACTCTTTTTAGGTTGGTGATATGGTATACTTGATGCTGCAGCTTTACAGGTAGTCTTCTATCTGGAAGAGCGGAGAAGAGAAGCTCAAGCCTCGCTACTATGGTCCTTTTCACGTTGTTCAGTGGGTAGGTGAGGTGGCCTATGAGCTTGATTTGCCCGATGACAGTAGGGTGCATAATGGGTTTCAAACTTTCATGTATCGTGTCTTAAGAAGGTGTTTTGGAGACATGTTATTCCTTCTTCCGTTTTGCCACCCCTGGATGATGAGGGAAGTTGGAGCTAGTTCCCGAGGTCATACTTGAGACTAGAGAGAGACATCTCCAGAGATGAGTCATCATGGAGTTTTTGGTGAAATGGCAGGGTTTACTTGTTGAGGATGCTACTTGGGAGTCAGAGGATATTCTTTAGCATCCAGTATTGTGATTGCTTGAGGACAAGAATTCTTGGGGAGGGAGGACTGCGATGTCCCCTTTTTAGCAAGTGACAGGTACTTGTCATTGTTAGCCCATCATTGTGACCCTCGTGGGCTAACAAATGCTTTTGAGGGTCTCTGGTGGTCGACTTACTATTTATAGTAAGTTAGTGTTGGCTAGTTCTATTTTTGGCTTGGCATTTAGGTGCTCAATTTGGTCAGTGATGCTCCAGTACTTGAGCGGGTTACTCATGGATTAATTAGCTATTAAGAGCTATGGTTATAATTCATGATTATTAATTAAGTTGCACTTAATAATATTATGTGCATATAGTAAGTGCTAAGTTATTTTATCATTAAAAGTGCAACAAGGTGCCAAAAGGGAGATTAATTAATATTTATTCAAATTCAAAAGTTATGCTAAGATGAAAAGAAGTCATTTAAGTGAAACGTGTGTGAAAGAAGATACTAGCCGTTGTGTAATGGTGAAGCTTTTGGGATCGATTTGTATAAAATGCAGCTCTAAAAGCAAAATCGACCCATTCCTCTTATTCTATGTTTGCTTGTTGAAGAATTTGGGTCTCCTTGAGGGTTTCAAAATTCATAGCAGGCTGAGAACTTTTTTTCTTGGTTTGATCTGCACTTTGAGCCATCGCAAAATTGGTGAATTGTGCTTCCTATTAAGTGTCAACTGTTCTTTTTTGTTGGACGACATATTTAGAAGGTTGCGATCCATTTTATGAGCTTCGATCAAAGTTTGAGGGAGCTGCGTTTTGTTTCTAGGGTCTGCGATTATCCATATGTAGCAGTGATCACATACATAAAGGCTGCGTCGTTGGCAGCTGCGATTCATCCTTCAAGTAGCGTCTCAAGTTTCTCGACTGTGTTTTGCCTCATACTTGCAGCATTTGACTTATATAAATAATAAGGTGCACATTCATAGCATGAATTTGTAATTGCATTTCCCAACTTCATTGGACATATTTGCAATAATAAAATAGATTCATAGTTTGTGCATATGGTTTGAATTTAGTTTCTTTATTTTTAAATATTGTTGAAAAAGCCAAAAAGATCATATATTGTCAAAACACAAAAAAATTGCTTAATTTTCAAGAAAAAAAAACCATTTCTTCAACATCAATTGAATTGTGAGCCAACAAGGCTCTTTACTATCGAGCCTTTGCCTTTGGCAATTGCACACTATTTTCTTCATTCATCATTGAAAGACTTTAAGATATTAACCAGAGAAGGCAACAAGAAATCATAACATAGTTTAGAAAAGGCAATCTGACTATTAGAAGGGTTGGGTCCTCCACTTCTGCTTATAGCTAGCACGTTAACAATTATCCCATTGGTTAGTAATAGTAAGCATAAGAAAGATTGTTAAGCTTTAGCTAACTGGTGCAGAAGCACCTAGAGAATTAGGGTTAAGAATCCTTAAGAACTTTTAGATTTGCTTTAAGTTGGTTTGTAAAGTGTTTGTTCATTCACTCCTGTGATGACCGAGTACAAAATGGGTCAAGTCGGTGAATAAACACTCTAGTGCTTAGATGTTTGCTTTCAGTTCTGTTGTGTGTTAGAAGTAGTTAATAAGCCTCTAGAAATCCAACCAAGGCATTAGGAACCTTAGATAAAGTTGCTTGGCATGCATTGAAGTTGCTCGGCATACATTGAAGTTGCCCGGCATAGTTGCTCAACATGCATTGAAGTTGCTCGGCATAGTTGATTGGCATGTATTGAAGTTACTCGGCATGTATTAAGGTTGCTCGGCAAATGCTGTTGCTCGGTATTACTGGCACTCGGTAATGCTAACGCTCGGTAAGTGGTGCTCGGTAATACTGGTGCTTGGTACTAGTGGTGGAGTTTACGCTCTTGCTCGGTAAAACCGGCAGTCACGGCCCCGAAAGGCGGAATTTGTTTGCAATGGACAGTATGGTCAGTAGTAACGACTTTTGACAAGATGATTCGATAGAAGCAACAATTAAGACTATCCTGATTTTGGGGTAGCCATTTATGGCATCCCAGCATTCCTTTATAAGATAGAAGGTTTTTGTAAGGACACAGATAGATAGATAGACAGAGGCAGAAGAGAAGAGATTTTTGTAATAGTTGTTATTTTTCCAGTTAATGAAAAGTTGCAGGTTGTGTACTTAGTTGAATTCGAAGCTTGTGATTGACGGTGCATGTTAGTAGTTTAATTCCTTTTCGGTTTATTTGCAAGTTGAGTCCTTACCCGTTCTGGGTTGTAATTATTGAATGGCTCCTCGAGGTTCCTGAATCCATGATGAAAGTCATGTGTCTAGATGGAATTCGAGAGGAGCTCTTGTACATAGTTTTCTTTGTTTTGTTTTTGGTAGGAGAGGCAGTAGGTTTGCATCTGGAAACCTTACCCTAGGCGAGCTCGGTAATAGTCCGGTTAGGGTAAGCAGGTTAGGATGATGCTGTAAGAGCATTAGCAGAATGAGGAGAGTGAATCTATCTGTGTAGATTCAGTGGGGGAAGAAAGTAACATTTCGGTGAGGATCGGGTTTGGAGGAGAAATTGAGTCCTCAGTGGCTCATTTCGGTATAGGGTGGTGAATGCCCTAAGAGATCCAAAGGAAGGATCTCTGAGCAAAGTCAAGCTGATTCTGTAGTAGCAAACCGAGCTCGGCCTCCTCACCACTAACTTAGTAAACCAAAGAATGCGACAATGTTATGTAAACAGTAATTCTGAAATTCATGAATATATTTGCAAATTCATATATATATATATATATATATATAGCCGTCTCTTGCCGTCCCCTATTCCGGCCAAAAAAAAACATCCTGAAAACCCGTTTCCCCGTCTCCCCATCCTGGAAACTTGGGGTAATATATATATATATATATATATAGCCGTCTCTTGCCGTCCCCTATTCCAGCCAAAAAAAAATGTCCTGAAAACCCGTTTCCCCGTCCCCCCATCTTGGAAACTTGGGGTAATATAGTTATAAAGTGACTCGAGTGGGGCTAAAAGTAAAATAATATAAAGTCACTTTATAAGGATTTACAAGGTTATTATTTAAAGTGAATTCAAATTGTGAACTTCTTGAAAGCTCACAAGTGGGATATAAAAGGAGATGTGCACTTTTTTCTAAGTGCCTGGTAAACATTTTAATGGGAGTGGTGACATTGGCATGACACACTCTCTAGTCCAACGTGAAACACTCTTTGCCTAGAGCTATGAATTGTTGAGGTCACAAATGGGGTCCTCATACCCAATTATCAAAGTTGAGGCTCAAACCTGCGAGCACATTGGATTAGTGAAGGCACAACCCTACAATCATAATGGCCCAACAGGTGTTTGAACCTTGGTGGCCACAACAACAATGCAACCACTTAACCAATACACTCCGGGAAGAACCGTGTAAATTGTAAAGCACATAGCTTTTATAGATAAGATTAAATGTACTTGTTTCAAATTTTGGGAAAGTTAAAATAATGACAAATTCTCTAAAATATTGCAAGACTTCAATATGGACAAACTAGCATTTTGTAATGTTTCTTTTTCCGTAGGTTTAAACTTTAAATGCATAAAAAGGAAATTAAATTTAATTATCTAATATTATTACTTAAGTCTTGTTCAAAGGTAATATTAAATGATAAATAAATAAAGTGACTTTAGGAAATTGAAGTCACTTAACTAATCCAGGTAAACTGTGGGGGAACTGCCAAATAATTTATAAAATAAACTTTGGGATTGATGTTGAAATGTGATTGATTCTTTTTCTCATTATTGATTCCGACGAGTTTCTCGGAGTTGCAGCCCCAGGACAAAAACCCTGGGGGCATCATTTTTTGTAAGGAACCTTATCTACCCTAGATGGCATGGGAAGAATCGCACAGGTTCTTCATTGGAGCTAGTGTTTGTTTACACAGAAATCGATGAGGTCTTCTGATAAGATCAATTTCTGATATTCAAGGCATTGCTTAACAGGTTGGAGGAGTATCAGGATTGCTCATTCTGCCTTGGACAGATTACTTTTAGTGTGGTTGGAAGTCCGGGCTCTGAAATCCTTGCAATTATCTACCATTTATATTCCTATTGACATTTCATCTTTATTTTGTAATACTGAAGCAAGGAGGAAACAAGCAGGGGTATTCACTGCAAATGTATACATGTGTGTGTGTGTGTGTGTGGTATTTGATTGTGATACAAGGATTGAGGATGCTATTGCAATCCCCACTATGGTGGATACACTTTACATATCACCGAAGATCTCTGACTAAGACTGATTAAAAAAATTAATCCTTCTTTGTCAATCTATTATGAACTGCGATATTCTAGATTCAAATCAAGAGCTTTTAACCTCATACATCATCAAGCCCTTTATTTGACTCAGAAAGTTGGCAACTTTACATCAGCAGACCTTCCTTTACAGGGAGAGCAAATAAGAGACTGAAAACAAGATCTGAGATGAATAAACAATTCACTTAGGGCAGGGTTTGACTTCCAATCATCATACTTGAATTTCTTCTCACAAGAATAACACCTAACAATGCATAGTGGACAGTCTGCAATAGAAGTCTGATCCTCCACACCTGCAAATCCTTATGATGTCTAGCAATACACAAGTCTGAAACACCTTAGACGAGCCTGTAGACTACTTATCAGGTGAGTTAACCTTCAAAGACCTACAAGCGATCCTCCAAACTCCAATATTCAGTTGCACAGTCAAATAGCTATATTTCTCACACCCAACGCACTTAAAAAAACTAAAATTTTTCATGCCATTGCTGACAGAACTCACGCCTAAAGCACACAATTGTTGCTGATGAAACTCACCCCTAGGGCACAAATTATCCACACCCAACTGCACTAGGAAAATCTTCAAACTTGCCTCAAAATAAAAACACCAAGTTGCCCAGCTGGAACCCACAACCACAAAACATATGTTGACGGACTCAATCCTTAGACGAAGTAAAATGTAGGTCATCAAATTTAAAGGCGTTTTCATGTATAAGATCTTATACACTTTGATACTGTGTAAGAAATTGGGCAGAGCTTGTACAAGATTATGTTCTTCTCTATTGTATATGATACTCATAATACTTTTTGCATGCATATATATAGGATTTTCATATCCTATTTTATAGGTAACTTTGTAAACGACTTTCCTCTAAATATTGAATTATTTTTAACAACTCAATATGTACATTTATTCTAATAACCTATTTAACAAACTATAACAAATACTCATTTTAGGCTATGATGCAATATTTCTAGCACAAATACCAACAAATAGATAATCCCCTGTGATGTGCAAAGTTCATGAATCAACTTATTCACTTTTGACATCTAAACAACCAGAACATGCTTCGACATATATTGCACCAAGCCAATTGAGGAAATGCCAAACCTTCAAAAGTAATTGAAGGCAGTCACAAGCACTAGAAATTCCAATATTGGGAGTTGAAAGTCAGTCCATTTGTCCCTTTTGGATGACGGTGCAATTACTTGACCTTCTATCTAGTGACTAGTCATCTATTTGCATTTATAAGGAGTGATTTTGTATGGTCAAATAGTTTGTTTGGAACAGTGAATGGAACAATGTTTTGCAACCAATTATTGTTGAAATCATAAACAAATAACATTGTTATTGATTTAGTTTTATCGGTTTAAGGTCGTACATGATATAATTGTAAATGACAGAATCCTTGTAACAGAAATAAGTTTTAAAACATAAATTAATTGTAGCAGAGTCAATATGAATCTATTGTAAATCTGGGATATATTATGCTATGCAAAGAACTGTCCCTGTATGTGCTGAATTCAATTTATAAAGATAAAGACAAAGATAAAATTTATTAATGTCCAACAAAAGACCACAAAGGGTCAAAGGGACTGCCAAGAACAACATAAAGAGCCAGCCCACAGCAGGGACACCAAATGGTGCCCGAAGAAAGAGAGCAACAACTGAAACAAAAAGCAGAGAGAGGGTCCAAAGGAAACCCCCCCGAACCCCGTTATGGGTTCTGAATAACCATGAAGAACCTCCAAACTGAAGGATATGCAATAGGAATAGTCGGAGCCTTGTGTTGCTTTGGAGCCAGAGTGATCCTGGAAGAGGAAGGCTGCTGCTGGTAGTAGCCCGTCCTGGGCTTCACAGATCTAGAATAAGGGAAGGGGATAGAGAAACTTAAGTGTATGAAATCTGTTTGTCACTATGTTCCACTGAGTTTGTAGGACTGGGACGGCAGTAGATGGCGGGACATGTTTCTGGTACAGGGATACTTTTGGGCCAGTTTTTAGGGGACAATTGTTAAAAATTAGAGAATTTTTTAAAAATATATAGAAATTTCAAATATGCATAGCATAACATTGATAAAGCATTCATCATGGATATTCTAAAAGCTTAATACATTTGGAAGGATTTGGAAAAGTGTTTCATCATTGTAGAAATTTTCATTGTCAATGTGCATACATATTATATTCAAATTATAACAAAAATGCCCAGAGGCTCCAAGTTTCCACCATGAAATGACATAAATTGTAAACAATAATCATAGAAACTACAAAAATAGAATAATATATTGCTGTCCATAATCAACAGATGGGTCTATGAGTCTAAGTCAAGTAGATTTGATGCCCTAACCTCCTCTTTCAACTGCTGTTCAGTCTTTGACCAGCTGCTCCTTCTCTTGCTACTCTTCTTCTTTGCAATGTGAAATAATTTTTTTTTCCTTCTTTTTGGTTATTTTATGCTTAGATTAGGCTTTGGTATTGTTTAGTGTGGTTTGGGTGTCCCTGTGACACGATCAGCCTTTTGTTCAAGTTAAAAAATGTGTTTTTTATAAACTGGCCTACCAAAAGTGGCTTGGGTTGTAGGGGATGGCCAGGTGTAATCACCCAAAAATGGTCATCTAGACTATTAGCCCCTTTCTAGCATTATTTGCTAAAATTATCAATTTCTTATTCTTGATCAAATCCTAATTCTATCATTTATTTGATTATATTCTATGGATTAACCATTTTATCTTAAGTCTTTATTTAATTAAAAGGAATTCCCTCCCCTTTTATTAAATAAAAAGCCCCCACTTACCTTTTATCCTAAGTTGCACAAACAAAGCATTATTCCTATTTAATAAATAAGAAGAAAAGGCTTTTTTGTCTCACATGGGGTACAAAAGTCAACACTTCTTTCTCATTGGAGGAGACTTGTGCACAAGGATTGCTCCCACTTTCAAACTCCACCCTTGATCAAGACTTTTGCCTCTTAATCTCCATGGTCCATTTATCTTTAAAAGGAGAGCTCTCTTCTCATTCTAGGATCCCACTCTTGATACTAATGTTATGCTGCAGGTTTTCTTGGTGCTATTGGAGCTTTTGAAGAACTTGTTGCATTTTAGTCCTCACATTTGCATTGTAGCTTAGTTCTCATGGCATTCTTAACTTATTTTCCTTTCATGCTTTAGCTTAGTTCACATAGTTTAACTAGTAATGGCTTGTAACACTCTCATTTCCATAGTTTAGTTGCATTCTTGCATTCTCATTCTAGCATAGCTTGCATTGCATTTTTCATTGTGATTCTTGAGGATATTGGTATTCTTGCCCTTGTCTCTTTGAATCTCCCATTGCATGGTTTACTAGCAAGGTTGCATGCTTAATAGCTCTAGCTGAGAGCCCTCTAAACACCCTTGCACTCCATGCCTAGGGAGCTCTAGGTCGCTTTCCAAGGCTTTCAATCCATGGATGCCCTTGGAAACAAAGGCTTAGAGAAGTGCACATTTTGAGTGTACATTTTTGGCGCCCACCGTGGGGCAGAACAGTTCTGTTTTGCCTTTCTTTTCTTGCACTTCCGTTACATTTTCGTCACTGTTATTTTGAGTGTTTCAGCTGTTTTTTATTATTCTCTGGCAGAGTATCGTACGATATTTTACTAGTGTCGTACAATAGTTTCTTACACAACCGTGCGATACTTTGCCAGTCAAAAGTATTGTACGCCCATACAGAACTCTGTCACCTAGCTATATAACATTCTGTTGCTGGGGGTAGTGCGAAGTGTCGCTCAGAATAGAAGTATCGCACCCCTATACTGCAAAGTATCATGCGAACCTTTGCTGGCAGAAACTGTCGCCCAGTCTTGAAAGTGACTGTCTTCGGTTCTTTTTTTTGCAAGATCTAGGTTTTCTACTTTTTGGTTTTTGATTTGCTGTGTTAGGACAAAGATTTATTTGTAGATTATACCTGGTTTTGCTGTACTAACCCTTGTGGGCCTAACAAGTTGTGCTTGTAGGTGTGCCCTAATTGCTTGCATAGTTTGCTAAAAGAACGCATGTCAAAGCTTCAAATGCACAAGGGCTACTAATCTTTCTTGCAGGGCTGCCCAAAGCATAAAATCCAAATACCAAGTGCTTGTTCTTTCTTTTCATTTTTAAGTGCAACATTATACTAGTTCATTTCCTTAGGCACTTAATATCTTGTCATTAGAGTCTTTTGGTGGTAGGAAATTATGCTCTTCATCCTTGTGGTGAATCAGAAATCTTGACCCACCTCTAGATTTCGAAAGCAAGAGGGTTAATTGAACATTGCTTGGCGTGTTTGGGAAAGGCTTTTGAGATAGGAGAGTATGCTCTTGACCCTTGTGGTGAACCAGAAATCTAGACTTTCAAAGGTTGATCCGCTTCTTGTTTAGTCTAAAATCCTTTAGAGGGCCTGCTCTTGAGCAATCAAGAGGAACGACCCAAGTGGGGACAAGCTAATACCCGGCTATTCCAACCCACTATAAACTCAAGGCTATCAAGGACACAAAACTTTGGTAGACGTAATACTTGTCTTTGCTTAGTATGAGTACTTGTGGGATTGTGACCATGAGAAAAATGCTAAGCAAGAATGCTTAAGGTACTCTTGTGGCTGCGAGGTCTGTTACTTGCCGCAAGGTAAGGAGTCCCTTCGGGAAGCAAGAGGGGTGTTATGAACGGAAGCCCTTATTACAAACCTTAGATAGAAGCTACCCGATTTTGCCGCTCAACATCTTGGTGCAAGGATTGATCCTAGTGGACTACTCAGCTCACCCCAAGATTTTACACTAACCATCTGTTTTCCTTTAGTTGTGTCATTGGCACTTCCACGACAAAGCCAATATCTATTGTGGGCAACCACTTTGTGTGAGGCAATGGGACATCAAGTGTGGGCTAAGTTGTTGAGTATTGAGCCTTTGTCTTTCTAGGTTAGCAAGTGCTCGAATTGTCTTCGCTGTGATCTACCTGTGTAAACGTTCTTGAACATAAAACATCACGGTAGTGTTCATAGGATTTTTTGTTTTGATATCCCAAGTGCATGTCTTGGCAAGGTTGCTTTTGCCCTTGTTCAAGTGTCTTATGACACGTTTGATCACTCATTGTTTGCAAACCTGTCTGTTTTCTGCTGTTACTGTGTTCCAAACTGAGAAATTGAACTTATCAAACTACAACTTTGATCAAATTACCTTCAAAACTGGGTTTTACACATTCACTGGTCAAACATCGTGTGATACTGAACAATCATCGCACCACCCACTCGAGTATTATCGTGCGATACTTCGTTGCTGACCTTGTATCGCCCGAATGTTATACACTCTATCACATCAACTGCCTGATTACTATCACACTGCTGTGTGCGAAATATCGTCTCGCCAAATTGTATCGTCTTGCTATCCTGCGAACTATCGCACATAATCATTTTGTTGTCTTACTGCTGTCTGCAACCCGGAACTGTCAAATTTGAATCTTAGTTTGTCGCAGAGTGTCCTTTCCTGTTCTTACTTGAATTTGACTTGTTATTTGCATGTTTAAGTTTGTTGTAGACTGAGAAAGATGAGTTAAAACTATTGGGTTTGATCGTATCAAATGCTACTTTTGATCACTTGTCACACTACGGTTACCTCTCTAGCTATTTGCTAATCGAGCTTTTTGCTCATATCTCGGCTTGAGTCAATTGACTGCTATAAGTTCTTGAGCACCTTTGACAAGCCATCTCAATTGTACTATCTTGACAAGTGATCTTTATTGGCTTTGCTTATCTCAAAATCTAAGAAGCTTTGCCTCATTCTATTAGTCGAACAACACTTCTTTTCATGCCGGTTACAATTCGATTTCAGTTTGAGCAAGGGAGTCACCCTTCGTTCACCTATACGCAGTTACCCTCTCCTACAAGACGCTCACGAGCGCCAGTTAGTGACGATAGTTCTAGCCCAGACAAATTTGAGGATTCCAAGGATACTAAGGTCACCTCGTGGTATAAAGGAGGCTTCCTTTTTTCTGCATTCAAGGCCCCCAAAAGCACAGATAGTGTCTCACTTACCACGATTGAACAAGAGAAATATCGCCGTTTGCAAGAACACTTTGAGCATAGAGACAACCAAGCACGCTTAGATAAAGAACATAATAAAAACATAATGGATGCTGCTAGGCACATGGCTTCAAGAGGAATGTCTCACGCTCAACCCGAGACTAGTGGTTATGAACATAGATCTTTTTTTTGTACTAGTGGCAATCATGGTAACAATACACCACCAAGGTCCCCTCCAAGATGAACTTTTGTCGTACCTTCTTCACCTCCTAGACCTCCTCCCTCTCATCATGAGGAAGAGGCCAATGATGACGTTTCTAGTGAAGAACTTATGAGGTTTGAACAAGATGAGGCTTCCCAACGTTTGATGCATAAACTTTTAGAGCGTAATGGAGATCAATACTTTCAATACATGACTTCTAGAGGATACAAGCTCCCTCTTGGTTATGATGTCTGCCAAATCATTCAAGAAAGAGTGCCAACTGAGTATGAAATCCTTAGAGATGAATTACAATGAATGAACCAGCGTCTTGCTCAACTTGCAATAGAAAAGGAACCTCCAAAGGTCTCTTTTGTAGAATCTATTTGTGCTCTTCCCTTTGATAGGAGTCTATACATGGTCCCGTTTCCTAAGGATATTGAGGTTCCCAAATACGATAAGTATGATGGAAATGGTGATCCCCATGACCATGTGCGTCATTTTTATGCTCTTAGCATGGACTTCCTTCAAGAGGACACATTTCTACTATGGTTGTTCCCTAGGAGTTTAAGAGGACAAGCTCTGGAATGGTTCGCAAAATTGATACCCCCTCTCAAGACCTTTGATGAGTTGGCTAGGCGTTTCATTCAACATTATTCGTACAACATTCAACAGCCTATTACCATGATAGATCTAGGTGCTCTCAAGCAAAATCAAGGCGAACCATTCGCTACCTACTTGCAACGTTGGAGGTCGTTATATTCTAGATGTCCTCGTCAACTACCCGAGAGGGAAAAGATCGACATCTTTGTCAACACTCTTGTCCCTGAATTATATTACGATCTAAGGAAACAACTATTTTCCTCTTTCAACGGCATGGTTGAAAGTGCATACTGTATCGAGGATGTTGCCATAAGGAAAGGGGATATTGTCATCAACAAAGATACCAGAGGTAATGGAAAGGACAAAAACAAACCCTGGAACAAAAACAAACATGTTGTCAACGATGGGGTTGTGGATGTTCGTAAAGCTAAAGAGTCCGCTTTCCACCTCTCCAACGCTATCTACGCAGCTAAACAAGGGGCTGCCAACTCTCAAAGTGCATCTAAACCTCAATATGTAGACAAACCCAAGAAGTCATATCAACGACGAGTCTACACCAAGTTGGCTGAACCTTATGACGTGATTCTTAAGACCTTGGTTACCAACAAGTATCTTACGCTTCCTGACAATTCTCGTCCCTTCAATCCACTAGTTAAGCCTGATTGGTGGAAAGAGGATCATTTCTGCAATTACCATAGAAATAAGGGACACAACACGGATAATTGTTTCAAGCTTAAAGATGCTATTCAAGATCTTATTGATGGAGGCGTCGTTCTCGTAGACAGCTTGGTTAAGAATTCTGATCACAAGGCCTTCAAAACCCCTCTACCTGAGTATGAAAAGGAGGAGTCCTCTCAAGCGAACAAGAAAAATCATGATGCCAAGATCAATTATACATATACTAACAATACGAATGTGATCAACATGTTAGAGCCCGTTGAGAGTGTTTTCATGATGAGATCTCAAGGTAATGGTGACGTCAATCATGATACGCCTAAGTTGGTCTTGCAAACACCTGATGGTTTATCTTCCTGAAGTGAGACACTGAATGCTGTTACTAGGGGGCAAGCCAAACTCGTCCTTCAAACTGCTCACGATCCCAAACAAGTTTCGTCTTCTAAACAAGCGGATCCTTCAGCCATATCTAGCTATGATCTTGTTCACCAGTTGCAACGAACACCGGCCCAAATATCCATTTTCGAGGTGCTTGAGCTATCCCCCTTGCACAAAGAGATTCTTGAAAAAGCTCTCCGCACAGCAAATGTCCCTAATAACATTGATCCGGATAGGTTCCAGGCTATGGTCAATCATATCTCATCTCCTCAACATCTCTCATTTTCCACAAAGGATGACACGTCCCTTAGCCACCCACATAATCTTGCTTTACATATTGAGGTCCAAGTCTACCATACTCGAGTCCGCCGAGTCCTGATAGACAATGGTGCGGGGTTGAATATTGTTTCCGTTCATGTTGTGCAACAATTGGGATTGTCCGAATTTGCTGTAGATCCTAGGCAAAAGATCACTATCAAAGCATACGATGAAGAGGAGAGGTCTTCAAAGGGTCTTATTGTGCTGCCTATCAGAGTGGGTCCAGTTGTGAAAGATATTGTGTTCCAAGTATTAGACATCCCACTCGCATACAACATTCTTCTAGGTCGTCCTTGGATCCATGACATGCAAGCTATTCCTTCTACCTACCATCAATGCGTCAAATTCCCATACAATGGAGCTGAAATTGTGATTCCTGGGGACAATGCTATTTCTATTAATACTCTTACTACCGCTGAAACGTTTGTCCCACACAATAAACCTTCTCATGATCCTAGTGCGTCCCTTATTGCTGCTGAGCAGAAATTAAAAATGATGAGTATTGGTATGGGCAAATACACATTGGATTCTATTACTGCTATGCCTATCTCTCCTAAGTCATATGGTAGACCTTCAGACAAGATGAAGCCTTCCGCTTTTGCCATGACAGTCTCCGGTGCTTTTGTTCACGCGTCCATATCCTTAGAGGCAGAACAGGAAGAACAAGCCGTCAGAGATTGGATCTATAAAGAGGAAGAAGACAGTTGCTACTCCCATCTCCCCTCGACGCTATGGTAAAGGCTACACACTTTTGCAGCAAATGGGCTATCAAGGTCAAGGACCTTTAAGTAATAATGGACACGCTCTAGCCGAACCTTTGAGTCATACCAATGGTCGACACTCTAAGGATACCACGGGTCTAGGATACGGTGCCGAAGACGATCCCCCTGAATGTTCCAGAAATGCTCCCATGCTTAGTGACTCAGATACAAATATGGATGAATCACCACTATACACTATGACCCAAATGGGAGACAGTCTCCCTTCTACTTCACTCCTTTGGGGAGAAGAGTGCATACTTGATGATGACACAGCTGAAGCCTCTACGTCTAGAAACAATGTGCTTGATGCATTTGACTTCAAAGGTCGACAATGTAGAAATATTGCGTGGTTATTAGAAAGAGCAGATCTCACACATAATGGCATGGGTACCTCTACTTCTAGGTGTCCTAAATCTTCTTGGTGCAAACATCCCAGTAGAAGTTCAACAACAGATTCAAATGAGTACGAATGGGACACTCTCTCAAAAGGATCTTCCCTAGTGGATATGGAAATTGATGTGATTCATACTTATAGTGCCCAACCCAATGTAGTTGATGAGTCTCGCGTAGGGTCTGACGAGTTCGATTTGCGTATTGCTTTAGTGAACCACGCTGGTCCTTTTATGCCGAATCTAGGTCTTGATACTTTTGGAGCCTACTCTATAGGCTCGACTTCGCTTGTCACCAGAGACGATACCTTTCACATCAATAACCTTGAACCTGTCACTTTGCTTCCTCTCATACGCCTAGATCTCATAGATTGGTCCGCCCAGGATCAAAGACCTACATTGCCTTCCTTCCAAAATGACTATGAGATCGCTTGTTACCTCAATGCCGTTGAACTTGTCACCTCTTCCACCAACGAACCAGCAACAAATATGACAGAATCAGATATCAAGTACCTCAGTCATAAAATCAAAAGAAAAAAGAAATGGTCGGATGGCGAAAACCACATTGTGGCGGTGTTCGAACCCCAAAGTAGTAAAAATAAAGATGTATCTAAGGGTGAAAACCTCTCCGAGGCACCCAAGGATGAGGTACTTGGTAGTCTGCCCAGCTACTTCCAGGAAAGATCTTCAGTTCTGATAGAGCCTACACAGCCAATCAACTTGGGGACAGAGGAGGCTCCTAAGATAATCCATGTAGCTCAGTCCCTCTCGGCAGAGGAGAAAGAACAATTTTCCACATTTTTTCAGGAGAAAAAGGTCAACTTTGCATGGACATATTCGGACATGCCTGGTTTGGACACTGAGCTTATTATGCACCACCTCTCTACTGCTCCAGAGGTAAAACCTGTCAAACAGAAACTCAGAAAGATGCATCCTCATGTGGCATTATAGGTTAAGGCTGAACTTGAGAAGCTTCTAAAAGTTAACTTCGTAAGAGCTATTGACTACGCTGAATGGATTTCCAATATTGTTCCTGTTTCCAAACATGACAAGTCCATTCGTGTATGCACTGACTTCAGAGATCTAAACAAAGCATGCCCTAAGGATGATTTTCCACTTCCGAACATCGATATGATAGTGGACATGACAGTGGGCTATGAAATGTATTCCCTTATGGATGGCTTCTCCGGATATAATCAGATCAAAATCGCCCCTGAAGACCAAGAGAAGACAGCTTTCACATGCGCATGGGGTACCTTTTGTTGGAATGTCATGCCATTTGGTCTTAAGAATGCCGGTGCAACCTATCAGAGAGCTATGACTACCATATTCCATGATATGATGCATAAAAACATGGAAGACTATGTTGATGACACACTTGCTAAGTCACAACAAAGAAGCACTCATTTATCCGATTTGAGTTTGATATTGGACCGCATGGAACGATTTCAACTAAGATTGAATCCTAAGAAATGTGCTTTTGGTGTCACTTCTGGGAAACTGCTAGGCTATATCATATCAGCAAAAGGAATAGAGGTAGACCCGGAAAAGGTGCAAGCTATCATGGAGATGCCACCTCCTCGCAACATAAAACAATTAAGGGGTCTCCAAGGCCGTCTCCAATCTATTAGGCGGTTCATTTCTCAATTAGCTGACAGAGCTCAACCTTTCAACAAGAATTTGCATAAAGGGGCTACTTGCATATGGAATGAGGAATGTCAGAAGAACTTGGACCAAATCAAGGATTACCTAGCAAAACCTCCTATTCTTATGCCGCCTATCCAAGGGAAACCTTTGATACTCTACATATCTGCTACATCGAATTCTTTAGGCCCTCTCCTTGCACAGCAAGATGATATGGGCAAAGAACGAGCTATCTATTACATCAGTCACACCTTGGTTGCTTATGAGCTCAATTATACCAGCATCGAAAAAGCTTGTCTAGCAGTAGTGTTGCGTCCCAAAAACTCAGACATTACATGCTCGCACATACTACGCAACTGATCGCCAAAATTGATCCTTTAAAGTACCTCTTAAGTGAAGCTGTGCTTACCGGACGACTTGCCAAATGGATGCTGATTCTTTCAGAATTTGACATTCAGTATGTCGAAAGGAAAGCCATTAAAGGACAAGCAATCGCGGATCAATTGGCTGAATTTCCCCTGACTGATGATGCTCCTCTTCAGATAAACTTCCCAGATGTTTCGATCATGAATGTCACAGAGTGTACGTGGAAAATGTTCTTTGATGGTTCTCATACACAGAATGGGGCTGGTGCTGGAATCTTATTTGTTACACCTCATGGATACACGATTCTTAAATCTTATAAGCTTCTCTTTCCATGCACCAACAATATAGCTGAATACGAAGCCCTTCTCAATGGTGTTAAGCTTGCCCTAGAATGGAGGATTACAGATTTACATATCTTTGGAGATTCACAGCTTGTCATAAATCAAGTAAACAATGATTACGACAAAGGATGACAAGTTTATTCCCTGCTTGAAGATGATAGACTCGCTTATGAATTATTTCACATCTATTACATTCCAACAAATTCCTAGAGCTGAGAACAAGGCTGCTGATGCCATGGCTACTTTGGCATCCGTTCTCCAATTGGAAGAACATGAGTCACGCTTTGAGTTCCTGGTGGGAGAGTTGCGTTATCCCGCCTATGATTCCCCTGATGACCATGTCATTTACACTGTGGTCGGTCATGATTCATCCTGCTATGTTACTATATTTTCCTATCTCCGCGAACAGATTATTCCTAAAGATCTAACGCGCAATGAGAAGCGCCAACTCATCCGCAACGCCTCACATTTTACCCTCGTCTCTGGTGACTTGCATAGGAAAGGTCTAGATGGAACTCTCCTTAGGTGTCTAGAAATAGAGGGGTCAGAAAAAGCACTAGCTGAAGTCCACGATGGCATATGTGGTTCACACTCTAATGGTCTTGCGTTAACTCGGAAATTGCTTAGGGCTGGTTACTATTGGCCTACTATGCAAGCTGACGCTGTTCGATATGCCAAGTCCTGCAAAAAGTGTCAACTACACGGGAATCTCATTCATGCTCCTGGATGCGAGCTTATTCCCTCTATTACATACTGGCCATTTCAACAATGGGCCTTTGACTTGGTAGGCAAGATTCATCCTAGTTCTTTAAGTGGGCATAAGCTCATTATTACAGCTACTGAATATTTTACCAAATGGGTTGAAGCTGTCCCACTGTCTACAGCTATAGGCAAGCATGTTGCTGTCATGTCCCCATTTTGGCTGACATCGTTTGGCATGATGGATTTGCCTATCATCGACCCTCGTAGGCAAATGGTTTGGAGAGAGGGTCATTATGTTGATCATTTGATTGCATATTGCTAACAGAGCCTACATTCGGTAGAGCCTACATCCAGTTTGGGCCTACATGCAATTGTAGTGGAGCCTACATCCAGAGTGAGCCTACATCCAGTTTGAGCCTACATCCAGTTGTAGTAGAGCCTACGTTCAGTCTTGAGCCTACGTTCAGTCGTAGTTGGGCCTACATTCAGTTATGAGACATTTGGGCCTACATTGTTATAATTTTGAGTTGAGAAAAGCACTTTTATATTATAATGTTATTTTATTATAAAGTACATTATAATTGGATGTTTCTAGAAGTTCTAGCAACTTCTCAAGGAAAAGAATAAATAGAGGGCTTGGGCTTTCATTTGGACATGCTTAGATTTGGGATTTCTTCTACTTCTCCATTGTGGAGCAATTTGTAGTCTTTTCGTCTGCAAATACTATTCGATCTTTGGGAACGATCACTCCCCTAGATTGGCATAATTGAGGTAGTGAAATATCTACTGAAGGGTTGCAAGTTTGGAGTTGGTACTCAGCCATCTCATTGGTACTTCATTGAGAATTTGTTGTAAGAGTTTGTTTTTGGTTGGAATAAGGGTTTGAATTCACCTCTTGCATTGGTGAATCATTTTGGTGATAGTTGAAGATCATTTTGGCACATTTTCAGACTTCACATATCAGGGCCTGGAATCAGAATTTTGCTCATATCTCCTAATCTACTTGGGGATAATTTTTATGCTTTTGGGAGAGCAATAATACATCCTTGGCGGTGACATTCATAGCAATTTGGGGTGTCAAAACCCTTTCCTGATTTTTCTGCAGGTGCCGTACATGTACGGCCTGGTACAGCTATGTACTGTACAACACACAACAGAGATTCAAGGGCAGTTTGGGATCGGTTCAGGTCTGCTTGGTATTGGACTTCATCAGCATTGGAAATCAGGGTATTCAGAGGGGTTTCCAGGTGTACTCCATGAATTATTTGTTGATGTATTGAATGTTCAAAAAATATGCATAAGGGTTATATGTAACAGTCATGTCTGAAGGTGTATTGTTCTTGCATCATTTTGTTATTGTAATCAGTCATATGTGAATGCAGAGATTAGTCTCATACAACATTGTTATCGTAATCTGATATTGCCATATTAGTGTGACTGTTCATCCAATTGTTGCCATATTTCAGTAGTTGCAACAGTCATACAATCAGTCCATTAATCTCAGACATTGCCAAATATCATTGTATTGGATTGGTATGCATAGCAAGGGCATTGTTTACATCGTTATAGCATGGTAAAAGATCAATGCATTATAATCTGATTATTACATAACACAGTCATATATATTCTGGAAAGTGTAATCAGAATTAGAGAGTTTTGATTGCTTGAGATTCATTGTTACACATTGTATTTCAATATTGGTATTGTTATCTCAATTGCATTTGATGCCCAAAACAACAATCACATTGAAACACATCATTGCAAACAAAACTATTCAGTGCATGCCAAGTGTTTGACGAATTGTCTCAGTTCAGATTTGGGGTTTTTAGTGGCCTTTATAGTAAGGGTCGTTACAGTGGTATCAGAGCGGTTTTCTTGCCATCTTGTTGGGTAAGAACCGTCTTTGCATGAG
This sequence comes from Chamaecyparis obtusa, assembly GCA_027943335.1. Taxonomy (NCBI): domain Eukaryota; kingdom Viridiplantae; phylum Streptophyta; class Pinopsida; order Cupressales; family Cupressaceae; genus Chamaecyparis; species Chamaecyparis obtusa. Next base: position 311,137 of record BSBK01000983.1, read on the forward strand.
TGACCAGCACTTGATTGTTTTCAGTATGGACAGGAATAGTACAGAGTTTCAGAGGACACGATCATGGGCAACAGATAGACACAATAGAAATGATGGTTATTCAGACATTCGAGATGAACTTAAGAGAATAGACCAGAACTTGTCTGAACAGTGGAATAAGCACCACCGTGTGATGAATGATATACTGTCCGACCCAGCCAAGGTGAATAAGTTGTCAAGTTTTTTATTTGGCAGATCTTCTCGCAGGAGAGATAACATAAGATCGGCTGACACAGTTACCAGAAACCTTCATAAGGATTTTGAGGAACAAGTTAGTATTCCGACAGATGTTTCAGTTTCTACTCAGCCACAGGAGGAAGTGGTGAAGGACACTATGCGGATTGATAGTAACTGTCAACTTGGTACTCAAGTTGAGACAGTTGTATACAGGTTGCCTGAGGATGATGTCACAGGTGCTCAGAATAGTAACTAAGCACAATGGATTTAGATGATGATTATGAGGAGGTTGTTGTGCATGATGATGAGATACATATCAGCGATGAGCAGACATTGAGTATTCATGACTTTGCTGATAGGGAGTATCAGGCACAGTTAGACGCTACATCACACGAGGTTGAGGGACATAGCACTTCACATGTTTTGTCCAGTCAGCTTAGGGTAAGCGAGGATGGGATTGTGACTTCATTATCTCATCATGACAGGATGTGGGAGATGATGGAGGATCATATCCGGATGATTCAGTCACAGAGTAGACATAAGGGAGTACAGGCGCAAACCTCTTGTATTGACTTACAGGCGATTAGGGAAGGAATGGGAACAATGAAGATGAGTTATTTACATCTTCTTCGGACCGTGACCATCTTCTTAGCCTTGCTGGAGACTATTCAGACGCCTTGAGGAGGAAGGAGGAGGAAGCTGTCAGGCTTTCTCGTGAGCTAGAGGATACCTGAGCCTTTTTGTTGAGTACTCCATTGACATTACAGGACTCGGAGAGACATGCTGATATGATACAGGGAGATATCACAAGCACACCAGATTGTGTGATTGGCTCTGATAGTGGTTATGGTACAGTTGATCCTGATGATGTTACAGTAGTTGAGGATACTGTCACATTTGAGGATAGTACAGTTGATCAGAGTGGTGCAGCAAAGAGACATGTGGACAAGCTTTGTCTTGAGGTGAGTTTAGTTTAGGAGTCAGCACATATGGCAGGGACTCAGCTTTCTTTTACAGTCAGATCACATGTGGTGGATGATAGTTGTGAGAGTACACCTTGCATTCATATCCAGGATTTGGGGACAGTATCAGACATGTATGTGGAGTTAGTTGGTATTAGTCATATTACTCAGGTGAGGAGTTTGCTTGAATTACCAGTTGATTCTAGTTTACTGATGTGGATTCGGGATTGTTATATTGGTGTTTGGGATTATGTTGGCTGGAGATCCTTATCACCTATGGGTAGCAGTAATTGTTCGGGTGCTCTCATGGACTTGATTAGTAGTTTACCAGGTGTAGTTCTCATCCATGTCAGCAGCTTGTCTGATGCTGGAATTAGTTTTTATACACTTGTGTTGGGCGTTGTTCATGTATCCAGTCGACCATTCTTGTTGGAATGGGTTGATGATATCCCAGATATGACGAAGTTTACAGATGAGTTCCAGGATCGTATTGGTATTGATGACATCCAGGAGTATGCTATGGACAGTTTTGAGGACTTAGCTTCCTCGGCAGGTTCATTTGTTACAGAGGAGTTGGATAGTGATGCTACAGTTTTTGATACTTCGTATGTTGATATGAGCTTTGGAGTTGATTCACAGAGTATGGATGGTAGTACTCCAGAGATCAGTGATTTTGAGGCTACTTCTTTGGACAGTGCATTAGAGGAGGATTGTAGGAGATAGTCTAGCCAGCGCCATCATGTGGATAGTCAGCTGAGAGTTAGTGAGCGTGACATTTCTACCGCTTGCGAGCATTTTGATGCTGCTCGTCAGTTGTTAGCAGTTTATGGATGGGGTTCTCCTACTAGCAATGAGCAGGGAGGCAGTTACCTTTCCTTGACAGAGATCCACTCTTTGTGGGAGGCTATGCGGGTTTTGAAGCAGAATTATATGCAGTTGGTAGCCAACAGAGAGCATCTTATAGAGTGGGGCGGTACAGCGTACGATGCATTATTGGTCAAGGAAGAGGAGGTGAGTGAGCTTACTCAACAACTCGAGATGACTTCTGAGGTACTTGAGAGTACACAGTTGGCTTTCGAGGAGTCACAGTTTCATTTGGCTGAGGTGACCATGGAGTTAGAGCGACTGCAGTCTTTACCAGATTTTGTACAGTCACAGGTTATGGTGTCTGGTGATCCGAGGATGTCCATGGTCGAGGTTGATAGAGGCAGTGGAGATGAGGATATATTTGTCCTCGATACTAGTATTGGCATGTTTGGTTCGTTTCCACTGGAGGCAGGTTCAGTTGAGTTGGGTGCTGCAACAGATTGTTGTGGTATGCCTGACATGGTGGTGGTCTCTACTACTGATAGCACGGAGGCTAGGGATGTTGTATCAGAGATCATGTGTGATGTTGGTAAGCCGACAGTTGGCATGGTTCCTACTAGTGATACTACTCCCTTGGCGATGTCTTCGGAGGTAGTAGTCAGTTCTGGTTTGGTTAGTGATCAATTGCAGTTAGTTTCATCTGGATTGCAATCTGAGCCACTGACCGAGATTGGCGCATTCTATCAGCATTACACTGTGAGGTATGCTCATCAGTTTACCTTTGATGACCATGTTGATGAGATGATGTTACGTAGATATACTTTGGTCCCTAGTGCTTGTCATCAGTTATGGGATGGTTTGACGCCACGGGATGAGAGTTGTGATGAGAATGTCATGGCGATAGGTTCTGCAGTTGACATCTTGATAGTGCATGACTTAGAGCAGGAGTTTGGGAGTGATACCTCAGTGGTTGTTGTTATTGATTCTACTCCTTTGGCTATGTCATCTCCTGACTTAGTTGGTGATCAGTTGCAATGGGTTGTATCACCTGTGCATGGTGAAATTTTGATTGAGGTTGGTCCTTTTTATCAGCACTATACTGCGGGGTATGTACATCAGTTAGCATTTGATCCATGTGTTGAGCAGTTGATGGCCGTCAGATTTGGTTTGGGTTCTAGTTCTTGCTATCTATCATGTGATGATTATTTGCCATCAGCAGTACATGGTAGTTATGGTTATGAGACAGTGGTCGGTGAGTTGCAGAGTTGTTTTCACTACAGGAGTTGTACAGTGTGTGGAGTTTCCGTACTTAGCGCAGTTTCATTCGGGAGTGTTCACCATTGTTGCAGAGTTGGATTGTGCGCTCTACATAGGCCAGTGGGATGTGTTGGTGATATTCACTATGTTGGCAGTTTGAGTTGTCCTCTCTACTTGGGTTCTGATATTTCGAGGGATTGTTTCTCGTGGGTTCCTGACACTGGCAGTTGTGATGTTGGAGTTTGGTTGAGTTGTATTTGCCAGTTTGATTATGGATTCCTCTTGATTATATTTTAGAGAATATTGCAGGAGCTTGCGTTGATGGACAACAGTTTAGATCATGACTACATTTGGGATCCAGGTGGATTGATTGATTATTTGTTTAGCCATTGCTTGGGGACAAGCAATTTCAGGAAGGGCGGACTGTCATGTCCCCATTTTGGCTGACATTGTTTGGCATGATGGATTTGCCTATCATCAACTCTCGTAGGCAAATGGTTTGGAGAGAGGGTCATTATGTTGATCATTTGATTGCATATTGTTGATAGAGCCTACATTCGGTAGAGCCTACATCCAGTTTGGGCCTACATGCAGTTGTAGTGGAGCCTACATCCAGAGTGAGCCTACATCCAGTTTGAGCCTACATCCAGTTGTAGTAGAGCCTACGTTCAGTCTTGAGCCTACGTTCAGTCGTAGTTGGGCCTACATTCAATTATGAGACATTTGGGCCTACATTGTTATAATTTTGAGTTGAGAAAAGCACTTTTATATTATAATGTTATTTTATTATAAAGTACATTATAATTGGATGTTTCTAGAAGTTCTAGCAACTTCTCAAGGAAAAGAATAAATAGAGGGCTTGGGCTTTCATTTGGACATGCTTGGATTTGGGATTTCTTCTACTTCTCCATTGTGGAGCAATTTGTAGTCTTTTCGTCTGCAAATACTATTCGATCTTTGGGAACGATCACTCCCCTAGATTGGCATAACTGAGGTAGTGAAATATCTATTGAAGGGTTGCAAGTTTGGAGTTGGTACTCAACCATCTCATTGGTACTTCATTGAGAATTTGTTGTAAGAGTTTGTTTTTGGTTGGAATAAGGGTTTGAATTCACCTCTTGCATTGGTGAATCATTTTGGTGATAGTTGAAGATCATTTTGGTACATTTTCATACTTTCCATATCAGGGCCTGGAATCAGAATTTTGCTCATATCTCCTAATCTACTTGGGGATAATTTTTATGCTTTTGGGAGAGCAATAATACATCCTTGGCGGTGACATTCATAGCAATTTGGGGTTTCAAAACCCTTTCCTGATTTTTCTACAGGTGCCGTACATGTACGGCCTGGTACGGCTCTGTACTGTACAACACACAACAGAGATTCAAGGGCAGTTTGGAATCGGTTCAGGTCTGCTTGGTATTTGACTTCATCAGCATTGCAAATCAGGGTATTCAGAGCGGTTTCCAGGTGCACTCCATGAATTATTTGTTGATGTATTGAATGTTCAAAAAATATGCATAAGGGTTATATGTAACAGTCATGTCTGAAGGTGTATTGTTCTTGCATCATTTTGTTATTGTAATCAGTCATATGTGAATGCAGAGATTAGTCTCATGCAACATTGTTATCGTAATCTGATATTGCCATATTAGTGTGACTGTTCATCCAATTGTTGCCATATTTCAGTAGTTGCAACAGTCATACAATCAGTCCATTAATCTCAGACATTGCCAAATATCATTGTATTGGATTGGTATGCATAGCAAGGGCATTGTTTACATCGTTATAGCATGGTAAAAGATCAATGCATTATAATCTGATTATTACATAACACAGTCATATATTCTGGAAAGTGTAATCAGAATTAGAGAGTTTTGATTGCTTGAGATTCATTGTTACACATTGTATTTCAATATTGGTATTGTTATTTCAATTGCATTTGATGCCCAAAACAACAATCACATTGAAACACATCATTGCAAACAAAACTATTCAGTGCATGCCAAGTGTTTGACGAATTGTCTCAGTTCAGATTTGGGATTTTTAGTGGCCTTTATAGTAAGGGTCATTACAGTTGCCTTGTTTATCTTGAATCACATCATTTGCCGCTATGGTATTGTATTCCTTCTTCCATAGTCACGGATAATGGCGGCCAGTTTAAGAATAAAGACCTGAAACAATTGTGCAAAAAATTCAAAATTAAACAACATTGGTCTTCTATTTACTACCCTCAAGGGAACGGCTAAGCTGAGGCCTTGAATAAAACATTGCTGAAAATCCTTCATAGGACAGTGAACAAATCAGGCAAGGATTGGCATCTGCAGATCAATCCCGCGGTATGGTGTTATAAAACTTCTATTCGCACTCCTACAGGTGCCACACCTTTTTCCTTGGTCTATGGTTCTGAGGCTGTCTTACCATTAGAGGTCGAAATACCATCACTGAGAGTCTCTCTACATGGTTTGATTATCGACGAAGACCATAGGGCCATGAGAGTTCATGAGCTTACTACTTTGGAGGAACGCCGTAAGGCCTTCTTTGATCACATGCGCACTTATCAGAAGAGAATGTCTGCTGTCTATAATAAGAAGGTTCATCCCAGAGAGTTCCAAGTGGGTGAATTAGTTCTAAGAGAAAATCCTAAGAATTAGTAGAATAGAGAGTAGAAAGGCAAGTTTGAGCCGAATTGGTTAGGGCCTTACATTATCACAACAATATTTGGGTCCAGGGCCTATCAGTTATCTACACCTGAGGGAGAAGAGCTTGCCGAACCTATTAATGTTCTACATTTGAAGAAGTTCTATGCCTAAGGTTCTTGAGCTCTTTGTATATATCTTATTGATCCTGAAAAAATTCCAAAAAATTCATATATGATGCTTAAAAAATCCAAAAAAATTGGAAAGTGTCCTGAAAAAATGACCATCTTAGTGAAAACCTAGCAATGGGCGCTTTGATGTATCTCCAAAAAAATAAACGTAAAAATCATATATGATGCTGAAAAAATTCTAAACAATATATAAAAACTCATGAAAAAAAATCTTCCAAGCGGTGAAAACCTAGAGATAGGCGCTACTTGAGACTCTTGCACCTATGTCTATCAGTCTGCGTGGCGCTCTTTCCTTCCATTTCTCACTTTATCTCTCCTAGCCTGGAATTGACTCTTGTCTTAGTTTAGGGGGCATACGTTGTTTTAGCTTATCTTGGGTCTCTTTGTGCGTCGAGGTTTCTCAGGCAACTTGGTTCAAACAGTGTTTCTCAACACTTTCCAACTGTGTTTTTCAACACTTCCCTAGCATCAAGTGTTTCTCAACAGTTATCAGATATCCTATCCGTAGTCTAGAATGATACGATATTTCTCACCGGCAGATGCGATACTCAAAGTCTGACTCTATGACCTACACACACACACTTAAACACTTGAGTCGCTGAGACTTGCGTTACTTTATTTCTTTGTGTGCTGTCTATGATGATTTCTTTTGATGAGTGTTCTCTCCCTAATAGTTTTCGATGATGTATAGCTAGAAGACTGGGGGCATGAGGACATGTTTTATTTATTTTTTGCTTGTGGGTATATCTTGTTGATCCTAACTGTCATGAGCATTTATGCTTGGTACACTTGACATTGAGGATCTACACTGTATTATCCTTGACTGTTTTCCGTAAGTGCATGCTTATGGTCATCTTGACTTTCTGGTGTCTCGATGCGAGCATAATCTTGCTATACTAAACTTAGGGAACCTCACTACACTAGTCATCTTGACCTACATGTTTTTGATGCTTAGGTGAGATTCCCACATACCTATCTGATACAAATCATATTCATATACCCATAGTTATACTAGTGTGTATTGTATGATTTTGCGACGCTACCAATAAAGCTCGATGATGATTATTAGAGTCTAACAGCTTTGTAACCTTGCAAGTAAACCACTTTTTCATAGTAGCTTGCATTCTTAGGTTCATGTTAGTTTAGTTTTGCATCTTGCATATGGAGAGAGCTCTCCTTTCATCTTTTATGGACTTGTCAGACAACTGCGCTCGCCTTTCGCTTCTTCTCAATCATGTCTTTTGCTTCTTGTCATTCATATCACATCCTTTTCTATTCCTGTTGGAATTTTGCGCAAATTGCACCCTGGCTAATTTCGATGTCCTAGATCCATTTTCAGGATCGAAATCAAAATCCGAGCTCATCTTGATGGTCAAAATCGCATTTTAACATTCCTCCTGCGCAATTGGCAGACCGTTGGAGGCCTGGTCCTTCAATCTTCGCTGGGGCATCTTCATTTCTTCATCTCCATCTCTCTCAACCTCCTAGTCTTTCATTCATTTCCTTCACTTCGTCTCTCTAAGGTTTTGACTTTATCTTTATCCTATATCTTTCTAAGTCAAACCTAGTCAAACTGGGGCATATTTTCACTGCTTGATGGTTATTCTATTATCTTTCATCTTCGATTATGATTTCTGGTGATTTGATCATGTTGCTCTCATCTGGCTTCTGCATTCCCTCGACTTCATTTCGATTTCGATCCCGAGGGGGTAGACATATTCTATCAGCTATTCTCCAGAGCATATGCTTGACCCATTCCATTTGCTCTAATTGATCTATCTATTTTGCTTGACATGTTAGTTCTCATCCCGAGTTCTGATACTTTCCATCTCTTTCCTAAGTTTTCAGTACTGTCGCTACCAGGCTGACTATGCAAGATTTGCTATCTCTTTGCACTTCATTCTTTGGAGTCAGATCTCTATCTATTCACCTTCTTGGCTGATCTATTCTTTGACGTAATGTGTTCCCAGATCGATCACACATTAGTCAAAGAGGGGCAAATGTAATCACCCAAAAATGGTCATCTAGACTACTAGCCCCTTTCTAGCATTATTTGCTAAAATTATCAATTGCTTATTCTTGATCAAATCCTAATTCTATCATTTATTCGATTATATTCTATGGATTAACCATTTTATCCTAAGTCTTTATTTAATTAAAAGGAATTCCCTCCCCTTTTATTAAATAAAAAACCCCCACTTACCTTTTATCCTAAGTTGCACAAACAAATCATTATTCCTATTTAATAAATAAGAAGAAAAGGCTTTTTTGTCTCACATGGGGTACAAAAGTCAACACTTCTTTCTCAGTGGAGGAGACTTGTGCACAAGGATTGCTCCCACTTTCAAACTCCACCCTTGATCAAAACTTTTGCCTCTTAATCTCCATGGTCCATTTATCTTTAAAAGGAGAGCTCTCTTCTCATTCTAGGATTCCACTCTTGATACTAATGTTATGCTGCAGGTTTTCTTGGTGCTATTGGAGCTTTTGAAGAACTTGTTGCATTTTAGTCCTCACATTTGCATTGTAGCTTAGTTCTCATGGCATTCTTAACTTAGTTTCCTTTCATGCTTTAGCTTAGTTCACATAGTTTAACTAGTAATGGCTTGTAACACTCTCATTTCCATAGTTTAGTTGCATTCTTGCATTCTCATTCTAGCATAGCTTGCATTGCATTTTTCATTGTGATTTTTGAGGATATTGGTATTCTTGCCCTTGTCTCTTTGAATCTCCCATTGCATGGTTTACTAGCAAGGTTGCATGCTTAATAGCTCTAGCTGAGAGCCCTCTAAACACCCTTGCACTCCATGCCTAAGGAGCTCTAGGTCGCTTTCCAAGGCTTCCAATCCATGGATGCCCTTGGAATCAAAGGCTTAGAGAAGTGCACATTTTGAGTGTACACCAGGAAGTTCGCGGGACAACCAGGGGATGCCTAGGAGTCCCCTGGTTGGCTCAGAGCCCTCTGGTCATCCCCTCCGTCTCCGACCACTCTCAGAGCTGTCCCAAAAACGTTTTCGGAATTCTGCACAAATTGGGGACGAGCAGGGTAGTTCAAAATTTCATCCCCATATAGTTTGTGATATGGGAATGGGGGTAAAAGCACATGGGACGCATCCCTGTGGAGCAGAGGTTTGTCATAATGTCTAGACTGAGCTGAGAACCTGACAAGGGTCATTACACTGCTCCCCACCATTCTCTTTGTTATTAAAGCACATAAGTCTTTCAGTCCTTATTGTAGTGTATTGGTTCATAGACATGCTAGCAGCGTCTGCAGTTATATTAGGCATTTTTTTCAAAAGACTACTGTTAATTTTGTAGTAGTTAGTTTTTTTTGACCCTAATGAGGTTTAGAACTTTTATTTTCATATATCACCACAAGTGCTATTATCTTGGCTCAAAATTTTTTGAAACGCTTTTTGCACCTTTTGTGTTGTAATTTGTTTTCTAATGTTGGACTAGTAGTTTTGTGTGTGTTGATAAATTTTCTTGTGAATGAACCAAGTACCATTTACCTGCTTTGCTTATTCATAGAGACGAGTTTAATTTCAATTTGAAGGTCATTCGAAGTTTTGTTTTGTAGAGCTTTATTTTAGTTTAAAATTGATGATGACATTTTGTGCAAATATGTAGAAAATCCCATAGTTGCAAGGAGATGTGCCCCCCTCCCACAAAATCCCTGATTTATTGGGACGGGGATGTTTTTAGGATGTGGAGATTTGGGGGAAACATACCCCAGCCTCACTGCCTCTGTTGTCAAGACACTGCTGAAATGTTGGTGATGGCGAGACATACTGGAGACTCTTAGGAGGCCCCCTCAATAGCCATTTAGAAGATCCAACTGAAAACAAAAAAGGGTGACAAAATTGTGAAAATTATATTTGTAAAGCTCTGCCCTCAAATTCCCACAAGGTTCATTGCCTCTTGACCCTACTGGGGACTCTTTCCCCAAATCCCCGCTAGGGAAACTGCCCCTTGGTTCCATTGTGGGCACTATCTCTTGATCCCAAATCTCCGTCCACCATTTTTATTGTTAATGCCACCATTGCCATGTTTTTTATGTTTATAAATTAAAACTTAGCTTAGAATGCCAAAATTTCATTTGGAATTCTTATACTTATTCTTGGTTTGCTCCCAAAGTTCCAAAATAATGTCCAACATTGTCAATGTTCGAATTTCAATGCAATCATTGACATGTTTGTTAGTTTAGAGTATACAAAATAATGCCAAATTCTCATTTACAATTCTTATACACTTACACATCTTTCTATAATTAATTTTTCAAGTACTATATGTATTTACACGACCCCATGACTGCCACCCTCCTGCTGTCCCCAAACATGGGCCCTTGGTCCTGACCTTTCCAAAACCCGTCCCCCTTTAGGAAACTCTGTGGAATGATAAAAAATACTCAATGTGATAGTTTATGTGAGTGTGGAGCAAACGAAGAAAATCATCTTGTATCTGAAAGTTTTTGATTTATTTTTACTATGCTAATCACTAGTATTTTTCTCTTTCAACATTATTATCAGAACCAATTTATAGTCTATTTGCATTTAAATTTGGTCTTTCTATTTTTTGGCTCTCTTCTGTTGATTTTCCATTCTTGAATTTAATTTCAGATTAAAGACTACAAGGGGTTATCGGTAGATTTGTTTGTCCCTGGGATGATGGTCAATGCGTGTGTGCAAGCAATTTTGCATAATGGACTGTTACTCTCATTTCTTACTTATTTTACAGGGACGGTGAGCATCTATTATATAATCATTTTTAGTTAGAATTAATGATTGAGCATTTTGATATTAGTTCTTCTTTGGTATAATACATTGTGGCAATTCTCATACAAATAGTTCCAGGTCATTTAAGTTTAAACCATCTTCTGTGTGAGATTGCAGGTGGATATTTACCATTTGCAAGATCTATTTCCCAATTCAAGATGGCAAGAAAAGTTCTCTGAAAATGCAAGGGTAAGGTGTTTTCTAGTGTGATTTCATTTTATGTTTTGTTCTTGCAGAACAAATTATCTGTTAGGAATTTTAGCTTTCTTTTTGGGTGTAATTTGGGAATGTATCTTGGCTGCCACTGTTTTATTTCTGTTTTCCTTTGTTCCATACATTGAAAAAAGGGTCTTGTTTATTTGATAAGAAAGTAGTGAAGAGTTTCTTATTTGGGCAAACGCAGATGCATAATCCATTCTTAATAATGTGTCAGTATCAGATCCCCTTAACAACAGACTTATGTCTTTTAATATTGAAACTTTTTTTTTGCCTAATTTTCAGCTGAAAGCAAGAATTTTATATGTGGACCCCACAACAAAGGCTGTTGGTTTGACTCTCAATCCTCACCTCATTCAGAACAAGGCCCCTCCCATGGTAACTGCATGCATTTAAATTTTAATCTGTATGTGTTTCTTAGTTTTGCCTACTGTATTATGAGTTTTCACAATTTCTCTACAGGATTGTGTTTTGCATCAGTAGTTGTGGTTCTGTTCACTTATTAAAATTTGAATTTCTAATATTTAGTAGGCATCAGCAGATTCTAGCAAGTGGGATTAAGCTTAATAAATTTTGATTTCACCATAGGTGTGTTGTTGGCATTTAGCATTTTTTCCTCTTCTAGCTTGGTATGATCCAAAAATTTGTAATGCATGGCTCACTAAACAAACATTCCATGTACTTGATTGTATGGTTTTTGATGATACTTGAATACTAACTTGACCAAGAAATCTGTAATTGCTTTAAGAAGCCTTTTTACACATTTTAAGAAAAAAAATTGGTGGTTGACCTATGCTTCTTTTTAATTGATACAATTAATTTGTTATTCCTTCGATCTTTATGTATTTCTATTATTATAATATTGGATGCAATCACAAGTTCATTTCCTAAAACTTAGATGGGCTCTTGGAATAAAAGAGAGAGATTATAATACTGTCAATTGGCCTGTTAGCGCAATCGCTGATAACAGAAGGGACTAAAAAAAAGAGCTCTAGTATATAAAAGAACAAGAGGCTAAATGTGGAAGCCAAAGGCACTTAAAGCAAATGATTTTAGCTGACAGGATTACAATGATTCTGATCATTTTGCAAACTGTGTGTCAGATTTCACAAGGTTTACATGAACAATTTAATCAACAATCGGGATGTGTGTTGGACTTGATTATGGATCCCGCTTCTTTGTTTCCTCAATGTTCTTGTAATAGGTGCAATGATGCTCACAGTTTGTTGCCTTTTTCGTAATATTCTCCAATCTTTGTTATTAGAAGTGAGAGATGGAGAACTCATTGGAAACAGCAGCACGAAGGAAAAAGGAGTTTGATAAGGTTCTGTCTAAGAAATGAATGAGAAATAGTTTCATAATTATATTTTTTATTTCATTATATGTTGGCTCTAAATCTTGTAGGCCTCAACTTACCAAAATTCATGACAATTGTGTGCTTTTATGTCCTTGTGGCCCTATGTTTACAATTGATTTGGGATAAGTTACTCTAGGGAATAAATCTACATGTGTAGTTTTACCTTTTGCCATATGGAATGCCTCACCTTACCAAGATTCATGACAATTGTGTTCTTTTATGTCCTTGTGGCCCTATGTTGACAACCGATTTGGGATGAAGTAACTCTGGAGAATACATCTATTTTTGTAGTTTTACCTTTTGCCATGTGGACTAACATTGGGCAATCCAATAGCTCCATTGGATTGGCCTCATGACTTTCAAAACTGGTATCTTGTTTTAATCCCATGTGGATTCATTATGATGGTATGTGTGGACCACTTACGTGGTGCCACATGTCACCTTACTATATTGGATGATTGGTTGGTGATCCTCTTGCTTTGAGTGCTGATTTATTTGTAGAGATTTTTGTGGGCTCAATGATGAATTATTGCCCTCTATGTGTTGCCTTGGTGGTGGTGGCAGATCCAATATCTTGCTGAGGTGTTTTGTGCTCGATCATGGAATCTTGCCACCCACACACGTTGAGAAAGCCATTGATGACATTGTTGCTTGTGGTTGAGCTATATAGGTGTCTGATCCCTTTTGTGTGCTTATCCATGTTTGTATTCTGTGGTTCCATGATGGATTGTCCAGGTACCACTGAGCCATGTTTGGATACTATACAAAGGATTTTGGGCCAGATTGTTGGTCTTACTTCGCTAGTTGATTCATTTTGTGTGGTAGGTTGGGGGAAATTGATGGGTATGCGTTTTTCATCTTTTTGAAGGCAATATTTGATCCGAGGCTGCCACTTGCATTTATGTGAAGAATTTCCATGCTTCCCTGTACCTTATAATCTAATCCCATTCTTTCTGAATGAGCATAATTCTTCTGCCTACTGATGTATGCTAGCTATGATGAGGTTATAAGGCTAAGGTATCACTTCCCTCTATGCCCATGGGTTACTTGTAGGCTGAATATTGGGTTTCTAAATGATATAAAAAGCATATCAGAAGGATGAAAATGGATGACGGTCAGTTGGTTAGTTTTAGGGCTGTGGTCTGTTATGAATCTTGACATTTGATCAGAAAATTAATGGCATTAAGCCTTGTATGTCTCATTATGTGCTTTTCGCATCTTCACTTGTAAGTTCATGAAAGGGATTTAAATGTAGGATTTTGTTTGTTTATGAATGTCTCGATGGTTGATTGGTTATTTTCAGGGTGTAGAGGCTTTTAAAATCACTTAAAGGTGTATTTAAGTTTTCCATTTCAGTCAGCCATGTCAACTCAAGTTTTTAACTTGTTTGGCTGTGAATTATTGAATGATGGTTCGTATGCCAATTTGTCTCGTTACTTAGAGGTGCACAAGTGTTTAGTAACTTTAGTTTTCATGGTGTGCTTATACTTCTGAAGGTGGGGAGGGTAAGGTGGTACTCAGTTTCCAGTTGGATCTAGGCATCAGTTTGCAGTGATTTTCTTTGCTGTCAAGCTATCCTCAAATCAGTGAAACATTTTTCATTTCAGTATAATGATAGTCTTTACTTTGCTTGGGAGTATAATCCAGATTTAGAATTGGTGTCAGATCTTAAGATAGCTATAGTAAAGTCTTAATTTCAGAAGATATGGTCATAAGAGTCCTGCTCATCTTCATAGACCATGCTTTAGCAATAAATATTGTGGGCAACCTAATGACTGACAAACATTCAGAGGGCTGTTTTGGTGAGACCACAAGGTGCATATGTGTATGAAATGTCTAGATGGTCTATTCAGGACTACCATTAGGGCATAGCATTCAAGGCCTAAATGTCATTTCTTCGTTTCTGTTTAATCATCCTGTTAAAGAGGCCTCAAGGATAATCTTCCTAGGATTTGCAGAGCTAGAAGAAGAAGAGAAGCTCTACTATCATGCCTTGACCTTGAGCTGCCTCTCTGTTATGATTTACTTCTAGCCCAAGATTAGTTGTTCCACTTATCCTGGCTGTGAGTAGTGCTCCTAGGGGAGGGAGCTTGTAGTTATGAGAGCCAACATACCATACAAAAGAATTTTTTTTAAAAAAAAGAGGGGTAAACGCTTTGACCCGGAGCTATGAACTGGTGAGGCCACAAATGGGGGACCTCATCCCCAATGGGATTTGAACCTTGATGGCAAGAACAACAACACAACAACTTGACCATCACAATATGCTACTATTGGCACCATACAAAAGAATATTTATATAAATTTTATATCAATATTAATTTATTATTTATATAATTAATATTTTTAATCATATAATTTATGAATTATACTGTTAATTATGATATTCAATATTATTATACTAATTATATATTGATATTGGATAGTATAATATATTAACCAATATTAGTGTATCTAATCTACTTTTATATGGAATTAACTATCGTATAATAATAATTAAAATTTAATATTAAAAGTGGTGGAGAAAAAAGGTATCGCTACTTTGCTTGCCATCATTTCTCTATGTGTAAACAGATGGCAGTGAGGGCATTGGTGGCCTTCGTTGCTATTGCATCAGTGCTACATCCTTAGGGTTGCTTTCTCTTCTTAATGGGATTTGCAGCTGCTCACTGTTTACTTTTGAATTTGTTGTTGTGTATGAAGGAGCCGTAGAGGTCCCACTTACCTTCTTTGTCAAGGATGTTGGTTCGGTTTTTGAGTCAACATCCTCTAACCGTGCAAATGTCCTATGTTTTTTGTTGAAGGCCAGAACTGATTTTAAATTGGACCAAAGGAGTGATAAATGCCCTCAATCTACTGTTTTTTTGTTAATTAGTGAAGATTGGCCTATTTTGGTTATTAATCTAGATTTAGTTGTAGATGATGTGCTCTATTTATATGAGCGCACTTTAATTTGTAAGTTTATGGGAATTAGTCTCATTGCATTTCTTGAAGAATTGATCTTGTCGAACTTGGCAAGTAGAGGGGGAAATTAAGGTTATTTTGGTCGTGAATGGATTCTTTTTGTGCTCTTATCTATAATGGTGGATTGTAATGTGGCCTTCGAAAGAGGTCCCTAATATGTTAATCAAGTCTATTTACAAATCCTTGGCATGTGAGTTTTTATCTCGTGGAGAAGCCACCTTATTTAATTCTTGTCTAGATTTGTCTTTCTTGATTGTCGATGCAGTTATGGAGATCAAACATTTTGCAATCCATTCTTGTGGTCCTTGAGAAACCCATTGACACCTCACATCCCACAATAAAGATTAAGGTAACTACTTATCCTTGTATTTGTGTGGGAAACATGCAATGAACTGGGAAATTGATAAAGCTCTTCCCTGTTGTCGGTATATTTTGTATGTACGGGTGTTGTGTAATAAACTTATGTTAATCTCGGCAGTTAGTACCGAGAGTGCGAACCGTTACGACGTGACGTTTCGGTGGTGTCTCTTCGGAGGTTATATGTACACATTGCTTTGAGTGTGAATGACATGATTTGGTTTTCTGAGTACTTTATGTTTACCGAATTGCAATACTTTCCTGTATTCATGTTTATCAGTTAATGTGTGTTTATGCAACTATTCTTGTTGACCCGAGAGGGAAAACATCTGGCGCCGTTGCCTAGACATACTCGGATGGCGAGTAGGCATAATGGGCTTACCCGTTAGTGCGATAAACCCAGAAGCCGAGGAAGCCCGTACCGAGTTGTACGACGGATAGGATAATCTGGCACGTGACTTCCGAATTTTGTTTCAAGTAGCTCTTGAAACTCACGTCCGAAGGGAGGCAATGAACGGAGACGTCCCTGCAGGGGTAGTGTGGGACGCGATTGGGGCGAACCCTGCAGCGAATCGGTTGTTGAACCAACTTCCACGGTTGTTGGCACAAGTAGCACTCGCACGACGTATTCGGCAAGAGGAAATTGACCGTGAGGACCGCCGCTAGGAGATCCTCCGTGCATTCCACGCCCGAGAGCATCTTCGTCGCCGTCGGGAGGAAGGAAATGACAAACAGTAAAGTTGTTGAAGTTTGAAACGAAGGGGAACGGAACACAAAAATTCCATTGTAGTTCAATTGAGAATGTTGTAAAGCAACATGAATTAATAAAAAAATAAGTGTTCTTTTTGATTGAGCAATGTGTATAGTTTGTCTTGATGCCCAATAATTTAAATAAAGATCGAAATAAGAAAGTGATAGATGACGAAGGGGAAGCCGCACAGAAGGCTTTGATATCCGCGCAGCAACGTGAACGTCGGTGTAGGCTCAGGCAACTTGCCAAAGACCAGCTTGCCAGAGGGTTGCCCGAAGGGGACCTCGGAAGTGGTACGGAGGGTGCAGAAGCCGAAGAAGAGTTCACTTCTCCGAAACGGAGAGTGCGGAGTCGGGAAGAGTTACTTGAGGAGACACGGGCGAGAAGAGCCTTTCTCCAAGAGGAGAGAGTACGGTTTGAGGTGGGTCTCCGTACACCAAGCGCGGAGAACCAAACCGGCGGAGAGGGTGATACTGCAGAGGGTGGCACGAGCACACCAGCAGACCCTCCGTTGGAACCGAGAACCCCACATGGTACGGTGCCAGGAGAAGAGCAAGTACCACCAGCCCAGCAACTACCGCAAGGACAAGTACCACAAGTCCAGACTACCCACAGCACTCAGGGAGGTGTGGGCACGAGTGGTATCGGTGCACTGCCTCCACCGCGGCCAACCATGGCAGTGAATAAGCAGAAGTTACCGAAATTTACAAGGCAATCCAAGGAGGATCCAGTTCGGCACTGTCGAACGTGTGAAACGATATGGACTGCACACGGGGTAACTGACGAGAACGAATGGATCCGTCAGTTCCCTGCAACACTGCGAGAGGGTGCCATTGATTGGTACTCGGATGTTGACAAGACAAGGCTCACGACATGGGACGATGTCAAAAAGGCCTTCCAGACAGAGTTCCAATTGTTACGGGATGATAATGAAATATTGGCGGAGATCTACAACACGAAGCAAGCCAAGAATGAGTCTGTCCGTGCGTACGGCCGACGACTCAAAGAACTCATTGGAAAAATGGAGTCGGCCCCAGCGGATGAATTGAAAAAGAGATGGTTCGTGGAGGGACTCAAAACATCCCTCTGAAAGAAAATGAAGATAGTACCGCCTACTTCGTATAGTAATGCATATAACCGAGCAATGGATCTCGAGAGCGAATGTAAGACCTCGAAGAAGACAAGGTCATCTTCTGATGATGATTCAGAGACGGAAAGTAGTGAGGACGGGTCGAGCAAGAAAGTGCTCGCATTGCAAAAAGACCTTGAGAGGATGATGCGAGAACTTAAAGCCGCCAAAGGAAGTACTAGCAAAGCCGAAGAAGATACAGTGTGGTGTACGGACTGCAAGGAGGCAGGCCACACAAAAGGGTCTTGTCCGAAAAAAGCTTTTTGTGATATCTGCCAAATCGCAGGACATCCCCTTAAAGAATGTCCCTATAACTTGAGGGCAAGAGGCCAACAAGTACTCTATGCACAGGAGCAACCTTCCACGTCTGGTACGGGTGGACAACAGAATGCTGCATCATCTGGCGGATATAAAAATAACTGCCGGGGAGGCCGAGGCAACAATGAGAATAAGCCCCGGATCCAATATGATGCCAAGGGAAGACCCATGATACAATGTCGGAGTTGTAATCAGTGGGGTCACTATGCTCGTGATTGTCAGACGGAGCCCGCGACTCCGCAGAAGTTGTGTCGGTGGTGCGGACAGGGCGACCATGAGGACGCTAATTGTCCGAAGCCCGGCTGTAACATCCTGGAGTTGGAATGTAGAGGTACTGAGAAGGTCCTGACAGTCACCCGTGCCCAAGCCAAAAAGGCCACGTACCCACACCCTCCGACGGAGAAACAAAGGGTACTGCAAGCGAGGGCCGAGATCGAAAAAGAGATACAGGACCGAAAGGAACCTGCCGACGCCTGCACTTCTCACCGAGAATTGGCGGAGCAAAGTATACTACGGCAGATACTGCAAATGGAAATACCCGTGAAGGTCAAGGACCTGTTGGAGACCATGCCACACCTAAAAACAGCTCTATTCCTAGGGCCTAACACGCCACCTACGACACTGGAACGAACGGAGATCCCAGGCGGCTGTGCAGCCGACCCGATGACATTATCAATAAATCATGGATGGAACCCGACAGTAGTAGAAATGGGTATCCTGGGTAAAATCCTCACGAACACCATCGTTGACGGAGGGTCGGGCGTCAATGTCCTTCCGGAGGAAACTTGGAAGAGTTTGGGGAAACTGACGCTGTGGCCACCAACCTTCAATCTGTTAGGGGCCGACCAGCACGGTATTAAACCACTCGGTATGCTGATGACACAACAGGTGACTATCGGAACCCAGCCTTTCACCTTAGACTTCGTCGTAATCCCTCTCAAGCAAAAGGGGTATGACGCTATATTGGGTAGAGGGTGGTTGGTGACAGCCCGAGCCAATCACAACTGGAAGAAGAACACCCTCGCATTCAAGAAAGGGGGGAGGAAATTTGTGGTAGACCTCGCCACACAAATGGTTGGAGAGGAAATGGCGTCCGACTCAGACTCCGATGGTGGCGGGATGGACGGAGAGGAAGAAACTATGGAACCGAACGATGAAGGGGTACTTGAGATAGAAGGAGATACGGATTCACTAGATGGTCTCTTTCACTGGCAAATGCGTGACTACGAGGTATTTCAGCCATCGTGCAATATACTGGAGATCGGGAATGAGTTCCCTACGGAAGAAAACACGAATGAGTTCCCTCCGGAGTACACAGAATATACAGAGGGGGAAGCCCAGATGAGAGTAAGTCCGGCCCACTTGTTCTCGGAGGGAGAACCTATCCAATACAAAGAGGCAAAACTGGAAACAATAAATCTCGGGGACGAGCAGAATCCCAAGACTATCCTGGTGGGAGATGACTGGGATCCCGTGTTAAAAACGACAGCCTTCAAAATATTCACAGAGTATAAGGACGTGTTTGCCTGGAATTATAAAGACCTGAAGGGCGTACCTCCGGAGCTCTGCGTGCACCGCATCCCTTTGGTTCCTGGAGCCCAACCTGTGCGGAAAAGGCCGTACAGGATGAACAAAAACTATGCTGCAAGGGTGGAGACCGAGATTGCGCGGATGCTGGACGCGGGGATAATTTTCCGAGTAGACACAAGTGAGTGGGTGTCACCAATCGTGATATCTCAGCAGAAAGAGGCTAACCAAATCCGCATCTGCGTAGACTTTAGGTGTCTCAATGCGGTGACCATTAAGGATTCCTTCCCGATACCCTTCACAGACAGCATACTCGAGGTGGCAGGCCATGAGATCTATTCCTTCATGGACGGGTTTTCAGGATATAACCAGATATACATTGCAGAGGAGGACAAGCTAAAAACCACCTTTGTAGTGGAAGATGGTGTGTACGCCTACAACTGGATGCCCTTCGGCCTGTGTAATGCACCTGCAACTTTTCAGAGAATCATCCTGCACATCTTTGACAAGATGTCGAGAGGGAATTTTAAAGCATTTCTGGATGACTGGTCCATTTTCAGTAGCCAAGACAAACATGTTGTAGCACTTGAAGAGTGCATGGAGCGGTGCCGGAAGGCACGTCTGGCACTCAACCCAAAGAAGTGTTGTTTCATGGTACCGCAGGGGAAGCTGCTCGGACACATCGTTTGTAAGGAAGGGTTGAAGACGGACCCCGACAAGGTCCGGGTGATAATTGAAATGGAGGCTCCCAGTGACGTAACCGGTGTCAAGTCATTCTTGGGCCATATCGGGTACTACTGACGGTTCATAAAGAATTTTTCCCGGATTTCATACCCGATGGATAAACTTATGAAGAAAGGGGAGCCGTTCCTCTGGGCGAAGGAGCAAGGGGAGGCATTCGAGGACTTAAAAATGAGACTGTTGGCAGCCCCCATCTTGGCATTTCCGAACTGGGACAGAGAGTTCCATGTTCATGTGGATGCGTCAAACTACGCCATCGGGGCCACCCTGGCACAAGAAGGCGAACATGGGCTGGATCACCCAATCTATTTTGCAAGTCGGTTACTCTCGAGGGCGGAGAGGAACTACAGCACTACAGAGCGAGAGGCTCTCGGAATGGTCTACTCTGTTCAGAAGTTTCGGCACTACCTATTGGCGACGCCGTTTACTTTCTTCGTGGACCACCAGGCTTTGATGTACCTGGTTAACAAGCCCATCATTCAGGGAAGGGTGAGCAGGTGGTTGCTGCTCCTTCAAGAATTCACCTTCTGAATTGTTGTACGGCCAGGACGTAGTCATGTGATTGCGGACCAATTGTCCCGAATTAAGTCCGGCGAGCCTCCAGTAGGAATAAACGATGACTTTCCAGATACTCACCTGTTTCACATCACCGTACTACCGAAGTGGTACACAAGTATCGGTGAGTACCTGTCCACGGCTCGATTTCCAGAAGGAATGCTCCCCGGAGAGCGTAGAAAATTGGTTCTGAGGAGCAGAACCTTCCAGCTTATCAATGGACTGCTGTACAAAATGGGTCCAGATGAAATATTGAGGCGTTGCGTAATGGAGGAAGAGGTTCCGAGAGTGTTGAAGGAAGCTCATGAGGGACCTGCCGGAGGGCATATGGGCCCCGACACCACCGCCAGAAAAGTCTTGTTTGCAGGCTTATGGTGGCCGACGGTGTACAACGATGCCAGGGAGTGGGTCGTCGGCTGTGACACATGCCAGTGGGCAGGGAGACGTCTCAAACGAGACTACATGCCACTTAACCCCTCATGCACAGGAATTGTTTGAACGGTGGGGACTGGATTTTGTGGGGCCTTTGAAGCCCAGCCGCGCTCGACGCTGTCGGTACATTGTTGTGGCAACAGAGTATCTGACCAAGTGGGTGGAAGCACGAGCACTAACGGATAACTCTGCTCTAAGTACAGCGAAGTTTATTTATGAGCAGATAATAACGCGGTACGACATTCCACTGCAGTTGACGAGTGATAGAGGTGGACATTTTGTCAACCATGTGATCAAGCTACTGACGACAGAGTTCAAAATTTTTCACACACTCTCGAGCCTGTACTACCCTCGAGCGAATGGTCAAGCAGAGGCGACTAATAAGATCCTGATTGGAGTCATTTACAAATCCTGTGGCGTTGAGGGCGAGGATTGGGAAGAAAGGCTATCCTTGGTACTATGGGCCTATCGAACATCTTACAAGGTGACCACCGGGCAGACACCGTTCCAACTCATGTACGGACAGGAGGCCGTGGTACCGGTAGAATTCATGGTTCCTAGCCTGCGGATTGCAATTGAGAATAAATTGGGAGATATGGAGAGTTTGAGGGAACGACTCTATCTCTTAAATAAGTTGGACGAAAAACGGGCTTTGGCACAATGGGTCACTGAAGCGACGCAGCAACGGAGGAAGGTCTGGCACGATAAGCATATCCGACGAATGCAATTTACACCGGGCCAATTGGTTCTAAAATATAACGGCCGAAATGAAATCAAGCCTGGAAAGTTCAAAGTGAAATGGATAGGCCCTTACAAGGTTCGGGAGGTGGCCGCAAACGGGTCCGTAAAGCTGTGGATCCTCGACGGACGGGAAATTCCGGATGCGGTGAACGGCTCGAAATTGAAGGTGTATCACGAACGACCGATGACATCACCGTGAGGACCAAGTACTTAGAAAAAAAAAAAAAATTTTTTAAAAAAAAATTATAAATTTTTTTTAAAAAAAAAAAAAGCAATATCGTATGGCACTGTACGGATCTATAAAGCCCTGTACGGCACCATACGGATCTATAAAGCCCCGTACGACACCGTACGATAAAAAGGGCACGGCGGCAGGGAAGTACGGTACCGTACTGAAGCATTATTGTGGTCGATACATTTACAAGTATTGTACGGCGCCGTACGGAAAAGTGACGACATACAAGCTGAAACAAAAGAAATAAAGGTGTTGTACGGAACCGTACAAGGCGAGGACTGCAAGCAAAGCACCGCACAGTGGATCAGTGTACGGATTGTACTGGCCGTACCGCATCCAGACGCGGCACAGGAAGGAGGCATAGTGTACGGTCATCGGATTGCAAAGTATGAATACCAAGTCATATGGTAGCTGACGCACAACATAAGGGCATTCGTACGGCACGGTTGGAGGAGATCTGAGGATTCAGTACAGCATTGGGATGTGTGAAGGGAAAGCATGAAGGAAGAAATTCATATGGTATAAAAAAAAAACAAAAAAAAACGACGACAAAATAAAGCAGCTCATATTGAAGAACGAATGGTACCGAAGGGAAGGGCATGAGCAGGAAGTAAGGGAAACATAAGCGGTTTGCGGAAAAGAGCATGGGAGCTCTGCCCCAGGACCCCGCGGGGGCGCTGCCCCTCGACCCCGCTGGGGGCGTTGCCCCCTAGACCCCCAGTCGGTTTAGTTATCAACCCTTGGAGAGTGTGACCAGTTGATGAGACCCGGAGCTGCTACATATTTGCATTGGCGGAAGGAAGTTGATTTGTACGGTAAGAGGAGGAATTTAAAAAAAAAAACAAAAATGGTTAAGACCGTTATTGTTTGACACTGCACAGTAGTATGGGATCACGACAGCATAGTACTTGGAGACAGAAATTACAGGTTTCAAAACCAGCCAGTAGCAGCAGAGGACCGAGGGTTTCACAGTCTAGAGTCCGCATTGCTGGTAGCATGGATACTGCCAGAAAGCATCGTCCACACGTACAACAACCACAAGCACAAAAGGAAGAGATTACTTGGAAGACTGTGACATTCGAGGGTTTGAGTGGAGTGGAGTGCCGAACATGGTGGGATAACACTCCAGACGCACATTTTTTGAAGGGACAGCTTCGAAGAGCAGGAGTACACTGGGCAATTCAGATGCCTTTGCCCTCCATTAGAGAGCACGAGGGACCTCTCCGAGGCATGATTGATACATTCGATCGGGATAGCCGGCGTAGCACTCTGAAGTATTGTGGCACTGAGATACAGATTTCATTTTCTGCCCAGGAGATATCGAGGGTTTTTGGCATACCTGGCATGCACGGGAAGAAAATAGATTTAAAGCCCAGGAAACTGTCCCGCGAAGAAAAGGAAAAGTACATTAAGCTGGTTTCCAGAAACCTGTCTCAGAGTGAGTTGGAGTCATTGGCTGGCGCTTCAAAGAATCGGGGAATCAAGAAATCATTTGTGGCTCCCGGAGAGTGGCGGTGTTTGATGGACATCATGAAGAGCAGGTTGACCGGGGCTAGTAGGGCCTCCGACATTGCCCTTACACATCTCATTTTCATGAACGGGATCCGTAATGGTACGGTGTACGATTGGGCTTTAGTTATGGCGGAGAGGCTGTATGAGTTCATGACTCTACAGCATTGGACATTTTACATGCCCCATATTGCCATCGGGTTGTTCCTGAATGCTGCCCGAGAGCAGATTCTAGCAGAGAAGCTGAGGCCACAGCCAGTTGATATTGCTACGGGAGAGCCTCTTATCTTTCATTGGCGTCACTTGGATGCTGGCGGAGTACAGACAGGGTCAAAGAGGAAGCGCCAAGTCCTCTCAGAGTCGGAAGGGGAGAATGTGGACAGTGGCCGAGAGGAGTCGAGTGAAGACTTGGAGGAGGAGGAGGAAGGCAGCGATAGTGTTGCAGTGGGAGACTCTGACACTCTCGATACAGAGGTACCATCTGAAAATGCATTTGCTCCAACTCCACCGTCTGAGAGTGCACCACCTCTTGTACTATTCACGCCACCAGTACCCTCGGCGACTGTTGTAGCGGGGACCTCTGTACCGTTCGGTACCACATTGGAGGCTGTACCCATGCCACGGTTTGGAGAGCTCCGGCTCCCTGTTGTGCTACACCCGGCGGGTCAGGCTTCCGAGCCACCTACAGCTCAGCCAACCAACCCAGGACAGACTAGCAAAGATGGTGTTGGAGGTTTAGAGCAGGAGCAGACACAGCCGCGAGAGCAGGTTACATTGGATGTTGTTGGTACTGAGGCCATTGTGCGAGTTGGGCCAGGGGTATTGGAGGAGCCGGCTCGAGCGTTGCCGACGGGGGATGAGGACTCTTCAGTTCTGTCATGGTTGGAGCAGTTCACATTACCCCCGATAGCAGTGGTAGCTCCCATTTCACTTTCCCCTGCCAGAGTAGTGTTAGAGAGGCCTTCAGAAGTTATTGACCTGGATGCAGTGATGTCGCCACCAAGAGAAGAGCCAGTAGCCCAGGAGAGAGAGATATCCGAGAGACCAGTTCCTATGGAGGGACAGAGACCGCAAGCTGAGGCTAGTGAGGAGCCACCAGCCCTGACAGGGTCATGGAGGGCGGTGCCAGCGAGGGAGTCCGTGCAGAAAGTGTTGGAGCGGTACTTGGCGGATGTAGCCGCAGTAGCTGCTAGAGCCCAGCGGGTCATAGCCTCAGCAGAGCTTCAGGTTCAGGAGGGGGTTGCTGAGGAGTTGGAGTGCCTCTTGACCTTTGTGCGGGTTGGCTGTCCACAGGCATTTGCAGAGTGCTTTGAGGCTAGGGGATGGCCTACATAGGAGTCTCTTACGATGTTGGAGGATTGGGCTCTTAGTGCGACGGTGGGCGAGAGCCGGATTCACGGTCTTATCCGAGAGTTAGAACAGGCCTTTCGAGAGGAGTATTTCACTCTCAGGCGGTTAGAGCATGCTTCCTCAGTACATCAGGCTACGGGATTGGCGGCAGAGGCAGCTCGGGAGGAGGCAGCTTCCCGTCTTACAGCTTTGGAGACTACAGTGGTTCAGGAGAGGGAGTCTTGGGCGGCTGAGCGGAGTACTATGGTGTCGGAGTTGGACACTTTACGGGCTGCATTGGAGACTGAGCGTGCCGAGCGGGCTCTTCTTGAGACTCGCCTTGGTTCTGCTTTGGAGACTGTGGATGCGAAGGAGAAGGCAGTGCTCAAGGCAGCTAGCATGGTTCGGAAGGCTATGGAGCTTAAGATGAGGGTAGAACAGGCTTTACAGCTTCGGACAACTCAAGTGTACGAGTTGCGGGCTAAAGTCACTTCCGGCACAGCCACAGCCGCGCCATCATCATCAGGGACGCTTCCTACGCCTCCTCCTGAGTAGTTTGTAGTAGGCTCATTTTTGTCTATGTTATATTTTGTAAAAGTCGTCGGAGCCGACTTGTTTTTTGGGGGGGATGATGTTGTTGGTATATTTTGTATGTACGGGTGTTGTGTAATAAACTTATGTTAATCTCGGCAGTTAGTACCGAGAGTGTGAACCGTTACGACGTGACGTTTCGGTGGTGTCTCTTCGGAGGTTATATGTACACATTACTTTGAGTGTGAATGACATGATTTGGTTTTCTGAGTACTTTATGTTTACCGAATTGCAATACTTTCCTGTATTCATGTTTATCAGTTAATGTGTGTTTATGCAACTATTCTTGTTGACCCGAGAGGGAAAACATTCCCTTTCGTTGTAGAGTTATGATGTTTATTGGCATTTACAAATAGATTGTACACAAAGGGTTGTTGTACACTCTCAACTGCCTCCAAAAAATTCAACAAAAGGTAAAGCCTAGCTCATGTAGAGGGACTGGATTCAAATGGGTTCCCTCTTGTAAATATCCACAATAGAGGAAGGCTGCCAATTCAGCCAAAAGGATTGCTATCAAGAAGAAAGATTAGTAATAGAGTTGAGGTCCTAGAAAGAGTTGTGGAACGTGAACCTCCCGTGGCTCTGCAAAGAGTGAATCTGGGTGATCCTATCATTTCTTATGAGTGGAGGTTTTTTTGAATGTTCTTTCAAATCTCCTCTATGCTTAAGGAAACCTTATATCCTAATCCCATGGTAAAGGTGCCCCTCTTATTGAATTATCCACTCAGGAACAACAATTTGCAATCACAACCACCTTTACAATGCAAGAGAAGCAACATGATGCTATTTCACCAATGAGTAATAATTGAATTGTGACAATTATAAAATGTACAAACACCCCAAATATATTTTGGTGTGATGAGGTATGAGCAACCGTCATCTAAGTACCTCAGCTGAAAAATTAAATGCACTATAAACATTATTAAATACTATGTAACTAATATCTAATGATGTGTTATGTTAGCTACCTTAGTAAAACTCAAGCCAATGTGAGTGGGATAAAACCTCATTCACACTAATAGCCCCTCTTAAGTGTAACTTAGGGAGTGAAACTATTATGCAATACGGGTCCTGACAACTAGGCCATTTTAGGTATGTATGCACATTGCAATCTCTCACAAATGGAGAAAAGGAGAAAAACCTATGGGAGTAAAACTTCTCTCCAAAAGAGAGAAAGGAAGCAAACAATAGGATGCTTGGAGGACTTAATGATATCCCCCCAAGGACTACATAAATCATGTATATACAATCAAATATTTCCCCATAGAAAGGAAAAAGAGAGACATGATACACTGCCGATGATGAAGAAGCTCCATTGCTGATGAAGTATGCTTGGAAACAAAAGATGATAAGCAACACATATTCTCTTAGGCAGAAACAAGTCCATTGAATGATGAAGAAGCCACTCCATGTCCAACTAAAAGGAGGAAGGAAGTCTCCAAATAGAGATCAATGAAAACTAAGTAGGAGTCTTAAAGTTCGAATAACCCACCACATAATCATGATCAAACTCAACCAAGAAATGTGACAAATAAATTGAATGGGGAAACTCATTAATGTCAATCTTCCAGGACAATGAAGATGAATCAATAGTCGTGTTGCAAGTATCACCAAAGAGGAGACAAATCTCTTCAAGTATGTCCCCAAATCTGCAAGATAAGAAATGACAAACAAGTCTGGAATGGTTGCAAAATACACATCGCACAAAGCAAGATCTGAAAAACTATGATCAACTTGTTGAATAAAAGAACTCAAATCTGAAAAAGCAGGTGGTTTAGTAGGAAGCTCAACACTAGTTTCAAGAACACCAAGATTCAAGTGACCAAACTTTTCTTTACAAACATGATTCGCCTTTGATGTAAGGTTTTGGATAACCTGAAGAACATCATCATCAGGAGCAAAATGAGAAAAGGAATACAATCGAGATTGATATCTCCTGGCTCCATATCCCTAATGTATAGATAATCAAGACTAAACTCAACTATTATACCTTGTGCTCCATGAGTAATTTGATATTCTGAAAGGAAATCAGTGGTCAAAGAGGGAACACAAAGAACATCATTAAAAGATCCCTTCCCCATAGCAATAGATCTCTTCCCACAAACCTTCATGTATGTATTGTCACCCATCAAAATATTAGGTGAATGACAAGGCTTGAAAAAAGGGAATGTATCCATAGAAGATGCCATATGATGAGATGCACATGAATGAAGAAGCCATCTTCCATTTTCAGGAATAGTAGAGGCCAAGAGTGCTTTACCTTTCATCCCATTTACAAAC
This sequence comes from Chamaecyparis obtusa, assembly GCA_027943335.1. NCBI lineage: Eukaryota > Viridiplantae > Streptophyta > Pinopsida > Cupressales > Cupressaceae > Chamaecyparis > Chamaecyparis obtusa. The sequence goes on from BSBK01000983.1 coordinate 339,016, forward strand.
CATGCAGTCCTTGATTGTTTGGATGAAGATGTTGCTGCTTGCAATGCAGAGGAAGGAGGAGACACTAATGAGGCAATGGGATGTTCTTCCGAAGGTTTGTAAGCTCACCAATCTTCTTATTATAACACCTGATGGAGCAAAATTTAGGATCTCCAATTGAGAAATAATGTTGGAGATTGATGAAATATTATCATTGATGGGAAATGTGAAATGAGTTCTTACCATGCAAATTGAAATGAGGCATTACCATTAATGTGAAAATAAAAAAGTGTACATGGAAAATATATATAAGAACTTGCATACCATCGTCTATGAAACAGAGCATGTGACGTCAATATAATACGCAACATCATTATCGTGAGGTATAGTGGAGTTTAGAAGACTCAATGAAATTATTAAATTAATAATGATGAGAAAATATCATACGGAGAGGAAGAGTCTTCCCACGCCATACAGCAAAGAAAGGGCCTCGATAAATATAATCACCGTATATTTCTTCAAAAGTATTCCAAGGAGTGTGAAGAAGTGTTGTTATTGAAGTCGTAATTGTGATGAATTGAGAGTTTGAGAAATCTGACGCTGATGAGAATTCGTCTAAAAGCCACGCAAGTAGACACTATCTGGCGTAATACAAATTTGGACTCACATAGAATGCATGGAATGCAAATAAAATAATAGACGTAGAAACAGTCAGGCGGCAATGAGAAACGACGGGTGTAAATATCATTCACGTAAAGGATTTCCATGAAGATTTGCGGTAAAGGTTTATTGTTTTAGACATTAAAATATTTGCATATGGCATTATAGATTATGTCCACTGATAATAGGAATATTTAGTTTGTTTAATGAAATGGGATTATTTAAATGAAAAGGTGCGATAAGGTTATAAGAGATGTCTCTTTTACCAAAAGACGCAACTCTTTGAAATTAAAAAGATATATATAGGCAAATATTTGTTTGAAAAAGAACAAGACATATTCGGAGAAGCAATGCAAAAAACATTTATATTTATTTGTAAGGAGGGATAAGGAGTAAAAATATGACTTTGTAATATAAATTCAGTTATTTTATTATTATTCATTTATTTTATTTTAATAATAAAATAAAATGTCCTTCGTTTATTATTAAAGGTGTGGAGAATTAAACTGCAGATGAACCGTCCTTTATAATTAGTTTTTTGAATCCTGTATACAATTTAAATATCAGATAAGTGGACATGGTCATTTAGCATCTTAAATTCGATCATCACAAATGTCGTGAAATATTTAATTGTTTTTGAATTTGTGTCCAATTTGTCTCTGAGGAGTTAAAGTTCAATCTGGACTAATTTAAGATTGCATAAATATTTGGTCTGTCACATCTTCATTATTTAATTGACTGGCAGTATAAGTGCGTAGAACATTATAAAGTTGTACGTAATCTTCATTGATGTTGACTCTATTGCCCGAATGAGCAGAGGCATTGGTCTTTTTATTTTTGAAGTATTGGGTTTATATGTGAAGTCAGAAAATCTATCAATTCCTTCCTACAAACCTCAAATCCATTATCAATAATCATTACACAACATTTAATTCAAACATTCAGCATTCAATTTCATATTGATAGAGTTCGAGGAATTTGCCAGCCGGAAAACTCACAAGCTTAAATTCGCTATAGAAAAACCTTGAAGAAAGTGATCAGGTTCGAGGTGAAGGTTTACCCACCTAGGTGTAGCGAAGCCTAAAGTGCAGGGGAATTTGAATTATTCCCGTTTGTTGGCCAGAACTGATTTGGAATGCTATTGGAGAATTGGCAGGCTCTTGGATTTCCAATTTGTGGTTTTGGGAACCAACAACACCTCTGCTCATCATGTTTGGATCTCTTACAATAAACAAATTTCATCTTTTTCTTTTGGGAGGATTCCTCTTTAGAAGAGGCCTTGGTCTTAGCGGTATGCTATGAAGGAGATTCCTTAGCTTGCTCATCAAACTTAGAATCCTTATTCTATTTCATGCTCTTGCCACTTGAAGCATTTGGATGTGGATCTCTTGCAAGAAGTGCTTGAGTCCTTGGTGGCATCAAATTGCCCATTTGTGCTGATTTTGTTTGTACCCTTGTGAGTTGAGCTGCAAAACTGTCAAGACAAGAGAAGGCATTTTCTGTGCACTACCTAGAGCATGCATAGTAGCATGAAGTGCAGAAACAAACATTGAATAATCAGGACCTAGCGTAGATAGTACATATAGAATCAACTGTTCATCTTCTTTAGTAACCACCCATTTTGTCAATTGCAATCTAAGAGAATTGAGCTTTGTGAAGAAGTCTTGGATATTTTCATAATCTCTAGGATTAAGACTCAAAAGTTCATTCTCTAATTGAAATTTCCTTATCTTATCTGGCTTACCAAAGAGACCCTCTAGGGTAGTCCATATAGAATTAGGATGTTTACAAGATAGTAGATGATATTGAAGATTAGGAGAATTGGACATAATAAGAGTGCCAAGAGCTCCATCTCATCTATCAAACCATTTTCTCTATTCTACAACACTTGTTGGTTCAAGATCTTGGCCTAATGTGATTCTCTTCAATTGCAATTTCAACAACAAATTCTTCATATTGGATTTCCACTTATGATAATTGTGCGGAGTTAGAAGTTCTACTTTAGTCAAATCCATGATAGATAGAGAATGCATCAAAATATTCCTCACAATACAACCAATTAAATCCTTTGTCCACAAGAAATTGGGCAAAACCAAGATTTGACTAAAATAGGCAAAAATAAGCATGAAACAACAAATACATTGAAAAATACGAGAGTTACTTGTGGATGCGTCTTCGGGCTTATGTGTCCTATCTTGGAAATGGGGATGTTTTGAAGACTTGGGGACCCATATGGGACTTCCCCAGGCTGTCTCAAGAATTAATATTTGAGTTGTGATAATTTGTCTGACTTGGACTCTCATGTGAACTTTCAATTTAAATTATTTAACACAAATGTTATATGTTAAGGTTTTATAGTTTATATAAGCGTGCTTTATCCATGTTTTGTTATGAATATTCAAAATTTCCCTCTATGTTTGAAATTTTCTATATTTTATATATTCGTCCCCTTTGCCATCCCCAAAATGGCTCGAAAAATTGGAGACAAGGAAATGCATCCCTCTTATCCCCTTGTCGTCCAATCTTCAGAAACTCGGGGTAACATAGAAAAATACCTATACCACTATGAGGTTGTTAGAGTTAGCTTTACTTCAATATTTGGTTTGCGAAAATTGACATTGATATGAGAAAGTTGCACCAGCTTGAAAAAAAGGGTACTTGCCCAAGCCGTTAGTGAAGTGGTTTTCATTGTAGGATGGATTACTTCTCTTTACTTTTTTCAGCTTTTTTGATTTTTTATAATTTTGACATTATTTTAATTTTTTGTATTTTTGAATTTTTTGATTGTAAAAGGTGCATGTTGTTGATGGGATCTTCCAACGCATCACCCTCAGTAGTAGCCAACTAATATGCCAAAATGTGTATGTTGAATATTGACCTATTGTAAACCTTAATTAACCCACCACAAGTCTAGATGTACAAACTTATCCAAGAAACAATCAATAGAGCTCTAAATCATGAAATGTAAAACATAATAAACAAAGGTATGCCATTACATTCATGATTTGCTTTGCTCTATTGTTCTATCCTCTAAGATCTTGTAGAAATGGTGTTTGCTCTTGTGGAGAAGGAAACGTGCACCAACCTAGAGACCAGTTAAAGTCTCAAGGGGTGAACTTTCCCTTACACCACCTCACTTCAACTAGTGCACAAAGCTAGGGGGTTTAATCGTTAATGTAAGTGAACTGTGAATTGATTAACTAAGCACTAAATGCAAACAAATGTAAATAACTAAGATGAATCAATAGTTTAAAATATTTGGATTACTTGAAATGTAAGAACTAACTACGACGAAGATACATTGAGCTTCGCAAGCTCACTGCCCTGGACACCAGCGCTGTTACAGGATGACATCATAACGTGCTAACGTTCTGTAGGACAAAGTGTAGAGGATGTATCTGGAAAGCAAATAAACTAGTAAAATACAAACCAACTTGCTAAAGGAAAGATAGTAAAATAACCGAATGACGAATATGCTATTATAAGATGAAAATGACAGTAAAAAAGAGGAGAGTGAGAAGAGAACACTAGACTCGAAGCTTGGCGGAGTAACTTGGTTGAGCTCGTTCCTCCAAGAAACTTGCACACATAGAAACAATGAAAAATGTTGGGTGGCTGTTTGGAGACCTGCCTCAGTTAGATCCTTGCTTTGGTGTTTCCACCTCCACAACAACCGAAAAGACACATTAACAATGATAGATAACCGATAATGGAGAATGTATGATAATAACGACTAGAAGAAAGATTCAGATAACAATGATATGCTCAAAAGACACAAGTGAGTGAAGTAGAGAGACTCTGATGATGGTGAGACTAATGCAATGTTGGTGTGATAAAAAACACAATGAGAATGGAGCCACAAAGCCGAGAGAGACTTCAAAATTGTGAGAATGAGTAATCAAGAAGTGAATAACCAGGCAAGAAGGCCAAATGAAGATGGGGTTTAAAATGCATGCAAGGTGAATCCCACACAGTTGGGCGGTCGATTTGGGCATTGTGAATGCAGGTTGGCAGTTCGTAATGCCTCAATGGCAACGTGCACCTCTTCGGATTTGTGGATGCTAGCGTGGCGTGCGGATGTCTTTGCAGCACTCACGCTTCCTAAGCCGTCCAGACGATGTGGCTGAGATTCTGAAGCGGGTGATGACATAGCAAGGAAAATGAATGTGCGTGGATGACGAGGATTTTGAGCCTTAGGATAAGGTGAGGGTGATGTGAAATGACAATTTACACTAGGGTGCAAATTTAGGCCATTTACACAAGATGGTATTTAAGGAATGGAATGTGGTTGATGTTGCCAAAAATGGCTTGAGAAATTGGAGACAAGGAAATGTATTCCCCCATCCTCCATTGCCTTGTCCTAGAAACTCTGGGTAACATATAAAAATACTTATAGCACTATGAATTTGTCAGTGTCAGCTTCCCATTTATGTTTGGTTTGCGAAAATCGATCTTCATATGAGAAAGTTGCACTAGTTTGAAAAAGACGCCTATATTAGGTAATTTTGAAGACTAGTGAGCATATCCGAGGGCTTAATGCACAAGAAGTGGTCCTTCCATTGACCATGTTCTCAGGCGGACAATAAGCCCAGTGGGCTGAGAAAAAGTCGATATATTATTAGGTGGCGGGTAGCCCTTGCCACCTCAAACCTCACCTTTAATCCACAAGCTAAGACAAGATGTTGACCAAGTCACAAATGCACAAAACATGGACCCACAATAGTCCATGGGCTGCAAACTCGGTGCGAGCCTACACAAACACTCACGATTAAGAAGTGAGTGCTTGCATATAAGAATAGCCAATATAACTTCCTACAAACAATGTGGGACTAAGCTTCCAAAAGGAAGTTCAAAATCACTGATTTACAGACCCACCTGCACTTGAACCATAAAAAGTGATTTTTTTCTTGAGTCTTTAGAAATGTAAATGTTTTCTCATGGAATCAAGTGCCATGAGCAGCAATTGCATGGGGAAAAATGAGCTCACAATGTAGGATGATGTGAAATGCCAAAACTAGAGCGAACAAACAATTTGATTTGCACAAATGATCTCACAATATTCAGGTCAGACCACAAGAACAAATTGATAGCAGCTACAGAAATGGGTGTACCACTGCTCAATGTGCATGGGCTGATCTAGGCGTATGAAATGCCGATCAACCTCGCAAAAGTGACCAGGCAAATTTAATACTCAGCCTCATTAAGAACGGCCTGTTCATAAAGTTTTGACCAAGCATAAGGTACTCAGCTAAGAAATGAAATATGCTGATCGAAAAGAATAAATGCATGGCCTAAGAAGTCATGGGAAGCTTGGAGTAAAAGCTGTGACCTAGATGATCAATGCTTCCACGATCAATGATTAATGCTTATCTCACACAATAAACTCATATGGTAACCGAAGATTACGAGCCACCAAGCAAATAAAATGCTGGACTATCGAGAAGAGATGGGTGTGACCAATGATATTTATCCCTGCAGTATATAATATTGGTCCATGCATGAAAGACAAAGTCAATCAAGCATTGATAAAAAAGACACAAACCGCAACAAATTGCTTTCACAGTGAATATAATGAAGAAGCGTTGGCAAACAGGAACTGGGCAAGGAATATGTGGGCCAAAAAGAAGCAATAACGTGAGCTGAACCAGGGAAAACAAAAGCTCCATGTGGATCTGCAAAGAGATATACTAGAGTTTGAGCAAAACCTCCCGGGATCTCAAAGACACTGACTGATGAAAACTCTCAACATGAAAAGGTATGCAAAATTGTTTGCTTGGATACCTTGTTGGCTTAGCGAACTAGGAACAATAATTTGGAAACACAACTACCTTCACAACACGAGAAGCAACACAATGCTATTTCACCAATGAATATTAACTGAATTGAGATCATTAGAAAATGTACATACACGTTAAATATATAGTGAAGGTGTGATGAGGTATGTGTAACCGCCATCTAATTACCTCAGCTAAAAAAATAAATGCACTATAAACATTATTAAATACTATGCAACTAATATCAAATAATGTGTAATGTCGGCTACTTAAGTAAAAATTAAGCCTAATGCGAGTGATTTACACCCACATTCACGCCAACACCTCTAGCCATGGAGGAAGAACATCTCATTCTAGACATTCATCCTCTTGTCCCTGCTGATATGGAAAACATGCTTATAGGTCCCGTTACTCTTGAGGATCTTGAACATGTGGTTTTTCAGATAAAGAAAGAAGGGAAGGCTCTTGATCCTGATCACATCCTGAAGTTCGATTAGGTGGTTGAAGAATCTTATGCTAATAAGAGTATGCTTAAAGAACTCATTACCACGTTTTTGGCATTGATTGCTAATTCTTTTGATCTATTGCACCATATTGCTCTCTGCAATGACATCTATAAAATCATCACCAAATGCATTCTGAACTGCTAGAAGGAAGTTATGGCTTCCCTTGTTTCTTCTAGGCGGGGTGGGTTTGCAAGGAGGCTCAAGATCTTTGATGTTATTGGGATGTACAGAAGGACAAGGGGCCAAAGATAGGCAAAATCAATCCAAGCATATTCTAACAACAAAATAGATGGTTAACAATAGCTCAGTCCTCAGCTTATATCTTTTATTCTAACAACCAATATTAGCATACAATGACAGTACTCGGAATTGTTCCTGACAGTTCAACATATGTCTAGACACTCAACCAGCATACAGTAATTCAGATCCATTTATTTTACTACCTGAGCAACTTGCAACGATTAAGGTTAAAGAGAGAGTTATTTTAGTCACCTTAGCCACTATCATAAAAATTAGAAAATTGTCTAATTCCTATGCCTGGAGAATCACAGGTTCACTTTCAGGGAGGAACATAATTTCTTTACTTTCTTTTTTAATGTCCCAAATCCCTTTGTCTCTTTCCTTATGTTCTCGCAAGAATCAACATGATGCAGTATAGTATATTTTATTTTATTTTATTAAATTCTCTAATATCGCCTCTAGAAATGATCATAATGACAGCAGTTGGTCCCAAATTCCTGCCAGTTTCCATGATTTCATATGTGAAGGTAAAATGCGTAGCCATTAAGGAGATCGCCATTTAGCCAAATATAGGCTTACTTAAATAGGAATGGTCAAAAGGAGTGTGTAGTGTCCCCAAATTTTTATAAAGTGAGTTACTTAAATTAATTGATTAAGATGTCAAAAATTAGTTTTATTTCTTAAGGATGACTTTACTTAACTAATTTGATTATAAAATAAAGTAAAAGGAATAAAATAATAAAGTAAGTCACTTTACGTCAATTATTAAATTCGGCCTAATCTTCTAGATGTTTCCTGGCATTTTTAATATTTTGAGATTGTCTTTGTCCTGTGCTGAAGGCTAGCAAGCTGGAGGAGTTTCACAGTTTCGGTGGTGAGACTACCCACCCTAGTCTGCTGAAGATTACACACCTGTGAAATCTCCTTTGGACACAAATTTGGTGATTGATTCAGGGATAAAACAGATGCTTTGTTAGGGAATATAATTGCAGCCAACGATTGGTTTAATGTGTGAAGAATATTATTGTTGTTCTCCATGTCGAATGTACTGGCCGCTCTTTTCAATATTTGCGATTAATTTTATTAACTGTGTCTTTGATAAAGTAATTCAAATATTATAAAGGCCAATTCTAATATAGATTTCTCAAGTCCAAGTATCTTATGGCATCGTGGGTTCAGATTATTATTTGACCTCCGTTTGACGGGAATAATAAAGGCTTGCTTAATTTTGGCAATAATAATTGTGGAGTCAGAGTGGATTGATATTTGCAGAATTGTTCATGTTGCCATGATTGTGATTAGAGCCGACATTTCATATTGAGAGGTCTTCCATTTTGTAGCAGCTTAATTATATAATTTGATAGCAAAGTTATAATCCTTGATATGGCTTGAAGGGAAGACTGGATTATTCACTTGGTGGAAAATATTTGCTAGCCTGTGGAGTCTTTTCTTCACCGCAGCTGTGTTTGAACTTTGGAACATTGGACTTTGTTCTACCTTTGTCAATTGAATCCTTTGATCATTTTTAACAGAAAAACTTTATTGGCGTTTGAACACAATAACTGGTATGAGCATGAGAATACGAATGCTGTTGTTGCTGGTTGCAGATTTTTGTGTTCTGTCCAAGGAATTGCGTTTTTAACTTGCTGGGTGCATAGGAAGAATTATGATGAATTCATCTTTGCCGTATCTTGTATTTCCTATTTAGAGGTCACCTAGCGATGACAAAAGCTGAATCAACTGGAGTAATAGAAAGTATTTGAATATTATTCAGTAGTCTGTGTTTTGGGGTGAGTTAACACTTGTTTAATGTGGGTCTATATTCATTGGGTGGAAGAATAGCTTGGACGCCTGCTCTGGTATTGGACACAAGCTTGACTCTCGGCATGAATCCTTCTTAATGAATCTTCATGCTCAGAATCAGGACATTATAATTCAAGCCATTTGTGCAGAGATTATCAAAGGCGTGAGCAACCTGTAAGTCTGAAGTATTCAATTTATATTCCTGTACATCGCCGTGTTGTCATTGTTTTCTTGCAGTGAGTAATCTGAGTGAAAAAGGTCAGTTCTGATATTCTCTTTATGAATGATATTAGCTATGATTATACTTGTGCTGAGTTCAAAAAAGTTCATCTCTGGTGTGATTCTGAAATATCATAATCAGCAGAGGACTCTATGTTTTCTTTGTTATTGCCAATTATCTATGTTCATGCTAAATCTGCAGAATAACACTAAGCATTCATACACCAAAGAGATTTAACAGTCTGCAAGATAAGTTCTGCAAACAAGGAATCTTTCCTATCCAAAATATGCAAACTGTTTGACAGTACTCAGTGTTGAAAGGAGGAATATTTAGTTTGAATGGACATGGGATATTACAGGGTCAGTAATACATAATTGCCAGGATTTTCATTTCCAGCATTCAGTACAGAAGAATAAAAGCCAACCATTATATATTTGTAACTGCTGTCTTTAGTAATTAGGGACTATAGCTTCTCAGGAGGTGATGTTGATAGTCAAGGAAATATAGTTGCCGACTAGTAAAACCATCATCTGCCTGTACAAAGTAACTGTAATAGGTGAGAGATGCAATGATAAGTTCGGCCCTAGTAGAGAGAATTGACCAATAGCAGGGTGAGTAATAAATCAACTTTATTGATTTTGCCCTCGTTTCCAAGAAAGGAAAACAAATATGTGGGTCCCACAGAATCAACTAGTATATAAAATAAAAAAAGTCGATGCTATATGAGGCCTTGGCAGATCTCAACATAAGGTATATATGTTTATTTTTTAAAATTTCCTGCTACGTGGGTCCCAGTGTACAGTAGGAGATAAAATGTCCAAAAATAACTTTGATTGTTGTTTAAGGTGGCGCTTAGGAATGTGGGACCCATAAGAACCACTCAGCATATCATATTAAAAGGACAAATTTTTGATGTTTGTTACTCAACATGTAGCATACTATCAAGTTATCAACAATAGCCAAAACAAAGACAAAACTGCAAGAAACAAACCAATAAAGACTTGAAACACAACAAAATCAGATCAAACACCAAAAATGGTGTTTTGGGTGTAGGATTTCCTAAGCCCCCTGATTCCCCTACATCATATTTTTATAGCTACTTGTTGATGTGTGTTTTATGACCCACAAACAGTAGAACAAAATATCGAAATATGTTATCCTCTCTTGATCAAAATCCCGTGTATGCTAAGATTGTGGAAGATCATACAAGTGACTCCAAGGTTCCTTTCGTGTCAAGTCTTGACTGTGGATAAACTCAATGGTTGATGTGATTTGTGTTAATCACGAGGGGCCTTACGTTTGCATACGAAAGTTGATTTCAAACCATACCAGATGGGGAGCTATCGGAAGGTGTGGCAATAGAGTACTTTTTTTGGGATTTTTAGAAATATGCGGAAAGCAAATGGGAAAGGGTTCAAAAATTCTATTCTACTACTAAGGGCAATGATAACAACAAATATTGCTTTGATGGACAAATTCCAAAATTGTTAATGTATTGGTAGCTGCAAGAGAGATTTCTGGTCTTTGCTTCTCCTGATTGAAGTTGATATTATATCTACGACTCTCTTCTTTGTTCGTCTTTGCCTAGCTAATATCGATATTGGATGACTTGGCATTGAGATGGATGACTTGGCTTCGGTTTGCCTCGCTGTCGGTTCAGGAATTGCTGTTCATGACTTTCGGTCTTCCCTTTTATGACTACGTGATGTGGCGTTGGTTCCTATTCATGTCCGACGGTGATTATTATTGTTAGTGTTACCACTCATTATCTTTGTAACCGACGACGCTTGGAGTTTATGTGTCACTTCATCATCCGTCTTTTGCAATATATGTTCGTGTGTGGTATCGGGAAGTTTACTTAACAACTTGGTTTTTGTCCTTGTGTTTCTCACTTGAGAGTATTATTATTCATATGCATCAATGATCGAGTATTATCTGAGATTATTCATCTATTCAATCAGTTAGTTCTGTGTGTTTCAAAATCACATATCATTGTATCAGATCGATTTCTCTGTCTTGCATATGAGCAACTGTTGTGATATATTTAAGGGTCTTGCATGTTTAGCAGTGTTTTCTGTTCATGTATTTTGTCTATCAGAAGCTCTTAGCAGCGATTCTCTATTGTGCATGTAAGCTCTGATCATTGAGTGATTAGTAAGCATTGTAGACATAAAGGGAGCAGAGTTTTGTAATTGTTTTACAAATATAATAAAGGAACTTTTTGTGGTGGGCTGGGTTGTTTCCCTCGGTGAGGAGGGTTTTTCCCAGGATAATATTTGTGTTCTCTGCCATCTTGTATTCGAATTATAGTTCATTGCATTTTATGTATTCTAGTTTAAAACATTAACATGGTATCAGAGCTTGGACAACCTTTGACTCTCTCACGAGAGGGGCTGGTGGTCGATCTATTATCTGTAGATGTTCATTGAGCTTGTTTGATATTCCTGAAGATGGAAAAGAAGCTTCAATTTATTGTTTCTGTTGAAGACATGATATCTGTCATGAGTAGACATGTGTTGCTGTCTATTATCAAAGGATTAGAGGTGGCAATAGGGGTGGTTCGTCTTCTTCCAGTGTTCTTGAGCCGTGAAGAAGATTAAAACTATATCGAGATAAGTATTTTGTGATTGTATCTTTGAATATTGATCATGAATTGTGTAGTTAATTCATGCATTAATATTGGGAATAGTGAATCATGTATGCTTCTAGCATTACTTTGATTGATTCTATTACTAATCTCTCTGAAATGCTTCCAGGATGAATTGAGAAGCACAAGGATGATGAGAGATTGCAGCTTGAGCTGAGTTGGTGACTCTTGAAGAAGAAGTACCTATTCAGATTGTCTTGTGATCAACTCTTCTAAGAGGAAGAAATCAGATTTAGAGGGAGCTTGTGTGGTAGAGGGAGAGTGCCTTGTCCTTAGCTGAGGATAAGCAAGCTTATAATGTAGAATGGCTTTGGAAGCTCCTTGTTTGGTCAAACTTTGGAGTTAATCTATGATTTATTGTGATATTCAAAAGCTTTGAGTATGCTGCCCCTGTTGAGAGGGAGTCCCGGTGGAGAGGAAGTCTTGGTCTTCAGATAATCCTTTATGTGCCTTAATGCATTCTTCTCTGGGAGAAGTTTGAGGTGAAAGCCCTTGTTCCACCCTCTGCGAGTAAGGCAAGGTGATTAATGCATTCTTCTCTGGGAGAAGTTTGAGGTGAAAGCCCTTGACTCACCCTCTGCGAGTAAGGCAATGTGATTAATGCATTCTTCTCTGGGAGAAGTTTGAGGTGAAAGCCCCTGACCCACCCTCTACGAGTAGGTATGGTGGGATCACCCTCTGCGAGTAGGCAAGGTGATAATGCATTCTTCTCAAGGAGAAGTTTGAGGTGAAAGCCCTTGATCCACCCTCTGGGAGCAGCCATGGTGGAAGTTGTTCATGTGAATTCCATGATTTTGTTGTGATCTTTTAATCATGTTGAATATTTTGTTGTAATCTTTTATATCCATGCTCTAGATACAACTATAATGGATGGTTTGTTATTTTCATTATCACCCTCTAGGAGTAGCTATGGTGAATATTGTTATGTTGAGATAACAATGTTTTATTGAGAAAATCTGTGATGAGATTTTGTTGCAGCTTCATTGTGCTTGTCAGGTTGAGACACACTATGACATTTGAATGATCTCTCTCTTACTAAGAGGGAGTGTTAATGTATTGGTAGCTGCAAGAGAGATTTCTAGTCTTTGCTTCTCTTGATTGAAGTTGCTATTATATCTACAACTCTCTTCTTTGTTTGTCTTTGCCTAGCTAATATCGATATTGGATGACTTGGCACCGAGATGGATGACTTGGCTTCGGTTTGCCTCGCCGTCGGTTTAGGAATTGCTGTTCATGACTTTTGGTCTTCCCTTTTATGACTACGTGATGTGGCGTTGGTTCCTATTCATGTCCGACGGTGATTATTATCGTTAATGTTACCACTCATTATCTTTGTAACCGACAACGCTTGGAGTTTATGCGTCACTTCATCATCCGTCTTTTGCAATATATGGTTGTGTGTGGTATCGGGAAGTTTACTTAACAACTTGGTTTTTGTCCTTGTGTTTCTCACTTGAGAGTATTATTATTCATATGCATCAGTGATCGAGTATCATCTGAGATTATTCATCTATTCAATCAGTTAGTTCTGTGTGTTTCAGAATCACATATCATTGTATCAGATCGATTTCTCTGTCCTGCATATGAGCAACTGTCGTGATATATTTAAGGGTCTTGCATGTTTAGCAGTGTTTTCTGTTCATGTATTTTGTCTATCAGAAGCTCTTAGCAGCGATTCTCTATTGTGCATGTAAGCTCTGATCATTGAGTGATCAGTAAGCATTGCAGACATAAAGGGAGCAGAGTTTTGTAATTGTTTTACAAATATAATAAAGGAACTTTTTGTGGTGGGCTGGGTTGTTTCCCTCAGTGAGGAGGGTTTTTCCCAGGATAATATTTGTGTTCTCTGCCATCTTGTATTCAAATTACAGTTCATTGCATTTTATGTTTTTTGGTTCAAAACATTAACAAAAATTACCAAGCTCTGGGTCATCAAGTTAAACTACAACTACGCAAAAGCTGGTGCAATCTTCAAGGGGTTATGTAAATGATTTTCATACCACAACAAACAGCATTAAAATGAACAATGCATGTTGAATGATAGAAGTTTTGCATCCATAAAAGTGGTGTTCAAGCTAACTTTGCACAACTTATAATCAGTAAACCATCAAAAGTATGAACTATGGAATTTATCAAAACATCATTTCAATCTCCATTGAAATCAAAACACTTTATCGAACAAATCTAATCTAAATGAGGGAATAAGAGAACAAACAATCATTACAATCTCCATTGATATGAAACACTTTATCTAACAAATCTAATCTAAATGAGGGAATGAGAGAACAAACAAGCCTTAAGACACATCAAATGATCACCAAACTTCAATGATAAGTCTATTGTCTTAATAGCTCTTAGCAACAATCTCAGAATTTTACGCAAACAAATGAGGAATGAGGCCTTTATATAGGTCCTCGGTTACAACGAGTGGCCGGATCAAAACAATAACCGATGACCCATATTTTGCCACCTCAGCCCTAATTAAGGTTTGGGCAAGGAAAAAGAATCTACATCAATGCACAGGTCTACATGGACCAACCAGGAGAAAGCCACTTCCTTAGTGGGGCAATAAATGCCCACTACGCATGTCCATCCAGCAAGAGAGTGGGTTGATATGAATGCCCACTATGCATTAAACATCTTTGCCTAGAATAGCCTATCTTTGACTTCGCCGTTTGAATGCTTGGAATCTATCCAACATTGTCTCGAACTCGTCCACGCTAACACTTGGCGCTGATTACTATTTGAATTCCAAGACCACCATCACTCCTTTAGATTTGCTCAAGCTATCCTCCCACTCTGTCAATAAGTCTTGGGCTGTATGCATGTCATTCGAGAAAGTGAAGAAGTTCTCAAAGTCATCCTTTGTGAAGTAATTCAATCGAAATTACTCCTCCAACTTGCACTTCAGGTTGCCTACAGTTATTTCATTTTCAGCCAATCTTAATGATAGCAGCGATGCAATTGTGTTGGAGATTTTTTGTTGGATATTCGCAGCTATCCCCTTCTATCGAGTGGACTGCCTGGTGAAATGTTCAAACATTTCCTTGGCCGTGATCACTATGCTATACCATCGGGTAAAGTCATCTACTTCTTCCCTAACAACTCCACCATTGATCAATATATGCTTGGGTGTCTCCATCAAATGTTGCAAGTCTAAGATTACCTCTTCTTGATAAATGTGCTCATCTTCTCATGACTCCTCCATGCAATGTATCTTGGAAAGGATGGCCAATGCTCTGTCATGAATTTCTACCAAGTCATCAACATGTTTGTATGCCTCATTTTGAATGCCTTTGATCCAAACTTCTGCACTCTGAGCACCAAAGTGCGCTTGGGCATCTATGAAGGATAATCTCACTTTTTTAATTTTTTCCTTGACTAAGCCCATTTAGTGCCAGAACTCGTTTTAGGCTTATAGGTGGATTTTCTTTCACTTGCAACATTTCGCGAGTGAGGTAAAACTGCGCTCGAACGCAAATATGGTATTGTCGTGGATGTTTTGTAATAAATAGTTCCTTAATCATGCCCAAATTGCACTGGGCATTGATAGATGTTTGCTATGAATTATTTGCCTTGACAGGTTCCTTCACCGTGTTTATACTGCGCCCAATAAATATTTCCTTTACTGCATTTGATATATCAGTGTGCCTTCGATGGTCATTATCAAGGCATCGTAGGTCAAAGCACTACTTGGGACACACTGAGATCGTGCTTTTAGTCTTGTAGGCAAATTAAACGATTCCCCCCACATCCATGAATGTTGACTTTCGCTTCTAGGCTTGGAGGTAATTTATTTTGCTTCTTGGGAGAATGTTGTGATGTATGCATTCTTGTCCAAGTTTATGCTTTGAAATCATCTTCTTCACTTGTATGGATTATTTTTGGATGGGGATGTTCATTGTGGATAGTTCTGGCCTGCCTTGGATTGTATCTTTTGTATTCCGTAACTTCACATCCAAAGCCCATGCATTGCCAAGACTTTGCTTAGTTGATCACCCTTTATGTGTTTTGAGGAACACTGCCTTGTAAAATTTACCGGAGCTTTCTTGAATTTTAAACCTTCTGACCATTCTATCGTTGTCCGAGTTCAGCAATATTCATTCTTCATATTGCTTCTGACGGAGGAATTCCTTTTGTTTTGAATCATCCCTCAGCATAGTGGAATTAATGTCTTTGGAGGATTACAATGGAGCTTATTTCTTTGTAATCTTTTATTGAATCAACTCCTTGACTAGTATTGACCCGCGTTAGAGTGCGTTTTGAAGCATCACGCGGATGGTTATTTTGTTTTTTCACATCCCATAATCAAAGTACATATGCACTGGGCATGTTTTGATTTAACCCATAGATTATTTCCTTCAACTTTCCTTCACCTTGCTGGAACCGCGATGTGTACCTTTCTGAGTGTGTTTGGGGTTCGCAGGCAGATTTTAAGTCTTGTCTTTCACCTTATCATACTTGCGTTTTGAGCGCATTCAAAGGCATGCAAGGATTTGGAGGTTTAAGGCGATCTTTGATGATCGTCGAGCAACTATGCTTTTGAATACATTTCAATGGTTGAAGTTGGTTCTAGCGCTCCAGGTCTTTCTTCTATTAAGTGCCACTTTTCAAATGAAATTTCTTAGCCCTGTTGAGAACACGTTAGGCCCACAAAAAGATAATTGGTGGACAATTCTGACTGGCTTGGGGAGTGAATCATGGTCTCGCTAGTAGAACATTGTCCCCTACTCCCTATCCCCGATTTATTCTTATTAGCATACATGCACGTGTGGGAGGTACTTGCGGGTGAAACATAGGATCCTCGCTTCTTAAAACCGTGACCAAGTGCGTCCACCCTTCCATTATGGATTTGTTTTGTTGACATTTTTCATTCTTTACTCCGTGACCAAGTCTATTTCGCGCCGGGGTGCGATTTGGGCTTTGTGAGGGATAAACTTCTTTTTGGATGTTCTTTCATCATGCCGTTTTAGCGCTTGGGTGCGTTTGAGCCTCTGTCATGAATTTGTTTTTTGGAACCTTTCTCAGTGTATTTAGTGCTATATGAGGGGGGGTTTCTATGTAAGTTTTTCTTTAAGCATTTCGTTCACCACTTCTATTTTGCGGTCAAAGCGCGATTTGCTTTCTATAATGGACACCTCATTTTTGCATATTCCTTCATCCATGCCGCTATGCATTCGAGTGCATTAGAGTTCCTTGGTGGAGAATTTTAGTAATATAGTGTAATTTTTGCACAATTGGTATGTGAGTAGGCTTTTCATATCTTTCATGCCTTTGCTTTTTCTTGTGAAATTGGTGCTTATAAATTCACAATCCTTTGGTTCCATACTGAAGTTTGGTGATTCCGAACTCTTCCATCTTCGTTATTTCTTAGCACAACCACGAACCAAACTTAATCATGCTTTCTCCTTTTGAATGCCTTTTTGAATAGCTTTTCAAGAATGTCTTCCCTGAGTTCATCGATAACTCAAAATGATAAAATAGAGGCTCCATAAAGACTTGAAACTTTATTGATTTATATCCAAAGGACTCAACCTCAGAACTTAAAATCCAGAAACACCTCAAAATTGAAATCTCAAAGGGGCAAGAAACTAATCTTCATCAAAGAACTGATCAAAACTCATTACTCCTCAAATTGAACTGCTAAGAACCTGGAGGATTGCTACTAGAACTACTGAGACGAGAAAACAAAGGAGGGCCAAATAAACCGAAAAAGATAGGGGGTCCCATCTTGATGGGTGATGTGTGATTAGGTCACAACACCACTAAGGCCATCCACTCTATATGCTCCACTTCAAAGAGAAGCTTGTTCTTATCAAGTTGGATATGTCCAAGGCTTATGATAGGACTAGATGGGCATTCCTTAAGAATATTTATGTGGTCTTTGTTTTTCTTTTCTTTGGAATTGGTTGAATGGGTGATGAGCTTTGTGGGTTCTCCCTCCTTTTCTATTTTAATTAATGGTATTCCCTCACCCATCTTCTTTTCCTCTAGGGAGCTTCAACAAGACAATCCCTTATCTGATCTCTTTGGCTTTATGGCTGAAGGCTTTGGGGGAGATTTGTAAGGAAACAAAAAATTGCCAGTTGCATCCATGGTTGGTCTATTGCTTAGGGTTTAAACCTACAATCTCACCTTCAATGTGTGGATGGAATGGCTTTCATGGGTGTTGCTAGTATTAAGGAAGTGATTAGTCTCGAGAATGCCTTGAATATCTATTTGGTTGCTTTGGCCAATAGTTTAATGAGGTCAAGTCCAACACCTTCTTCAAAACTCCTCAATTGTCAAGTAGACGAAAGCTCATATTCTTCATTTGAACACAGGACAACTCCCCTATGATTGATTATCTTGGTGTTTCCTTATTTGTTGGTAACCCCAAAAGGAATTAGTGGAAGATCAAAGGTAAATTTAAAATGTATGTTAGTCATTGGACCTTCTATTGGCTATCTTTTGTAGGCTGAACATCTTTATTGAATTCATTTTGCAGGCTTTGCCTTTTTACAGATTCCTTATTTTATCTGCCCATAAAAGCATCCTAATGATTTTGATGCTTCATCCACTATATTTTTACAAATGGAGTCTTATTAGTTGGGATGAAATGAGTAGGCCTAAGTTAATTGGTTGCTTGGGCCTTAGGAAGGCCATTCTCAATAACAGAGCCTTGGCAGCCAAACTTTACTTGAGATGGTAAAATACTTAAAACAACCATGTTGTAGAATTCTAAACTTCAAATACTTGGTAAGGTTGCTGCTTTTGAGATCCCAAGAATGAATTTGGTAGGTGGAAGTTTGGTGGTAAAGAATACGATTAATGATGTGGCTTTTGCTTGTCAAAGATGGTCTTTCTGAACTGTTAAACTTTGGGATCCTTACCCTTAGATTGTTTACTCTTTTCCTTGACTCCATCCTTTGAGTGAAGCCTTTATCTCAGAGGGATGGACCGCAATTGTTAAGGAGCACTTTTCAGGTGGGTACATTTGTGATCTATCATTGGAAGGATTCTAGTAGATGGCCTGAAGGTGGTACTCTTGTAGCATAAGTCACTCTATCCTCTATTCTTGTTGTTTGACCATGTTGCTCTCTGGAGGATGTTATGATCTTGCATGGGAATGATCCCAAAGTTACTATGTGGACCTTGGTTACAAATCCCTTATCAGAAAAATAGAGTGATAAATTAGTTGACTTAATTTGAGCTTCTTCATCTGTTTCCTCTGCAAAAAAATGTCTCACCTGGCACAATATTAAAAAGAGACGATTCTTGGGCCCCTCAAAATTCATTTTGTTGGCTATTGAGGAAGAATTTGTTGCTCACCTTATTTTCCAATATTCTTTTGCTTTAGGCATCTGGGACAATGGTGGCAAGCATGTGTCGATCATCTTCTATGTTGAGTTTTGTTAATGTTGCTAGGGAGCTTGGTCCTATCTGCATCCTTTGGTAGGTATGGTTGTAATGGAATGCCAGATTTTCAAGTGTCACTAGAGTCTAATTTCTCAAATCTGGCATAAGGCTATAAGTTCTGTAAAAGAGATCATCATTGTTGAGTGTTCTATAAATGAGGACCTATCTTTGTTTGTTCTTTGAATTTCAAAAAGCCTTGAGCTTCAGTCTGTTGGTGTTATCTATTGGCCCCCTTGTTCTTCGTCATGGGTTTCTAGAAAGGTGAACATATTTGGACCAATTCGCTCTTCATGTGGCAACTTGGGCGCTGTTGAGATTGGAGGGATCAATTGTGTTGAGCTTGGGTCTATGCTGCTTTTGTTCTCTGTTTCCATGGGCATCAATAGTAATAAACATATGGAAGACCACACTATGGCTTTGGCGCTTCAAAAAGCTTGTGACTTGGGTTGGGAAAAAGTTATTGATGAAACAGACTCCTTAATCATGGTTTCTCTCTTGAATAAAAAATGACTTGGGAGTTCTCTTGGCAGCTAGTGAGTTTTGTTGAGCAGATTCTTTGCCTCACTCCCCTGTTTGAAGCTATATCTTTTGTTAATATCTACATAGAGTGGAACTCAGTTACTGATTGTCTTGCCAAGTGGGGTACTGAGGAAAAATGCAAGTGGAATGTCTCTGAGTGGGGTCTCTACCTTGCAAAAAAGATTATCAGATTGCCCATCTTGTTCAAAATGATCAATGCTCCCTACTCTTCTATGTGGTGACTCTAGTTTACTGATCGCTACTCTCCTTGGAGCTTCTCTACAAAGTATTTCTTCTGGTCTCAATGGCTTTTCTGGTTTATTTGTCATTCTTGGTACCCTGTTTGTACCAGCTTTTGAGATGGATGGGTTAATTTGAAACTATAAAAATAGATAAATAATGAGATTTATAAAGAAAGTTTATGCCAGGCAACTAACAGTTCCAATCTCTTGACCTAATACTTATTACATCATTCTTAAAATGGTAAATTGGTATGTGTTAGCCAATGACTTTAGATGTAAAATACAGAAAATTCCTCTTCGTACAAGCAACCACATATACAGCTGCTTTTGGATTTTGTTGTTGGTTTTTGGCGTTTGTGCAATGGTGTGCCAAGAGCCTTTTTGAAAACGTTTGTTTCTATGGTTTAGACACCACATATTTTTGCCTGGCTGATTTTTTTTGTGGTGTTGTTTTAATGAATGTTATCTAGTGCAGTTGTAAATTCTCATTTGAATGGTATATCCTAGCATGGAATAAATTAATAGTGATACTCAACTTGTGTAATAAATGATCACATGTGATTACTGATACACATATTTTGTTCATAAACTGCAAGCCCTTCTGTTGGCTTGACTGTTGACACTTTTTGTTCTTGTGCTATTTAATGTATAAAGATAATTTAAAAAATGTTTGTGTAAATTGTTCAACTTCTGGTAATGGTCCTTTTTTGAGATTTGCAACCTTTATAAATGTTGCTGCAATATGTTGTCCTTTTATACAGAACTCCATATTATGTAATTTTGCTGCTTTCATTGCAACTTAATTGAAACTCAAATAATGTTTGGCGTGCCACTTTATGGTTTTTTAATAGTTAGAAGTTAGAACTTCAGTTTAGTGAGTACAAGTGTATTTTGAGGTTAAAATACACATTTTATGTCCGTTTGTCAATCAAAGGTCCTGGTATTCATGAAGAACTGTGACTCATTTAGTTCTTTTGGGTTTTAACTTTTAGGTGACTTTTAATATTCTTTCTCTGGTTCTCTACTGCTTTCACAATATTGTTTTACCTTTTCTTTTTTAGACATTTCATCTGTGTGAAACACTTGATTATCCGTTCAGCACTTATTTAGTGTTAATTTTCTTAGGATTTAGCTAATGTTTTTCTTGTGTCGATCATGAAAGGGGGTCAAAGCTGGAGAGATTTTTGAGGATGCATGTGTGGTCAGAGTTGATCGTGGTATTGGTCTTTTAGTGGAACTTCCCTCTAAACCAGCTGCAACACCTGCTTATGTAAAGGTAAGATGTACAATTCCTTGTGAGAATTATTTTAAAGATTTGTTTCTTGCAGATTGTTTTGTTGTTTTATTTTCCACGGAATCAAACTAAAGGTTGTACTTTCAACAGATATATGAAGCTTCTGATGATAACATTCAAAAATTGGAGAAGAAATTTAAAGAGGGTGGGAAGGTTCGGTCACGGGTAACAGGATTCAGATCTATAGAGGGGATAGCTGTAGCCACTCTAAAGGTTCACTGTATCTTTAATTTATCTATACATATAATTGTTCTGAAAAACATTCTTGAATACTGTTTGGTATGGAAGATAGTGATTTGTTTTAACAATTGATGCAAGGTTATTGCAGTAATTTTGTATCAGATTTGATCTTCATTGCACTTTTTAAATAAGATATTTGGTACTTGCTGAAAACTTATAGGCCTGCAGATATACATGATAAAATCATAAAGAAAAATGTTCTTGAATGCTGAATATTACAAAAGTTAGTGATTTGTTTTAACCAGTGATTACATATTTGGCAAGTACTCGCGAGTGTGTGAATACTCGTGCATTTTTTGAAGCTGCGAGCAACCCGCGTGAGCCTGAGTTGCAGAAAAAATGCTTGCAAATCCCATAAAATTCATGGATAACTCATGTAAATTGTCCAAAAAATCGCCAGAGAGAGTTCAGATGAGATGGGAGTGTGTTTTGGACGTGATCTAGGGTCGCTGTTGATGATTTCGTGAAATTATTTTATTTTTTTTGTTTGCATGAACATATAATAACCCTAAAAAATAAAAATGTAAATTCTAAAAACTTTAAACCTATGTTACTACATTCATTCCTGGCATCCTGAAAGTCTGGTCTGGTCCGGCCAAAAGTCCAGTCCGGATTTGGTTCTAGCAAAAGTCTGCTACAGACCTTCAAAGTCTGCCAAAATTCTCTGATGGATCCGGTGTGAATTTTGCAATTTTTACGGTGAATTTGCAAATACACGACAGAGCCTGGGCCAAATTTGGCCCAAAAATGATTTTTTTTTACTTTTTAAAAGTTTTTTTTGCTCTATTTTAGTCAATTCAATCCTCCAACCCTAAAATAGACCACTAGAAAGGCCAAAAAGGTAAAACATATGTCATTTATGCATTTGGGAATGAAAAAGAAAACTTCTTGCCTCCATTGCTAAACTTTCTTGTTTGGTTGCCATTGCTTCAAGAGTGTTGAAAGGTGATTGTTGCTTGCTCTAAGCTGGTTTGTGAGCTATTCCTATGTGGTTGCAAGTGTGGAGAACTCCCCAAAGACATTGAAGAGGAAGATTTCAACAAAAAAGGCAGGTTTTTGTTGATTTTGTTTGTTTTTTAATTTTTTCTTTGCATTTATTTTTGACAAAATTAAATGAACTCTCTAGTTGTATTTTATTCTTTCCTTTTGGTTTGTGATTTTGTATGTTGTTTATAGATTCATAGAATGGCATGTGCTACTAGCACTGGGAACTCCCGGTTCAAAATAGACCCAAGCTCTCCACTATGGAAATATTTGGAAATGGTTCAACAAATGCTAGGTGGAGTAGGGTACGTTTAGATTTGCAGCTATTGCAATGGGGAATATAGTAGCTCTTATAGTAGAGTGAAAGCACATTTGTGCTATATTCCTCAGAAAGGCATCAAGTTTTGTCTAGGCAAGCCAAGAGTTGGAGGGCAGCCTCAACCTAAAATGCTTTTGCAAACCATTTTGTAATGATATATATTGAAGAGCAAAGGAAACAAGACGAAGCAATTGGGAATCCAATTGTTCATCCTTTGGAAAGGTCTAAAACTATAAAAGCATCAAAGCCTCTAACTTTATGGATTCAGTTTCCACTTCCAGTGAACTACTTGTAGAGGGCCAACCATTCTGACGTGTTTATCAAGAATCAGTGATAAATAAGAGAGCAAAGGGGCCCTTGGAAATGCCATTTCACAATGAGGCTAGAGACATTGCCAAGGAAGACATAGTGGCATGCATCTATGCAAATGGATTGGCATTTAATTTTGTTCGTTCACTGTATTGGCAAAAAATGGTGAGATCAATTAATGAGGCTCCAAGGGGGTTCGAGGGCCTGGGTTATGAGAAGGTGCACACCACTTTATTGGACAAAGAGGTGAAAAATGTAGAGATTTCCTTGAAGCCCACCAAGGATTCATGAATTGAAACATGTGTGTCCAGAGCATTTGATGGATGGAAAGATGCAAGAAATTGCCCTTTGGTTAATGTTATTGCAATGTCCACAAAAGGTGCAATGTTTTTGAGAGTAGTGGGATGTGAAGGGGAAGTGATAGATGGTCCATTCATTGCAAACATTCTCATCTAAGCCATTGAGCAAGTTGGCCCTCAAAATGTTGTTTAGGTAATAATAGCGAATGACAAAAATCGTAGGGCTGTTTGGTTATTGGTTGAGGAGTGCTATAAACAATTTTTTTGGACACCTTGTGCTGTCCACTCCCTCAACCTAATGGTGCAAAAAATTGGCAAGAAAATTCAGTGGATAAAACAAATATATTAAGGTGCCTGTTGTCCTGCATTTTGTCACCACAAAATGTAGGTAACAGTATGAAACTTTTGAACTTAGTTTCGCGTTTCTCTATGTTAATTCACTATTTAATTAGCCAATATTGATCAATCAATTGATCTCAATATGTTTAGTGAATCCTTTCGTCAAGTCATTTTTCGTTTTTTCAGTTTGTCTTCCTATACTTGATTTTTGAATCCTTCAACATCTTTTGGTGTGTTTTCGAGTGTGTTTTTAGTTGTTTTTAGTCTTTTTGTTTTGTCCAATCTCTTGCTTTCGGTTTTCCCTTCGATTTGATCTATCTTAGGGCTTAATCGGACTTATCAGTCAAAAGTTATGACCATTTAAGTGCCCAAAAAGTGGACTCTCCAAGCTCAAGTGCATATTTAAAAAATAGATGTTATTTTCTATAGTTGAGTTGCACTTTTTGAAAAATATAACATAAATTCATTTTATGTTATGTTTTTAAGTTACTTTATCACTTAAATTTATCACTAAAGTGATTATAGTTCACTTTATGTTATATTTTGATGTTGAGTTGCTTTTAAATTTTTCACTTAAGTGGCTTTATCACTATATAGTTCTAATTTAATGTTGAGTTTTACTTTATGTTTTTAATAAACATATAAGTTAAATATTGCTTTATGAAATAATATTTACACATTATATATACAACTATATAGTGTAAATTGTTATTTTGACCCCTTTAGTAATATTAGACTCAATAAGTAATTAGACATGTGTTAAATTAATCACTTAAGTTGTGCAATGCAACAACATGCCTTCATTCTCCTACTTTTTATGCAAATGCATCTCAAGAACCCGATTTGCATGTGTAAAGGCTAAAACCTTGATGATAAACATGTAATTGCATATATGTAATCCCTCCGAGAGTGCGATTTGCATATGAAGTAAAAATAAAACATGCAAATGCACCTAGAGAGTGCGATTTGCTTGCAAAAAGCACAAGTTGAGTCTTTTACGTGTCAATGCAAGTTTTAAAACACATGTCAAAGCACTTGGAGAGTACGATTTACATATAAATGGCTTTTTCTTTCAAACATAACACATGCAAACACCTCCAAAGAGTGCGATTTGCATCAACGGAGTCTTTTACATGCAACAACGTAACATGCTATTGCATCAATAGAGTGCGATTTTGGCGGGGAGACTTCATCAAGTCAAATACATGTAAAAATAAAACATGCCATTGCATCTAAAGGCTGCATTTTGGCTTTATATCATTCACAAGTGTATTTTCAGCCAAAAATAAACCATGCTTATGCACTTCTAGAGTCCGATTTTCCTCCATTTGCATGTATCTTTCTTCGAAGATCACGTTTTTTGCATTCTCAGCCCAAAACGGTTCATGCAAGGGCATCATTAGAGTGCATTTTTCACTAAAAACGCCCAGCAAGCTTGTTCTTGACAAAACGTTTTGCATTGCAAGGGTTTGCAAGTTTGTTTTTGATCAAATACATGCAAAAGCGTCCCATGTATTTGCATCTTGAGACCACATTTTTGCAACTTGGAATTGGTCAAAATCTTCTAAGTTGTATGCAAATGCACTTTTGAGAATCCGATTTTGGGAAAGACAAGTTCATTTCAACTTCTTCCATTTTTGGCTCATTGAGCTCCAAGTAAGTAAATGTATTTGATTTTGCTTGTATTTCTCACTTGTTTTCTTTCATTATTGCATTATATGACTCATTTTTATCCATTTATTCAAGTGCAGCCCACATACTTTGCATTTTGTGTTTAAATAAGTTGAAATCTTCTCTTAGCCAATGCATAAAAATCATCCAACACTCAAAAACGGATTTGCATGTAGAAGAATTTCTTCAAGTTTGTCATGTTTGGGTCAATAGCAAGAGGTATGTTTTTGTTTTTGTTTGTTTGCTTGTTTGTTGCTTGTGTTGTTTCGTTTTTTGAAGAAAGTTGAAGTCATCCTCTTAAGAATGCAAGTGCATACATGTTTCCTTCACTCATGCCAATTCATCCTTCATTCCCCAACACATGCGATTGCATCTCCCCAGCTCATTACATGTAAAAACATGTCATTTTCACTACATGTAATTACCTCTAAAGAACCCGATTTTGGTAAAAGGTCACTCTTTTAGATACCAAAATTATCATTTACACATGTCCATATGCATCCAACTTGCATTCTTGACCATACAAACAAAGCCCCACATGCAATCCATCTCTATAAGTCTGATTTTGCCCCTTTTTGCACACATACATGTGCTATTTGTTTCACTTCCAGCCAACACGTGTTCTATGAGGATCTAATTAATACTCCGAACACCTTGTTCTTCATAGATCTATCATTACAAACCAAAGCCTAACCCTTTCATGGATCTAATCTCCTCAGATGATGTATCTACCTTTTTGGAATTTCCATGTTACAACACAAGATATGTCAGCACCATCAAAAGTCAAAGAAAGATGAAATATCAATATGACAAAGAGCTGGCTC
The DNA here is from genome assembly GCA_027943335.1 of Chamaecyparis obtusa. NCBI lineage: Eukaryota > Viridiplantae > Streptophyta > Pinopsida > Cupressales > Cupressaceae > Chamaecyparis > Chamaecyparis obtusa. The sequence goes on from BSBK01000983.1 coordinate 365,283, forward strand.
ATACCACAGCCTCACTTGTTTCGTTAACTCTTGATCAAATCTCAGATACAAAGATTGGGTATGTTGACATGATCAATTTCTTGCAAAGGCTCGACAAAGTCCAGGGAATGGAAAAGCTTTTGGAAAAGCTACAAGGGGATCTGGACAGCTATCAAATAGTAGAAGTGGACATCACTAACAATCTCAGGCAAATAGGATGCAAGGTTCGTACCAAAGACAATAACCTCTTCACTGAAGAGGAAATGACTACATAATACACTGACAAAGTTAATGCTGATTTTGATTCTGAAGAATTTGGAGCACATACGAATGCAATCAGGGTTGAAGTCATTTCAAAGACAATGAAGATTCCAGATCTTCCTATGGTTCATGGTTGTATTGTCAAATATAAGGCCTTCCTTGACAATTCCAAGGATTGATTCACTTTTCTTCACCATTTTATTTTAGTTTTCATGCTTTGTAGATTGTAGAAGATGAATTGCATGTAATTCGATTGCATGTCCTCATGACATGTAATCCAATAATTTTTCTCACCTAGTTTTACCAGGTCAAAGTGGTTGAGTTGCTCCCACTTTTTTCCTCCTTTTTCTCATTTTTTTTCCTATAAAAGGAATGATCCTCTCATTGTAAAAACCATCTTTATTTTATGCAAGAAAGCTCTGTCAAACTTGTGCAAGCATAACTGTGATTGTGTAGTACTATTTTGGAGAAAAATAAATAGAAAGAAACAATTGGAGCTGAAGTTGTGATTGAGTGCAATTGTGGCGAATCAAATTGGAAGTTGTGACTGCAATTTGGTTTTACTTTCTTTATATTTATGTTATTCTTGTGTTTTATTAAGAGCAAAGTGAATATCAGAAACAATCCGAGCTGAAGTTGTGACTGGGAGCGGTTGTGGTAATATAAAATTAGAAGTTGTGACTGTAGGTTATATTACCATCTTATTTTCACACACTTTGTTAGAATAGTTAGAAAGTCTCTACTTCTGGAAGTCTGTGTGGCCCAATGGTAGAGGTATTTCTTATAGAATAGATAGATAGGTCTTAGAGCCAAGCCAGTACGCTTTTCAATCAGCCTGTGAGTTGATGTTGGTTTATGGGTATCACTATTTCCAGCTTTTAGATAGAAGTGTAGTTTAGAGATTAAAGTTTTGCTCATTACTCGTTCTTTGGGTAAGTGGATTCCTTCTTGAAAGATAAAAAGAAGGAATATTTGTAACATCCTATTTGATAATCTCTTTACTTCTTGCTTACCTTGAGTTGATCCAAGGAATGGTGAGAAAGGGGAGCCTTCCCTTTAAGGTAGGAGAGACATTGTCTCATACGCTGTGGCTGGTATACCTATTTTGCGACTGGATTTTTTCCCAAAACTGGCGGTTGCAAAATATCCACCCAATAATTCCCAAGAGATCCAAATATTCATTACGAACCACCATATGTCGCAAGTCATATTTAAATAATTCTCAAGATTGGAGCTTTTGAAGGAAAGTTAAATCATTTAAAATTCAAATATGTTTTAGACTTGTTTTTTAATTTTAATTTTGATTTTAATTTATTATTGTTTTGAAGTAGGTTGTTGAGACCCATTTTGCCTCCAACACTATTGTTCTGAGACACCTTGTGAAGGTTAAAGAGCCATTGTCTAGAATGGTAATCAATCTAATTGGAGCATATAGAGGCAATCTAGTAGTACAAGGGTGGCTTCCATTAAGGCAATGATACTAGATGACTCTTGGTGGGATTGTGCTAAGTACCTCCTAAGATTCACTGAGGCTATATTGAGCATGTTCCGATACATTGACATGGATAGGCCTTGTTTGGGTGAGGTATATGATGGCAAAGACTCCATGAATGAGGATATTAAAAAAATCATAAATGAGAAAGAGAAGGATCTTGAAGAAACATTCTTCAAGGAACTATAGAAAATCATGGTGGAGAGATGGAACAAAATGACTACCCTTTTGCATCTCCTTGCCTTTGCTTTGAGCACTAGAATTGCCCCATATAAAGATACTAAAGTTGGTCACAGGTACAAGGCAGCCCTTTGTAGAGGCTTTCCCAATCCCATATGACATACATTGAGGGCTGAATTCACGAGTTTCGCAAACATTGATGATTTTAGTCTTGACACTCTTGAAGACAAGAACAATGTTGATGCTCATAAATGGTGGTACTTCCATGGAGAAATGTACCAACACCTACATTTGCCATAGCTAGAAGATGATGATATGTTTGATGACTTTTGATGATATTTGATCAGTGATGGCTGATTGTTAATGTTGACATTTTTATTTTTGAATTGAAATTCTGATATGGTGGTGTATTTTGGCATTTTGCTGTCTTTTGGACTAAAACATTAATATGTATGGTGGTGTATTTTGCTATGTTGCTTTACTATTAGCATAGTGGTGTATGAACTTATTTGCTGCCGCATATATATATATATATATATATATATATATATATTAAAAAAGCATATGTTTTTGTATGAATGAACCCAAAACAAATTCAAACCCACCCCAAATTTTTTTTGAGTGAATTTCAAACCCGAATCCAAACCAAGACCGGTAGCTTAGCTTAAAACTAAAGAAAACTAGTATATAAATCGATTCAAATTTATCTCTATAAATTTCAAAGTTTATACATTCACTGGTTTCACCAGTTCAACCTAAAGATGAAACTATCAATTTATTAACTATTAGAATTTTCAAATTTATATCATTAATTATAAACCTAAACTACTATCTATTTTAAAATATAAATGTAAACCTAAAGCTAGTTCGCTTGTTGTTTTATGGTTTGATCATTGAAAATATTATATTTAATATTAATAATTTATTAAATATATCATTTATAGATAAATATTATTACTAAATATTTATTGTTTATAAATAGAAAATAAATTTGTATTTATTTATTTTATTTTACATTTATAGTTTATTTATTTTGTACGTTTTAAGTTCCGGAGTTTTCACTGAGTCGAAAAATTTGGGTTTGATGAATACTCTCTGAGTCCGAGTATGTGATCCATGGTTTTAACAATCGTTGTAAGGTTACTACAGTAGTTTTATGCCCAATTTGAACTTCATTGCAGTTTTGCAAATAAGATACTAGGTACTTACCAAAAATTTAAGTGCTCCAATATATAAGTGTTAAAATCATGGAGCTTGATGAGTCTTTATGACAAGAACTGCATAAAATTATATAAGATTTGCATCTTGTTCTATCTCATAAATGGCTCCAACCTATTTTAGGTGAATTGTCACTTGAAACTGCCACTTCTTATTCCTAGAGTCTTTGCTAATGTCCTTCATTCAAGCTCTTTTCTTCTATCCATACATAAGTACTTTGAGGCCACACCTCTTTTCTTCTATCCATAAATAGGTACTTTGAGGCCACATTATGATTGAGCTGATAATGTTTTCCATTTGAACATTTGTGTACATTATTGCATATGTTGCTTCTTTTTCTGTTTTTTCTTCTGGGCATCTATTTCAAAATTTGATTAAATGTTTCTTTGAAAAAGAAAAGTTCAACATGCAACTTGTTATGCTTGATGGGGTAATGAGTATCGTAAAATCCCAAGAAAAAAAAATAGTTGCATCACAGTTGTAGAACTTGGTGAGTCTTATGAATTTGGGAGTATAACTTTAGTGACCATCAAATGTGTCTAGCTTGCTGAACTTGGCTATGGTTGGCATACTTGTCATACATGAACCCAGAGTGTACTCGTTATAGTTAGCAACTAATTGGTAAGTACTTTTCATCGGCAGAGTGCCCATTTTCTTATCAAATACTTGGGAAATAAGGAGCAGAAATTTGCCTATAAAGTCTCATGCACTATTACACTGCAAAGAGACTTAACTCAGAATCACTGAGCACATAATATTCTCCTCTAAAGGAAGCGAATGAATTATATAGTATGCATCCTGGATTTCATTGAATTTTTTATTTTATTTTTTATAGCTTATGTTGACCAAAATAACTTGGATGTGGGATAATATAAGTCTGATGCATTCATAGTGAACTTAAGAATTTTAATGTCAATGTGCAGAAAACTGCCTTATTCATAAGACTTCACAATTTTCTAATAGCTAAGCCAACACCCACATAAAGGAATTCATTCCCCTGATCGGCAATCTATAGTCTTAGCAAATCGTTTAACAAAGTGATTTCCAAAAGATCAATGGCTGAAGAGGTAACGATTATTTTAGAGAAGACACCTCATCTGGGGAAGAGGTAGGAGAGATCTCTATTCGTCCTCTTTGAGGGATATATAAGGAAGAACTTCATTTGGAGAAAAGGCAGGGAAGAAGATCAGATTTGATAAGTGATCTGCATTGAGCAAAGAGACAACAGTCTTCTGATCTAGGAAGTGTTGTGTTTAGAAGACTGTTGTCTCTTTGCTAATCGTGTTTCCTTATTAACCCCTACATGACTAAAGAATAATTGCTAATCTATCTAGATTATTTAGCTATTTTTAAAATCTATTTATTCTTCTACAAATAGTCATGTAGGGGTTAATAAAGAAACACGATTAGGAAGGCAGAGATGGGTTCTCCATCTAAGTAGCCCATCACATGTTGGATGGATAAGAGTTCCTGCCACTTGTGGGCCTAGGGGTGTTATATCATGCCCTTGGGCTTAGTTGCAGCAAGTTTGTCGGGCACCCTATCGTGCCTTCCTCTCTAATCCTTACAAGGGTTGGTTGTTGGAAGCAAACTAAAGAATAGAAGCAACCATGTATGGGTAAGGAGATACAATTGGGAGGTCAGAGACAAACTTTTCATCGAAGTAGCTCACTCTGTGTTGGATGGACAAGATTTCCTGTCACTTGTGGGCCAAGGGATGTTATATCATGCCATTGGGCTTAGTTGCAACAAATGTTCTAGGCACCCTATCATGCTCTCCTCTCCAATCCCTATTATGGTTGATTATTGGAAATTAAGCCATAGATTAAAGTGTGTGATGTTATCTAACGTAATTGCTTATTTATTTTTTAAAAGCTTGATAGCTATTGTATGATTTAATTATAGTATACTATTTGTAAATATTATGTTGTGGAATTGTTGCTTTGGGCAAAGATCAGGTATACCCCAATTTGGGGACATGACAAATTATGGAAAGAGAGGATCCTAAGAAAGAAAGTAAAGGAATGAAAGAACTAATAAACTAGTATAAATTGTCCCATGGAGGGAACAAAAAAGAAAATAAAATCCACAAAGAGCAAGGGTTGATGAAGACTAGAATTATGTCATGAAATATATTGGTTAGGAGGATTTGTCAATGTCATCATCAATTGTTGTGAAAGGACAAAAATGTGGTTTTAATAATGCTCGTTAAGGATTGTTAAATGTTGAGGGCCAAGGCATGTTGATGAGAGGAGAAAGAAAAGCACTCTATTGAGTATCTCTCATAACATCTAGGGTTGGTATAACTCCTATGATATTGAGGTAATTCATAATGTGTGTCTATTCTTGTGGCCCATGTGTTGGTTGGGTAGAAGTAGAGCCATGACATGTAGAAGGATTAGAGCCATGATATTAAGGAGTCAAACCATGTTGTTGAGAGAGAATGTACAAAGGCATCTAAGTACTAATGGTATGCCCAGAGAAATGCCACGTTACATGTTTATGTGGCTATATGTGGGAAATGGCACCTTTGACTAGAAGAAAGAGGTGATCAACATGGGTGCTCTAAAAGCCTTTATAGATTCCTTGGGCATTTCAACCAAAGGACAATGACATCCGAGAGATAAACTGGGCATCCAACAATGAAGTGTTCCTTTGTCTCTACCTTGTGGAGAGTGCAAAGATGATAGATTTGATCTTAGTAGAGAATATGATGATAGTCTCAACATGTAGTTGGGAAGAGTGCACCCTTAGATGGCTAAGAAGAAATGTCAACTCATTAGACAAATGACATCGGAGATAGTGAGGATGACGAAAGATACCATCGACCACTTGTAGGAAAGCTTTGTGTAGAAGGCAAAGTTGGTGTTGTGGAGCTTAGGGTGAGAGGTCCAAGAGACTTGGATGTATTGGCCTCTTTGACACCATTAGTGATGAGTAGGAGTTTCCACTACAAGTCAAATTTTGATATTTCTATCAGGATTCAACAGTTTAGTTTTTGGGTCAAACTCATTGACCTGTGTTTCATGAGTAGTGGTTCAATAGAACCCATCTCTCTTGAGAACGAATGGAACACTTATCACTCATAACATCTAGATGATGCTTGTAGGGGTGAAGCATCGAGCCTTATCAGGAAGTCACCCACCCTAGTACAGCTCCAACTCAAGCATACTTAACTATGGAGTTTCCTCCAAGGTTAAGCCCACTTAGCTTGCTACTCCATTTGCAAAACCTTCAACAAGTGTTGTGCCTTGTGAACCACTCTATCAGGAGCTAAAGGGCTTCTATAATGAGTGGTTCATAAGGCACAACACTTGCTGCAGGTTTTGCAAATGGGGTAGATAGCTAAGTGGGATTGGAGGAAACTCCATAGTTAAGCGCGCTTGAGTTGGAGTCGTATTGGGATGGGTGACCTCTTGGGAAGGCTCGATGCTTCACCTTTGTGAGCATCACCTGGATGCAATGAGTGCTAAGTGTTCTATTCATTCTCATGAAAGATGGGTTCTTGTGAACCACTACTCATGAAACATGGTCAATGAGTTTGACCCGAAAACTACACAGTTGAATCCTGATAGCAATATCATAATACCTATATTAGTGACCTCACCTGAAGTAAGTTTCAATGAGAAGTTTCCAAGTAATACAAGAAGGGAGGGAGCCTATTAGTAGAGATGTTGATAGATAAAAGGAGGAAGCTAGTCTCAAAATATCAACAATATTTGTGTCTACTGGAATCTAGAGATGCAATATGAGTCTAGTTAATGAACCTCAAACTAGGTTTGCAAAAACTTAAACCTATATAAAATTATAGGTACAATGATTTATAAAATGACATATCTTTGAACGAATGTCTCTCAAAGTGGACTTGTAAACATTAAAACTCCAAGATTGAAAGAGACGCCTATCCCTTACAAATGTGTGGTCTAGAAGCAAGTGTAATGCTAAAGGATGGGCTAGAAATCGGGGACTTTAATTAGGTTGATGTTATCCCCAAAGTTTCCCCTTTATAGGTGAATTGAGTTTGGAAAGAGAGTGTCATATCCTATTTTTATTTAATTTAAAAGTGTAGATGTTAGGCCTATTCTTCGTCTTTGGCATCTCCCTTGGTCCTATTTTGTTGTATTCTTTAGGTCATGATTATGGCTTTCTTTCCAACTCTTTTTTTCTTTTTTAAGAGTTTCAAAATTCTCCATTTTAACCATAGTTGCAGGACTCTGCAAGTCTTGGTAGGACTTTGCAAGTTCAGAGGCGAAACCATGAAAATGGGTGAAATTGACCTTGGCCTCGGACTTGGCTGAGTTATACCGAGTTTGGGCTGACTTGGCGAGTCAGCCAGACTCGGTTGACTTGCCAAGTCTCAAGCTTAGGACTCGACCGACGACAACAAGACATAAAGTGAAAAAAAACACTTTTTGAACCTATCTTTCCTCAAACACAAAATATAACATTTTAGAGGACGTTGATCCACAGGCAAAGAGGAACACTAAGGTTGATCCTGTTTTCAGTGATGAAGACTTGGAATGGGTTAATTAGGTGGATTGAGAGGTATGTCCAGTAGTGATGGCAGAGGATGAGGCTAGAGCGCAAGGAGACCCATTGGAGGACTCCGAGCCTAAGAGTGAGGAATTTGAGGATGAGGATGTGGATGTGGATGTCACTGAGGTTGAGCCTCAGACATAGGTAGAGATCATGTCTACAGAATCTTCTAGGACGTATCTTAGGCACACACATAGGAAGGTTGTAGGGTTGACTAGTCACTGATATAGGCTACTCTAAGCCTTAGTCTTCTAGGCTCTAGCTTTTATTTTGATATATGTTTTGAACTTTTGATTCCATGGATTTCATATTCCATGAATATTGTAGACATTTGACAATGACATTATTTATATTTCTAATGTGTTATTTAGTTTAACTTATTTCCTTCAGAAATTCGTATTTATACTTATGTTATCAATGTAAACTTGTGTATGTGTGCAAAGTAGCTTCTATTTATCTCGATTAGTCTTTAATGTTAATTTACTAAATGATGCATGAAAAAGTTTTAAATCCTTAAAAATCTTTGAATTTCTGGGTTTTCCAATTTGCTGAGTCCTTGCTGAGTTTTTGTCGAGTCCGAGTCCGAGTCAAAAATTAGCTTTCCGAGTCCAAGGCGAGTTTGAGTCTTGTAAGACTGATTTTAGCATGCCTTCCATTCTTTCCTTGCCATATGTTGGACTTTTGGTCTTGTCTTTATTGGCATGCCTGTTGCTCAACCCTCAATGACTTGACCTATGGTATGAGTCTTGATGTTTTCCAACTGTTACTCCTTAAAGCCTTTGATTATGTTTGCTTTCCAATTTGCCAACTCATGTTGTGGTGCCATAACTTTCAAAAGGAGGATCTTTTCCATCCATAATCATTGTTCAAGTTGTAAAATGCAGTTTCACATTATGGCTGACCTAATTTGCAAGCTTTTTAAAGAGATGTGAAGCAAGCTCTAGGCTTGTTGACTCTAAGCAATGCTTGTAGAAGATCTTCTTGTGACTTTCTTTAGAGGATGAAGATTCTTTCTTTTGCACATATATATATTTCTCTAATTATTCCAATTGTTTATGAAAGTTCAAAAATCTTATAATATGCTCCTAAGGATCTTTTTAGGCTTGCTTAGCTGGCAGACATCCCACTATGCTATAGTTGCTTCTAATTGGAAAAAGGACTGGGAAGGGAATTTATGGGTTTTCCTTGGACAATCAGTATCTTAGTGTAGACCTTGGCAAATGTAACATTTGACATGGGAGGGAACGTTGTGCGTATAAGGTCATATTATGAGGACACAATTAGGCTTATATCAAAGTGTTTTGAATGTTATCTTAGAAATAGGATTGATTTTTTAGTGCCTATTGGATGGGTTAAAAATTGAGTCCTCAATCTTTGGCTTCCCTTTGAAAGGATTTGTGTTTGCATGATATTTTTCATGGTGCTTTCTTGGGGCACATTTATTAAATGAACAATTGACACCATAGTTATCTTTTGTTAAAAATTCCGGTGAGGGTGTTTGCTTGCAAAAGCCTCTAATATTGCAAGGAGATTATAATCATGCAGATTGCTTTTAGTGTGCTTTAACAAGCATTGGGGTTTAGGCTTTTGTGTCTATAAATTCTTTTGGCTCAAGTAAAGCTATGACTATGATATTGAATATTCAAAGGAAAAAAAAATGTTGTTTATAAAAAGTGATCTAGAAGGCCAACTCTATGTTTGATGTTTAATATTTCTATTGATTGGTGGATAGAAATCATAGTAGAATATGCTATGAATATGTTTGTAGCTGATGTGTAGAAAGGGAAATTATTGGATGATAGTTGCACAATAAGTAAGCAACTCATTCACAACAAGAGAAAAATCTACTTGGTGCCATAATTGATAAAGAAAGGAAAGATTTTCAGAGCACTTCATGATACTCCCTTTGTAAGTTATCCTAGGTATTTTAAGACCTATAAGTAGATTAGGGAAAGATTCATGTGGAGGCGAATTGAGGATGATGTCCTTAGTCATATCAAAGAATATATTGTTTGTCAAAGGAATAAAATAGAGCAAACATTACTAGTAGGTCTTTGGCAATCCTTAACTATTTTTGAGTAGAAGTGGAAAAATGTTTCAATGGACTTCATCACTAGACTACCTAAAGTCCAAGGTAAGGACTGCATATATTGTCATGTCCACCCGTTTGAATTCCTAATTATGTCATTCCTACCTCTTTTATGTCATGACAACCCAGCGACTCAATTTGGTGAAGTCTCTCGAGAGACAAAATTGAGAGATTCATATATTAAGAAATTATAATAATCAACTAATATTATCATTACAAGTGACAGCTGTATATCAAGCGATTAGTAATTGAGGGAACCAATATCAGTTATATTTGACCGATAATGATAATAACAGAAAGACAACAAGAGTCTGCCTATGCAGCCATAAGAAGATTCAATTCTTAGTCTTAGATGGGCACATATGATGAGGTGTAGAAGACAAAAGGATGATAAATAAGTTGGCGATAAAATATCATAATAGAGAACATCCAATAGAGTACATTAACATTCCATAATGGTGATTACCGTGTTTTGAATAGAGATCACTGAATATTGTGCGTTACGGAGACTCCACTAATTGTTTGTGGCACAACACAAAACAAAGTTATGAGTAATCTATAAAGGCATTTTGGTATATTGATGAAGGCATGAGGTAGAATCATTATTACAATACCACCCTTGAGAATCATTAAGATGTCAATTAAGCACTAATAATAGTACTAAAAACGGAAAATGAATACAGCAGCACCTACATACATATGCAATAAAATAACAAATCAATGCCGAAAGGGACATTACAAGTCTGTCATATCCCCATTGAATAAGCCATAATTATGAAGCTATTTACAATGGCTGGTGTTGAAAGATAGTCAAAATTGGTATGAGATGATAATAACAAAGAACATGATATTAATACTGAGAGCAGTGAATAACAATAATATCATGTGCAATATGGGTTACGATAAGTATGACAAACTATCAATGACTAGCAAGAATAAGAGATATCAACTCTTAAGACAAAACCGATGTAATAATGTTTAGAGGACATGAAGAGAGGTGCAAGTTTTTGAAGGAATGTCAACAATTAATTATCAGTAATAACAAGAAGCCGATTTAATATAGTTTTATTAACAGCAATAATAGTGTTTAGTGAAGGATGCGACCAGTATAAGAGAAGGAGACAATTGGTATGACAAATCAATTAGCATAAGTCTGAAGATTATGATTTACTTAACAAACCAATATTATGTAGAGATGCGGTTATCCCTTCAGTAATACGGGATATATATAGAGATTGAATTCAGTCATTCAAGACATTATCAAATAGGAAGGAAAAAGACAGATAACGATAGAAAGGAAGATCTATATCAGGACATTCATATTTTCAGCAATCTATTGGTACATTTATATATATACTCAGCAATCTACCGTATGAGCAACTCCCTATGTATATACAGCACTATGAGTTATCCATATCTGCTACGGAAATTTAGACATAGAATTTGATTTGCAATAATTGGTTATCTTACTTACAGCAATATGCTCCAAGGCTAAATATGTCATTGTTTATCAACATAATACAATGGAAACATAATCAATTCTTTACATATGATATATGGGCATATTGAATTGATGAAATTCTATGTGTTTTCATTTGTGACTGTCATAATTTGACATGATGGGAGAAGTGAGGATTCTCAATTAGGGGAAATAGCGATGAGGCCACTTTCTAAGCATGCCACTCCATGTGGTGACTAAGGAGTCCCATGGGGCCAAAGGGGGACAAGGTGGACTGCCTTTGGGCTTAGAAAGGGTAGGCTTTTGGGGTACTCTGTTGTGAAGAATCCTCACTATCCCTATCATAGGAAGAGGATCTTAAATCAAGGGAGACAAGTTAAGAGTGGCCAGATGGAGAGAAACAATGATAGGACCCCACACTAGGCAGCCCACTTCATATGCATGGCAAGGGCCGAGGCCAATGGGGAACAATGTATCCACTCTTGGGCCTAGGGTAGGAGGGGCCTAGGGTAGGAGGTTTCTGGGACTCCTCATTGAACCCTTGTACCTTATCATCTCTATGGTTGAATCACGACGAAGATAATTCTAGCAATCTTTTGATCCAATTTAGATTTCTCATATAGATTTATTTCTAATTAAAAACTAACTAACTATGGCATAATTATTATAAGTAAATACTAACAACATTGTAGGATTTCAAATTATGGATTATAGAGTTGAAGAAAACCCTATACATGGTATGCCCTAACCTTTATCTTGTGCAATTGTGATTTTTGGGCAAATTTCTAGGGCAAAATAGAAAGTGGCAATTACGAGTGGTATAAGAGCATCTTTCTTGCCATCCTGTGAGGGATAGTTGATGCGAACTAGCCAAAGGGCTCAAAGAGCAATGGAAAGAGAGATCAAATGAGCAATGAATTGAGGGTTTTCATGGAACAAACAACCCAAAGCACCCAGGCCCTCATGGAGCAAAATAAGAGGAATGAAAGAACAAATCAACTCCTCCTTCAAGCCTTTAAGAATATGAGTAACTAACTCTAACCATTACACAAAACATGCAACATGCTCCTCTTTTGATGTCTAACTTGAGTGTTGAATGTTATCCTCATTACCTTCCATCGATGACTCTTCATACCATCCTATTTGAAACTTGACTTGGTCGATGATATCTCAGCAAGACGGGCAAGTGGAAATCTGTATGTGATACATTATGTATGCTACACCAATGACTGCGCCAAATATTTTCTCCACGTTTGTTTCTTCCCACACTTGGCATCCTCTTGATCTTCTCCTTGAACTCATGAAAGTCTGATTCCGAAAATCTCACAAATATTACTGGTTTATACACTTCTAAAAAAGAAATTTTTCGTTGTAACACTAATTCCACCCTCAATAGAAAATACCAAACAACACATCTCTTCATGCTATGTGGTGCCATGTAATGTACAATGTCTTGGTGATGCAAGTTGGGCCAAACTTTGTGGATGTAACTGGTTGTTCAAATCAAAACAAATTGGAAGAATATTAACTTGATGACTACGAAACCGCTGCCCATCCATTGAGAAACCTTTTCTTTTTCAATTTTTTTTGGATTTTTTCAACTTTTTACTTTTTTTTTGTTGTTTTCAACTTTGGAAAATATCTATCATATCTCAAATGTAACTTTGAAAGTTCATACTTGTTGACAGTTCCATCAATGAACTTGAACAAGCCCTCCTTCTAGCACCAATTCTGTTGATGTGAGTTTTGTGACCACTCTAACATGCAGGATGAAACACTTGGTATTCCAAGATGAAACACCAAATATCAAATCCTCGCTTGAACAAAGACATCATGTATGCTAAAGATTGCAAAAAAGATCATAGAGGTGACTCGAAGGTTCCTATTCTTGTTGGACACAACTCAGTTTTATGACATGATTTGCTGGCAACCACGTGGGGACTTATGCTATTCATTTAGTGGATGATCTATCAACTTTGCAAATGCGAATGATTTGACTTTGATGGCTCTTCAACTTCTTCTAACAAAACAAAGTACATAAGAAATTGGGTTTAGGAAATCTAATCTAACTCTATCAATACATGACAATATTGATGGTGAGGTGAGAATAAACCAATCCTTGCTTCGCCAAATCAACTACACAAAGGAGGGTGCAATCTTCTATGGGGTGGATGATTTTCATATTTTCAACATTCATTCAATACCCAATAATGACGCAATTCAAATGAACATTTCCAATTGAAATTAAGTGCTTGCAATCAGTTCAGGCCAGCCTTACACTGTTAATTGCAATCAACAAGTACCAAAATGCATGAACTTAACTTTCACCACAATTCACTAACAACAATATCTTCCATTCATCTACTCAACTTCTTCTATGCAACATAAATTAAAATACTAATCTGAGTGAGAAAATTTAGAAACCATGCAATACTCCAAATTTAACACAAGTGATCCACCATGATAGCAACAATGAATTTGAAATTACTTTTGGCAGCATTATAGCAACAATTTCTTGAAGTCCCCTTTATAAACGAGAACACCTTGCCTTTTATTGTTGTTCCAAGAACAATGAATGACCAAGATTAATTTGAGATCAATGGCCAAGATTGAGCTGACACCCTAATTTAACTATTAGCTACAAGCATTAAATGTTGTCCAATTATAATAGGGCACCAGTTTGTGGGCTAATGAAAAAATTACATTGCCTTGATGGACCAATGAGAAAATTCATTAGGTGAAGACATTAAATGCACTCCACATGCCAACTTGGAATAGTTTGATTGGATGAACTTGGACATTGGAAATTGTTATCCTCTAATTGGTTGAAGATGAGTGGGTGCCACCTCAACATGCTTATTTTGTAAACTTCATCAATTCATGATAATGAAGAGATATCTGTTGATACTCAACATTTTCAAGCCCTCAGTTAATTTTGATGGCTCATATTCCCAAATTGCTTCATCTTCATGAATTTTCTTCATCCTTTGAAGTTCTTCATCTTGAATTGCTTGAGCCTCATCTTGCCTTGATCTTCTAGAAGTGATGAGATCCTTCATGTAGTCGGATCACTCCAATTGATCTTGGATTTTCAAAGGAAGATTGTGATCATCCTCTCTATTCGTAGGCTTGTTCATTCTCCTTGTTCAACTTGTTCTTTGAGTTCCATATGGTTAACTTGATGAATGACTTTTGAGTCGATGATGCTTGAGGTCTCCATGTTGTTCTTGATGTTGGGATCATGCTCACACTTGAACTGTTAGCTCCTTGCCACCTTTCTTGCTTGTCAACTTCATCTTGAAAGTCACCCTCACTTGAACTTCAAGTTACCTTTCCTTTGTGCATACACTTGAACTTCTTTCCATAGTTATCTCTATTTCACCTTGCAAACAAGAAAATAATTGTGTTAAATCCATGAAATGGATATATGAAACCTCTCATAATCCTTGCATTTTCTAATTCAAATAATCCCTAAATGTCTATTTAGTTCTACCATTAAGTTCTAAGATCACATGCTTGAGATTGACTAGGAAATTCCTATTTCTAGAACCTGGTTTTAATGAATTTCAGCATGCTTTTGTTAGAAACTACATTCTAAGTTTAAAATCTGGTTTCCAACTCCTGACTATTTTTCTGAGTTTAAGACATGTAATTTTTCTTAAAATCCTCCAAAGATCTGCTTGAATTCATGGATTAATCATCTTGAATTTGGTCACCTTCACCTGATTGAATTTGCAAATTTCGAATCTAAGGCTTGCTCAAATTTGCTAATTTCAGTATGACTTTTCCTCACAGCGAACTTGATTTTAATTTGGGCTGCTCATCGATCAGATTTTCACACAAGGTTCCAATTTTTGCCCTTTATACCTGATTCTTCTTTTGCTCTGATTTCGATCCTTAATTTGCTCTGCTCTTGTATTTGTCTTATTCCTTAGAGTTTGAATTGAATTGATGTTGGAATAAGGCCTTTGCAACTCTTATATATGGGCATGCGATCCAAAAGGCATATTTTTTCACCTGGCCGATCTACTCAAGATTCAAATAAAATTGCAAATTGCTTATCCTTAATGAAGGCCAACCTAGCTGTGATCAATGGGCTGAAACTTGATAGCATTTGGAAATCCTTACAAACCAACAGCGGAATTCTAACGTCTCTTGGAAATCGACTTCATCTCTCTTGGGTGGAAATTTCTCCATGCTTGGAATTTGCATTTGCGGGAATCACAACCTTCTTGGAACTTTGTGTAAATGAGGGCCTTGTTGGAACTTTGGAAATCTATGATCTCTTGGAAATTTGCTTGCGGAAATCCTCCAAGGCTTGGAAATGCTTGCTTAAGTCAGTCTTTGATCAAACTTTATCTTGTTCTTGAGTTCTACTTTTGTGGAAATTGAGACTCTTGGAAATTTGCTTGAATTTCTTGAGCGGAAATCACATAGTGTTTGGAGATGCTCAAACAAAGTGGGGTGAGATTCCTATATTCTTGGAAATTCACTCAATTGTCAAGGCAGAGTTCTGGTTCCCTTTGGAAATTCATTTTAAGCAAAGGGCGGAATTTAGGAGTCCCTTGGAAATTTGTTCCAATTCCAGGTCGGATTCTGACCTGGTCTTTGAACTTGACCTTAATGCCTTTCACACTTTGCGAAGTCCTCACAACTTGATTACAAAACTTAGGTCTCTTCTTGCTATTTTGACTCTTTACCTTGCTTAAATCAATTCTCAATTGCTTTGTTCAATCCTCAAAATCCGATGTTAATTATGAATTCAGACTTCATTATTTTGCCTCAAAAATTGTCTAAATATGCTGGGGGGAAATCTGATAGAGATTGGAAATGTTCAATCAAAGGGAGCGGATATTAGGAGGGAGTTGGAATTTTGTTCCAAGCATGGGTTGGATTCTGACCCCTGCTTGGAAATCCACCTTAAAAGCACTTCAAAGTCTAGCTAAGTCTTTGCAACTCGGTCATAAATTTGTTTTGTTTTGAATCTTACCTTAGTGATTTTTCTGGTCTTATTCATCTCATCAAAACCAGATGTCAATTTTGTGTACAAAATCAACCTCCCTTGTTCAGATTTCTAACTTCATATCAGAATTTTAATCTTTTCACATCAGATTTGTAACTTTCTTTCAAAAATTAGGACTTAGATTTCAAAGCATGCCCGCTACTTGACTTGAATTTGGTGAGGTGTTGGGTGAATGATTGGAGTTCATCAATACCTCCTTTCTATTTGTCAACATCAAAGCTCTTGGACCTCCAGGATGCTCAACACTTCCACCTTGTCAACCACCTGAGACTTGCAAAGCATTGCCAAACTAAAACTAAGCCAACAAACCACTAGCCTATAAAGTGAAAAAGAGGGGGTCCACATTTGCATGGGACGTGTGTTTTACGACACAACAGGTGGTAGACAACATATTTAAAGGACTCAATAATTGCCAAGCGGAACACAACCATCAACCAATTGACATTTACAAATACCCGAGAGTGACATCCATTTTAATATGGACAATTAATAAATAGCGGGATAACCAATATTATTAAATATAATAATAGGCATTGTATGCTGACTTCATCATCCTCTCCAAAAGGAAAAGTCGTCTTCCAGATGACAAGTATACATCAAGTAATATTTGGGAAGACAAATGGCAAGAGTGTAGACAATGACTTGTACTGTTCAAACTTAACATTGTAGTGCACTTCAAAAATCAAATGGGGGTTTGGGGGCAGCGCTCCTTGTGGGGGTTTGGGGGCAGCGCCAAATGTTTACTGCTATACCCGGTAGTGAGCAACAGATCTTCTTTTACTTTACACAAATTTCTATCTAAAAACAGATTGTGCACTTGTGTTTGAGCATGGAGATTAGAGGACCATAACCCTTTTAATTTTGACAGTTGGAGGACAAAATGCTTTTGGTTAGAGAGTGATTTCATTCGGAGGTTGCATTGGAGGTTCATTGATTGCGAGTTATAGTCGCATTGTGTTGGTTTGATTTGCTGTTACTGTGAGTATGAACATGGAATTTCAGTGCTGCTGTAATTGTTCATGTTGCAAATTGTTTGAATGTAATTCAGTCTTCATTTGTAATAAGAGAGATTGGAAGTTATATTTGTTACGTATGTTATTTGCTGTTTGCTGATTAGAATGTGATAATAATTATAATATGTGAACAGTGAATTAAATCCGCATTATTTTAGATCCAATTTAAATATTAGAATCCAATATTTTTGTCCCAGATAATAAGAATTTGTAGATGGTTCAAAATCGGATTTGAATAATTTTTTGGCTAGGACATTACAGAGTTGACGATGAGTTGGTGAGGCTTATAGAAGCCAGCAAGAGCATGAATTTGTTGATATCACATGTATATAAAGTGGACATCAGAAACAACCAACAGTATTATTCAACAATGAAGACATCCTAGGTAGATAACAGACTACATGAACTTGCAATCATATGTTTCTAAAGTGGACATAAAAAACAACGCACGGAACTTTGGACTTGGGGCTTTCACAATTGAGGTAGGCCTCTCCACTAGACTCATAGACTCTGTTTGATCCACTTGATATATATTGACTTGCAATTAACTTTGGCACATAGATTAATTTATTAGTCACTTTATTTCATCCATATTGATCCTCCTCGTGTCTTGATAATGTGTCTTAGAATGATAATCAACATTACTTACTGATTACCGACACCAATCCATTTGGTCGATATCCATAAGCTGATTAGTGACTCTGTCGACTGTTCTGTACGTGCTTTCCTTCTTTATGCTGCCAATAAACGGTGGAGGCAGCGCTTGTTTGCTTTATTGATAAGATGATATTTCAGGAGCAATAACATCTTGGAGAATACTTGAGGAAGACCATATAGTACCATTATAGTTCCAACAAGCAATGGAGATGGCAACTCCACCCGTTGAAACCCAAGGTCATTGTGATGCCAATAGTCTAGAGTATGACCACCTTGGAGATGGCTATTCACAAATGATGGTCTACAATCTGAGATTACAGCCTGTGTTCTTGTTGGCATCTACAACTTGTATGGGCTTGGTGAAGCTTTGATTCAGAGCCTTGCAAAATCCGTATCTAGAAAAATATTTTGGAGGGAAGAGAACTTTCTTTTTTTCTTGAGAACTTGCAAATGTTCCTTTTTAGGTCAGATTTGGATGATAAGGCAGCTATTAGATAATGCGCAAGACTTGTTAATGGAGATGCCCTTAAGTCTAAGGAAGGATTCATGCTAGAATGCACAACCTGCCTATAATGCATGAGCTGGCTTAGGGAGGCTACAAATGTGAAGGTGAGTCCCTTGGTTGTCGTACCCTTTCTTCAAACTTTTCTTGGACAGCCATCTCAACAACAAGAGGTGCCTTCTTTCCTTTAACCACCTGCACGCACAAACTTTGCTTGTTGACCTGTTTTGGGATAGATTGTTCTTGGGCCATGATAAGGTAGTGGAGTTGTCTCTTGATCAAGAGCAACAATATGATTGGATGAGTGAAGGTATGGAAAATTAGGTACGTAGCTGATACATAATGATTCAGCCTTTTCATGATTAAAAACTTTGTACTTATCTTTTGTTGCCCTTCTCAATGAATCTACTGTAGGTACATCCATAAGTTACAGATTTTTGGGCTCTAATTAGGATTAACATTTAATGTGTTTTATTTAAATGAAATCATGTAACGATTCTGATAATCAATTTGTTGACTTGGATTCTGAAATCTAATCTGCCAAATATAGCTTATGTGAATATCTGAAAATCATTTGTTTGAGTACCCCCTTTATGCTGACATTTTTGCCATATAGACCCTTCTTTCGGCTGCAACCTGCTGATGTTTGGCCTTATTCAACTGCCGACTTCAGCAAAGTACCAGGAATTATTGACAGCCAAACTTCCAAGGTCTTATTCCGTTACCTTGAATTCTATGAATTTATTGTCCATTCTCAGAGGATTTGCACTCGAACACATTGTAATTAGTTTCTCTTCCTTGAAGCTTTAGTGTCTTGAAGCCATAGTTATGGCACAGACAGCTCACTAAGAAATGAACATATAGAGTTTGTGGTTGAAAGGTCCAAAGCAATTGATAAAACTACACCATTCCTGTCCCCTGCTAAGAAATGCTCAGAGGCGCTTATATACCAAGGGGTTCTCCTTGCCATATAATTTATTCATGTTATCTTGAAGAAATCAACATATGGTCCACAATTTGTCCTTTTTGCTGAAAATTTATGTGGATTTAATTGACATTTCCTTGTAATTATGAATTAAGCTGTGTACTAACTTAAAATATCATTCTCTTCTGATATGAACCTTAAATTAATAATCATGATATAAATAGTAACAGGGTATATCAATAAGCACAACTAATAGTCTTATGCCTATTCATTGCAAATGAGTACATCAGTAAATTGTATCATTTATTGATGAATATACTACACATACATAATTCATGCCTTTTAGTACATTGTACAGTTATTTTTATCTAGGATATAAAAGCCTCTGTATTTGCCTATATTTGCCCTCAATTGCTTACTTTAAAATCGTATTAAATGTTAGTCATCAATATGCTATTTTCTTTTATATTGGAGTTCATTTTATCTTATAACATCCAATTCATAGATTGCTAAAACTGAGTTATTGGCCCATGATGCATATTATTTCTAATTTTTCTTTCTGTTAGCCTGATGTTTATCTGGAAATTTATGGTTTCTGTGATAATATCTGGAAATTAAAATCAAGTCTCACAGCATTTTAAACTTACAGTTTGAAGGAGTTAATCATTCTATTAGTTTTCTTTGGATGACTATCTTTCCCATTTGACTGAAAATTAGCATAACATTTGTGTAGTATTTTGTTAAATGTTAATTTTTTTATATTTCTTTCTTATGAATGCATTCATAATTCTCTTTGCAGTCCATCAGTTTTTAATTTATTGACGTTTCAGGTTATGTAGTTAAATTCTCTTTTCTATTGGTTGTCACTCAGGCATCAGTTCTAGAGCAGGGAGTTTTTAATCATTCAGATGTCAAGCCTGGTTTGGTGGTGAAAGCCAAGATTGATAAAATGGAGGACTTTGGTGCAATTGTACAGCTCTCAAATGGTTTAAAAGCTCTATGCCCTGTTCAGCATATGTCAGAGTTTGAAGTTGCAAAGCCTAGTAAAAAGTTTAAGGTCTGTGTTATCTTGTAAGCTTTTGGCTCATTTATTTCTGTGACGTCTGCTTTGTTACATTTTAGTATTTTATCTATAGTAAAGCATTGTAAGGCAGGAAAAATTGTATTGAGGGGTTTTGTAAAAATGGATTCCAGGCCACTTTTCTAATTATTGATCTCTTATATAGTACAATTCACTATGACATATTAAAGAAAGAAACAATAAAAGAAAGAACCAATGAAAGAAAGAAATAAATTTGTTTGTGTCCATGAATGATCAAAAATAGATGAAAGGGATTGTAATGTATTAGGTATGGCAGCAAAAGAGTTGGGCGAAAAGAGGGGGAAGAACCCTGCAAAATAGTAGAAATTAGAAAAGAAGACTCATATTGGGAACCAAAAACCTCAAGTGTGGAAGAGCCAAAGATGCTTTCACCTATCACTGTAAGGGTACCAATGTGGAGTCGAGAAAGCTTGTTGGGGCCCAAGGGGACCAGGTTGGACTACCTGTGGTAGCAACTGATTTTACAAATTAACTCCCCTCAAAAATTCAAGGCTGATGAATTACTAGTAAAAGGAAAAAATTTGTGAATTGAGCTTGCCCTCAAGATCTATGCCTTTGAGAGGGTCCCTGACATTAAGACGAGATAGAACCGTGACCATTATAACGAGAGCTAGGGGGCTGAGGAGCTGAATCTGTCGTAGATTGCGAGGATGAGCAATGCCTTGTCAATCGTCTCCCATCCATATGTGAATTAATAGTATTCAAAGGGTTCTTAACACCTCCAACATCAGTAGTGGGTGGAAGGAAGCAAGTAATTGATTTTCTAGATCTGGTACCAGCACAAAGAGATCTAATCCTAGAATTGGTGACCTCACAGACAAAAAATGCAAGCACCTCTGATTTGGGTAATAGAAGAAGGCAAATAGAGAATCGTCAGAATCTCGTTACCAACAATACACTAGAAAATAAAATGCTTCTCAAAGTGCACCTCATGAAGGGAAGAAAGGAGGCATACGATAAATGTCCTCACTAATGGATTTAAATTTTATTGAGAATTTCTTCCCTGGAAAACAGGGATAAAGAGCTCATAAGGAGTATTTTAAGGGAGGGGCTTGGTCCAAAGACATGCCAGCAGACTGGAAGAGGAGAGCAACCTTAGAGAACCGACAACATCGAGGTCCAAGTGGACCTAAAGAAGAAATCTCCTTTCGAGGAATAAAGTGCTGGAAAAGGGATATCTCCAACTAGACAGAGTAGAACCACCCATGATTCTTAACCTTGAGTACACCTAATAAGTTTGGAGATACTATTGAGGTCAAGAGGTTCAGCAGCAAATTTGTTCTAAATAATCCATTTGCACCAGATCATATGCATTTAGCAAGGTTGCACGGGTACGGGGGTACTTGGGTACTTTGGGTACAGGTACAACTATTTTTAAAAATAGGGGACGGGGGTACTTGGGTACATCAATTTTTTAATTTAATATACTTTAATATTTTATAGAAAGTTTGAAAATGAGTCGTGACAATGAATTTTCAAACCAAAAATAGTGATAAAGTTTGCAGATGTAATGTATTGTTTTCAGTTTCAGATTTGCAATATGTTTGTAATAATATATATGTTAAATGTTTAGATGCATAATAGAGAAAACAAACTTTAAACATGAACAAGAAGATCATAAATCATATAAAAATAACATATTGCAAATGATAAACTTGTGACTTGAATAGTGATAAAGTTTACTATTAATCAGTATTGCATCAAAGTTTCAAACTGATTACATATTGAATTAAGCTTGATAAACAGCACGCTGATAAGCTGATAGGCAAACAAAAAACTGAAACAAAATCAGAAATTTTAATCAAGTTCGTTAGCTATGATGCTCTCCACCAAGTACCCAGTCCCACTGAGTACCTGGTACATGGGTACGTGTACCAATACCTGGTACGCGTCCCAGGGGTGTGGGTACGAGTACCCATGCAACCTAGGCATTTAGATTCTAAGTTCTTTACTAGAATTTAGAAATTTTATTGTTGGATGGATATATCTTTTTCTTTTCATTGTAAGGTAAAGGTGTCACGATGAAGATATCTCATTATGTTATCATTTTAATCCACACCTTTTAGTTTAACACAGAACAGAACATCAGTGTGGTAGAATTGTTCTACGAATTATCAATTTTTCAATACCAAAAATGTAAAGTCCCCTTCTAGATTTTACCCTAGTTTAAGCCCTACAAACACCATTTTCATTAAAGTAATATTTGTAAGATGGTTAGAGATATAACTATACCAATTAAAATGCCTTTTTACAAGATAATTCCTGTTTTAGGTCCTACAACACCAAAAAGGAAACAAGAGCACAAATATACATTCATAGATTAAATATATTGTAAACATGATATAGTCTATCGTATACATTTATAACTTGATAAAGAGAGTTCCAATCCATAACATGTAATGTGTAGTATTTGGGCCATCTCAAGACCACTTTTGGGTTTTCAGACTTCATCAGGAGAACTATTGGGGTTAAGCAGGGCTGCCTCTTGTTGCCTACTCTTTTCAGTATCTACATTGACGAGCTGGAGAGGTATCTTCAGGATCATACTCTTCTTGGGGATGGTTGCCTTCTTCACCAGGTCCTGATCTCTATTCTGCTTCTTGTAGATGATGTTGTTCTTTTAGCCTCCTCTCTGGAGGGTTTGTAGAGATAGCTGGATGGCCTTGCGTTCTTTTGTGAGTTGCGGCATTTGACAACTAATTTGAGGAAGACGAAGGTGATGGTTTAGAACAAATTTGCTGCTGAACCTTAATGGAGGTGAGAGGTCTTGAGAGGTTCAGCAGAAAATTTGTTCACAATTGTTCAAAACCCTTAATGGGGTTTGGGAGGGTTTCTCCTTTTTATTTTGGACTCCTCTCTGTTTTTATTTATGTTGTTGCTTTCTTCTTCAGGTACTGTTTGGTGTCCCTGTTGCGGGCTGGCCCCCTTTTGTTGGTCTTGATAGTCCCTTTGACCCTTTGTTGTCTCTTGTTGGACATTAATAAATTTATCTTTATCTTTATCTTATCTGTCGGGGAATCCTATTGCCATCAAGTAAGTCACCCATATTTGCTGCATCCTCTATATTATGATCTAATTGTCCCAGAGCTCTCTTGCGGACCTAATATCTGTAAGTTTCAAATCTGTTCAGATGCATATAACTGAACCCAAAACCCTTAGGCTGGCAGGATTGTGCTTTGATACCATTGAAAGATCCCGGATAGGATTTCAAGCAAATATCTGATGGGTTTTCCCTGAATTTTCTTTGACCAGTGATTGATGAAGAATGTCTATTTTTTTGTTTTTTTCTGAATTATTTTTGGAATTTTTATGATAATGCTGATTGCAAATATATAAAACTACTAACTAAAGCTGATAAAAGCTAACTAATGCTGAAACTAATGAACCACCCAAATTCTTCATAAATTAACAAACAAAATCTGAATTTTTCTTCCAAGAATGAAGTCAACATACCTGTACTCCAGTTGTACGGATCAGATCTGTACATCAGCAATCATATGACAGTGAAATTACAAACAAATGCTGATATCCCTGTGCTAGCTCCTCTGCTGGTGCAATCCACAGAATTCCCGATGTTTTTGGTGCTGACTGGTGCCTTTGATGCTGAGTCGCTGACATCAGCTACGGAATGAGACTATGCAGCCAGCTAGTAAATGTTGAATAAGTCTGAAATGTACAGCTAGCTAGAATGGCATGTGCAGCACTTTGATCCAAGTCTCTCAGTCCTTGATCTGAATCAGAACACAAATTCAGGTCACATCTCAGTCTGCAACAAAATTTCTTCCTCTATATGGGACGTGGCTTTTTCCTGGCAATGTACAACTGCTAGAAATACCCCACAAAACACAATGCAGCTGTAATTGTTCTGATCTGCAACCCCGATGAAGAATTCAGCCACTTATTCACACAAATTTCAATATCCTCTCAAAGAATTCAATACCCACATGCTCTATCAGCTGATGTATCAAGAAAACACAATCTACAAGCAAGCTGGGGGACGTCCAACCTAGCAACCTCAAGAGTTTTCGTTCTTGAAGCTTCAATCTGCTGAAAACCCTGATTTCAGAGCTCTCCACAATATGCAATCAAAATAATAAACTAAGATGCCAAAATGAGTTTCCAAAACTTCTTTTGTTTCTCCTCAAAGCAAATCAACCAGCTCTAGGGTTTGCACATTTTATTTAATTGTCTTTTTAATAAAATTCATGCCTCTAAAAATCGACCACCAAGGCATATTATTCATTTACATCATTGGCCCCCTTTATTTAAACAACTTATTAGCAAATTACCTAGTGAGATGGGCCCATGGCCTTATTACAAGTTATTATGATATAAAGTGAATTTAGTTCTCACTTTAATATTAATTTATTTAATACAAACTTAGGAAATATTTAAATATTTCCCAATTTATTCATAAAATGCACATCTGGACTCGGAACTGAATTTTGATTGAAGCCTTGTGATCACTGATGATGTGCAAGTCCTGCAGGAGACTCTCTCCAATCCATCAAAACTGCTCAAAAGAGATCCTGCTCTAGTCCATGGTTCTCTGGGTGGTCAACCAGTCAACTGCTAGACCTCCCTAAAAAACAGTAGCCCTCCCTAAAATATGGGAACTACTGTCTGAAAGTGCAAAATGGCTCACAGAGCCCCTGCAAAGCTCCATAACTCGTTGAATGAGTCCCTTAACCATACTGTTGACCTACGGGAACTCGAATGATAGGTCAACCCTTTGCCAATTGCTGATAGGTATAATGAGGGGACATTACAGTGTCTGCACCACTCAGAAGCCTTTAGGGCCCGTTTGGTAGCGGGAATTAGGAAATGCTGCATTTGATCAAATGCTGGAAATGGTCAAATCATGGATTTGATAATCCAGTTTTTCATTTCCGGATTATAGATTGGACTGTTTGGTTGACCCGGAATATGAGCGAGAAGATGTATATCCTCCGTTTGGTTCCACTTTTTAAAACTAGAATTGGAATTTGACTATGATTTTTATTTTATTTTTTGAACTATTTTAATATTTTTTTATATTATATTATATTTTTATTAGTTCATTTTATGATTTATTTTGTTATTTTATTTTATTTTATAGAGAAAACCATAAATATTTTTATTTATTTTTATTAAATTTTATATAGAAAATCATAAATATTTTTCAAATTTATTTTAATAAGGTTAATATTTAATTTTGTTTAAATTATATTCAAAATCATAACTGAGTCATAAACAACAAAAAAGTTCATGTGTATCAAAATATGTCCATCGTATCTACTTTAAATTATAAAAAACTTCATGTATCTACAATAGCCGTCTGTCTGTTAACCACATTTACACATATGTTCCCAACAAAGTAGTGCGCATAGTACACAAAGAATGCATCGCAGAAACATGATTTTTGTTGTCGCCATTGAAAATAATTTGGTGGCACTAGTTGCCTCTCGAGCCTTGCACTCCTTGCACTCATTCCCTACATCAGGTAAGGATGTAGATGGGGTAGGCGTAAATTTGGGTATAGCTGTAGATGGAGTAGACGTACATTTGGGTTCATCAACCCACCGGAAGAATTCACATTCACTATTTCCCTGCAATACCAAATCTACATCAGTTCTTCCTAAAATGATTAGTTGTCACATTATTTTTAAACATAAAACTATAATTACATATCCAGACCTTTTTCTTTTTTCGGCAAGCCCAAAATTGACGCCCGGGATTTCTTGATGTTTGTGATGTCCTCAATATGCATCGCCTAGCACCACATTGACACATAGGTGCATTGACCGAAGTCATTGACACTATAACAATCTATGGCTGATTAAATACACTTTATAAAATTTTAGAAATTTCACATAATCAAATCTACTCCAACAATCCATGGTTGATTAAAGAGACTTTCTATTTGAAACTGACAGGATCTAATTAATCTATACTCGTACATAGAAGATGGGGAAGAACAAAATCCAACAACTAAATGGTGGTGTGAAGACACACCGTGCAAAGTTCCCATAATAAATGTAATACACCAAGGAGTAACATCAAAAATATGTGTAGTCATCATAAATATAGATTGTAAGTTGAAATCATGAACAACATGAGCAGTGAACAAGTAATGAGAGTTTGTTTACCTGCTGGAGTAAACTTAGTATTGCACAGACATAGTACAGGAAATATAATAAATACAGAATGTATCATAGAATAATAAATACTTTCATTAATCATTCCAGACTGGCAAGTACATTTACATCGTGATGATCATACAATCATATCTCATGTCCAACCTCCGAGAGAGTATATAAAGTACCCGAAGGGTCACGACCGAAACGTCGTGACGTAACTGTCTACCCTCTCGGTCACTAACGACCGAGAGTAACATAATACTTTACTAATATAATAACCCGTACATACAATTATCCCGACAACATCATCCCCCCCCAAAAAACAAGTCGTCTCCGACGACTTACAACAAGGAGATGAAATACACCACATAGAAGAAGAAAATCACTGAGAAGGGGCAGAGGGGCGTCCCTGAAAAGATGAAGTGCCGCCCTCCCCATCAATGCTACGTCCAATAAGTCTTTTCCGTCACATCCCATTCCTCCGGTGCCTGCACCAAACTTGTCTCCAAAACATACTGTTCAGCTATAGCCTCCGCTAACACCATACTGTCTCCCTAGCCAATCTGACCTTGATAGCCACCCGTGCCAACTTTTCTGCTTCCAACTCCTGGGTACGTTGAGCCAAGTGTTGCTCTACTGCCTCCAACTGGGTGGTCAGCTCCTCCCGAGTTCTCTATGCATCCACCAAGACAGTCTCACATCCAGCTAACACCTACTCCAAGTGCCTCAAAGCGTAGTACCCCTCTTGAAAGACTTGCTCCAGTGCTCTCTTCACCTCCGGCATGTAGACACTCCATGCCTGTAGCAACTCCGATCTCATCAACAGGTCACACTCTCCAAGGGCTGATAACTGAACCGACTAAGGGTCTAGGGGGCAATGCCCCCCGCGGGGTCGAGGGGCAGCGCCCCCGCCGCCAAGACCAATTTAGCACTCTCAAACTCACACAGAAGTCTATGGAACACACCATTTTGTGATTTTCTTTTGATCCCATACTCTTTTCTGTAAAGCGCTTATGTTTTCCTTACTACCTCATTATGCCCTTCCCTTCGGTACCATAAGTTACTCATTTTGAACTGTTTTGATTTGTTGTCATTTTTTTTTTTTTTTTTAATAATCTTCTCCTCCTTGCTCCCAGTCCTTCCTTGCCATCAAGAACTAAATTCTTTTGTACTCTTTTTGATTTCCAGACTTATTCCTTGCCGTACGAAATGCTACATTCCTTGGACGGTATTCCTGTTACACCTTTTAGTGCCGTATGCTTGCTCTTGTTTCGCCTTCCAACTTTTAATTTGCCAAAGAAGGCCATACGGTTCAGCTTTTATTACTTGCGAGCTTCTCTTAAAATTGCCGTACGTTGTTTTCTATGTATTCTTCCTTTGACCGTACGGTTGTAACTTTGCAATTCATATAGCCTCTGCACGGTCTTCACCTAAATATGAAACCTGCCGTACCGTATCTTTATTAATGAAATGGCCATACGGACATCTCCCTCCTTTTCCTTTCCTCTATTTGGCCGTACGGTGCCTTTTTTTTTTGCTTTGCCTGTGATGTCCGTACGGTTAAATACTCATTCCCTTCGAACTTTGAAAGTTGCCACTTAATACTCATTAAAACTATTACCGTACGGTCATTTTTGCTTGACCTATGCCTTCGTCAAATCGCCTTCAAACTTATAAACTTGTCGTACGGTTATCATTTTCGACTTATACTAACCGTACGGTACCTTTTCTAAGCTACCTTTGTTTCTCCAAGTTGTCGTACGGTCGTATGGTTTCATAAATATGTCTTCGGCTATAATTTACATCTTCGTTTAATACTTTTATGTCTTCGCACCTTATGTCTTCGTTCAGCATGTTATGTCTTCGTTCACCATGTCTTCACTCAATATGTCTTCGTTCACTATGTCTTCACTCAATATGTCTTCGTTCATTATGTCTTCGCTCAATATGTCTTCGTTCATTATGTCTTTGCTTAATATGTTATGTCTTCGTCTTCGGACTTTATGTCTTCGGATTTTATGTCTTCGTCTTCGGACTTTGTCTTCGTCTTCGGACTTTATGTCTTCGTCTGTTGTTTTTTATGTGCTTGCTTGCCTTCGCTCCCAAGTTGCCGTACTGCCGTACAGCCTTTATTGCTTTGTTTCAATTTTTTTTTAAATTTTTTTTTCATTTTTCAAATTTTTTTTTTCCCTCCACCGTACGGTCATGCATAGCCGTACGGGTGTTTTTCAATTTCCTGTCTGGAGGCTTCTTTAGTCGCCTGTACGGATGGCTCTCGGGTCCCCTGCATGACCACTTGAGTCATTTTCCATCCTCTCGGTTGCTCTGTCCCTCCTCTCTGGTTCATCCTCTCTAGGGAAGGTTTCAATTTGGTCCCGTTAAAGTCCACAGAGTATGCAGCCGTTCCCTCTCCCTGTCGCCGAGTCTGTTTCCAATGGCAATCCAAAGGCTTGGAACCATAAATTCTACCAAGACCATGGTCTCTTGCCCATACATTAGAAGAAGGAGAATCAAGATTTTGAAGGCTATAATCTTCCACATAGGATTCCAGTCGTCTCTCATGACGATGGTTTTCGGATTTCTCTCATCCCCGAAGTTTATTTCTTTCAACTTTGCTTCTTTGTACAAGATGGGTTCCTCCTTGTTTTTAGACTGGTGTGCGGGTACGGTGTCCATTGTAGCTTCTCCTTCCTTATACTCCTCGTACTTTGGAGGATATTTATCTAGCTCCTCTTCGTCGACGCTTAATGCGTTACAGGAGGGTGAGAACATCTCATAGTCCTCCTGCTGCCAATGGAACAATCCATTTAGTGAATCCGTGTCATCCTCCGAACGGCATCCTCCGAGTTTTAGTATGCCTTCGGCATCCGAATCCATCCCCTCTCTGCCTTCGTCTCGTGGGGTATTCTCCCCTTCAGATTCAGATCCGGAGGAAGAGGCAAGTTCCTCGCTCACCAACTGGGTCTGGAGATCAATAGTAAACTTCTTGCCTCCGCTCTCCATCGAGAGTGTATTCCGTTTCCAGTTGTGGTTTGCCTTCGCTGTCACCAGCCATCCTCTTTCGAGTATGGCGTCATACCCTTTCTGTTTTAACGGGATGACCACAAAGTCGAGCACAAATGGTTGTGTACCCACGGTGACTTGTTGTGCCATCAACGTGCCGAGGGGTTTAATCCCGTGCTGGTCGGCACTTAGCAGATTAAACGTAGGTGGCCATAGAGTGGGCTTCCCTAGCTTTTTCCATGTGTCCTCCGGAAGGACGTTTACCCCAGATCTGCCATCTACTATAGTATCCGTTAGAATGGTGCCCAGGATGCCCATCTCCACCACGGCTGGATGTCTGCCATTGTTGACGGTAAGCACAACTGGATTTGTTGCCGAGTTTCCCGGTATGGAAGCGTCCGTGTGTCTCGGTTTGGGTTTATCAACCTTTGTACCCAACAACACTGTCCCCAATTGAGGCATGGTGTATAGGAGGTCCTCCAACTTGATAGGCACCTCCAGTTGAAGCATCTGCCGTACAATGTTCCTGTCCGCATCTGTGCAGTAGGGTTCGGATGATTCGTGTGTCTCTCCCCGTTGGGCTTTCATCGCCCTTTCTATTTCCTCCCTTGCCTCCGCCATTCTTTGCTTCTCCGTTCGGAGATGGGGGTAGCAGGCTTCCTTCGCTTGCCCTCGGGTAAGAGCAAGTATAAATTCTTTAATCCCTGTGTTGCCTTCGATATCAATCAGATTGGCCCCTATGCCAGACTTCAGACAATTAGCATCTTCATGGTCCCCAGGGCCGCACCACCGACACAGCTGCTGAGGGGCGTCATTATTGTTACACTCGCTTGCGTAATGACCCCATTGGTTGCATGCCCTACATTGGATCATTGGGCGTCCCTTCGCGTCATACTGGACCCTGCTTCGGGTGGAATTATTATTATTCCCTCTTTCGCCTCCTCGGTTTCCCCGACAGCCTCCGGAAGATGCGTTATTGTTTGAATCTGATGTGGAAGGCTGCTCCTGTGTATAGAGCACTTGCTGGTTGCGCGCCTTCAAATTGTATGGGCATTCCTTCGTAGAATGTCCCATAATTTGGCAGATGTCACAGAATGCCTTCTTGAGACAGGCACCCTTCATGTGGCCGCTCTCCTTACAATCCGTGCACCACAGTTCATCATCCTTGCTTGTTGTCCCCTTCATTGTCTTAAACTCTTTTAACATCTGTTCCATATCCTTTTGAGGGCCGTGACTTTCTTCTTCAGCTTCTCGTCACTGCTACTCTCCTCTTCGGACGTATCGTCTTCGGATGACAAAGATCTATTCTTCTTTTTGGCCATCTTATTTTCGCTTTCCAGGTCCATGGCCCGGTTGTATGCATCATTGTAGGATGTAGGAGGCACAATTTTCATCTTCCATCTTTCCGACTAATTCCTTTAGCCGGTGGCCATACGCTCGTACGGTCTTCCTCTTCCCTTGCTTCGTTCCATAAATTTCTAAGACTATCTCATTATCATCTCGTAGTAGCCGGAATTCCTTCTCGAATCCCCCCTTCAGGTCATCCCATGTGGTTATGTTCGTTCTATCCAAATCCGCATACCAGTCAATGGCCACGCCTCTCAGTGTGGCGGGGAACTGCCTCATCCATTCGTTCTGGTCAGTCACCCCATTGGCTGCCCAGATGGTTTCACACGTACGGCAATGCCGTACTGGATCGTCCTTTCCATCATCGTGGAATTTTGGCAACTTTTCCTTATGTGTCGCCATGGTTGGTCAGGCTGATTTTGGTTGTTGCGTGTGCGGTGGATTTTGTTCTCCTGCACCGCTTGTGCTAGAACTGGCGCCCACGTTCCCTTGGCTGATTACTAATGGTACTTGTATTTGTGTAGCAAGTGGAACCGTATTGTGTGGAGTCGTTGGCTCCAATGGCAGGTTTGCCTGCGTGTCCCGTGTGTCTTCGATCGTACCTTCCCGTGTGCCTTCGATTGTGCTTCCCCGTGTGCCTTTGGCAATGCGCTCACCTTCGTAGTTCCCTTCCTCCACACGCCACGTGCGGTTCAAGTCTTCAAACTGGTCTCGCTCTTCCTGAAGCAAGACTTGTCTAAGTCGTGTTTCTTCGAGTAGTTCTTCTCTACTCCACACTCTCCAATGTTCCGGCGAGATGAATGATTCCCAGTCGGCCCCTGCACCTTCTGTACCACTTCCGGGGTTCTTTTCGGGCAACCCTCCGGCAAGCTGGTCTTTGGCAAGTTGCCTCAGCCTACACCGACGTTCACGCTGTTGCGCGGAGATCAAAGCCTTCTGTGTAGCTTCCACTTCGTCATCTCGTGCCTTTTTATTTCTATCTTTATTTAAGACGTTGGGCATAAATCCTTCCCTCAACTCTCTTCCCGAGTACGTCTAGGCAACGGCGCCAGATGTTTACCTGCTGGAGTAAACTTAGTATTGCACAGACATAGTACAGGAAATATAATAAACACAGAATGTATCATAGAATAATAAATACTTTCATTAATCATTCCAGACTGGCAAGTACATTTACATCGTGATGATCATACAATCATATCTCATGTCCAACCTCCGAGAGAGTATATAAAGTACCCGAAGGGTCACAACCGAAACATCGTGACGTAACTGTCTACCCTCTCGGTCACTAACGACCGAGAGTAACATAATACTTTACTAATATAATAACCCGTACATACTGTAATGTCCCCACTTTAGCAGTTGACCAAGCGTGTGTGCGTTAGCTTTGTTCTACATGGTCCCGAGGGCTAACGAAGGGTTTAAGGGGATCCTGGAGTGTTTTGGCCTAGTCATTTCCAGTTTGGGCCAAAATGAAGTTGATTTACTCAGTTTCAGGCATACTTACTATTTTTAGTAAGTCAACAGGACACAGTGGAGGCCAGTTTTGGTGATTGGATTTGATACTCTTCGGTGAGAGCTTTCCGACGAGCTATCACTTGCATTATTCGGAGTCCGATTGCTAATACTTTTTAATGCCTGAAGTTTTATTAAAGTAACATTTAATTTAATTGTAAAGTATTAAAGTGTTACTTTAATATTTATTTTATGGGGATGTGTACCCAAGGGAGACATAAGGGGATATTTTAATATATGTTTTATATTGCTCATCTTTTATCCCACATTGCCCATGAGAGTTGAACCGACCCTTGGAAATAGAATAAAATAAAGCGTTTGTGGCTTCATTAGGGGGGTTTGAATATGAGAAGAAATTGGTGTGTGAGTTGCAGATCTGTTCTTGGCATTTGAGGACGTTTATCCTCTCTTGTGACATTCTAGACGTCATTCCCTTGGGGTTTGGCCTTTGGAATCCATTGTTATCAGTTTCATTATCAGGCAGTTTAGTTGCATTTCCAGCTACAGGCAGATTTGGTATTTTACTCATATCTTCTTCACTACTTGTCCAATGCTTATGCCGCTTTGAGGGAATGATTTTATGAAGGTAGTGGAATGATTGAAGGACAAAGTACTGTAGCGGCACTATTCACGCGACACTATTCACACGGCACTATTCACGTGGTACTATTCACGTCACTGTAGCAGCAAATTCGAAAGCATGGGCTGGAGTATTATTTCATTAATGCTAGAGTAATTAGTGAGTTGATAAATCTGCCATGTATTTGGTTTTATTAATTCTGAAAATAACATTTTATCGACAGCAGTTCATTGTCCACTTTGCATATTATTGTAGTTTATTTCTTGTTTATGTTGTATGATTCCTATTCCATGCACAAAACACAACAAACAAATAAATGTTTGATTTCTAGTGTTATAAGGGGTTTAAAACATTAAATGGAGAAATAAGAAGTTGAATGCAAACTGTTTGACATAATTCCTTTCAGCAGTGGGTTTAGTTTTTTGGGGCATTCAGGGGTGTCCATTACAGTGGTATCAGAGCTATAAGTCCTGCCATCCTGTGGAGGTCTTATAGGGAATTTGGAACAGCCGGATAGAGGGAAAAGTGTTTGACGAAATGTCAAAACACTAAAAGCAGAATTAAAAAAAAAAACAAAAAAACAGGCTAAGCATTTATGTTTGAGCATGCGACAGGGGCGTTATAATTTTCGCAATACTAGAGCAAGACAAAACAGGATTTTAGACTTGCAGAGCGAACAGTCTAGTTCATCCGTGCAGGTGGAAATAGAATCCAATCATACAGACACAGAGGAGATATTCTTTGATCAAGATAGCAATATGGGTGACCGAGATGACATGAATACAGGATTAGGCGGAGGCAGGAACACTGGTCCAGATCAGGGGGATGTAATGTTCAGACAGTTACTGGATACATTAGAGCAGGGGCAGCGTATGCAGCAGGAGCAGAATAGGCGAATGGACATGATGTTGCAGCTCATGGCTAGACAGATGGGTGTCAATATTAATCCAGGTGATGCCAACAACAGAAACAATAACAATGGGGGCAATGATAATAATGGAGGCCAAGGTAACAACAATGGTTCTGAGAATAACATAAATGGTAATAATGGACACGGCAACAATGGGAATGAGGCTGATAACTTTAGACACGTTGCACGCCCAGCTCGGACAGCGAGCTCAAGACCTCTTCTACCCACCTTCCCACCCAGAGATCCGGTTCAACCAGTAAACGAACCGCAGATTACCGAGTTACAGGATCAATTCAGGAGGGACTGGGAGGCTAGTGGACCGGAGTTTCAGGCGGATATTTCCCTCAGAGATTATATGGACTTGAGGATGAGACACATGCCTAGAGCAGGAGGGAGGAATCAAAACTTTGAGCTGAGAAAGAAAGTTGGAAAACTTTCTTTACCTTATTATGATGCTTCAGGGAAGATGACTGCACGAGCTTGGGTGCAGAAGGTAGATACATACTTGTAGCTAAATCCTATGCCTGAGGAGGAGGCTATCAAGTATGCGGCTATGCACTTGGATGGCGTTGCACATGAATGGTGGCATCATGGCATGGTGACTCTGGGGCATAATCAGATTACATCCTATGAGGAATTCACCGACAGATTGATTGAGAGATTTGACACTAGGGATCCCGAGTTACATTTCAAGGAGCTAGCACAGTTAAAACAGTCAGGTTCTGTAGATGCTTACATCGCCGAGTTTCAGCGCTTGTCTGTACTTGTTACTGATATCTCTCCTAGGAGATTGGTGGTGTTATTTTGTGATGGGCTTGCTGATCCATTACGAGGTTGGGTGAAGGGACATGATCCACTCACTTTAGCTGAAGCAACTAAAAAGGCACGAGATTTAGCCCCTTCGGTATACAAAGGAAAATACCATTCAACAGATTCTTCCTACCACAAGGACAAAGACAAAAAACCATTTCAGAAAGAGTATAACAAACCCAAAGAAGGATCAAAAGGACTAGACAATGAAACCATGAATGAACTTCGAAGGAAGAAGCTGTGCTTCCACTGTAGAGAGCCTTGGGACTTATCTCATAAATGCCCCTCAAGGCTAAGGCAAATCAAATGGAGTATTTTTCAGCAGAAGAGTCAGAGTCAGAGGGGGAGGATCAGCACTCCGATTCAGATGAAGGTAACACTATAGAGGAGAGCAGCATTCCTAAGGATGATAGATCGTTGGCACGCTTGACAGGGGCCCAAAGGGCAATCACATTTAAGGTCAGGGGTACTATCCAGGGGCAGAAAGTGATATCTCTCATTGACACTGGGGCTACACATAACTTCATAGATGCACAGTTGGTAGCTAGGAGAGGGTTACAGACCGAGGAGCATGATGGGTTTAGAGTCATGGTGGCGAACGGTGACAAATTATTGTGCACTCGGAAGATATCTAATCTTCACATTAGGTTTGGAGATGGCTATGAGTTGGAGGATGAGTTCTATGTTGTGGACATGGGAGATTATGATGTCATCCTCGGCATGACATGGATGGCTTCGCTAGTTGAGTTCACACTCAACCTAGTGAAATTGGAGATGAGATTCCAGCATGAGGGCAGAACTGTGGTACTTAGAGGACTTTCGGATGGAGGTTGCAGACTAGTGTCCTTGAGGAGAATGCAGAGATTTTTTCGTCATGATGACATAGAGTGGGCGACAGAGTGCTACATTATGCCAGCTTCACCAGAGCCACAGGAAAAGAGTCATCCACCAGATATCCAGAAGATACTTGATAGACACGCTAAAGTATTTGGCGATATTCCTCATGGGGTTCCTCCTGACAGAGGGATAGAGCATGTTATCGAGCTCGAGGAGGGAGCCAAACCAGTTATGATTACTCCATATCGTCATCCTAAGAAACACAAGGATGAGATAGAGAAGGCGATTAAGGATTTGTTGGAGATGGGGCATATCAGGCCTAGTAAGAGCCCCTTTGCTTCAGCAGTAGTTTTGGTAAAGAAGAAGGATGGGACGATGCGCATGTGCATCGATTACAGGGCACTGAATAAGAAAACAATTAAAAACAGGTATCCCATTCCTCGGATTGATGAGCTGATTGATGAGTTGCATGGGGCATGCTTCTTCACCAAAATTGATTTGCGGTCCGGATACCATCAAATCAAGATGAGAGCAGAGGACATTGAGAAAACAGCCTTCCGATGTCACTTTGGCCACTTTGAGTTTATGGTGATGCCATTTGGACTAACCAACGCACCCGCTACATTTCAGAGTTGTATGAACCAGGTATTCAGGAAGCAGTTGAGGAGGTTTGTCTTGATCTTCTTTGATGACATCTTG
This sequence comes from Chamaecyparis obtusa, assembly GCA_027943335.1. Lineage (NCBI taxonomy): Eukaryota > Viridiplantae > Streptophyta > Pinopsida > Cupressales > Cupressaceae > Chamaecyparis > Chamaecyparis obtusa. The sequence goes on from BSBK01000983.1 coordinate 401,539, forward strand.
GTCTTCAGTAAGACCTGGGAGGAGCACTTACATCATTTGGAGGAGGTGTTATCTATTCTGGAGAGAGAGTCATTGTATGCCAAGGAATCTAAATGCGAGTTTGGCATGACCGAGCTCCTTTACCTTGGGCATATCATTAGTGCAGATGGTGTTCGGGTTGATCTCGAAAAGATTAGAGCTATTGTAGATTGGCCTATTCCCACAAACCTTACACAGCTTAAGGGGTTCTTTGGTTTATGTGGTTTTTATAGGAGGTTTGTTAAGGGATTCTCACAGACTGCTGCACCCTTGACAGATCTTACTAGGAAAGGGGCCTTCGTGTGGACAGGGGCAGCACAGAGGTGTTTTGAGCATTTCAAGCAGGTAATGTCTTCATGTCCAGTTCTAGCTCTACCGGATTTCACGAAGCCTTTTGAGCTTCATTGTGATGCATCGGGTGATGGGATTGGAGCAGTATTGATGCAGGAGAAGCATCCCATTGCATTCGAGAGTAGGAAGCTCCGGGGAGTTGAGAAGAGTTATTCTATCTATGACCGAGAGATGTTGGCCATAATGCATGCATTGGCCAAATTCTGATCATATTTGGTAGGTGGGCGTTTTGTGATCAAGACTGATCACAACAGTATTAAATACTTCATGAGCCAGCGTGATCTTAACGACCGGCAACAGAAATGGGTTACTAAATTGCAGGCTTATGACTTTGACATAGAGTTTGTCAAAGGTAAGAAAAACGTGGTGGCTGATGCCTTATCTCGGAGACCTCACTTATGTGCTCTGGCAGAGATTTTAGGAGATTGGAGAGATCGGATTATAGCAGAGTATGTCGGAGATGCTTGGGCTTCTGGATTGATTTCAGGTACCATACAGGATGATCGCTATGAGGTGATAGATGGATTGATCAGAGTTCAGAACAGGGTTTATTTGATTCCGTCGTCACACTTGAGAGAGGCGATACTGAAGGCATTTCATGATGCACCCATAGCTGGGCATCCAGGGGTCTTCAAGACCTACAGGCAGATCCGAGAGCGGTTCTCATGGAGAGGGCTCAAGGATGATGTTCAGAGGTATGTCAGGGAGTGTGCAGTTTGTCAACAGAATAAGGGAGAGCACACATTTCCTGTAGGGTTATTACAGCCCTTGCCCATTCCTGATAGGAAATGGGAAAGTATTTCGATGGACTTCATCACTGGTTTACCACGAGTGCAGGGAAGGGATTGCATCTATGTGGTGGTGGACCGCTTGACGAAGTTCGCTCACTTCTTTGCTATTCCGTCCACTTACACAGCAGCACAGGTGGCAGATCTTTTCTTTAGAGAGATATTCAGGTTACATGGGCTGCCCAGAGTCATTGTTAGTGACCGGGATAGTAAGTTTATGAGTGTTTTTTGGCAAGAGTTGTTTAGGATGTGTGGTACAGATCTTACACCTAGCACTAGTTATCATCCACAGACAGATGGGCAAACAGAGATTGTGAATAAATGGGTGTAGGGATATTTGAGGAACTATGTAACTGCACAACAAAAGGCTTGGATCAGATGGTTGCATATGGGAGAGTATTGTTATAACACCACTTATCATATGTCCATCAGGATGACTCCTTTCATGGCACTCTATGGTTATGAAGCACCTAGCTTCATGGATTTAGTTTTGGGGGACAGCAAAGTGCCCAAAGCCAAAAACTTATTGCAGGATAGTCAGGACATCCTGAAAGTGCTCAAGGAGAATATACAACAGGCCCAGAATCAACAGAAATTGTACGCTGATCAGCACCGAATAGAGCGCAGTTTTGAGGTAGGGGATATGGTTTACTTGAGGCTACAACCATATAGACAGTCATCGCTCAAGAAGAGCGGAGCTGAAAAGTTGAAACCTAGATTTTATGGTCCCTACAGGGTAATACGCAAAGTGGGCGAAGTGGCCTATGAGCTTGAGCTTCCAGAGGGCAGTCGGGTGCACAATGTGTTTCACGTGTCTAGGCTTAAGAAAGCCATTGGTTAGAGTGTAGTGCCTTCTGCAGATTTACCCCCTTTGGATGAGGAGGGGAAGCTTGTGTTAGTACCCGAGGCTATTTTGGACACCAGAGAGAGGAAGCTTAGAAACAGGGTAGTGAAGGAGTATTTGGTCAGATGGAGAGACCTGTCGGAGGAGGATTCTACATGGGAGAGTGAGCAGGTTATTCAGCAGGTTGGACTGAGATTGCTTGAGGACAAGCAATTTCAAGGGGGGCGGACTGTAATGTCCCCACTTTAGCAGTTGACCAAGCGTGTGTGCGTTAGCCTTGTTCTACATGGTCCCGAGGGCTAACGAAGGGTTTAAGGGGATCCTGGAGTGTTTTGGCCTAGTCATTTCCAGTTTGGGCCAAAATGAAGTTGATTTACTCAGTTTCAGGCATACTTACTATTTTTAGTAAGTCAACAGGACACAGTGGAGGCCAGTTTTGGTGATTGGATTTGATACTCTTCGGTGAGAGCTTTCCGACGAGCTATCACTTGCATCATTCGGAGTCCGATTGCTAATACTTTTTAATGCCTGAAGTTTTATTAAAGTAACATTTAATTTAATTGTAAAGTATTAAAGTGTTACTTTAATATTTATTTTATGGGGATGTGTACCCAAGGGAGACATAAGGGGATATTTTAATATATGTTTTATATTGCTCATCTTTTATCCCACATTGCCCATGAGAGTTGAACCGACCCTTGGAAATAGAATAAAAGGAAGCGTTTGTGGCTTCATTAGGGGGGGTTGAATATGAGAAGAAATTGGTGTGTGAGTTGCAGATCCGTTCTTGGCATTTGAGGACGTTTATCCTCTCTTGTGACATTCTAGACGTCATTCCCTTGGGGTTTGGCCTTTGGAATCCATTGTTATCAGTTTCATTATCAGGCAGTTTAGTTGCATTTCCAGCTACAGGCAGATTTGGTATTTTACTCATATCTTCTTCACTACTTGTCCAATGCTTATGCCGCTTTGAGGGAATGATTTTATGAAGGTAGTGGAATGATTGAAGGACAAAGTACTGTAGCGGCACTATTCACGCGACACTATTCACAGGGCACTATTCACGTGGTACTATTCACGTCACTGTAGCAGCAAATTCGAAAGCATGGGCTGGAGTATTATTTCATTAATGCTGGAGTAATTAGTGAGTTGATAAATCTGCCATGTATTTGGTTTTATTAATTCTGAAAATAACATTTTATCGGCAGCAGTTCATTGTCCACTTTGCATATTATTGTAGTTTATTTCTTGTTTATGTTGTATGATTCCTATTCCATGCACAAAACACAACAAACAAATAAATGTTTGATTTCCAGTGTTATAAGGGGTTTAAAACATTAAATGGAGAAATAAGAAGTTGAATGCAAACTGTTTGACATAATTCCTTTCAGCAGTGGGTTTAGTTTTTTGGGGCATTCAGGGGTGTCCATTACACATACAATTATCCCGACAACAGAGTTCATTCAAATACACTTCATAAAATTTTAGAAACTCCACATAATCAAATCTACTCTAACAATCTACTCTAATAATCGATGAGCTCATAAACTAAGCCCAATGCATATATATTCTTCTTAGGCATAATTGACAAGCCAGACTTTAAATTACAATAATGAGTTAAGTTGTCTCTATATACTAGTTTAAGTAGAAGGGCTTGGGCACATTCACTCAAAACCAAGAAACCAAGTTAAATTTTCATTTTTTGAGCTCAATCCAAACCCTAGTTATGCATTCAATATATGGGAAGGCACCTCAAAGTAAAGAGTTCTCAAGGCTTCAGAGATAAAAGGATATGCACAAAATGGAATTGTTGAGAATGCCTTAAAAACATTCAAGTAAATGGGCAATCGGGTACAAGTCAATGACAAATTATAACACAGGGTTTAGGGCTTTAGACAAGACTTGTTAGGACTTAGAGGATTTTTATATTTAGGCAAGATTTCAAGGGCTTGACATAGCAAAGAACCTAAAACAATTGGTAAGGGTTCTACCACACAACATGTATAGACTATTATCTATGACATCTTTCAAAAGGCTAAATTGGTAATTAGTATTCTTATATTTTTTAGAACATTCAATAATTCTAAAAAAAAGTATGAATTTGTTGGAGATGTAATAATAATATTAATATCACTTAACCCATCCATTACTATCAAACAAGTCCTAATTTATATTTGTCTCATTTTTTCTATTAATATGTTCACCTTTGAATATTGTCTAAGAATCACATAAGAGGGACCAACTACAATGGTATCTTTCAATATCTCTTTGAAATAAGGAGACCTTGCCATATGAAGTGGGATGGCATGGGCATAAAATATTTTGATCATTGAATCACCGGTTTCCTCACATCGTCACAAATTCATCAATCCCACAATTGTATTTTTTCTACTTGCAATGGAAATGACCTTTCTCTTCCCTCTATCTCTAGTTGATATATTGGAATTCTTGCTAATAGATGGCAATGTCATAAATGCACGTCTATTAGAAATAGTTTGTTGCTAGCTTTCCCCAACCAGCATTGTCATTTCAACTGCTCTTCTAATATTATATTCACACAAAATTTAACCCCATTTCCACTCTCACATGACAAATGATGTTCAACCCCACTAGACCTCCCATAAAAATTAGTTTTACAAATGTGACATAACTATTGCTTGCTACCCTCTCATTTTCAACCTTTTTATTGCTCAAATGGTGGCAAATTGCAGGAAGGGCTTTTTGGAGTTAAAAAGGCCTTTTGCAAACTTCTGAAAAGAGGATGAAGCTTCACATGTTAATGGAGTATTCATCTTCTATAATGTTCTTTTATCACTGACTACAAATATGCATAAATGGATTGAGCTATAGAAAAGAGAGATGATCATTCATCTTTCTTGAGATAATATTCATCAATATCCTTATAATATTATATGAAGGATAAATCTGAGCTAGCCAACCCAAAATCATACACGAATGTGATTGATGCTACCAACACAATCAGAGTATACCAATTTAAGGCATCTTAAGCAAGCCTGAATAACATGATACAATTGATTGGCCTTGTATCATACAGAATGAGGGCTTCCATGGTAGCAGGATTAATACTTTTGTAATTAATATGATACGGATGAATAAACAAAACCAATATAGATAATTAAGATGGTAAGGCAAGTCTAGTCACAGACTTGAGTAAACTAGATACATTTTTGCATGAGCAATGAAGCTTCTTCTGTTGAAACAGTGGTTTAATCTACACGTTTAAAATCATGTGAAATTAGCGTTGCTTCTATGTTTGGGCATAAAATATAGTATAAAGAAGAAAACAGACTAAGGAAGCTTGGAATTAATTGCTACCTAAAATAAAATCAGTCCCAAATAAACATTCACAGCCACACTAAACTTTTTAAAGTTCGATTTATCTATGGTACACAATTCCTGATACTTGGGTGACAGTTTCCCTCTATCCTCAATAATATGGACTGGACCATGTAGGCTTCCTTTGTCAAGACATGTTTTTCTCACATCCTGTGCATATGATGGTTGGAAATAAACTTGCTCAGTAGCACAGTAAAATAGTCTTCCCATGTGCATATGAATTCATACTTACAAGCTTTATCTATACAAGGATTAAATAGAATTTATAAATCTTGAAGCCTTTCTCTATACACCTCAATGACAAATGTGTGAAGCTTAAGAAGGATATGAGGAGGAAAGGATCCTACAATCTGAATTGTTTTTACAATATTTAGTTTGCTGGGTTTCTGCTACAGACCAATCAGCATGCAACAACAGTTCATTCCATGAAAAATAAAATTAATATCTGTAGATTCATCCAAACTTCCTTGCCGTTCAATTATGAAGCTAGAAATAGAACACAGGAAAAGCACCCCCAGGCTATGCTGACTACATTAACCACAACATACTAATCTCTTTAGAACAATTGCCCGAAACTAGGTTGCAACTTAAAGGCCCAAGACAGTGGTCTAACCCACCTAAAATAGTCAATATGTTGTTTCCATATAACAGGTTCCAGTAATAACAGTCAGCCAAATGGCTCAGACTGGTGACAGCATTATTCATCACAAAATTCAAAATCTGTAGATTTATCAGGATTTCCACACCAATTATTCAATTACAATGCTAAAAAAGCACATTTAGAGCTCATCCAATATCAACAAAACATACGATTTGAGTTTCAACAAAACATACAATTTGAGTTTCAACAAAACAAAACAATGTCACACCGATATCAATTGTATGATTTTGATAAGACAAGTATCTTGGCTAACCTTTCCAATGTTTAAATAACAAGACTTAAAATGAAACAAAAGTAGCTAGAGGTCTGCAAACTTCATTGCAATGTACGACACTCTCTCCTCTTCATTCATTCTCAAGAACCCTTTCGCTCTATCAATATCAGCCATGAAGGTGTCATATGACTTTAGCATAATAGCTTGACTCAAATCAGGGATGCCTTTGAGGGCCTCATACACACTATCTAAGACATAATCTTTATCAGAATTATCCACTTTGATAACAAGAGGCAAACGGAAGTCCTCTTCCATTCTGCAGACACTTTCACAAAGCGCATCCAACGAACCAGTCATGGTTGCCTTCTTCCTCTTTCCCCTCCTTGCTGACGGTGTTGAAGAATTTGGCTTACCACTTGCACTCGATTGATTGGAATGATATAATTCATCATCCAAATCAGTTGGAGTGTTATTTGCTGCACTCATATTAGGGACATCCTCATCACAATCCACGTAGGCGGGCCCATCTATATTGAGCCCTTCTTCTGTCACTTGTGCAGTAGTAGCTGTGGTACCTTCAGCTATGTCATTACCCACAATGAAGGCTAGGTCATTGTAGTACTGGAAGGGTTGTCTCTTATAGACTTTGGCACTTTTAAATTCTTTTCTCTGCATGTTGTCATGATGAATGAATTAGATCTTTGTCTTGTATCCAACTTAATAAGAAGTCAATATTGCTTAGACAAAATTTTCAAAAGAGCATGTTACCTTTAGAAGCTCCTCCCACACCATGTCATCAGCATCCACACTTTGAGTAGCCTCATTCCATGCAAACCCACTCATGTTCTTCAACTCTCTCATAACTCTAAAACCTTGCTTCCATCCTTTAAGTTTGTTTTTGAAATGTTCCTTTGACAGACGGCTGTTCATCTCACCATTGAACTTCATCTTAATTGTGGTCCAAGCTTCTTTTTTGAAGCCCCCGTCGCATTTCCTTCCAAGGTGAACTTGCTCGTGGAGCAAGTTTAGGAACTTTCATTCCATTTCTCTTGTCCACATAACCTTCTTGGAGGAAGAAGTTGACTGGCTTACTTGAACCTCATCCTCCATGGTCATCATGAGTTCTGTGAAAGACATGACCTACACCACCTGTTATATGCAATCATTAGCTACATGCAAATGACAATGGATATTAAAGAAATAGTCATACAACAGTGCCATATAATCCAAAATATTGCATTTTTGCATGATATCCAGCAATATGTAATATATGTCTTTATTATCCATTCTCATTTGCATGTAGCTAAGTATGCATGTATATATGGTGTACTATGTTCAGACAGTCATGCGAATTGTAAACTATGAGAAATCAAAGAGAAATCAGAGTTACAAATCATACAAGGCAGAGTTGTAAACTATGAGCACACAACTATGAAATCAGAGTTACAAATCAGAGTTGTGAACTATGAGCACACATAACTATGAAATCAGAGTTGTAAACTATGAAATCAGAGTTACAAATCAGAGTTGTAAACTATGAGCACACATAACTATGAAATCAGAGTTGTAAACTATGAGCACACATAACTATGAAATCAGAGTTACAAATCAGAGTTGTAAACTATGAAATCAGAGTTGTAAACTATGAGCACACATAACTATGAAATCAGAGTTACAAATCAGAGTTGTAAACTATGAGCACACATAACTATGAAATCAGAGTTGTAAACTATGAGCACACATAACTATGAAATCAGAGTTATAAATCAGAGTTGTAAACTATGAAATCAGAGTTACAAATCAGAGTTGTAAACATGCATATCACTGTATCTGCATTAAAGCACATTAAAGTGTTGGAATCATTTGCTGTTGCACCAAAAGCTCGAACTGTCAATGCCCGATACAAATGCCAGATTTAACCCAATCCATGGGAGACGGTTAAGCCATGTCACGAATTTCCAAGGAGGTGCTGACCACCAAGTCAACAATCTCCCCCTTAGCACCGACTGAGCCTTCAACACCCATTGAAGGGAGACTCGAACCCGTGACCCAAGGCTTTGATACCAATTGTTGGAATCATTTGCCATTGCACCAAAAGCTCGAACTGTCAATGCCCGATACAAATGCCAGATTTAACCCGATCCATGGGAGGCGGTTAAGCCATGTCACGAATTTCCAAGGAGGTGCTGACCACGAAGTCAACATAAAGAACAAAGAAAGGTCTTCTAAAACTACAACTATTGTCTACGTTTGTAGTCTTCCCACATCCTACTTGCTATATCATCTCTAAACTTCCCCCAATCATCCCTATCACGCTGACTCAACCCATATGTCTCAAGTATTGGTACATTTATCCCATCACAATCATCGGTCTCTTCAATAACCACTTCAGATGGAACACCATCCTCTATAGTAATGAAGTTGTGCAGTATGCAACATGCCAAAACAATACGTGCTTGTGTCGTGATTGGATAAGACGTTGCATGCCTCAAGATAGGAAAACGCTGCTTCAAAATGCCAAATGTACGCTCTATTGCATTTCTAAGAGAGGAGTGTCGGTGGTTAAACAACTCTCTTGGGCTGTTTATAGGGTTTGCTCTTGAAAACTCCTTCAAGTGGTAACGTGTACACCGGTAGGGTGCGAGAAATCCTGGTACATTTGGATATCCAACATCGACTAAATAATATTTTCCTACAAAATTAAATATATTGTTAAACTGTGAAACATTGACACCATGAAACATTTATCATTTTCTTCAGTAAACGTACAGTGTGAAATGGCATACCAGGGGGAACTACAAGTGAATCGGCTCTATTGAGAGCTGAAGCTAGAACACGGCTATCTGCAACAGACCCTTCCCAACCAGCAAGAATGTATTGAAACTTATAATCAAAAGAGGAGACAGCCATAACATTTTGTGACAAGTTCCCTTTTCTATCCCGATATTTACCCTGTAATTCGACATCGACAATGACCGGTATATGGGTTCCATCAATTGCTCCAACACAATCCTATAGATACAAAAATTGTAGTCAAGAAACACACAGTAATAAGATTAACACCAAGGCAAAGAAATTTGTAGCACTAGGGGGTTTACCTTGAAGTAAGGATCGAAGTGTTCCTTCCCACTAATTTTAGGAGGAGTGTTTGGAGCAGGTGGTAGGATATAATCCGCATGGAGTGCTAAGACAGCCGTCAAGGCCTTGTGGAAGTATCGGCTTACTGTCTCTCTAGAGTGACCAAAGTTGTGGGCAATCTTACGATTCCTCAGATTGTGGCCAAGGGTGTGGAGGAACATGACTAATTGTTCTTCTACCGTTATGCTCATCGTATCTGATAGGCTTCCTTTTTGCCTTACAAGATTGGCTAGCTGAAAGAAGGTTGCTGAAGTCATGCGAATTTGGTCGTGACAATGCACCTTATTCGAATGAATAATGCGTTTATAAAAACCACTTCCATCACTTCTTTCATTACGCTTTGTTTGCCTACCTTAGAGCAAGGACACCGCTTTGGCTACTCCAAGGACAGCAAGAATAAGTGCCCGAATATGAGCAATTCTACTCTTCCTACAAATGCGTCCTTGAATGTTTATATTGTTGGTAATATCCATCCCTGAAAAGTACACGGCAAAGAAGGTTTGAGGTACAAAATCGACAATCATAGGCAGCAAGAGGACAAGCCAACAAATCCTAGTTATTATCTATAGCAAATAGTCAGAAATCCTACTAAATCAACAAAATGAGTACATGTACACAGTAAAATATAACCATACATTTAGCTCTAGATGAGATGGACCATCCATGATAGAAGAAATAAATCACATGATCTGATCTAGAAAATATTCAAGCTAACATTAAAAACTATGTCTTCCACTATATTAGGATGTCTAAGAAAGTCATTCTTCCAAGATAGGGGATTCTCATAAAGTTGAAACACCATGACTTCATACTCTATTTGAAATAGTCGACTTTATATTTTTTATATTTATAAAAATGATGAAACTGATTTTGTAACTGATTACCAAATTTGAAAATAGATTCGTGGTTCAGAAGATTACTAGTTTAGTCTATATTACCTATGTTACTGCACTCAGCAAAATGAACAAGTGTCAATGTTTGGTTTGTGTTTTTCTGATTGTGTATTTAGAATCCAACTTTACACTTCTAAAGTCAATATAATATATTCCTTTGCGCTGGGAATTGCTTTATATAATATATAAGGTGGAATTCGGTTTTGAGGGCCAAATTCCGGTTTTTTCAACGCCCATTTTGAAACTTGTCGGGTCCGCGTTGTGATTTATTTGTTTTGGCATCCACTTTCTACACTTGCTCGTATGCTTGGAAAATTATTAGGTATTCTTTGCAGACATTGTTTATAGCCGCCATTGCTAGACACAATATACTTGTTCGTTTTGCTGAGTACAGTAACATAGGTAATATAGACAATAAACTAATAATCTTACTGAAAATTCTGAAAGACGAAGGCAAATTCTGCACAATACCGCCATTATCAATGGCATTGTTTGGAATAGATGAACACACTAATGTGTTTGAATTGAGAGGCTTTCCCAGCTACTAAAATATGAAGCATTGGGAACAGGGGACTTCACATTTGAAATGAACATGTTTTGGTTGTGGGTACAGTGTTTTTCATCATAGCAGAGTTTGTACAGGGTCCTGATGTCTGAAAGTTCACTTTCACACTAGCACTCGAATTTATTCTATCAAATACTGCATTCTTCTCTTCTTGGTCATTGGAGGCCATGAGGCCTAATTTCATAAACTAGAAATTTCAGGCTACCTAATACTCTATTTGAAAGTTTGGTACGCCATGTGAAGTGAGGAAAAAATAGAGTTTGATGTCACCATTAGAATTTGTAACACTAGACCAATGCAAATCATAAGTGTAGGAGCGTGGGATTCGGTTGAGGGAAAAGAATGATAACAAGGTCAATACAAGGGAGTGTGGAGGCCTGACAATTATCGAGTACCAACAGCCAAGGCATTAGAATCTTGGTGGCTTGACAATACTTAGTCTTATTCTAGGGACAAATATGAAACTCACAATATACTAACTTGTCCCTTTGTGCCTTTTTGATTTTCCTAGTGTCGTTTCTTGTGATTGAAGTTCCTTGGTTGGTTGCTTTTCTATGAACTTGCCCTTTGCCTTGGGATTTTATCTTTAGCAGATAGAAATGTCTCCAAAGTCTTAATATTTATGAAAGCATTTACACCTAAATAAAATGGTGTAGACATCAAGTTTTGGAAACATGATGCTTGCCTTTTATCTTAGATGTTGAGTTTTGGTGATAATGCATGGAGTCATTGATGTAGTCTTAAAATTAGTCTTTTTTCTATCAAAAGAGTTGTCATAATATTTTTTATTCATACATGGCTTTAAAGATATACTATTAATATTATATTTACTCATAAGCGTGTTTAGGATATTAGTAATATATCATTATTATCATATTGGTAGTTGATAATGATGTGTACATTGTGATTTGAGGTACACAAGTGTTACTACTATTCCATCAATTTTCAATTGATTCTATGTAATTAGGTTCCACCTTTGTTCAATCAAGGTCACCTTTGTTTTTGTTAGATTGGGTGAATTGATCTATTGGTTGGAAGTTCAACTCGTGGTTTTATAATTTGAAATAGTCCGTATTGTTTTTAAAACATTTTAATTTTAGTAGGGCAGGCAGCCAAGTGGTCTGTTGTGCATATGCAGTTTGTTCACCTTTGGAAAGCTTTATTGCAATGCTTGAAATCTTTCATGTAATGCTCTGTTGAATGATTCTGATATTGTTTTTTGGTTGCTACTCCACATCAATTTGTTGGGTTTTTATTTGTTTTTTCCTACTTTACTTCTGAAAACCCTGTGTAACAAATGATACAACAGATTATCATGATAAATGTTTTTGGCATTAGTCCAACACTTTTTGGCATATATAAAGTGAAAAAGGCAACTGTTGTCTGTGCTCTATGTGGAAGTAAGCTCACCCAAGTAATGCCAGCAGGAAGAATTGAACCAAGAAGGAAAGAGTAAGAGGTGGTCCCTCTTTCCTATACACAAGGTCAAATAGTTGGTGGTTTAGCATATTCCAAACATTGTTTTCAAAATCAACTGTGTATGTTTTTTATTTTAATATTTTGATCGTATTAGTGATCTATTGTTAGGGAAAGATTGTAGACATTAGTTATATTCATAATTTTTTTAGACTTTGTCAACAATCCAATTCTTTACTTATTCTAATGACAGATCACTGAAAAATGATCTTAACCTTAGATACAAAAATATGCATAGTTGATGATTCTGAAAACAATCTTTTGAATACTACATGAACTACAGAAAACTTATGCAAAGTTAGTCACTATTGAAAATTCTCGAGTCCAGCATCTGTGAAGAAAGAGGAAAATCAAAAAAATATATTTTTTATTGTTGTATCGATGTTTCTTATCATATTTAAGATCTCATCAGAAAGAAAAAAGTGAAGAAACAGATTATAGACATATTAGTCATACCATGTTTCATTTTAAGACTCTGTCTGCAATCCAATTCTTTATTTTCAACATTTTAATAACAGATCATTTTAATGATCTTAAACATCCATATCAAAACATATAAGCAATCTTTCAAACACTACATGAACTTATACCAGCCAAGTTAGTCACTACTGAAAATGAGAGTCCAACATGTGTGCAGAAAACTAAAAAGCTTACTTTTCAAGAAAATAAGAAAAAGGGACAAGCAGGAGCAGGGCAATGACGTTCCTGTAGACAGGAAAGACGATCTTGCTTACTCCCATGTTAAGTGCGGCTTTGGATACGATGTGAAAGCCAGCATAGCCGAACTGCAGAGCAAGCATAGCAACATGCAGCTGAGCTCTCTCTGGCATAACGAACCTCCTCACAATATCCGCCATGGTGCATAGAGCAGCACAGTCAAGAACCCCTGAATTACAGAGTTACACGACAACCCAAGTAATGGGACTTCGACACAAGAGTAATGGCTATCCTGGCTTCTTTTTAAAGAGCAAAAGGGAGTGAAACAAGGAAAATGCGGGCCCTAGGGTTAAAAAAAAAATTCCTTCTTTTCTTCTTCGCTCGCAGTCCCTTTCGCAGACGCACGCTTCTACATTGAAACAGTGCAGAAAGCTTTCTTCGACACACACATTCATGATAGCAACAGTGCAATGCACTTGGGCTATGAGATTGAGTTAGGTAGCATACCCTAGGACCAGTATGCCCTAATGCATACAAAAGTGTATTTGGGCAAAAAACTTGAGAAGACGTATTTATTTGCAAATAACCTTAAACAGAAAAACCCAGCAAGCCCTAAACAGAAAAACCAGAAAGCCCTAGTCTGAACAGAGTATTGCATACCAGAGTTGCGATGCTGCTTTGAAGATTGATGTCGATGCCGCTTTGAAGACTGCAGTCAATGCCGCTTTGGATATCAATGCCCAGCTTGCATCCAGCGATGGCGGCTATAAACAATGTCTACAAAGAATACCCAAAAAAGCATACGAGCAAGTGTATAAAGCGGACGCCAAAACAAATAAATCACAATGCGGACCCGACGAGTTTCAAAATGGGCGTTGGAAAAACCAGAATTTGCCCTCAAAATCGAATTCTACCTTTTCAAATGGAAGATGTTAATGCTCATTTTGAACCAAAATGAGCATTAACATATTCCTGTTCCATTTTCATATTGCACTCCCAAACTGAGGATTCGACGGAATCGGCAATAACAAATGCCAATTCCAGGCTAATTCCCGCTACCAAACGGGCCCTTACCTCTGTTCTACCCTGAGAATCTGATCTCTGAAACAGTTGGGATCTATTTGTTGCTATATAAGTCATTAGACTGTTTAGTAGAGGGATATTACATGAATTCTGCTCTTTAAGTGACTAAATTAGCTGAGTTTACTGACTTAACATAATCCATTTTTTGATCAGCCAATCTATTTAATTATTTAACTGATTATATCCTGGTTGCCATGGATTGCTAGTTTTTAATGGCTTGGATTACAGTTTGACTCACTAAGTCCTGGCATAATGCAAGCTTAGTCAAATTCTATAACGAAAATGCTAATGTCAGTACACATAAGCTCCACTACCCTTCACTGTTGCTAACTTCTTATTGCATTGTGCTTTAACCTCATGTAGTTCTAAAAAATTCGGACTCATAATTCCTGCACAAGCTTGAATAAGTAAAGAGCCATACATTTATCAATATTGCAAATTGTGCTTATCATTTATCAATATTGCAAATTGTGCTTACATATGATTTATTTCATATGTTGACAGAGCTTAAAAATTATTATACTTGGAATATGATATATCTTTGATAGAAAAAAATTGTCTTCATAAATGTCATAGGCTTTTGGTCTTCTCTTAGATATGTGGAAAGTATTATAGTTCTTACCAACGTCTATCAAAATTAAAGAATAGATTGTTTTTATCTTATCTACTTCTTAATTATTTAATATACTAATTTCAGCCCAACATTTGATATTGTACTGTATTCTCTTTCCTTTTAGAGAGTTTAAACTTTATTAAGTATTAACATAATTTTGATTGTGTACTTATTGAGTTAGGTTGGAGCCAAACTGCATTTTCGTGTCCTGGGATGCAAGTCAAAGAGAATTACTGTTACCCATAAGAAGACAATGGTGAGTTATTGTTTTTCCAAAATTTGTAAACTGATTTTTTTAAACCATTCAGAAGGAAATAATTTGCTCTATTCAAGTATCATCCCTTATATCTGTATATTTGGAAAACACATGCTTTTTTGTTAATGCTCTTTGAATTGATCTTACAGGTTTCAGCAACTTTTGTTGTACATTTCAGTTTACAATATAGTCAACTGATTAGTTATTTGTTGAACTTTTTGTTTTTTTAAAACTTTTTTTGATAAAGCGTATGTAAGAATGCCTCTTTTTGTATGTGGTCTTTCTCCCACACAATCTAAGTAAGTTTTAAGTTTTTGCTTCTATACCTAGCTGAATTCTATTGTTATATGTTTAACTTAGTTTTTGTTTTCTCCATCTCAAAAACCATATAATATGATGTTATAAAGTTTCTTTTCTAATTTTACTGTTCAAATTAGGATTTGATGAATTCCACATACATGTGAGCAAACAACTTTTTGTGTATTACAGGTCACATCAAAGCTCAAGGTGATTGCTAGTTATGAAGACGCAGTTGAGGGACTTATTAGTCATGGATGGATCACTGGAATTGGACAACATGGATGCTTTGTAACATTCTATAATGGTGTTTCGGGTCTTGCACACAGGCAAGATATTACTTTTTTATTTTTGAAAAAGGCAAGATGTTACTTATGTCTGTTTTCAGTTTTGCCTATGTTTTATAATGGTTTCTATGTAGCTTTTTATTATTCTTATCTCAGCATATTCAAATTCTGAGATTGTATTCTTATGTTCAATTGAAACGTTTGGAGGTGACTTGTGAATTGAATTATTTATTTACAACAACATATTTTCTTATAAGAAATAAGAATTTCAAGTAACAAGTTTTATTTGTTTATTATAATTGATATATATCTTGATCCATAAGTTGAAAAGTATCATAATACTAAAAACGTGATGAAAATGTGGAATTGTTTATGATGGTGTTGGTTATGTTTCTTCTCCACTTCTTTTGTTGTTATTTTCTTTATATAGCATTTTTCATAAGCTGGTTTGGAGGTTTTTAAGTAGTAAGAGATTTACATGCTTTTGCTTCGGGCATTGGGATTTCTTCATGGTTTTTGTTAGACTTCTATAAGTTTATCCACCATCAAAATGATTGAATTGTTAAATTAAGCTTTTGATACCACTAGGCAGGGCCAAAACTGAAACTGTTTGTGATGTCAAATTTAATGCCTTCATTTTCTTAAGATTGAACAAGTCAGGCATTTAGATAAAATCTGAATTCTATTCTATATTTTGAATGAAAACGGTTGTGATCACTGTGAACAGATATACAGGCGAGTATTGGGTTTCATTCTAGATGTTTCCGATTTTGAAAAGCAAATCTGCATGGAGACTATTTTGTGTTTGCTTTATCATCATTTCTTATAGATATTGCATTCTGAACAGCCTGCATTATGCTTTTGCTAATTTTAATTTAATACTTTTGATTTAGTCTTTTGAAAATGATCTGTCATAATGATCTGGTTGGTTGACATAATCATATCAAGCTCTAAGTCCTCTGATGCTAATTTTGTGTAGCAAACCTTAGAAGCACATTATCTTTGTGAAATTGATACACTAGCTGTTATTGTTACATTGTATTTTTAAACTTGGCTGTATTAGTGTGGTGATTAATTATGAAATAACCTCTTGTTTGTATGTTATATGGTGATAATGCTTTGTGATGCTTGCCACTGCAGGACTGAGCTTGGCCTAGATCTAGGCACAGAAGCAGAATCTGTGTTTCATGTTGGACAGGTTGTCAGGTGTAGGGTAATAAGGGCATTTCCTAAATTAAGACGTCTGGAGCTCAGTTTTATCATCTCCCCTGACAGGTTCTTTTATATTTAAACCTAAGGTTTCTTTTTCATGTATTGCATTGTGTCTACATTTGATTTTGTGTTTTCCACATTTCTTGAAATGGTTCTTCAGAGAACTTACTTAAGGAATTTAAGGAATCTTTCTATGCAGGTGATAGGGCATTTGTTAGTATTGATTTGAGTCCTATTAATGGTCAATGGGATTGATAAGATGGAAATAATTGTTGTTGAAAGTTCTTATTTAGCCCTCTAAGTGCAGTTCAATGTTAGGTCAAAGTGTAGAGTTTTGTTCTTTTACATTCATGTATAATCACACTTGTATTTATTGTCGTATAAGGTTCTAAGTTTTGATCTTATTATGTACATCTATGCGAGAAGGATAGATTAATCTGTTAAGTTGTTGGTACTAACTATTAAGCAGTAAAGTACATGGCACATATTAAAACTTGAAAGATTAATTAACTTTTAACTAAATTTAGTATGCTCCATAAACCTGTGACACTTATACTTTGAAGTTCTGACGATATTTAATATTGGATCGTCCTTGAAATCATATGTTCCTCTAGAAAGAAATGAACTAAATTAATGCTCAAGACAGACTAAAGTAGGTAAATGGACTAAAAAGCACATTCAGTTTAAATAAAAAATATTAAAATGAGCCCTAGGTTTTCCATAATCACTAAGACAGTGTAATCATACCTAAAGGGGTATATCTGAAAGAGCTAAACCACAAGGCACATGATTTAGATTAATAATCTTTCAAAGCAGGTTGATACAACATACATTATTAAGGATTAAAATCTTTTCAAGGTCAATAGCATTTATAAGGGGCAAATATGGATATTTCTGAGTTTGCTCTTTAAGTTCAGATCTTTGTTAGGCCAAGGAGTACAGCGTACCAGATGTGTGATATCCCCGTCAAAATACAAATTATATAATTAAATGAACAATTAATAAACAAGAATAATATAATTACAATTATAATATAATATTTTATAATATAATATATATTTTATAATGATACAATGATCCAATATAATTATAAATAATCTAAGTTACTGGTTCAAGTTCGTTTCTAAGTTCGGGTATGAAGAACCGGTTCACAAGTTTGACAAAATTCTGAAAAGGGGTTTGGGTTTGGGTTCAAAATAACATGTAAAATTTTTTAAATTATATATATATATATATATATATATATTTATGAAGCCTAGAAGCATGAATTAAAATTAGAATGTCACATAGTATCATAAAAACATTTAAACAACAAAAACACCATAAACTTGTAATCATAGCATCATGAATCATGATCATAGTAAATTGTTGAAAATTTGATAGGAGGATGTATCAAAACTTTGTGAACAAAAATTGTAGGCAAGTTCATTTCCCAACAATCTCGAGGCTATTGTAAGAAGGAAGGCGTTCAAAGAAAATCAACATTTTCAAACACCCCTCAGCAAAATATAGTAGTTGACTAAACAAACCAGATGATAATGAAGATGACCCAGTGAATGACGCAATGCCAAGGCATGACATATGAATATTGAGGTGAAATACTGAAAACAACAATCTATCACCTAAGCAGAAGTCCATAAAAAGCCTTCAAAGATGTTACACCTGAAGAATCTTGGTTCAAGTAAAAGCCCAAGGTCATACATTTCTGTGTTTATGGTTTAGCTGCACTTGTTTTAGTTCCCAGTAAAAAAACATCAGCTAGATTATGAGGGCTAGAAATATTTCTGTGGACTGTCATGAACAACCAATGGATTCGTTGATATTTTCTACTAACAAAGTTATCATTAGTCCAAATGCTGATTTCAAAGAAACAAAACCTCTTGATTGTAATTTGACCAGCAATTTGTTAGTATAATGCCAAGAACTAGCATTTTGGTTCTATTGAAAAATTATGTAATAACCACCCCAGATCTTTTCTTTGAAATGTTTGTATGCAAGATGGTTCCAAATGAAGAGTTTTTTGTTACTTACTTTCATTTTGCATTCATAACAAGATAACAAGCAAATAATTTAATATTTTGCATTGGAACATGAAAATGAAGTGCACTTCATGATATGTCTTACATTCAAACTTCATAAGTTGGATTTATACATTACAATAAGATTTCTAAACTATATTACAGACCTATAAAGTATAAACTTCAAATCACAAATTAGAATGCTCAGATCTGATCCACATCCAACCATCATGCTCCAATGACAAGTACTATTAATATGAAGGTCAAAATTTTATAAAATTTGCAAAAATATGTCACTTAAGTGACGGCTGCGCCCCCAAGTTCGCCGAAGTTCGCCGCTGGTTTGCTTTTTGGCGAGCTGGTCCGCCCAGGTCTGTTCATCCGGGGCAGAAGTTCGAACTGGGTCCAGAATTTCGAACCCTGCCCGGACCCACAAGCGAACCAGACCCGGACCACGTATGTTAAGTTTGTGAGATCGAATTTAAATGTACTAATACTACTATTGTCTATGTATTTTCCAAATGCATTGATCCCAATGATTTATACATGGCAAATGACAAGAAGAGGCATGTCCCTTCAGGGGACATGTCTATTCATTAGTCTGATTTATTAATTAACTAAATAATTATTATAAGATTATGTTGATATTTGTAGCATCGGTCAGATAAATAATATTGTCTATATGATTATTATGAGAAATGATTTATTATATATATATATATGTATAATAATTGATATTAATCTATACATTGATATATATGTATATATAAAGTTAGATTATATTCTCATAATAACTAAAAAGTTAAATTGATAAAATATATATTATTATTATTATGTAAATATTAGAGAAATTAATATAATACTCAAGAGATATTATATATGTATATATATAATAATAATAATAATAATTGTCATTATATTAATTACATATTAATGAATAGACATGTCTCATGAAGGGACATGTCTCTTCTTGGCTCATTCTCAAATAAATGCAAGAGATTGTTGCATTTGGAAAACACATACAATGAGATAGTGCTATTACATTTGCAATGATCCTAAAACCTTAACATGGTATTAGAGCCAAGTTGCAAATATAAGAGAGTAGTTTGTTAATGGTGAATGTGTGACTGTCTCAGAAAATTACAGTCTCAGTATGAGGACCATATCTCACAAATGCACCGTTGGATTTTGCTAAATTTCGGATATGTTAGTGATAAACAACTTTACAAGAATCTCACCGGAGTGATTGAAGAGAAAATGTCAGGTTAAAAAGTTATGACCGAATGTGTACAGGTCTATGCAGATTTCTGAACAAAGAGAGTTCTTTGATTAAAAGCTACAAACATTTTTTATAGTGCAAATAAGAAAAGGATCATTACATTAATCAAGAGATGAGTATTCCATGTTGATTAATGTTCATAAATTTTTTTATGTAGTTATTAAATCATACTATAACATTGGGATAAAAAATATTGTATGCTTTTATCATTAATAATTCTTTGGGATAATATGATTTAGTGAGCTATTTGTAATCTTTCTCTAACATACTTTCAAGACAAAAGCACGAGATAATTTCATTCAAGGGAGAAATAACTTGATGCTTGCAAACAAATTGATGATTGAGACTAGATGCAAAGAGAGTCTAATATTTCAAAAAAGGTCAAGAAGTTGATAAACTTGAGCTTTAGCGGGAGTAGATGGTTCAGTCAACTTGTGACAATCTTGATCATATTGATTGAGAGGGAGTTCACTATTGAAGGTGAAACATTTATGAGGTAAACTTGATATAATTGTTTATTATACTTATGAATTATGAATGTTTTTAATGGGCTTGCCCCCTGTGTAAATCATGAGGAAGTGACGACTTCCAAATGATTATCACTTGTATTTGTAAAAGTTATTGTAAGGTTACGATCTTACAATAACTTGACCTTCTATTATGATAGACATCTTGTGATGGATGAAACTGATCATAATAGATAGAACTTGTGGATAGAATCGCCGATGGAGGCAATCCACTCTGAAGCTCATGAGTTTGTGGATAGAATTGCCGATGGAGGCAATCCACACAGGAGCTTGTGGATAGAATCGCCGATAGAGGCAATCCACACCATAGCTCATGAGTTTGTGAATAGAATCGCCGATGGAGGCAATTCACACAGGAGCTTGTGGATCAAATTGCTGATGGAGGCAATCCACACCTGAAGCTCGTGAGTTTGTGAATAGAATCGCCGATGGAGGCAATTCACACAGGAGCTTATGGATAGAATCGCCGATGGAGGCAATTCACACAGGAGCTTATGGATAGAATCGCCGATGGAGGCAATCCACTTGAGAGAATGTGGATAGAATCGTCGATGGAGGCAATCCACACGAGAGCTTGTGGATAGAATCGCCGATGGAGGCAATCCACATATTGAGACTATGTTTCTATTGACTACATCTTGAGGATGATGCCTTTATTGCTTACATCATATGATTGATGTTGCCAAGTGTCATAAGTGTTGACATTGGATTGATTTATCGTCCCTAGCTAAGAGGGAGTGTTGATATTTGTAGCATTGGTCAGATAAATAATATTGTCTATATGATTATTATGAGAAATGATTTATTATATATATATATGTATAATAATTGATATTAATCTATACATTGATATATATGTATATATAAAGTTAGATTATATTCTCATAATAACTAAAAAGTTAAATTGATAAAATATATATTATTATTATTATGTAAATATTAGAGAAATTAATATAATACTCAAGAGATATTATATATGTATATATATAATAATAATAATAATTGTCATTATATTAAGTACATATTAATGAATAGACATGTCTCATGAAGGGACATGTCTCTTCTTGGCTCATTCTCAAATAAATGCAAGAGATTGTTGCATTTGGAAAACACATACAATGAGATAGTGCTATTACATTTGCAATGATTCTAAAACCTTAACATTATATACATGTATATTAATATATAAATAATATAATTTTTATATTTATTAATATATATAATATATGTGTAGTAAATCATTTCTCATAATAATTAATAGTCTCATTTATTTATCTAACCGATGCTACAAACATCAACACTCCCTCTTAGCTAGGGAAGATAAAATTCATCCAACACTTATATCATCAAGAAAATGATGGAAGTAATAGAAGCATCATCTTTATAATGTAATCAATAGAAACATAGTCCCAAGGTGTAGATTTCCTCCATCGGTGATTCTATTTACAAGCACTCATGATATTGGCCTGCAGAATATCAAGTGCTTAGAGTAATGGCCTAACAAATCAAGTCATATGATATTCACCAATTACTCAACAAATGTCCATAGGTAATGTGAACTTACCATAAGAACATTCCTATCATCTATCATGATTTGTTTCATCCATCATAAGATGTCTATCACAATAGAACATCATGGCTAGTTTAAGGGACTCAATCCTCCATGCAAGATATATCACCTGACTCGTGGATATGGTTTGAAGTCAATAATGCAGATTGATTACAATATAAGCGCGAATATTGATTTGTATCTTCATTTGATCTATGAAGGATTGACATATAAGAATATATTGATACAGATAGATAATCAAATAAGAAATAATATATTTCTTATTTGATTCTTCATCTGATTGAAAGCTATTTATTTCAACACTCCCTCTAAGCTAAGGAAGATGAAGTGTAATGAAGATAATATCAATATTTTTCAAATGAGAGATAACATTTAAAATATATCACATTTCTCATGATGAGATTGTTATCACATGTATATATATACCACCTAACTTGTGAATATATAACTTGGTATAACATATCACTTAATGTGTGGCATGAAGTATCACCTAACATGTGATATTGAGTTTTACATATCACTTAGCGCATAATATGAGGAATCACCTTAACTCGTGATACCCAATTTTATATATCACCTAACATGTGATATGAGGAATCACCTTAACTCGTGATACCCAATTTTACATATCACCAAACATGGTGATATGAGGAATCACCTTAACATGTGATACCTAGCTTTACATATCACCTAGCATGTGATATGAGGAATCACCTTAACTCGTGATACCCAATTTTATATATCACCTAGCATGTGATATGAGGAATCACCTTAACTCATGATACCCAATTTTACATATCACCAAACATGGTGATATGAGGAATCACCTTAACATGTGATACCTGATTTTACATATTACCTTAGATCGTAATATGAGGAATCATCTTAGATCATGATACCTAGTTTTCACATCACCTTAGATCGTGATATGAGGAATCACCTTAGATCGTGATACCTGATTTTCATATCACCTTAGATCGTGATACAAGGATATAGTAAATTTGAGAATATTACATTCCCCTTACATATAACCCTATTATGGTATGTGCACTGACATATCAAATGTCTACCATAACGAATCTCCATTACAAGATCGTCACCTTGTAACATCAAATACAAGTGTTCATTGTCTAAGAGATCATCACCTCTTAGAAATGTACATAGGATGGATGAGCCCATAAAGTCACACATCTGACAAAAGAAGTTTACACATAAAACATCTTTATCAGTACAAATCAAAATTTTATATTTCAACCATACCAAGATTCTTCCTGAAGTGATCAACTTTCACCTTGGGGAGAGGCTTGGTAAGAATATCTGTTGTTTGATCGCTTGTATTAATATACTCCAACTGGATCACATTCCTTCCTACCATGTCTCTTACATAGTGATAAGGAATCTCTATAAGATAAAAATAATGGATCACTGATGCTGAAATTTCATCCTAAGAATCACAGTCCTCTAACTGCTGATCACCAAGGAACCCATCTTGACATGGTCAGCTCCCTCTTAATTAAGATTCTTGGATGTCCACAGATGCAGACCCTTTAGTTGCTTCCTTTGAAGCTCAAGATCGTGCATCAACCTCTTGACCTCTTTTCCTAAGGTTGTCTATAATGGATTGTTAGACTCCCTCTGAATCTTTGAGTACTAACATCAACATTTAATCTTCTCGTCCAAGGTTTCCTCTGATGGTTGATCAAACTTCTTCTGAATGTGATATCAACCTTCTGACCTTCTCGTCCAAGGTTTCTTCTAATAGATAAAGTGTCAGACTCCCTCTGAATGTTAATTTTTCCTCTTTAAAGAAGTAAGTCATAGTTTGTATGTATTCTTCTTCTTTTGAAGATATCTCAACTCAGTGCCACTGCCGGATGTGACTCCATACATTTCTTCATTACATAAGATTTAGGCCAGTGGGTACATATGTCAAGATTCCCGCTTGTCAGTTCTATGTCAATATTGTGTACTTTGCACTGAATAGTCATAAGGCTACCGACTCACATTGGCTAGCATAAGATGCATTTTGATCTTTTTCAAGGCCACAACATTAACACTCCCTCCTTCATCTCAGAAGTGTTTCACCTTCAATAGTGAACTCCCTCTCAATCCATATGATCAAGTTTGTCACAAGTTGACTGAATCATCTGCTCCCTTTGAAGCTCATCAACTTCTTAACCTCTCTGAATATGTCAGACTCCCTCTAAATCTGAATTTCATATGCTTTCGTCCTTTTATGAATTTCAAGTATTTCCTTTTGTAAGATGAGTCCATATAATATCACGCATAAATCAACTTCCATCAATAAATGTATCATTCTTCAACATATATTGACACTTCGTTTCCTTTGGCATAGAGTGGTTCTATACTCTAACTACTTTCCAAAAAAATCTTTCAAGTCTTTAATCCAATGACTTAAATCACCTTGACTCACCTCAGAGGGTGGATCCATCATGGCTCATCCCAAAGGGTGGAAACAAGGGCTTTCACTTTAGACTTCTCTCTCAAAGAGAAGAATGCAATAACATACAAGATAGTAGATCACAAATATTGAAACTTCTTTTTATCCAAGGCTTCATTCTCCAACATACGGAGTTTATCTCGAAGGTACACAACCTTCCCTATAGCAAGAAACTTGATGAGAATATCATCCATATGTTCTGTAGTGATAATGTACCCTGAATAGCATACTCATTATATCTCTTATATAGTTTGCATCTCTCTAGGTGAACCCCAAGTTATGTAGGAGCTAGCATAAAGGCATTTCAACAGCACACATGAGACTCAATCTCATGATCATAGTCCTCTGGATGCTTCCTTTAAGGTCTTGTAACAACATCCTCACCTCCTCATCCAAGGTTGTTTTTAGATGAACTATCATACTCCCTTTGAAGTTGATATCAATTTTCTTTTCCTACAAGAGCATCCCCGGAAAAGATCAAGGCAAATAGCTCTTATAGTACGTATAGAAATATAAATAAGATATTAACTACAAGAAGTAAATAAATGTAGTTCTCAAGATATAATAAAAATACTTATCTCATTATTTTGGAGCAAAATATCGAATGACATCCTTTATGATGTGAGTCCTTTATACATGTGTGTGAAAGTCTTATTTGTAGTTTCTTCTAGCATCTTCATATCACATAATTCTTCACATGACATATCATGAATATTCAAAGGTTCTATACACTGTGACCACCTTTAATATGATTGGATCTCCCTTCAGCGGTTAGGCTTTTAAAGAAGGATCCTCGCTCTTTTACAGATTTTTGCATAGACCCGTACACAGTCGGTCATAACTTTTGAACCTGATATTTTTACTCCAATCGCTCCGGTGAGATTTTTCTAAATTTCTTTATCACTAACATATCCAAAATTTAGCAAAATCCAACGGTGAATGTGTGAGATATGGTCCTCGTACTGAGACTGTATTTTTTGAGACAGTCACACATTCACCATCAACAAACTACTCTCTTACATTTGCAACTTGGCTCTGATACCATGTTAAGTTTGTGAGATTGAATGTAAATGTAGTAATATTGCTATTGTCTATGTATTTTCCAAATACATTGATCCCAATGATTTATACATGGCAAATGACAAGAGGCATGTCCCTTCATGGGACATGTCTATTCATTAGTCTGATTTACTAATTAACTAAATAATTATTATAAGATTAACTTTATATATATGTATATTAATATATAAATAATATAATTATTATATTTATTAATATATATAATATATGTGTAGTAAATCATATCTCATAATAATTAATAGTATCATTTATTTATCTGACCGATGCTACAAACATCAACAACGTACCAGTTCGTACCTGGGCCGGTCCGGAGGGGTCCAGGGGAGAACTAGGGTAACTAAGTAAATAATGATATTATGACAAATAAAATATATTCGAAATATAGAAAAGTTATGTATTAATTGGTTGTTTAATACCATATAAAATATTAAAGATAAATAATAATTACATTTTTATAATAAATTGTTAATATAATATATTATTAAAAGAATAATATATTATAAATTAAATCTGATATTCAAGATATAAATTAATAAGAAAACTAATTATAATATTATAAATATATAAATCTATTATTAATAAAATATAAATATTTTATAAATCAGGAATATATATAATTAATAAACCAAAAGTCACAACCCCTTGCCTCCAAAATGACACACCAGTTTGGAATAGTGATATAAAAGTATCATCTTTTGTTTAAGAAAAGACATACGGAGAATATAGGGAATTAGTCTACAAAAGCTTAATGGAGAAATGTAAGATAAATGAGTAAGGTCCCGACAGGGGACATTACACTAGAACTAATCATACTTTGTGATATTGCTATCAGGATTTAATTGTGTAGTTTTTTTGAGTCAAACTCGGGATTTAATTGTGTAGGATATTATTTATGGTGATACCCCTCCGGACCGGCCCAAGTACGAACTGGTACATTGTTGATGTTTGTAGCATCGGTCAGATAAATAAATGATACTATTAATTATTATGAGAAATGATTTACTACACATATATATTATAGATATTAATAAATATAATAATTATATATATATATATATATATATATATATATATATATATATAAAGTTAATCTTATAATAATTATTTAGTTAATAAAACTACACAATTAAATCCTGATAGCAATATCACAATTTGACTTGCTGTGGAAAATATCTCCTACTTATCAATTGATGAGCTTAAGGGGCTTTCTAATGAGTGGTTCATAAGGCACAACACTTGGTGAAGGTTTTGCAAATGAGGATGCAAGTAGAGTGGGTTTAACCATGGAGGAAACTCCGTAGTTAAGCGCGCTTGAGCTAGAGTAGTACTGGGAAGTCCCGGTGCTTCACCTCTGTGAGCATCACCTAGATCCAATGAGTGCTAAGTGTTCCATTTCATTCTCATGAGAGATGGGTTCGGTGAACCACTGTTCATGAATCATGGGTCAATGAGTTTGACTCAAAAAAACTACATAGTTAAATCCTAATAGCAATATCACAATTTGACTTGCTGTGGAAAATATCTCCTACTTATAAAATAATCATACTTTACTTCAAAATTCATTGTTTACTATGATTGGAAGCTCCATCTTATTATATTCTCCTATGAGAAAGAAGGAAAATTTAATCTATTTAAAGATGGTTATTGAAAGAAAGTAAATATGCTTCCAAAAGTCATGACACTTTTTCTTTGAGGTTCTTATCACATTTGATATTGAAACATCCCTGAAATAAAAATGCTTTTTAGAAGGAAAAAAACTATGAATGAAGTTCGTTTAATCTACACAAATGACCAAAGTAGGTAAATGAAGTCAAAACTATATTCAGTTTAAAGGAAAATAGAAGAGTAAATATAACCTTGATTTTTTCAAATTAACTATTATCTAGTCATATAAAGATAAATAATTATGAGAGTAAAGTTAATGCAGTCAAACCCCAAACCGCATTATTCAAATATTAGCAGCTATTTGAAGGCAACATCTGTCATAAATGAGGAGTTGATGAAGTTCAAAGATGGAAATGAAAGCTGAAATTCAAAATTGTGACACATTTATTGTAAATCTTGAGGTAGAATTGCAATGCTAATTTCACTAGAGAATAAATCAGGCAGATTCAATATATCTGAGTTAATTTTGTACAATAGCAGATTTGTTAATGTCATTATGTCAGTTTAAAGATTTTAATTTTTTCTCAAAATTAACTAGTTTTAGACTTTAGCTCTTTAATATTACCATGATTAATGTCATGTCCCCTTCCTTAGTGTAGCCACTTGGGTGCGCAATTAGTCTATTCTTTATCCTGATAGGCTAATTTATTCTCCTAAGGGATGGTGGTGGTCGCATTGGGAGCTTGATACCCTGGTTGTGTAAGTGGGCTTTTTAATTGAAGAATATAAAATGAAGTTACTAAGCCTTTATAATTTACCAATGTTTGAATATTTAAATTTGTAACTTCAATTTTATTATTAGAATCAGATACACTATTCATTAAAAAAATGCTAATAATAAACTAGAAAACTGAATTACTTTTCATCCTATTTGAAAATTCCAATCTAAACTCTTAAATTAATTTTCTTAAAATTTGAATTATTACTTGATTATATTTTTTGATCAATGAAAGGTGATTAATATTTTATTACCAAATCAGGGTCGAGCCTGGCGCAAACTAGGGGTGATTACAAACATGGAACCAGCTTCCCAAAGGATCTAAAACCACATAGCCTGAAACCCAATTTTTTAATAGGTCATCAATCATGAATTACTATAAGCTTCTTCCTTAGGTTCTTTGCTTTCTTTTCTCTTTTCACGTTCATTGTATGACATCCATCCTCCAATTGTGCAACCTCTTTCTGCAACTCCATAGAAACACCCACATGTGATTTTGCTTGTTCAGTTAGGCTACTCATAACTTGCTGATTTGGACCCTCCGTAAATAGGGGCTCCTCCCTCTTTTCTCGAAACCCCACAAGTCCTTTTTTCTCCCTACCCACCGGTGTAACAACACTATTTTTTTGTTGCAAATTCATATCGCTACCAGCAGTTACAATATTAGCATCATTTAGTACTGGCCACTTAGCTTGAACCGTAGTTTGAAAACTTGGACTCGAGGCTCAAAATAGGACCCAGAGTCACTCAACAAAAAGCTTGGCTAGGACTCTTTAAGGACTTGAGTTTTGAATTAGGTTTTGGTGTTTCCTAAAAATTTGTGAGTCCTTCCTAAAAAGTTGCGAGTCCTTGACTTGGACTCGGCAGGGTCTTGGCTTGCTAGTTTGTGGCGAGTCGACTCGGCTAGCCACAAGACTCATAAGTCTTGGTGAGTCTGCTGAGTTTTCTAACTATGGTTCGAACCAAAACGCTAACTGACTATTCCACTTCTTAACTGGTTAGAGCCAAAGAATAACTCTTAGGTCTCCCCTCCTTTTTCTTCATTAATAATGATGGGGGGGCACTTCTTTCCATCAAGATGTTGATTTTTGCTGATCTCTGTTTGGCACACTGAATTTATATGTGCCCTATTTGATAGCATCTTTTACATCTAAAGGGGACCCCCTTCATAGTCCAAAGGCTACACCCAACAACCTTTCAAAGTCTTAATCAATATTTCTTCTGGGAGCTCTTCACTCACATTTATTTCCATCAAAATCCGAGCAAAGGTCAAATGCAGTTATTCAAAGAGTCTTCATCCACCATTAGAAAAATTCCTAAAGAGTTCCCTACTGCCTTAAACTAAGAATCAAATCAATATTGTAAAGGAAGGTTAGGAAGTCCCACCTAAAGAGGAACCCTGTTAAAGACTTCCGCAATTGGGTTGAAAGACAAATGCCATGAGTTCAACATAAAAGCATATTTGTCTTCCCAGTTCCATTGGAATTCGTAGAGGATCATATTCCTGTCCTTCATATTACCCAAACAACTATAAAAAACCCTCTTCGTATAAGACAGATTTGAACATACTTGTTCAAAATAGGTCCCCAGTTTCCAGTAATCCACTTGTGAAGATTGTTCAAATTTGGCCAAAGGCCCTTAAATCTCCCAATCAAAAACAGTTCAGAAAAAACCTTGGCATCATAGTCCACTTCCTTCCCAACCTCATCTGCAAAATCCACTATAAGGGATCTAGCTGGTTGCTTGCTAACAGTTCCCATCTCACTGCCTGTGACCGATGTCCAGCCCTAGTTTTAGCTACGATCATTTCTTCTTGCAAGGGCCTTTTAAATTGACATTCAAGGGTTCCAAACTCAGGCTCATTTGACCACACTGAGCAACCCTCACCTGATGGCACTGCCCTAAAATACAACTTCTTGTAGCCACAACTTGCAAGGATGCCACCACCTAGTGCTTTCGTGCGATCCCCCTCCGGATTCCTCCTATGTACCCACAGGCTAAAATGCACCTTCAACATTCTGCCGTTGCTCTTTAGATTTTGTGGATTCCCCTTTCCTCTCAAGCAATAGTGAAGTGCCTCCTTAGAGGACGACAATACCTACAAAATCCTAGCTGCAGGATTCACCCGAAATAGCTTCATCGTTTAACCCTAAGACCAAATTTGTTATTTGTGAGCAACCTATTATTACTTATATTTATTATTAATTAGACTTATTAAGTGGAAGATGCATCTATTTCCCTAAAATCTCCCAGAAACTAATTTATGAAAATATTATATATAAATTTATAGAAGCATTTTTTATTTTAAATAAACAAAAAAGATTAAATAAAAAACAAACCAATAAATAATCATTGCTTACAAAATAGTCACAAAATAATTCTCAGTTTTTAGTAAATAAGTCTTATTTAATGTTTTATAAACTGTAATAAAATAAAATATCATTGAAGTTACAATTAGTTAGCCAATAGGCTAATAGCATTATGTTAATTTGGCAAACTTCCAGACTAGGTTTTCTTATAGAATGTTCAACTTATGGTTCAACAAGTCCATAAATATTGCTGATGATTTGAGAGTCTTCATCTCGATAAACAATACGGCCTTGGAAATAGAAACATGTTGTTCAAAGGCAACAAGGAATGAGTGTTAATGAACTTCAGTTATGAATGATAAGCATGATTTGGATCATATATGGATGGGTGCATTTTGGGTGGTTCCCTTGGAACACATGTATCCATGATGTGACATTGTGCGTTATTGATATTGTTTACAATCATGGCTCTAAGCCACCAGATGTTCCAATGCGTGTTGTAACAAGGATCAATAATACAGATGTATCTAATGTAATCAATTTTTTAAGTTCATCATTTTCATATATTGTAAAATTATTTTGTACAATTTATATTTTCAAATTAATTTGCATTACACATGCCTTTAGCAAACAAAATGCTTTAAAAACTTCTGGCATGTTTTTCTTTGTTAGTAACTTAGCTTATTAAAGAAGGTAATATTTATTAACTATATAAGTGATATGGGAACACTGGGCTTATGCGATTCCTTTAGTGCCGACCGTGTAACCCAAGGAGGTCATGTATTGTCAGTAACTGAGTGCAGCACCTTCTATTCTTGGATTAGCTGCAACAGTCAGTTTCCCTCAGGTGGGCGATTACAAGACAGCTTGAATAAATTAAGCCTGTGTTAGTTTTCAAAAAAATCTCCTATTTTTAGCAACCTACGGTAGCCTCCATATATTGTAAGTATTATGGGAGGCATTGAACCACAGAAATCATTATGAATATTTTATTTTTGGACAATACAGGTGGGCAATATTTTCTTAGTGGCTGAATATTCAGAAAGCACTTTAGAATAATAAAAAAAGAAATCTGTTAAGTGTGTGAGGAGTTAGACTGTTAATACCAGGATATGAAAACTGAGTGATAAGGAGAAGTTGAGGACATTCAGATAGAAGAGAAGGGTTTAGAATATTTTGATTTCATGTTTCTCACAGGTCATGGTAAATGTAAGCTCTGCTGGCCGTATAGGGCTGTTATTTTTGTGTTTAAGTACACATATATAAGTCAATTGTCAGATGCCTGTGTGCCTCTAGATTGTTGAAGAGATTACCAAGGTGGTTAGTCAATGTCAATTGTGATTATCTGAGTATTTTTTGGTCTTCTGTTATAAAATTTTTTGCTGTTGGGCTGCTAGAACTGGCCCCCTTTTGAAGGTTTCCAGTTCTGGGCTGTATCAGCAATTGCTTTTGTGAAGAATCAGGAATGATTTGTTAGTTAAATCATGGTTGAAAAACTCTGCGATATATCGCCAATATCGCGATATATCGCCCACCAAAAAGCCCAATGATTTAATCGCTAAAAAAACCGCTGGCAATTACTTGTTTGTATCGCAGCAATAAAAATTCCAAAAAATCGCCACATATCGCGAGTTATTCGCATATGTATTGGTCAATAAAGGTCAACATTTTTAGGTTTCTTCATTGTTTGGCCCAGTCACGTATATATCATTGTTTTGCCACTTTTTTATGAGACAGAAGTGGCCGCTGTTCAAATGTGGATTGCCAGGTGTTAAAACAGTTTGCGCTCCTTCCTTCCTCCGTTTTGGATGAGTATTGTTCCCTTATACCCGTGTAAGGGTGGATGGAGGTCGTGAACTTGCATTCCCTAGGTGCGACCTTTCTTAGTAGCTGAGGCTATTTGAAAGTTTATTAACATTATATTTGTCTTTGATTCATTAATTGTATATTTATATATATTAATATATTTATATATATATCACATAGTAATATATTATAAATTAATTATATATGATATCATTATATATATTATATAATAATATGTCCAATATGATCATTTAATGTATTATATTAATATTTAATTAATACATATGTCAAATGTATGATAATATATATTTGATAAAATATATATTAAATATATATAATATTTTTGCCAATGTATTTAACTCAAAACTTCGGTTAATATATATGTTCTACAAATTTAGTGTATGTGTTTTTAGAAATATGTTAAGAAATTAACTATTTTAAGAAATTAATTAAGCGATTTTAAGAAATTAACACTTTTATCATTGAAATATGTTCTAATTGCTATGTAATTAACTCAACTTTGATTAATATATGATGAAAATCTCAAATCAGTATATGTTCTACAAATTTGGTGTATACGTGTCTGATTTTAAGAATATTTTAAAAAATTATATATTTTCAAATGTTTGATAAAAGTGCCGATATATTGCCGAATTTTTCGCCAAGTTTTTGGCAATTCCAAGTTTTGGGCCAGCTGAGTTATTGCTGAGTCCGAGTTTTTCAACTATGAGTTAAATTATCACCAAATGAGTCATGGCATATATATATATATATATGTATGTATCAATCATCAAACTGTTTTTCCTGACAGGTCATCTGTTAGTTTTGACAAGACCATGGATACGAAAATTGGAACTATTGTTTCTGGTGTGGTTAAAAGTCTTACAACCTCTGCGGTTATCTTGGATGTGCCTACAGATAAGGGTTTTATCAAGGGTACCATTTTTAAAGAGCAACTATCAGATAATCCAGGTAATTGTGTATGGCTTCATTTTTTTCAATGAAACTTTAATTTTTCATCCTTATGTTTGTGGCTCTTACACCATTAACCTTTTTCTTATTTGTGATATTTGGTTTACATGTTCAAGATTTATGTACTGCATGGATTTTGAATTCAACTTTTTGTGTTCATTTTTCAGGGCATTCGGAGCAAATCAAAGCATTGTTAAAGCCTGGAAACATTTTTGATAGACTCTTGGTGCTAGGTATTATAAGCATTGAACTATAAAGTATAACATTATGACAACATTTTAAGGCTTGCCTTGATCTGTCTCTTTTAGATTTTACTTTCAGCATTTTTTTGTGCTTTTTTTTCACTCATATTTTGGGTACTTTGTGATTCCAAAGTATGTAGAATTACATCACCTGAGTAGACTTCCCTTGAATTTTTTCTTTTTCTGAAGGCTAGAAAAGCTAGCATCTGAGGCATTTCTCTAGGGGGGAAAGTCTCTGTATCCTTTCAAAACAATTAATTGACAGTCTAATGTACAAAGGCCAGTTCGCCTTTAATAAATGCAACTGAAGTAGAGTGGACAACGATTAACATGAAGGTTAACTTTGCTTCTTGTTACATCAAACAAACCACTAGTAGACAGCCTTATCCTTTGTAGATGTGCCCTCTATAATTCTCTTCACTAGGAAAGATGGTCAATGAAATTTAATTGAATTCTGTTGCAACTATTCTCAAAATGTCTGGGTGGTAGAACATTTCTAGAGAATATGCCCAGTGGGTTCTGCTCTTGTAGAAATAATATAAAGAAAGTCAGATTGCCAACCATGCCAAGTCTTTTCTTAGCTGCCACCTTTATGAAGTTCTTACTTCACAAAAATCATTCTGGTTGAAAGATATTCTTGATTTTTGAGAGAGACATTGCTTTTTCTATCTTTGTACAGGGTCGTGGAGAAGTAGTGTTGTGAGGTTTTCACACCATTGCCCCATTGCAAATGGGGGCCCCCTCTTTTTGTTCAGCTGTGGGAATAGGCGGTCTTAGGGAGTCTAGATACCAACAATTTTCAGGTCTTAGGCCTTAGGGTAAGGTTGGTAAGAGGTTGAGATGCCATGTAAGGAAAGAGGTGAGTCACGGTTTTGTAAGGGAAGGTTTTGAGAGGATGAAAGAGGATGAAGTATGGCATCGAATTTTGGAGAATTCCCAAGAAAGGGCGGATTCCACCCTCTTTTGGGACTTAAGTCCCAAGTTTCCTCTCATTTCTGCCTCCCTAATTAAGCCTTTGAGGTATACAACAATGAACAACTTGAAGATTTTGAATGAAGTAATATGGTATTTGTGGATTCACTAGTTTCAAGACTTAGAAATTTTTTAATGAAGTGACTGAAAATTCCCAAGAAAGAAGAGAAATGGTCAAGCAAGCTGGAGTTTTAATAGAAAATTACCAAGTTTTGAGAATTCCCATCAAATGATGGAATCCGATCATCTTTGGGAATTAATGCCCAACTTTACCCAACCTCCACCCGTTGCTAAAGGTAGAATTCCCATCAAATGGAGGAACCTGCTTGTCTATGGGAAAAAATTCCCAACTTCATCTAGTTTCTGCCTTAAAAAAAGAGAAAGATCTGAAAGGAGGTGGAAGTTCGTGTGAAGTTTGATTAGGTGGAGTGCGAGTTTGAGTGTAAATGAAAGTATTTTCCAAGAGAGGGCGGATTCTGCCCTCTCCTGGGAATTTTAATCCCCAACTCCATGCTATTTCCGCTCTTAGACAAGCCAAATTTCCCATAGCTAAGCGCACTTTCATTACAAAATGGTCAAAATTAATGAGGCGGGATTCAAATCTGATTAAGGTTTCCTAAAGGGGGTGTCAATTTGAAATTAGTACTTGAAGGTGTTTCCCAAGGGAGGGTGGATTCTGCCCTCCTGGAAATTTTATTCCCGTGAGCCTGCCATTTCCGCTCCACTAAATTTGAACAGCGATCACACTTAGGCAAGGCTCAAAAATTTAAAACAAAATGGCATAACAAAGTCAGTCCTTGTGGAGAGGAAAAGAATTTAATACAAATTAAATTTTCATTGAAAAAGGGCCAGGTCGGTCTTGTTGGACAGCGTGCCTCTTCATATCCCAAATCGTATATAAAAGGGGGCTTGAATCATTTCATTTTGACACCATTTCAAAAGCAAATTACCTCTGCCTATACCTGCGAAACTTATCCTTTTTTCAACAGCCAATTCCATCCAAATTTTGGCAGCGAACTATCTCACTAGGTGGGTGGAGTTGCTGATTAAGCTGCATCTAATAGAGTCCAAGTTCATCCATACTTCCCTGCATTCATAGTTAGAAATAGAAGTAGTAGAAGTTAAGTTTAAGTTTGAGTTGAAGTGGGAAAGTTAGAAAATCTAAACATATTTTCATTGCACATTGTGAAGCTAAATCTTTAGAAGTGCAAGCAGTTGATATCCATTGAATGAATAGCGTAAGTCCCCTAAGTGATTATCAGCAAATCACATTATTTCATTGAGTGAGTATCGACTATGGAAGGAACCTTGAAGTCATTTTATGATCTTACTTTGCAAGCTTAGCATGAGAGATGACCTTATATCAAGAGAGGATTGAGTGTTTGATGTTTCTCCTTGAAACATTGGGTGTTTGATTCTGCATGTTGTAGTGGAAGAAAACTCACATCAACAAGTAGAACCCCTCATTTGTTCAAAATTGAAGCAATATAAGATTTGTTTCTCTCTTTATCTGTTAAATTCGAGATCGCTGCAAATGTAATAGCATTGCTGTAAAAATATGT
Organism: Chamaecyparis obtusa; assembly: GCA_027943335.1. NCBI lineage: Eukaryota > Viridiplantae > Streptophyta > Pinopsida > Cupressales > Cupressaceae > Chamaecyparis > Chamaecyparis obtusa. Next base: position 437,430 of record BSBK01000983.1, read on the forward strand.
GTTTTTCAAATGCATCGAGATCTCGAATATATACATGGTAAAGATAAGAAGAGACATAATTTATTAATTTAACTATATAATCATTATAAGAATAAATAAATGATTAACTTCATATATATGTATATTAATATAAATAATATAATTATTAAATATATTAATATATATATACATGTATATATAATAAATCAATTCTCATAATAATTATATAATTAGTTTTATTTATCTGACCGATGCTACATACATCAACACTCCCTCTTAGCTAGGGAAGATTAAATTATATATCACATTCTTGTGATAAGAAATCTCACATATCTCGTGAAGGCAGATATCACATAACACGTGATGATAAGTATCACATAACTCAGTGAGATGAGGAATCACCTAACACGTGATACCCATTTTTATATATATCACCTAACATGTGATATGAAGAATCACCTGGCACGTGATACCCAGTTTTACATATCACCTAACATGTGATATGAGGAATCACCTAACACGTGATACCCATTTTTACATATCACCTAACATGTGATATGAGGAATCACTTGACACATGATACCCACCTCTTTTTTTTTTTACATATCACCTAACATGTGATATGAGGAATCACCTAACACGTGATACTTGGTTTTACATATCACATAACATGTGATATGAGGAATCACCTAACACGTGATACCTAGTTTTACATATCACCTAACATGTGATATGAGGAATCACTTGACACGTGATACCCAGTTTTACATATCACCTAACATGTGATATGAGGAATCACCTAACAGGTGATACTTGATTTTACATATCACCTAACATGTGATATGAGGAATCACCTAACACGTGATACCTAATTTTACATATCACCTAACATGTGATATGAGGAATCACCTGACATGTGATACCTGATTTTACATATCACCTAACATGTGATATGAGGAATCACGTAACACGTGATACTTGGTTTTACATATCACCTAACATGTGATATGAGGAATCACCTTAGATCGTGATACTTGATTTTCATATCACCTCAGATCGTGATACGAGGATATAGTAATTTGAGAACATTACATTCCCCTTACATATAACCCTATTATGGTATGTGCACTGACATATCAAAAGTCTACCATAACGAATCTTCATTACAAGATTGTCACCTTGTAACATCAAATACAAGTGTTCATTGTCTAAGAGATCGTCACCTCTCAGAAATGTACACAGGATGGATGAGCCCATAAAGCCACACATATGACGAAAGAAGTTTACACATTAAACATCTTTATTATATTAGTACAACTCAAAATTTTATATATCAACCATACCAATATTCTTCCTGAAGTGATCAACTTTCACATTGGCGAGTGGTTCGGTAAGAATATCTGTTGTTTGATTGCTCGTATTAATATACTCCAACTGGATCACATTCCTTCCTACCATGTCTCTTACATAGTGATAAGGAATCTCTATAAGATACAAAAATAATGGATCACTGATGCTGAACTCCATCCTATGAATCACAGTCCTCTAACTGTTGATCACTAAGGAACCCATCTTGACATGGTCTACTCCCTCTAAATCGAGATCCTCAGATGTTTATAGGTGCTCAAGTTCGTGCTCCATCTTGACATTCTCAGACTCCCTCTGAATTTGATATCAACTCTCAACTCAATTCCGTAACTGCAGGCATTAAGTTCTTTCTCCCTTGAATGCAATCTCTTATGCTTCTAGATTTGTCCTTAAAGAACTTCAAAAAAGATTACAATTAGTTCATAAAACTAAACTATCCCGAAGGGAAATATCAATAATAGAAGTATAAAAGTTTACTACCCCGATCTTATGGCATGAATTAATGACTCAAAATTTATAAACATTATTCAAGGGTAGAAATACTTATCTCTTATTGTGATCCACCAAATTGAATTATTATTGTGATCCTCCTGAAGCTAAATTCAACACTCGCTCTTAGCTAGGGAGGAATCCTTCTTGATAACTTCTGGTTTGTCCTCCTGACGCTAAAATCAACACTCTCTCTTGGCTAAGGAGAATCTTCTTAGATATTTGAGTTATACAGTAATGTCCACCATGGCTACTCCCAAAGGGTGGTTTCACCATGGCTGGTCCCATGAATGGAAATGCAAACAAACACAAGTGTTTATCATGAAATCACTCATGTAATATCGTCATCTTACCATCAATACTCCTAGAGGGTGACTCAACATAGGTGTTTAGTCATGGACTCACTTACATGACTTCCACCATGGCTACTCCCAGAGGGTGGATCCACCATAGCTACTCCCAGAGGATGGAAGAAGGGTTTCACCTCAAACTTCTCTCTTACAGAGAAGAACTCATTAAGCAGATATCAATCTGTTGATCTTTTTCATCCAAGATTGCTTATGATAATCTGTCAGACTCCCTCTGAATGTTAATTTCTCCTTTTGAAGAAACTGATCACCATTTGTATAGACTCTTCCTCTTCGATAGATGTCTCAACTCAGTCCTTAAGGACAACTTGAGCAGGCCCCTTTTTCTCCAATTTGAAGATGATCATCCCAACCAATAATACATCTTAGAAGAAACATCTCTTTCTCCGCATAAAGTAAACAATATTCACTTCAATCACAGAGAGTGATGTATCACAATAAAAAACATCAAAACATTATAGTACTCTAAGCATCCAATGATCATGCATCCGATCTTTTCCAAGTGTGTTTGCAGTAAAAGAAATATCACACCTCTAACACAACAATCTCTGCACAATCACCCTTGTATCAATATGATAAAAACTTCAGCGTTAGTAAGACAAGGTCCGATACTCTTCTAGGTACCGATAGCAGCTACACCATTACAAGTTACGCATATCACTAGTCAGAATGCCACACGGTGCAATAAAACTATCGGTTTTTGTATTCCAATAATTATGAGAAATACATCCGACTGATGTCACCACAATGTCCTCTCAAATTTCTTCTAATATTGTACATATCGATTTTGCACTTGCCAAGCACAACCAGATGCTTGTCAAGCAGTTTGCTTGTTTTCAGGTACGAGTTTCAATAAGCTACTTGTTGGTATTTCAAAGGAAGTTAGAAAAAGGGAACTGTGTATATACTGAACTGAATCTGCAATGTTTAGATTGACTGTTTTCCCAAAACTGAACATGAAAGTTGTATTTTCATTTAAGCCATGCAAAGAATAAAGGTATAGTAAGTTCTGACTTGTTGCATACAACCGTCACCATATTCATTGGTAACAATCCACATTATCTTACAGCAAATGAACTGGAAATGAAGTAAGAGGGACTGCAATTTGTGTAGCTGCCAGTCCCCTTCCTAGGTGAGTCTTAAGTTGAAACTCCAATCTGAGAATGATTTATTGTAATGTTCAGATTTATACAATCAGTCTGCAATAGAAAGAGCAGCATACAAGTAACAGGCATCAACAATCTTTTCATTCCTTCATGACTCCAAACTCTTGTATGTTCTACACTCAGTGAATGACCTTCTACACCAACAGATTAGATACTTCAAGACTGGTAGAAATTTGTACACTCCGATATGAGGTTAATTATTTCAACTAATGTTATCACCCAGCGTAAGCATAAGTCTTCACGGCTTCATCAAGTGATATGCGGCTAGCAGAAATAAGCCACCAATCCTCAAACATCAACTTCTAGCTATTCATGACAATACTCAAACAAAGACCTATATTCTCATTCCCGTTTTTCCAAACAAGAATTTGAGCTTCGTGCAATTCCAAGAATCTTAATTCTTGTAACGACAATGACTGCTTACTCTTCATGTACCGGAAGCGTTACTCTGCATTCCTTCCACCATTTCACAACACCATGATTCTTGTTTGAAAGAAAACTTTGCAATCATTCAATTCGCCAAATGCCAATGGCAGGATAGCCTCCGATATCCAAGCACTAACGATAAAGCATATGAATTCACACTCTATTTTCACCGAACCACTCTAGCCAATACCGTGAGAGAAATAAATTACCTAACATTAGACTCACTAGAATAAGTCGAATAATTTTCTTCTTATATTCTTAGTCCCGCCAAATATTTGCGGCAATGTAAATATGTTTGACCAGAGTATAGTACCGATTCAACGAAATTATATTTTGCACCAACTATGATCTTATATGCCCTTCATATATCCCCTCATAGTGTGCAGCAAATATATTTCTCTATCTATATTCAAGCTTTGTAACTTTATTCCAAATAGCTCGATAAATTTTATTTATTTCATTGTTGTCATTCCACAAGTGCCGACATCTCTTTTCTTTCATGAAAAATTCTCCCAACCCATTACAGAGAATCGAAATATTTCCTATAGCTATATCGAAGGCTTATAATCAAACATTAGGCGATGATTTTATATCTCGGCAGACTTAAGAAAAAAACTCTTCCCGACCCTTGTTTCATATTTCAGCGGACTTCAACTTTATTCCTTTCGGATGCCAAGCCAAGAATAATAATATAATTTGAATGCCTGACATTAGAAGTATTAATGTGAATATTAAATGCCACTTGATAGGGAGTTTCTCCAAAATCGTTGATTCCCAAATAGCTTCTACCGATTATATATTTTTATTTTTATTTTTAAACTATTATTCTCCTCTGAATCATTTCTATTCTTTCTCACATTTGCAGTCTAGCTCTGATACCATGTTAAATTCGAGATCGCTGCAAATGTAATAGCACTGTCGTAAAAGTCTGTGTTTTTCAAATGCATCAATCTCTCGAATATATACATGGTAAAGATAAGAAGAGACATGTCCCTTCATGGGACATGTCTATTCATTAATCTAATTTATTAATTTAACTATATAATCATTATAAGAATAAATAAATGATTAACTTCATATATATGTATATTAATATAAATAATATAATTATTAAATATATTAATATATATATATACATGTATATATAATAAATCAATTCTCATAATAATTATATAATCAGTTTTATTTATCTGACCGATGCTACATACATCAACATTATCAAACAAGGCTTTTGTGTCGTTATAAAAGAGTTACATTATTCCACTTTTTGTTTCTCTAATAGGGGGAGCTTGTTGGAGTTTAGCTTAAGTGAATAAAGAAATAAAGGACCTGATTAGATATTGTCCTAATTACTCCAACAGAGCTAAATGTCAAATTCACAGATTGAATGGGCAACTATCAGTAGTTTTATACAATTTCCTGGAAAACTTATTTGTCTGGGCTCTGTACTACCAGTTTTCAAGCACTATATACATCCCTCTGTGAAAGTTTTGTAGCTTCTATTTCAGTAATGGACATAATTATTGATAGAACAATGTTTCACAAATGTAAGATAGGAAATTGAAGAAAACATGCACACAAGAGGAATAATCAAACTCTAAAGTATGCACAATCAATCTATCCAAACACAAAAGAAATTGAGATAAAGAAATATAAATTCTAAACAAATCTCCCTCAATTTGACAATTGTGCCCTTTCTTGCTTCTCCAAAAGGATGGATGTAGCTCCTGATGGAGCCCTAATTTTTACTAAAAATTAGGGTCTCCATTTGACAAATAATGTTTAGAGACTTGATGAAGTATTTCCATTGATGTTATAACGAAGAATATTAAGAAGTTAGTGAACAGAAATAAAAATAGTAAGTTCAAATTGGAGCAGCGAAATACAACTCAAGTTAGCAATGAAGATAGGAGTATGGTGATACACTCATCCAATATATACAATGATAATCGGTCCCAATGATACTCGATGATTATTCAAATACTCCTAAGTATTCAATGTTAAAAAACAGGTCTGTAGATGGATATTATTTTCTGTGTGTTTTGCATCAGACAATTCGAAGTATTCAATGTGCTAGGCCTGGAAGTACCTGTGCATTCACGAGAAGAGGAACGAGCCTAAGTATGACATGTGCAAAGATTAAAAAACTTGTGGCAGTAGTAACTACGATGACTTCCAATAATAACAAGGATGTCTTTCAGTGTTTAAAATATGCCGCAAATAATTAGAACATTATTGCGTAGACCATGTGCTGTCAGGAGTGTTAAAGCAATGAGCGTCTGTGTAACCATGAGGAGGGTCTGATGTTTGCAGCACGCAAATCTTCATATCGAAGGTCACAGTGGCAACAATTGGCTCCATTTCTGGCGACAATGATAAACAAGCGGAAGTGCAATCTCTCGAAGCCCGCTTAAGAAGACAACTAGTGACGTCAAACAATATTCAAGATTAAAATATTTAGTGTTGTCACGCATATACGAGCAGAGAATGGTTCTGTAATATTCGAAAGGCATGAAGACAAATATTAAGAGAAAACGACAAGTTTATTATTAGTCAATTTAAGAAACAAAGGCAGTGGTGATAACTTAGGCAATTGTTTATAATCCTCGATATTAATAATAAAAGAAGCAGAGGATTAATTAAAATGTGAAGCCCGATAAAGTCATCATTATAAAGAATTTAAAAAATAAAACAAGTCTAAGTTATGATTATCGTAAAAGGGGATTACTTAAATGAAAAGATGCGATAAGGTTATAAGAGATGTCTCTTTTACCAAAAGACATAGCTCTTTGAAATTAAAAGATATATATAGACAAGTATTTGTTAAAAGGAAGGGAGAGACATTCAAAGATAGAAACATTTTTATATATTTGTATGGAGGGATAAGGAGCATAACATGATTTTGTAAATTTAAATTTATTTTATTTTAATAATAAAATAAAACATCCTTTGTTATTTATTAAAGGCATAGAGAATTAAATTATTGATGAACCGTCCTTTATAATTATTATTTTTTGAATATTGTGTGCAATTTAAATATCGGATAAGTGGATACGGTCAGATAGTATCCTAAATTCAATCTGGAGTAATTTAGGATTGCGTAAATATTTGATTTGTCGTGTCTTGATTATTTAATTGATTAGCAATATAGAATGCATTAAACATTATAAAGTTGTACGTAAACCTTCATTGAAGTTGACTCTATTGCCCGAATAAGCAGAGGCACTGGTCTTATTATTGTTGAAATATTGGGTTTATATATGAAATCAGAAAATCTATCAAATCCTTCCTACAAACCTTAATAAATCATTACACAACATTTTAATTAAAACATTCAGCATTCAACCTTATTTTGATCGAGTTCAAGGGTTTTTTGCCAACCGAGGAACTCACCAGCTTAAATTCGCTATAGAAGAGCTTCGAACCAGGTGATCAAGTTTGAAGTAAAGGTTTACCCGCCTAGGTGTAGCGAAGCCTAAAGTGCAGGGGAGTTTGAAGTATTCCCGTTCGTTGGCCAGAATTGATTTGGAATTCTATTGGAGAATTGGCAGGCTCTTGGATTTCCAATCTGCGGTTTTGGGAACCAACAGCTCCCATGTTGACACAATGAAAGCAAGATGTTGATATGACTATAATGACGATGAGAAGATTTGAAAGAAGATGGTTAGTTAACAAAATACTTTTTGTGTATATTTGATTCGAAATAAAACTTTTTAAGCTTCTTTTTAATTTAAACTACCATATTTAAAACACATCGTTTCTTATAAAATTGGCAATAATTTTCGTTTTGTTTTTGTTTGGATTTTTTTAAAATTTTCATACACATTTTGCAGAGATGATAAAATATCTAAAATTCATTTGTCATCATTGCAGATATTGTGAATCAGAGTCTAATACTATCGGCCAAATACTCGCTCATTGAATTTGCAGCACTCCTTCCTTCGGATATTGTTCAAATTCATCCTCAATCAGTGTTGCAAGTAAAGAGAATTTCATTACTTGTGTTTTTTAGATATTTTGAAGCTGTACATATAAATTCTCTATGAAGAATGCTGACTGTATAGAACACAAATTTGTAAATTACTGCTACAGGTCTTGATTGCTTCTGTTTCTAAACTTGCTTGCAATATGGTGAAGGATGCATTTGCTTTCATTTGCAAATGAAGAAAAAGTCCTTGAGATTCCAATATTTTGTGTTTAGCTGAGGTTCTTTGTTGTTAGCCATTTCTATGCCAACTGATTGTTTATTTTTTCTGTTGATATTCAGGGATATATATGCAATATGATAGAAAATGGTGTCTTTGTTCGCTTTCTCGGCCGTTTGACTGGTTTTGCACCAAAGCATCAAGTAATATACCAACAAGCAGATAAATATATATTTTGTGGATGTCAATATTTGATTGATTATTGTATTGTTTTTCCTATGCAAACATTATTGTACTTTTAAGCGCAATGGGATTTGAATTAAAAAATGAAACTTTGTTGACTATGACTTTCTAACTGCTTCTGTGGGTTCTGAAGGTTTTGGACCGTTTCAGTGAGGATCTTATGAAACATTTTTATATTGGGCAATCTGTACGCAGTCAGATACTTAAGGTTAGTAAAAACATGACATGGTTTTAGGAAAATATCAGGCTTGCAATAAACCTAAAGATATCTGGGAAATTGGTTACCATCTTAGTTTTTACACTTGTTTGCAGGTTAATGAGGAGACTAGAAAGATTGGCTTATCCCTGAAGCAATCTGTTTGCTGTTCAACAGACACCTCTTTAATTCAAGGCTATTTTCTTGAAGAAGATATGGTATTGAGACTATTGAGAAATGCTAATGAGTCTTGTTTGTATTCCGTTAGATTATATTTGTTTTTCTTTTTTATGCATGGAAAGAGTTTTTTTTTCTTTATATTGTACTGTATTTTATCTTTGTTGGAATTGGCTTGTTGATGCTGCATGGTGAAACAAATTTGTTTGCATAGAGATATTAACGTCTTTAGTGTTCATAATTTCTTTTCAAGTGGTTCTAGCACAGAATTGGAATATGCTAGTCTTAACTCTCGTTTTAACATATGCGTTATAAGTCAACAATTTGGTACTTTTCATTCATTGTGGTACTGGCTTTGCTGAGAGTCATAGCTATAATGGCAGCAAGGGCTTGTAATGGAGTGAGTGGATAACAAAAACTTAGTAAAAAAAATTTGATCCTCATTTACATGTCAAACCTTCATTATGCCCAATTATAGATGCTGATAGTGTGAGCTTACAGACAAACACACACACACTCACACACACCCACCTTGCACAAGCCTCTTTCCCACACCCTCACTCAAACTTTGCCTTGTGATTGATATCTCTCAACATCTTTTAGATTCTCAATTCCAATCATTGTCAAGCTTCCAAGAGATTGTTAGATAAATCATACACTAATGCACCGTGATAAACGATGTACAAATGAATAAGCTGGGTAGATGGAGTACTCATTGAGGAATGTCAAATCCGTTTTTTCATCTATGAGCACTTTCTCAACATCACTCATTAATGTTATGAGTTCTTTTAAATAATGGAGTGAATGGATAACAAAAACTTCTTAAGAAAATTTTTATCCTTATTTACATGTCTAACCTTCGTTATGCCCAAATTGTAGATGGTGATGGTGTGAGCTTACATATGCACACACACACAGACACTCGCCTTGCACAAGCCTCCCTCCCACACCATAAATGAATCTGGGCAAGGCATATGCGTGGATATCCAATCACGCAAAACAGTTTCCAGAGAGTGAGTCAGAGATGAGGAGGCCCCCTGTCCCCTGTTGCTTCTCCACAACTTTAATCCTTCTACCCCTCTGTCACCATGTGACTTTGTGTTTTGCACCTTTTTTTTTTCATTTAACATCCTTTGCCTTGTGATTGATATCTGATCTTTTAGATTCTCAACTCCAATCATTGTCAAGCTTCCTAGAGATTTTTAGATAAATCATACACTAATAGACTTTGATAAACAATACACAAGTGAATAAATTGGGTTGATGGTGTGCTCGCAGAGGAATGAACTTCCCCCGTTCATCCACGAGCACTTTCTCAAGGTCATTCATATTAATGGTACAAGTACTTTTAAAAGATATTTTGTACCAAGAAATTATTTTAGTATTCTTATGTTGTGTTTTATGGTTTCTAAAACCGATAATGTGAAAAAATTGATGTATTAAATGTTGTGAAAATAGCTTCGATAGTATTTAAGTCTTCAAATGCTCGAAATATTATATGGAAAAGATACGAGCTTATATATATATATATATATATATATATATTTATATATATATATGCACATATCATAAATACATATATTCATGCTGAAGAGAATACAGTTGAATGAGATCAGTCACAACATGTATCGTGACAGTGATAACAGTTATGAAATCATTACATACTGTGATTTGTATCAGTCATGATATGTATATGTATTGATAACAGTCACGATACATATACATACCATAACCTATATTACTGCTATGAATACCAGTCACGATATGTATATGTATCGTGACTGCAGTCACGATACATATACATATTGTGACTTATATCACCAAAGTTGATAATCACGATAATACCGTGCATCGTATGTTAAGTGTTAAAACAGTAATATGAAATGGTATCATTATAAAGTTGATTGATAACAAACGATTATCGTTGTGGAAAGACATGACCCTACGTGACTGTCCAGTCACGTACGGTCATGTCCTTTCACAATTATAACCGTTTGTTCTTATACTTATACAAGATCATATCTGCTGTTTAGAAATCAATCATAGTGGCAATTATCTAATACAACAGAAGTTCAATAAAAGAAAAACTTTACATTTCTTCTCTATTCAGATTTAAATTCCTTAACATAAAAACGGGAAATGATATTGTTATTACTAACCGGTTACTGAGGGGGGGGGGGGGGGGGGGGGGGTGAATCAGTAAATACTATTTCTATCTCTATTAAACCTTATATGCAGATTCTTTCAGAATAAACAATATGTAATTAGCCATTCACAAACAGAAATGGAAATACTCAGAATCAACATAGCATATATACGTGGAAGCCCTCGGTTAGAAGGAAAAAACCACGGTGAAACAGAGCTCACAACTTCACTACTGCAGTAATAAAGATGCCCGGTTAAGAGTTTACAAAGCACTTGTGAGAGTGCTACCCGGTAAAGGGATTTGGTAGAAGATCAGTTAAGATCTTGACTCTGTTAAGAGTCGCCTTGTTAAAGGACTTTCAACACCAATGAAGATGCTACCCGGTTAAAGCATTTATACAAAGAACCTATTAGGGTTCACCCTGTTAAAGGGATTTTGAATATACTTTAACAGAATAAAAGCAATGATCTTAATTGACACTCTCTGTCTGATTAGATCATACTTGTTAATGTTTCCCGCTTTGCCTGGTTGTTGAACCTTTCTGTCTTTCACCTCCGGTGACTGTAACTTCTCTCAAAAGAAATCTCTCTCCTGCTCTGAATATTCAACAACACTTCTTTTGTGTACTAGATTTGTATTTATAAGAAATTAATCTTATTAAAAACCTAACTCATAGAACAGCCAGGCTGTAAACTCATCCATAAATCATGCAGCAAAAAGCTTTGCAAGATAATCTTGAGTTTACCTTGAAACATCCGTGTAGAAATAAAACTAACTCCTGTTAAAAAGCTAACTCCAGTTCTAAATGATGGATGCTCCGCAAAATCCGGTTTTAACTCAAACAGCTTTGCATACACCGGTGCGGATTGACATGCTGTTGACTGGTATCAATCTTATACCCGGTTGTCCATACATCCCTTGTATTTACAATAAGACTCTTATACCCGGTTCATCTCCTGTATGTACTATAAGACCGGTATCTCCTTTTCTGCTTGGTCTACAGGTACCTATACTTTGTTTGGTCTACCGGTGCCTATACTCTGTTTGGTCTACCGGTGCCTATTTAGGAGTATGAGTAGTCTACCGATTCACTAGTGGGATTGATGTTTGCTTTATACTTATCCAATGACAATCTTAAATATGCCAACAAATATGTTGTCTAATGTTAATTAATTTTAAAAAACAATTATATATAAGTTTTATTTTTAGACAAATTACTACCATAGAGGTAGCTACCTTTATATTAGTCACACACACACATTAAAATTAAATGCCTGGGAAACTTTTTAACATGACCGGTGATGTTGGCATGACATGCCTTGCGAGTCCATGTGAAATGCTTTTGACCTGGAGCTATGAACTACTGAGGCCACAAATGGGGGACATTGGATCAGCAAAGGTACAAGCCCATGATCACAATGGCCTAGTGGAGGTTTGAACCTTGTGGGGATGACAACATCACCACCACTTAACCAACTCACTAAGTGGTGAACCCACATAATTATATATATTAATACTAACTTTATATATTAATTTTATTATTATATTATCTATTAATATTATTACTATTATGTAAGGCTCATAAATATTCTTGTTTATATATATATGTTTATGATTTTTGTATGTTTTGTATGGAGTAACTTGAAATAAATTTGACCCCTGTTTTTTGCCAAATAGCCAATTCCATGAATCCAACCCAGAACTTGTAACTTAAAGAAAAACTATCGCTAAATTGATTTTATGCATTGCTTGAAAATGTTCTAGGTGCTAATCATTGCTACATGGGAAATCAGATTAAGAGGATCTGATAATGCCTTTGCCATGCCATCTAGCCATAGGGACAACCTGGTGCCTTTCTAGGAGTTGCATGTGGTAAAAGTTCAATGGCCAAAAACATGACTAGGCAAGAGAATAAAAAATCCATCATTGCAGTTATTAGTTGCTTTCTGCTTCAATCGCAGACTAAGCTATTTGATGAGATGTCTTTCCAGTCTTCATTGGCACATGGTTTTGGGGTTCTATTCGCCCTTCATTGCAATTTGTCAATGGCACAGTGCATTATTATTATAGTTCTAGTGTTACAGGACTCGGCCGAGCCGAGCCAGGCTTGTCGAGGCAAACTGACCCGACTCCAGGACTGGCCGAGTCCTAGGCGAGTCCTTGGACTCGGAGGACTCGCCGAGTCCCATGGCTTGGACTCGGTGCGTCCAACCACGTCCAAAAGCAAAAACTAAATTTTTTTTATTGATTTTAAGATTTTTGTTGGTAACATGTAGTCATACACGGTCATTTTTTGACTCTGGGGTAGGAGGATTTATACAAATATAACATTTAAGTATATGTCACTTATACTTTAAGTTATATTTGTATAAATACATTCCAGGATGTTTGAGATAGGTTTCAACTTCATAGGAGTTAAAATGCAGATTCTAGATTTTCAAAAAATTCTAGAGTTAGCCAAATTTCAGGATTCAGCATGCCTTCAGCAGTGTTATCTCCCACAATTGCTCCTGGCTTTTTGAGGGCAAATTGAAGCTGGAACAAGGATTTTCTAATGATTCTAAGACCTAAAAAAGTCATTCCATCATTTGCAAAGACTTAGAACTTAGAAGAGAGGAAAAAGGCTTGGGAGAAGAATATAGGGGTTTAAGAAAATAGATTAGCAAATCGATTGGCTAGAGCACGAGGAGACCCAGTGGAGGACCCTGAGGCTAAGAGTGAGGGGTTTGAGGATGATGATGATTATGAGGAGGATGAGGATGATGAGGATGCCACTGAGGTTGAGCCTCAGACACAAGGACAGAAGATGGCTGCAAAATATTCCATGACCTATCTTAGGCGTACACATAGGAAGACATAGGGCCTTAGTTTTCTAGGCTCTAGCTTTTATTTTGATGTATGTTTTGAACTTTTCATTCCATGGATTTCATATTCCATGAATATTGTAGACTTTTGACAATGATACTATTTATATTTCAGGTTTCTAATGTGTTATTTAGTAACTAGTTTAACAGTTAACTTATTTTCTTCAAAAATTTGCATTTATACTTATGTGATCAATGTAAACTTGTTTATGTGTGCAAAGTAGCTTCTATTTATCTCAATTATTGTGTCTTTGATGTTAATTGATGAATCATGCATGAAATAAGTTTTAAATCCTTAAAAATCTTTGAATTTCTTGGGTTTTTCAATTTGCTGAGTCCTTGCCGAGTCCGAGCCCGAGCCCGAATCCAGCTTGCCGAGTCCGAGGCGAGTCCGAGTCTTGTAACATTGCATTATTTTGTCTTGTGTATTTTTTTTTGCTTCAAGGGTTCTCTCTTATTATAATTTTCTATTGTTGACTGCTATATCTTGTAGCCCCATTTACCTACTTTTTGTTATCTGTCCACATCAATATATTTTTTTCTTTCTTTCTTGTCTCCTTACTAGGTGCTACCACATTGACATGCTCATTTTTATGTTGTTCAATTTCAGATTTGTTGAGATCTAATTTGAAGAAAGTTAAGGTAGTAGAACAACTTACTTCACTAATCTTGAAAGGAGGGTAATGTAGAAACTTTTCAGGTTGTGATATTGCTAGCGGGGTAAAATTTCCTACTTATCAACTTTTCAAGTCTTTACAACAGTTATAGAAATTTAACAAATTTAAACATAAATAGCATGCATACCACAACAAAGTGATTTATATAGGGAAAACCCTCTCGAGAGAAAAAACCCACATTACTAAAGCTATTCAATATATCATTCAGAAATCAACAACAAATTCCAATATACATGTAGAGCAAGCTTCTTACAGGAGTATCGCCAACTAGATATCTGAAGACAACTGAATGGTTCTCAGATTCACACAATACATCACAATTTACAGCTATAATATAATGCCCTCAAAAAATAGGGTTGCCTTCTAGGGCAAACAAAGCATACATAATATTTACTGTTAGATCTGTGACCTAATGATAAACAATGAAGATCTGAAATGATAAATTCTACATAAAATGTGGCTTTTGGGGGTGAACCCCTGCCAGGGCACACAACACCCCCCCTTCCCTCCCCTCCCCCATAGATGCCGCAAGGGGGTACCCACCCCTAGAATCCCTCATCCTCATTTATCAACAATAACCTTTCTGTTATTGCAAGGTTGAGACACCATTTTCCTAACACTCATCCAAAGAGAACCTGATGGGATAGAACTTATAAGATTACATCTGCTTTTTACATTCAATGTTATTATTTTTTAAAATTTGTTGCATTAGTATTGATTTTGTGATGTTGTCCCTTTTACTTATTGCCCTTAGATAGTTCTATGTTCTCTATATTTCTTTGTTTGTGTCTACTGCTGTTCTGGGAGTCTCTTTAAAGTTGTGTACTGAGAAAGGCTAAAGCTGTTATTTTATCCCCAAGGGATTAATTTTAAACCCATCTTTCTACTGCTGTTGTCTCTAAACTATCCATTCTGTTATTTGTAGTTACATTTCTGTCTAAAAATTTATCTTCATTGCCTTAAGAATAAGTTGTTTGTTTTGATGTCTTAAGTAAACATTTAAGAAACCTCTCGTTGGAATTTGTTTGAATTTTATGCTCTGGCAGATGAGCTGTGTTACATAGTAGTTTTTAAGAGGTTAAGAAATATCTCACGCCAATGCTCTCTTTGATCTGCAGATTTCCAAGTTACAAGCTTCTGATTCTGCAAGCTCTGATATTAGATGGGCTGAACATTTTGTGATAGGAAGTTGTGTTGAGGGTGAAGTTCAGGAAATTAAAGAATTTGGTGTGATTGTAAACTTAAAAGAGTACAAAGATATTGTTGGATTCATCACCCATTACCAGTGTAAGCTATCAATTTTCATACAACCCAGTTCTTAAGGATATCCCCTTCTGTTTGATGATAAATTTCCTTTGTTAAAATTTGTTGATGCAGTGGGTGGTGTCTCAGTAGAAATCGGGAATATAATTCAAGCTCGCATTCTGGATGTTGTAAAATCTGATGGCATTGTAGATCTGTCACTTAGACCAGAATTACTGCAAAATTGTAAACCGCGTGAAACAAAGGGGAAGGCATTGTGTAAAAAGGTCCATGCGCTTAAATCCTGTTTCTGTAATTTATAGGAAAACTTATAAGGTTTATATGCTTATTGGAGCAGCCTCGCTTTTATGCCTCACATAAGTATTCTTTGTTTGTTATTTATGTAAGACTTATTGTTGAATATCACCTTTTAATCTGTTTTTTATTTTTGTTTTGAAAATAATTGCTCATCAAGTTTTTCAGTTATCACATTCATCTAAATCTAAATCATTCACTTGATGCTTTTTACATATTCAACATGCTCATAAATGCAATATTAATTGTTATTGAAGTTTATTGAATAAATTTGGATTGTGTATTATACTTATCAGAGGCGCAAATCAGAGGAAAATGCTGATCTGAGGCTGCACCAGAAGGTTGATGCTGTGGTTGAGCTTGTCAAAGATGAATACTTGGTAAATCACTGAGCGAATGGTGTTAGAACACAGTACCGTATTGCTATTTGATTGTTTGATAGTTGTAAGCTTGAAAACTGGATTTATTGATGCACATAGAATTCATCAAACTCCTTTGAGTTTTTCTTTCCTGTTGCCTTTGTTGGAACAGGTTCTATCACTTCCTAAGCATGACAATAATATAGCTTTTGCATCAACACATGACTTTAATATGTGGGTGGACCCACATAAGCACTACACTACGGGCCAAAGGTATGTTCCTTAGTTCCATTCCTTCTCTGAGATTATAATGATAGTCTAATTAGATCTATCAGGTTGGCATTACAGTGCATGATAATGCATTTCTCAATAACGTGTTAAATGATTTCAAGTTCTGATTGGAGATCATTTGAATGTGGAGATTCAAGAATTCAAACATAGTTACATTAAAACATCTGTCAAAAATGGCAGGGTCATAGCATGTTAAATAATATCTGATGAAGAGAAACCCCCTCAGATATGTCTCCCAAATCTGCATCATGAGAATCAACAACAAATGCTGAAAAGGCATCCATGTAGTCATCACATTCTGCAAGATCTAAAGCACTATGATCATCCTGCTGAATAGTAGAGCTCATGTCTGAAGAAGCAAGAGGTGGAGGAGTAGGAAGCTCAACACTTGTCTCAACAACAAAATGATTCAAGTGTCTAAAGTTCTCCTCACATACATAATTATCCCTTGGTAAAGGGATGTGTACATCATGAATATCATCATCATCATCAACAAAATGTGAAAAAGAATACAAACTTGATGTATGATCAACAACTCCCATAGCTATGACATCTTTAGTCTCCATGTCCCTAATGTAGACATAATCAAGAGTGAACTCAACAATTTTATCTTGTGCCCCATGAGTAATTTGGTAAATAGAAAGGAGATTAGTGGTCAAGGATGGTACACAAAGAACATCATTAAATGTCCCCTCTCCCATAAGAATAGAACCTTTCTCACAAACCCTCATGTATGTGTTGTTACCCATCAAAATATTAGGAGAATTACAAGGCTCAATAGAAGAAAAAATATCCATAGAAGATGCCATATGATGTGATGCACCTGAATCAAGAAGCCATTTACCTTGCTTAGGATGTGTGGAAGCCAAAAGAGCATGTCCTTTACCTTTATCTTTGGATGATGATGGAGATGTAAAAGCTGCCAAACGTATAGAAGGAGTAGACACTGATGAGGGCAACTTAATATTGTTCCTTTGAAGAATGCATGTGAGCTCATCGAT
Source organism: Chamaecyparis obtusa (assembly GCA_027943335.1). Classification (NCBI taxonomy): domain Eukaryota; kingdom Viridiplantae; phylum Streptophyta; class Pinopsida; order Cupressales; family Cupressaceae; genus Chamaecyparis; species Chamaecyparis obtusa. The sequence goes on from BSBK01000983.1 coordinate 454,882, forward strand.
CTTCTTGTGAAAACATTTATGCTCATCATGTCCTAGCTTTTTACAATATGCACATTTATCCCTCTTTCTTCTAGATGATTCCTCTCTTGAAGAGGACTTGGATTCAGAAGTTTGTGGTGAAGGAGATTCATTATCTTTGTCATGAGGCTCAGGATCCTTATGTTGCTTCTTTCCTTTGCCATTAGAAGCCTTTGAAGTGGATTCATTTGCAATCAATGCATGATGTGTTGAAGGCTTCAATTGACCCATGTGTGCTAACTTTGCTTGTTCCCTTGTGAGTTGAGCTGCAAATTTATCAAGAGAAGGCAATTTGTATGCACTTCCAAGAGCATCCATAGTAGCATAGAATGTAGAAACAAAGATTGAATATTCAGGACCTAGCTTGGAAAGAATAGAAAAGATCAATTGTTCATCCCCTTTAGTAATGCCACAAGTAGAAAGCTCCAATCTAATAGAATTGAACTTAGAGAAAAAGTTTTGAATATTGTCAAAATCACTAGGATTTAGACCTATGAGCTCATTCTCTAATCTGAATTTTCTCATTCTATTAGGTTTACCAAAGAGTCCCTTTAATATGACCCAAGCATTTCGAGGATGTGTGCAAGATGCAATATGAAAGAGCAAATCGCGAGAGATGGATGATCTAAGCGAGCCAAGTGCTTTATCCCTTCGATCAAACCATTTTCTCCTTTTTTGCAACACCTGTAGCTGGTTCTTGATCTTGCCCAAGAGTCATTCTAAGCAACCCAATACTCAACAATTGATCACATAACGATTCTTTCCATTCATGGTAATTATATGGAGTGAGGATATTGACCTTCGAATTATCCATAATGCAACCAAATAATGACTGATAACTACTGATAACTCCTTCAAATTACTAATGCAAATCAGAAAATTGAAATCCAAGGATTAACCAAGTGCAAATATAGCCCCAAAATTACCAATTTCTGGAAGTGATATATCCACCCCAAATAACTGAAATCTGATTGCAGATCTGGAAAGTAGACGAAAAATCATGCACTTTCAAAAAAAAATTCATCTCAAAATGTTACCATATGTGCCCAAACGAAGCCCTAGAAGTTGCAAAAATGAGGAACAAACAAAAACAATCATGAAAATCTGCAATATCTGATTAATCTGGCCACTAAATTGCAAAAGTAATGCCACCACTGGAAACTTCAGGAAATTCTACCCCAAATAAAAAAAATGCTAAAAAAAAGAGCAAATATGAGAAAGATATGGCTCTTTGAAGTTAGACTGCAAATTCAAAACGCTCAATGGTGAAGTTAGAAAAATTCAAACCCTTGCTGATGTCAGCAAAATAGTGTGTTAAATTTGACAGCCGTATGGTTGTCACCTCAAAAAGCCAATCTGCCCTATTTGACATCGAGACGAGCGTCAATTTTAGGCTCGTGCAAAGGGATGATGTGGCGAAAAAATTCAGCCTCTGCTGATGTGGCAATACATAATGATGACATGGTGTACGGTCGATGACGTGACGCTGACGTCGCAGTGATGACTGGGAAGGGTGACATGCATTGACATGGATGATGACGTCACTTTGGTGACGTGGCAGAGAGTAGGTAGACTAACATGTGTCTCGACCAAATTCGCTCGCGTGGCTCTTTGTTGGCAGATCTGGTGACGTGGCGACAGATGACTAGCCACGTGTCGTGCGTTGATTAGGCCATTGTCAGCTGACAGAGATGTTTGCGTGGCCGATCTTGCTTGCATGACATTGGTTACTAAGCAGGGGCTCGACGGTGGCGATGGGAACCGCTATTGGTGGCGGGCTGGTTGTGGGATTAATCCCACATTCACGGTGCGTTGAGGGTAGGCTTTGTTTATATACAAAGCATTGCGGTTACAAGCAAAGAAAGGTTGTTGGGTTGTGCGGTGTGCTTCCGGTCGATCTGTCCAAGATTTGGTCCTGGGTTTGTTGACTGTTGATGACAGGGTGGTCCGTGAATGACGTCACACTTTCCTTACTGGTGTTGATTGATGACGTCATGATTGTCACCCTAACAAATCTTAAGGGGCCGTACCAACCCCAATTTTTTGCACAAAGAAATAAATCTACGAATGGAAATTAAAAATGCAGAATATTAATTTTTTAATCAAATCGTACCACGGAAGAGAAAACCGGGCCGTATGGCTTGATTTGCAAATTTATTTTTCCTCGATTTTGACTTTTGCTGAATATGGGCAAATTTATAGTCGATTTTAACCGAAATAGCCTCCCAGATGCGATGGTGAGGTTAGATCTAACCCAAAATACTTCCACAACACGTTGGTCTTCAAATTTGAAATATAGACCTCCAATGCTTGCACCAAGATCTCTCCAAATAGGCTAATAAAAAATGCTCCAATGGCTCTGATACCATGTAAGACTTTGCAAATAGCAAAGATTGAACCAAGGATCTAGAAGTTAAAGAATAACACAAATACAAGAGAGATAATATGAACAAGAATAGACTTGTATTAATGATACAATGATTGAATGATTGAATTGATCCAATGAATTGAGTAAAATGTACATAATAGGCCTTCTTAAATAGGAAAGGCAATAAGAGAGAATGATAAGGATATGATAAGCTATCACCTATGCAAGGTGTAATCACATGTCCACCAAATGTGGATCATCCTCCATTATGCAATAAAGTATGTGCCATATGTTGATGATGATAATGTGATATATACAATAAAGCTGGATCTCACACTTAAAGTGGAATTTCTCCTACACCATGTGCTTAATTGAGGTGCAAACTCCTAGGTGTCTCAATGACAATCTACGATGCAATGCATTTTCCTAAGTAAGATTAAGTAAAGTGTAATTAGGAATATTTAATTACACCAACAAATAAAAACTTAGTCAACCCTAAGAAGAATATTGAAAAAATATATTATATATAGAAACGTTTTAGCCACAGTTGATATTCTGCTGATTAACATTGATTTTTTTAATTTTAATTTTTTGTTTAAATTGGAACAATGCTGATAAATTGACAGAAAGAGTGGCTTTTATATATTGTATTAACTCAGCTCTGGAGTTTGTGAATTCTTGCTTAATCAAGGAGAATAATTTTTCAACATATATGCTAGAAATATTGTCATTGGTGTCAAAGGAAGGAAGACATATTGTCATTGATGTCAAATTGGTGTTGCTATCAAGGTGTGTCTATCATTATGATTAAAAAGTATGTGTCGTGTGATATGGAAAGTATCATATATACAAAATCATATGTAGAGGTGGAGACATCTATGGCACAAGCCATTACATTAATATGGTAGAAACGTAGTCAAAGTTTTTTATTTACATAGATACGTACATTAGTATATGGTAAATCTATGGGGATGGAGAATAAGCAAGAGAGAACTTTGGAAGGTCAGGTATTCATAAATGTAGAAAGGATGTCCAAAATATGTGAAAAAAAGAAAGTTTTATTTAGCACAATGAATAACAAAAAGGAATTATTGGTAGTTCGCATTTGGGTGTTAGCACAGCTTGTGTGGGTAACCTTTTCGGATCATTCTTTCACTGTACAAATTTCCTAACATTTACTTGGCATAGTGATAATGAGCAGTCAAGTTGGTCAAACTTAATATGATTCACAATCTACTTGGTGATATCAGGGAAAGGGAAGTTGAAGATTTCTTTTACAAGTATGGTCCTATTGTTTTATTGAGTTTGAAGATGTCCGTGATGTGGAAGATGCAATTCATGGTCGTAGTGGATATAACGTTGATGGAAATCATTTGAAGGTTGAGCTTGCACATAAAGATTGAGGGTAACCTTCATCCGCTAACCATTACCGAGTTTACAGTAGTGCTGGCAAGCGTAGCAGTGAGTCTCTTGATGATTTTAATATCATTTTCTTGTTATAGATCTACTACCATAATCATGATGGAAGGATTCAGAGGGTCATATGTGACAAGTTGTCGATGTTTCTCTCAAGTCTTTCGTGATAGAGATATTACAACTAAAATTGTGGTCTACACAATCTACGATGACATGAAATAAAGTCAAGACAATCATGGCAGATTGAACGGAAGATCTCTTAGATCAATTATTGTTTGTCTAGTGATCAGACTTAGCAATGCAATGGTCTTTTATGAGAAATAAGATGCAATTCGAGCAGAAGGAATAAGCAGCAATCATATGTCTATGAAGGAACGGCAGCGACGTATCTGCAGTGATGTATATTATAGAACAGCAACCATATTATCATGGCAGCAATCTTGTTGAAAGACAGCAATTGTGATAAAAAAAGGTGCATCAATCATGTTTTAAAGGAAACAGTGATATATATCATTATAAGACAGACAGCGGTGGTTCTAAGTTTCCAGAAGGGTTGATTTCATTATTTGCATGAACAGTGATGGTATGAAAGTAAACAAAAAGAGAAATCAATTAGAAGGTCAAACTAAGAAGGGAGACAAGCCAGCAAATATTGCCACGTCACTTATTTATGGGATACAGAATAGAGATTAAATTATCAGTGATTTCCATTAAAAATGATGAAGTTTATGTTATTAGCGATTTAAAAAAAAAGGGTGATCAGGGTACCATTAAGAACGATGGTCAAATTTTAGTTTTTGTTAATGAAAACATAACACAAAATTTGTGATATTAAATTAAAAGTATAAGGCAGTGATTATATGATAATGATTTGGAGCGATTAAGGACAAGTGGAGAGGTGTGATTCAAAAGAATAATGTATTAAATAATAAAGGACAGCGATTAAAAACATATTAGGGTGCAACCACTAATAAAGAGACAAAAGGGGGACTTCATATTCACCAAGTGTGACTTCATAGAAGGGCACGATTTTAGTATGTTATTAAACAAAAAAATCATTTGTTGAGAGTTGACTCTCTTTAAGGGAAAAAGGCAGCGATTTGTATAAATGAACAACAGTTGTCATAAAACAATAACCAATATGAGTATGCGAAACAGCAAATAATAAAAGAGATGCAATTTAGACTTGAAAACGTAGAGATCTATTTATTAAGGAAAGCAGTGATTATGTTTGATAATAGAACAGAGACTAATCTTGTGAAAGTCAGCAACTAAGTAAGAGGCGCGATTCATTAAAGACGAGGTTTATTTAGATTTGTTGAAGAGTTATGTTCATTCATGATCCCTCTTGGAAAGATATAAGAACAAGATAGTTTGAGTGATGAAAAGCATTGAGAGTGGCATGAGATAAAAAGACATAATTTTGTGCACGAGTAGATTTAAGAAGGAAATCCATGCAGATACAAAAGGACAATAATGCAGACATAGAAGAGAAGGGGCAAAGATTTGAAAAGTGTTTCAGATTCATATTGAAGAATATATGCAGCCCATCCGTAAAGGTTACATGCAGATATATATGAAGAATATACGTGATGTGTAAGAGAAGATTCTGAAGGAAGATAATGAGATGTTTATGGTCATCTTGTAAAAGAAGATTATGCATAATTGTAACCAGACTTGTGAGAAGTGTTGATGGAAGATTACATCATATTCAAAGAGATCTAAGATTATCCATTATCTATTGAAGAAACAACATTGAAGGTGGAACATGAATTTGGAAGTTGGTGCTTCCTAAAGGATTTATTGGTGTCTCTTGCTAAGTTGGTACTTGCAGTGGGACTTGGTGCTTCCAGTAGGTTGGTGCCTACAAATTCAGAAATGGGAGTTGGTGCTCATAAACTTAGGGGTTGGTGCCTCTAGTAGGTTGGTGCCTACAGAGTTGTAAAAGAAGAATTATATAAAAGCATTGATTTGTGGTTTTCTTTCATTAGGGTTTCCATGTAAAACATTGTCCTAAGTCATAGGGTTAGCTGAATTTCAGCCATGAGGTTCAAAATTCGGCGAACTTCAAAACATTATAAAAAATTCATTGAAATTCGCCCAATGTTCGTTTGGATATGTGACATCATCTTTAAAAGAACATTTTTAGGGTTTTCAGTGTTCTTATTCCCTGCACGTAAGAGGTTTTTTCAGCATTTTGTTTGGCACTAATCGTGTTTTATCCTTTCTCAGACGGGTGGGAAGGACTACCCATAGAGATATGGAGATCAGACGATTAGGCGGCATCAAACAAAGGGATTGTGTGTGCCGAATAATTTGCAGAGTGCCATGTATTTGGAGTGTGCCGTGAAATTTGCAATGGGCCATGCTGTCGAGTGTTGTGCTTCGAATAATATTTGTTTTGCCGTATATAGCAGTTTTTTAATTATTAATGTTATTAATAGTAATACTATGTATTGATATTGTGTTTTTATATATTGTTAAAAAATATTATTTATATATTTTAATATGATTTCTTTATATTATGTTTTATATATTATAAATATTATTTATACAAAATAAATTACACACACACACCTATTTGAGAAAAATACTAATTAAAATTGTATTGACTTATTCAAAGTTAGTTTTTTTCAATGATATACATATTTACTTATATTTAAAAAAAAACAAATTTATATAAAGTGAATTTGATCTGAATTTTTTTTCAAACTTGTTGTCCTTGTTGAACTTCATTTGAATTTTATTGTTGCTGAACTCGAACTCGATCTCGAACCTTGTGAATTAAACATTGTCTAATGGTGTTCTTGTGTGCATGATTGTTATAAATCTTATTTTGACTTTGATTGTCTGTTCTTTAGAGCAAGGGGACTCTCTGTGGGCTAGAGGAAAAGAGATGCCTCTATGTGTGACATCTGTAGGATATTCACTATTGGCGCCATTGCAAAATACCAAAGAAAACTCCTTGTGGGAAAGGAGCGATTTCTTTTAAACTATTAGTGAAGAAAGAATGCCCAAACATGCTATTTCTACAAATCTAAGAGCTCCAATCACTGAAGAAATCAAACCAATAGAAAACCCATATGAAAACTGTATTCTGATTTAATGATGGGAAATTAGCCATTGAAATTATTTGTACCTGCCAAAGTGGATGTAGATGTTCAATGCACACACTAAAGTTGGCTAGTTTGCAAGACACTCATTAAGTGGAGGATAAACTCTCATTATTAATGGACACCATATAAATGTAATCTTGTGTGAGAGCCAACTTTAAAAGAATCCAGCTACTATAGTAAACCCTGGAACTGTCAAAACTTGAATATGACACGGGTCTGGTGTCACAGAAAGAAAATCAGTTCCCAGCAGGGAACTTAAAGTAATGTAGCCAGAATGGTAAACCTTTAAACACATACCACAGCCTTTGAGAATGGTTTCCAGCTGTACAATATTATGATAAATTACCTTTTCTAGCTTCGCATTGTAAATAAATAAATTTATAACCAAAGAATGGTGGAAATATTTACAGAGGCCATAACTTGTAATCACTTTGAGTTTTGCGTGACCTTAGAGCTACTATAATATTCTGTTTTTTGGTCCAAGGACAAAGAAAATGTGTTGTGCCTGTTAATGCATTTCAAAAGATTGCAAAATTTAAATAATGGTTTAACTGTAAAAGCTATTCATAAGACCCTCTAATATGGGAACGGAATATTGATAACTCATTTTGGTATGCAAAACTTCTATACCAGATATTCTTTTGTAACTCTAGAATGCAGCACTATATTAAAACCAATCAGCCATGCTGGAAAAATACAAATAGAAATGAGTAATATTTGACAGAAACAAAAACCATAATCATCGAAATAAAAGCATCTATCCCATCAATATCTTAAAACAACATTGAATAATGTTCACTAAATAATAATTTGGTAATATGTCCACAACAAAGTGCCCTACATCAGGAAACCCAACAAAGAGCTCAAAATTGAGACACAGGATGAAAATAAATCTTGGTAAGTCTATCAATATAAAGATACAGAAGATATCCCACATCTAGTTAGCAATGAGCTGCTTCATAAAGGGAAATATCGTTTGATATGTATATAGTAGAATGTTTGAGGTGTAATAACAAATCCTTTGTTGCTATCATTTAAAGAAATTGAAAACATAGAATTAAAATTTTCACTTTTTGGGATGTTCAACTTGCTTAACATGTATGCTCCGAATCTTGATGCCATGCAAATACAAAGCTGTGATTCAATATTAGGAACAATTTATTTTTATGAATCTTATGCCCTATCTCACCCAAGAGACCATGTTCTAAATTCAGAGGAAAAGTGATCAAATTATATGAAGATAGCTTATATAGACATTATTTTGACACAATTGTAGAAAATGTGAGTTAAAGAGGGAATAACTACTTTTTGTATTCATCAAACAAGAAATGAGAAATGTAAGGAATGTAGAGCATGAAGGGAAGCATGCCATGTGAAAAGACTCACTAATCTAACCTAAGAGGAGAGTTTGTGCAAATTTTATAATAAGTTGCACTTACATGTAAGGAAACACATCAATAAAGATCATAGCATAAACAAGTATACCATGACATGAGGGTTTATATGGGGAGAATCCTTTGGGGGAAAAAATAACACTACAAAAGTGCAACCACTTGTATTAGTCAATGTAATGTCCCCTCTCTAAAATCGAGAGAAAATAAATAAATAAATAATGAAATTTGAAATATAATTATAATTATAGTAAAATATAAATAATTATAAATATATCCAAATGACAAAATGGTAACTGCTGAATCTGTTACTATTAAGACAAAAGATTGATGATTCATAGTGAACGACGAATGATTTGACAGTCCAACCGGTGCTGAGAGGGGAGGGGTGAATCAACCCCTGTAAAACTTTACAATAAATCTGACGTAGTATACTATAATTGTGATTAAAACAGATTCTAGCATAAAAAACTAGTATCAAGCAATCAATCAATAGTTGACACTAGATTTATCACGTGGAAACCCAAATTGGGTGAAACATGGTGTGAGGAAACCTCACAAATTCTGCAGTCTTCTGAAGTGCACCATGTAAGGAGCCTTCTCTGTTAAAGGATTACAACACACCGTTAGGTGCGACCCAGTTAAGGGATTTGTTACAATAAGGCCTGTTAGAGCCTGCCTGGTTAGAGGACTTAGAACATCTAAATAGATGTCACCCGGTTAAGGGATTTAGTACAAGGGACCTGTTAATGTCCACCCAAAATACTAGGATTTAGCTATTGTAATTGTTAGAGAACAATAGAAGGATTGACCTTTTAGAAATGACTTTGCATAGCCTGATAAGATCTCTGTTATACTCAACTGAGATACATCATTGATTGCTGTTGGTATGTTCTCCTTTTCTGTTGTGCTTCTTTGCACACTCTTCTCTCTTCTCTTCTCTATTCACCTCAGCTTCTTCAGCATCCAGGTTCACTCTTTACTTTGGCAGAATGAAGGCAAACTATATTCTCGCCAGACAATAGAATATATAGATTTCTTGCCCTAATTGCTTTTGTCATGCATGACCTGTTTAAAGATCATCTTTGGATCCATCACCCAGTAGAGTATTAGTTTACTGAGGAAACGTCCGATGCATGCTCTGCTTTATCTGCTTTATGAAAGAAAGCGACATATGCGTGTCAAAAAGCTTTCTTTTACAAGAGATATCTCCATGATTTAATGCCACAAATCTCGACATTAACACCTGCAATCGTGCCTCGTATCGACTACATGAATCAGCGCAGTAACTCAGAGTCTTGATAGCTTAGAGACTACATGAATCAACGCAGTAACTCTCGGTCAAAGAGTTAGTAAACTATATGGTTGACTAAGACTTCCCCGGTTCATCTATTATGACGAAGTCTTCTCTTGATAGGTAAACAAACTGAAGTTGTGTACAGGTAAAAGCATTGACCTGTCAACTTTCCTACCTTTGTCTATACCAGTTGCATCTTTTCCTTGGTCTCTATTACCGGTTACCGGTTGCATTCTTTCCTTGGTTGCTTAGTGACCGGTTGCTCTTGGTGAGCAGATGCGTCTCTACTTTCTTGCATAGTGACATCGGTTGTCAAACCAGTCTCTCCTCGCACTTGTTGAAGTCAGCTGTATCTGTCTTGCTTCACAAATCCACCACTGGTGTCCTCAGTCACAAATGTCGACACCTCTTTCCTCTTTTACCAATCAATGACCTCTTTCCTCTTTTGCCAATCAATGACAATACTTAATTGCCATATACCGGTAGGCTTACCGATTACCATCTCTTAATGCCAACATGATTAATAGAGATATGGGAGGGTTTGTGTTCATAAACTAAGGACTATCCTTTTAAGCTGTTTCAATGATTGTCTTGGAACCGCTACTGACTCAGCAACAATTAAGGAGAGTTGCAACTTAAGAAGAATTAAGAGCAATGGAAACACTGCAGCGATTGCTTTGATCGAATTGAAGGAGCCGAATATAGGGACTAATACATATCGATGATATGCAGATTAGTATTGACTTAGACATATACTTTGGATGAAAGAGCTAACATCGATTAAGTAATACGATCCTTACCAACACTTGGGACTAGCAATCGCACCCATAAAAGGAATAGCTACCATTAATAAAAGACAACAATGATAATGCAGGAACGGAGATTAAGGTATTTTGGTTAACAATAGAAATAACGTGTTTATGCTAGTGGCAGAGTTAATGGCAGTCCAATAGGTGCGAATCGCTAAAGGGAGTCAATGATGAGACACAGGAAAGACACATCCTTCCCCAAAGATTGCTTAAGGAATATAAAGCCTCGTCAAGAAAGAAGACCAGGGTGATAGGAAGATATACTGATCGAATAGGGAATGCATATGGAATAGGAGATTATAAATACAATGTTTGCTCTTCACAAGGAAGAGATAAGAAAGGAAATCAATCATTTACCATGCTGGAAACATTGTGTGCCGGCAAACTAGGCTGTAACATGTCTGAGTTAAATACTGATTCACAGAATATTATATTTGAATCTTATTAAGAATAAAGAACTATAACAAGATTATATATATATCTGATAATAATATTGAAATAAGATTTATACATATATTTATTATGTTATATTTTAGATGTGAATATATATATATATATATATATATATAAGGGATTAAGAACCTTATATATGTGTTATATGTTAATAAGGATGAAATCAGAATCATCTATATATAATGTATATTTTTCTTGAAAGATCTAATATTTACATTTGTAATATATGTACTCATTAGTATTAATAGAGCCATAATCTATATATATATATCAGATATATTACTAATTAGTACTTGAAGAGGGAGGGACTGAAGTGTTTCTTAGGAGAGGCCTGTCTAAATCCAGCCAATAGGTCGATTCCCAAGATAGGGTAGGGATCAGTGTCCCTTTGAAACCTTGAGGGCATAGTCCCAAGATATGATAAGGGCTTGGATTTGTAAACTTTGATGAAATCTATTGTGATTGGTATCTAAGCAACTTGGTTCTTCTTCTTCTCGGACTGAAATGGTAATAAGGGTAGTATGGACATTAAGGGTCATAAATCTAGACCTCTAAATGAAGCCCATTGATAAGAAATAATTTGATTGATCTCTCACAGCCTCAAAACTGCTAAACAATGAAAATTGGACAATCTCCAATGCCCTGGTACAACTGAAACCCTTGTTTCAATTGCACAAACACCAAGAACAATCAAGCAAAGTCAAATAATCATCTCATAATGAGTTTGATTTGCTTTTTGAAACCCTTTACGTCCTCTCAACTTTTAAATGCCTTTAATTCCCTTCTTGAAATCCAATTTTAAGGTTTTAATAAGACTTTATAATAAATCTCATAAAGTCGGCACTCATTCCAACTTAAATGCACCTTTTAATAACTTGACTTTATAATCAATAAATGTCCTTTTATAATAAAGTCAAATAAAGTCATTAAATGCTCTCACTTTATAATTTGACTTTATGATATTAAATCCCCTTTTATAATAAAGTCACATGAAGTCAATATAATACTCCCTTAAAATAATTAATTATTATTAAAGTAATACTTAATAATAATTAAATGTCATAACTCCATTAATAATCATTAATTAATGATAATGACTTCATCACCGGCTAGCTTGCTACTCCCACTATCAACCTAAATGCCTTACTAAAAATAGTAAGGGTCCCTCTCTAACATCCACTGACTTACTATAAATAGCAAGTCTCTGAAACTGAAGCAACTAATGAATGTGTTAATAACTGTGCATATCATGAGTCTAGGTGCCCTTGCTAGAAATAGCTTTGACCATAATGTGACTTGCTATAAATAGTAAGTCCCAAATTGGAAGCTTTGTCAATGTCACCACAACTCCATACTGTTAGCAAACTACCTAGGTGCCCTTCTAAAGATAGAAACTTTGACTTGCCCAACATAGACATTATAAATAGTAAGTGTGTCGACCTAACTCAAACGAAGAGCAATCCTGAGCATCCTTGACCCAGGGAGTGGGAATTGGCCTCCAACTCTACCAATTGGACCCTTTGAACAACTCCATTAACCTATGAGAGTTAGGAAATAGGCTAATCCTCTGAAAGATGACACTCACGAAAAAGGGGACATTAGACACATCCATTTGTTTAACATCAAGATTAAAAGCTATTGCAATAAATCTATAACATACTAACTTAACATGCAAGAAAAGTAACTCAACATTAGTTGTTGGAAACATAAACTATGCAGGTAGCAATAATAATTTTTCTTATATATGAAGAAAGTATAAGAGTAGATCAACTTTAACTGTGCAATATTTAATATTTGCAATGAGTAATAGATTTTTTATAAGAATTTAAAATTGGCATGTACATTATATGTCTATCTCTACTAAAAGCATTGAGCAAGGTATATTATTGAATGAATGATAACAAACCTTGATCTGAAACATGTTTGGGTGTTTCCAAGTACATCTGACTATCTACCAGAGGGAAAGCGTCATCAAGGTGCTTTACCCCAACCATGAACCTAATGACTCTCCGCACACCCTCCAATTGGAGAATTGCCTTGCTGTGCACAAGGGTGTAACATCTGATGGATCTAATACCATCTCTATCTCTACAGATAGTATTGAGCAAGATATAGAGTATTGAATGAAAGATAACAAACCTGATATGATCTGAAACATTTGTGGGTGTTTCCAAGTACATCTGACTATTTCCCAGAGGGAGAGCATCATTGAGGTGCTTTAACCCAACCACGAAGTTGATGGTTCCTTGCACGGGGGTGTAACATCTAATGGATCTAATGCCATCTTAGCTTTGGTGTTTTGGTCGTACATGACCCTAGTCGATCACACACTAAGGTAACTCCTATCTAGTATTGACCTTTCTGACTAAGAGGTGCAATCATAGTTCACCACTCTACTCAACTTTTTGATAATCATGTCACTAGAATATCTTGAATGTTTAATTTCTTAGGGCAAGAATAGTAGTTGAAGTGCATGCATTCATAGCACACAAGCCCTTGACGGATAATACACTTCACTCTGAGTATAGTATAAGTGGAGTTTCCTTAACATAATGAGGTTCACCATTCTAAGAACTTATCTTCCTTACCTAGATATAAGAGTAAGTTGACATTGACGATTATATTGGTTATATAAACATGACACTTTCCTCTTCATGAATTTTGTTTTTTTGGATCTCGTTAAACATAAAGCATTAAAATAGAATGTGAAAATGGTATTGCCACAAGTAATTAGTATTAAATATTGATTAGGCTTTCGAGCTTTAAAACATTGATAGCAAGAATATTTGATTATATTGTATCGGGTTATGAAGAACATCTTCTTCAAGTATTATCTGCTAGCTCGGCACAATATATATTCATTCATTTTGAGCTATCACCACTCCTTATGAAGTCTTGTTTACATTTTAACTCTATGTTTTCCCAACCATTTGAAATCTGAAATTAGTTTGGGCTTACCCAAGCTAGGTGGAATATTTTACTCTGGAATTGAATTGGTTTTTACTGAGTTTCTAGTTAACACTGGTAATACAACCGTTAACAGGAAGCAAGCACGACATTGATATTTAAAGAAGTCATTTATTCAATATAGAATACAGAGATGATTGCATTTGTGTTGAATATTCTACACAAATAACTGTAGGTTCTTTGCATGAAACCAGTCGAGTCCATTCTCTGGCTATTTCTACTTAGATCCTTCACCGTTTTCTTATTATTTAAATAGCAACAGAGACTGTATTAGATATCGGTAAGGAGCCTCATGACTTTTCATCTTTTCTTTTTGGACAAATATTCTAGTGTTTGGCGTATGTTGTAATTTCCGTTTTGAGCTCTTAACTATCGAGCTTTATTAATTATGACATTTTTAATGCAATGAGTAGAAACTGTGCTCTTTATTTCGAGCTGTTTCATGATATTCTGCATCCATATACACATTAGAGGGAAGTTCTGGTTTTCTATAATTTTCTTGGAAACTATGATTGAGAAATAAACCCCATGCATATACAGCAGATAAGAATCAGAAGACAAGAGCGTAGCTATGCTTGTCAATAAAGAACTCACACATTTCTTTCCAAAAATTTAGGAATCCTAAGTCGCTGCTCAAGTAAAGTTTATGATTTGTGAAGAAGTGGTATAAATGGAATAGTTCATGCTTGTTATCAGTTAACACTGCAATTCTTGAAGTTGTATTTTATCAATGAGCTTCCTCTTTCTTCACTCCTCGCTCCATTTCTTCTTTTCTTTCCCTCATCCAAGAAGGATCCTTTTTCCGTTTTCTATTGTTTTTCAATTTGCATCTCATTTCATTTCCTTCCATTTCGTTCACATTTCACATTCAGTTTTTCCTCCATAAAATGTTGTTTGGAAGCTATCTTGTCTTAATTTCGTTTCAATGCCAAATCGGTTTTAATGTCTTTCCCAGTGCCGTCTTACTCAAGGAGTTATAATTTGTTCCATTTTTGCGATGGTTCCAATCAAGGTGACAACTTGACCCAATGTTAAGGCTGATGAAGTAAATATATTTTTATGACTTAATTGTTCAACTCCTCTAGCCGTTTATCATATGTGCAATATAAATGATGTTACAATTAACTTGAGTGAAAATAGAGATTAAATACATATATAATTATGTATTTGTGTAAATCCTACTATACATACATACATAAATATGTGTATACATTTATTGGCTTGACCATATTATGTGTGGGTACAAATACGTACATACGTGTGTGTGTACACACACACATCTTAATTCACACATACACGCAATTATATATGTATTAAGTTGTCAAATTAAATTGAATAGGAGATGAACCTAATTTCAAATGATGTGATCTCAATTCACATGCTCAATTCCTTTTATTAAACTTAATTAATAAGAGTTTAAATTGTCCTATAAAGATTTGCAAAAGGAAAGAGAAAATGCTAACGATTCAACTGACTTTCTAGGGTAGACATATTTGAAACCTAGTCCTTGGCCCACAAAACTAGGATAAAACCCTATACGTGGCACTTAGGGATTCTAGAAAATTGGGCTAAAACCCTAGATGTGGCACTTACCTAGAGATTCTAGTGGCTCAGACAACACTTTGATCCCCTTTTTAGATGTTACACCTTCTTCCTAATGATACTCCCCTTTCCTTCTCGAAGGCCAAAAGATGCTTGCATCCACTAGCAAGAAGAATGTAGTCAGCGACATCTTATGAACATTGAGTGTATACATGAACATGTATCGAATCATAAAGTGCACATTTGCACAACAAAACATATTGAGTCTGTGTTCTTACCAATGTTAGAACCATTATTTTAAAAAATAATGTAACATATCATTATTGAACCACTGTTCATCCTATCAATTTCATCATCTTTGCATTCTCAAAATATTGTAAGCATTGCATTAGTCAACCATTGTTCATCCGACATAGTAAAATAACATAGCAGAATAATGTAGCAAAAGAGGGATGTAACATATCCTCGCCCTCAAGAATCATTGTCCTCAATGATTTAAGTAGCATCACAACAAAATGGAAATAGCATTTAAACCATTATTACAAAACAATCTTTAGCTGTTATAAACGTTAAATAGATAAGGGAATCTCTGGTGGATTTCATCGTGATCCTCCTAGGTGGCATTGTCCTCAGCCTATTGGTCCCACTAGACCTTACACCATTTGATCTCCTTGTTATGGAAGCGAAGCTTACCTACTTCAAGCACTTTGATGGGCTTGATTGTGACCACCCCTAGGTCTTGCACTTGTAAAGAATTCCAATCAATCATAAGCTCAAAATTTGAAACATATTTCTTAAGGTGTGATACATGAAAAACATTATGTAACCAAGTGAGAGTTGGTGGTAGAACAATTATGTATGTGACTAGATTAATAACTTCGAAGACCTCAAACAGTCCAACATATCTGGGTGCAATAGCACTTTTTTGTCGCTTTAGTCTTAGGAGTACCTTTTCTCCTACTACAAAGTGTCCCAGTGTTCTTTTGGCATCAACGTATCTTTTTGCCGATTATTAGTTGCTGGTAACCTTTTTCTAATCAATTTAGCCTTTTCCTCCATTTCTAAGAGCATTTCGGGATTGAGGGTTATTATATCCTCCAGCTTGTCCCAGCTGATAGGAGTTCTAAACCTTCTATATAATGCCTCAAATTGTGCCATCTTAATGGACGATTGATAGGACTTTTTGTAATTGAACTTTACTAAGGGGAGATAGTCCTCCCACTTGTACAACTGGTCCATGTATTACAGTCTCAAAAGATCTTCTAGAACTTGGTTGGCCCTTTCAAACTAACCATCTTTCTTTGGGTGATATGCAAAACTAATATTCAATTGAGTCTCTAGGGCTTGGAATAGTGTTTGCCAAAACTTGGATGTCATTTTGGCATCCCTACTAGACATTATCTTTTCAAATACCCCATGTAACTAAAATATCTCTTGTACAAACTTACAAGCAATGATTTGTGATCCATCTGTTATATTATTGAGGATAAAGTGAGATACCTTGGTGAGTCTATTGACCACCACCAATATTGCATTGTGTTTGTTTTTGGACATTGGTTACACCTAGACGAAGTCCATACTAATTATTTGTTGTTTCCATTCCGGAATTGTATTGGGCTGTAATAGTTCTGCTGGGTGTTGGTGTTCCGTATTCACCCTTTAGCATTCGAAACAACTAGCCACAAATCTTGTGGCTGTTAATGTTTTGAACCAGAATAATATAAATGCAATAATCAGAAATACAATAACAGGTGACACGATTATTATCCTAGGAAAAACCCTCCTCATCGAGGGAAACAACCCAGCCCACCAAAGATAGCTCCTTTATTGAATAATAATAGGAGTTTGAACGTTACAATGCTCACAAACTGAAATACTAAAGAATTCTCCTCTGAGTACAATCCATATGAAACATACTCTTCACAATAATATTGAACCTACAGTCCATGTTATACAATATACAAAACTTCCTTTTAATCATCAAGACTCATACACCGCAATCTCTTGATCACAGATCATATATCGAAGTACATACTGTAGCAAAAAAAATGATAAACTTATTACAGCATCAGACTTATTCTCCAAACACGAGAATAACACACTTCATACACAAAAATGCTCGACTCTTCTCAGAGACATCTACTTACGATACTTGACAACAACAACTATATTATGCGTCCAAACAAATGAATAGACTTCTCCTTGATGAATACCAAAAGTCATTGCCATTACCCATCATGAATCAACGGCAGTTATAATGAATAGTCACTTTGGATTCTCCAGCGATGACATGTTTTCATGAGCCAGAAATGGAAGCTCATAATATCTCACGGCAAATCCACCTCAGCTAAAAATGCTTAACAACACTTGATTATTGTCTTCATAAACATGAACGGTTGCCCCATAGACACCAAGCAATGACCGTTACCAAAGACACTTGGCAATGGTAGAATATGAACCGACATCATTAATCGGAGAAACAACAAACTCATAAATGAATTGATGATAAACATAAGTGATGCACGAGCTTTCAATGTCGACAATGAACTTATGTACGCAAGAGGATACCAAACGGTAATATGCCAGATAACCATAAAGCCAAGCAATCACGGTGCCATAATAAGGCCTCTAACACACGATGCCGAATATGCGATGCACAACATAGAAAACTCAACGTCAAACATAAGAAGAGTCCATAAATCACTCTTGCAGTTACCAATACATTAACAATGGCATCCTTTTTCATGCCCTTCCAAAAATAGAGAGGTTTAACGTCTGCTAGGAGTTTGGTGACTTCGGGGTGACCTGAGTATGGTGCTAAATGCATCTCTTTCAAAATTGATCTTCTCATTTCGGAAGATTCAGGTACATATATTTGGCTATGGTATCTCAAAAGATATGCATGCACAACATAGAAAACTCGACGTCAAACATAAGAAGAGTCCATAAATCACTCTTGCAGTTACCAATACATTAACAATGGCGTCCTTTTTCATGCCCTTCCAAAAATAGAGAGGTTTAACGTCTGCTAGGAGTTTGGTGACTTCGGGGTGACCTCAGTATGGTGCTAAATGCATCTCTTTCAAAATTGATCTTCTCATTTCGGAAGATTCAGGTACATATATTTGGCTATGGTATCTCAAAAGACCATCATATTCGAAATTGAATGCTTCATATCTCAAGCCTTGCAGATTTGCTTAAAGGGCTTCCTTCATGTGCCAATAATACTCATCCTAAAGCTGCTGACGAACTTGTTTCCTGAAATATGTGTGTATAGAAGCCACAAAATATATGTCTTCTATAGCTTAATGCATTTGTGACCTAGTTTTCTTTCCCTTTAATATAAGTGATCTGAAATTCATAATTTGAAATCAGTTACAACTAGCTTTTGCGAACGTTAATGTTGGGTTGAGTGAAAATATCTTTCAATCCTTGATTAATTTGATCATAATTCAAAGGGTTTACCTAGCAGGTAATGATGCCGCATTTGTAGTGCATGTACAATAGATTGTGAGGTGCATAGTTTTGTTCATAATTTTTGAGCTTCCTAGACTCATAGGAAATCACCTACCCATCCTAAATTAACACTGCTTCTAGTCCTTTACTTGAGGCATTAATAACTACCATAAAATATCCTTCTGGATTGAGTACCTTTAGTATGGAGTTGTGGTCAATTCTTCATTGAGTAGATTGAAGGCTTTTTGGCACTTCTCCGTCCCCTTCAATTTCTTCCCTTTTCTTTGAAGTGAGGTTAATAGGGTAAGCTATATGGAAAATTTTTATAACAAACTTTCTGCTATACCCTGTGAACCCCATAAAACTTCTTACCCTCCTAAACATTCCTTGGGGTTAGCGATTCCATTATGGCTTCTATCTTTGCTAGGTCTACTGCTATTCCTTTAACATATATGATATGCCCTAGGTATTGTACTTCCTTCTAGAAGAATGTGCATTTAGGCAATTTTCCATAAATTTTATGCTGACACAACTGGTGCAATACTATTTGAAGGTGTTGATAGTGATCCTCTTCATTCCTCAAGTAAATCAAAATGTCATCTAACAATACCAATACAAACTTGTCCAAGTAGTCTCGAAACACGCTACCATAATGTTCATAAGGTTGTTGGCGCATTAGTGAGTTCGAAGGATAGAACTGTGAACTTGCAATGCCCATAACAAGTTCTAAAAGTTGTTTATGTATATCCTTATCCTTCAAATGCAGTTGGTGGTATCCCGATTGCATATCTATCTTTGAAAATACTACGGTCCCATGCATCTGATCAAATAGATCATCAATTCGTGGTAACAGATACTTGTTCCTTATGGTTACCTTATTCAACATATGGTAATCAATGCATAAGTGAAGGGTCCCATCCTTCTTCTTAACAAATATTATGGGGGTACCCCATGTCGATAAGCTGGGAAGTATCAACCGCTTACTCAATAGTTCCCGTAACTATGCCTTTAACTCCATGAGTTCAGTGGCAGTCATTCAATAGGGTGGTTTAGATATTGGATTTGCTCCAGGTACCAACCCCTTGTCTCTACTCTAGATATTGAGAAGTACCAACCCCTTACTCAATAGTTCTTGTAACAATGCCTTTAACTCCATGAGTTTAGTGACAGTCAGTCAATAGGGTGCTTGAGATATTGGCTTTGCTCCAAGTACCAATTCAATTGAGAAATCAAATACTCTTTTGGTTGGCAATCTACGTAATTCTTCGGGAAACACATCCTAGTAATCTCGAAGATAGGGATATTTTCCACAAAAGATTCGTCTAATGCCCTAGTCTATCTTGATCTTGTCTCTTCTTGAGTGGTTGCTTCAAAGATCATTAGGTCATCGTGTTGTTATTTTGATTGTGTCTTTTTCAATTTATTTCGAGAAAGGAAGTTTTCACTCTTACTTTTTACTTATCGGTGGTGCCCCTTCACCAAGGGTCACCACTCTTCACGTGTGGCCCCATTAATTAGATTATAATAATTATTATATTATCACAATAATATAATTATAATATTATAATAAATATGTTTTCTATGTTCGGCTTGAAGGAATCCAACCATAGCTACAATAATATTAACACTCCCTCTTAGCTAGGGAGGAATCCTTCTCGATATCTGAGTTATGTAGTGATATCCACCATGGCTACTCCCAGAGGGTGGGTCTATCACAGTCTCTCGTAGCTATAACATCTACACTCCCTCTTAGCTAGAGAGTTATATTTCTAGATATTCAAGTCAAGGAGTGTCTCAACATGACACTCACAATGGCTACATCCATTAGTGAGAAAACCAAGAAATTTATCACAGGGTCGCTCAACGTGATAGCATCATGGAGTCACTCAACATGATGTTCACAATGGCTACTCCCATGTGTGAAATGAACACAAACTCTCATCACCAAGTCACTCAACGTGATGTCGTCATGGAGACTCAACATGACGTCCACCATGGCTACTCCCAGAGGGTGGAGAGAACAAGTGCACAAGTGCCCATCACGGAGTCACTCGACGTGATGTCATCCAACTTGATGTCCACTATGGCTACTCCCATAAGTAAAAAAGCACAAGTACATCCATCATGGCTACTTCCAGAGGATGAAAATGCAAATGAACACAAGTGGCCATCATGGAATCACTCAATGTGATGTCATCTCATCATGACATTCACCATGGCTACTCCCAGAGGGTGAATAGACACAAGTGCTAAGTCATGGATTCTCTCACATGACATCCACCATGTCTACTCCCAGAGGGCGGTCCACCATGGCTACTCCTAGAGGGTGGAACAAGGGCTTTCACCTCAAACTTCTCCCTCACAGAGAATAATGCATTAACAAGGGCTTGCACCTCAAACTTCTCTCACACAGAGAAGAATGCATTAACAAGGGCTTGCACCGCAAACTTCGCTCTCATAGAGAAGAATGCATTAACAAAGGCTTGCACCTCAAACTTCTCTCTCACAAAGAAGAATGCATTAACAAAGGCTTAATGATGATGTGGCTCCCTTTGAAGCTCAAGTTCTCGCATCAACCTCTTGACCTCCTCGTCCAAGGTTGCCTCTAATGGTTTGTTATTGAACTCCCTCTGAATGTTAATTCTTCCTCTTCGAAGAAACTGATCACAATCTGTATAGACTCTTCCTCTTTGAGAGATGTCTCAACTCAGTCCTTAAGGACAACAGGGGCAGACCCCTCTCTTTTCAATTTGAAGACAATCATCCCTTCAATATTCCAAATTATTAAGTAACCTAATCGTGATGAACCAGCTGGTTTAGGGGGCTCTCATGCAGATTGCTACGTTCTTGACACACTTGTACAATGGTATAATGTGGTGCAGAGATTATCACATTTTGATCGCATATCATATTGACTGGACATCTCTGAGATCATGACATATTGACAATCACTGATCAGCATCATCAACATCTTTGTAATGCCCGCGACCCATACTTGCCCGAGCATTCGGCGATTTCAATCTAGGTTTCACATATCAATAATGAAGCGGTCATACTCAAAGCGATACTCACTTCCTTACTTCTCGTTGCAAGTCAGACTTTGTTCATCTCCATCACAGACTATCACTATCGCTGATCACTGAGAGGACATGACACTGAGACAAAATCAACTTTGTATCCACGCCTTCCTGAGGGACCGAATTCCATTACCCATTGCCTTATAGACTCAATCGTACATTCTTATCTTCAGATTTTCTTGTACTTCTCATATCTTGTTCAATGTGGCATTCTGTGCTTGATCAGATTTCTTTACCCATTCAACAGTCAGGAAGAATTACAAACCAGACCATAGTATTCTGAAATTGTTTCTCTGCAACAATATAAATGTCTACACCAAGTTTTATAAACAATTCATCTTATGAGATGTGTCTTCTCCTCTGCATATCAGAGTTAAATATTTAATTACACAAAC
The DNA here is from genome assembly GCA_027943335.1 of Chamaecyparis obtusa. Taxonomy (NCBI): domain Eukaryota; kingdom Viridiplantae; phylum Streptophyta; class Pinopsida; order Cupressales; family Cupressaceae; genus Chamaecyparis; species Chamaecyparis obtusa. The sequence continues at coordinate 477,187 of BSBK01000983.1, forward strand.
ATCAAATTCAAGCCTCATTTAAATAATACTCCCTCCAACAGCTATGTGGTTATGAATGGTTTCAACTACCTAAGCAGTTACAACCGGATCCGGCCTCTTCACAACTGCCACTTAATTAACCTTATTCATCTTTTAAACATTGTACATCACATGATCAGAATGCACTATCTATATAATTATCAACAATGCCTTTAGTATTTTGACTTGATCAAATGCAATGTGTGATGCCTTCAATATATACTTCTCCGATACTTTGCCTGATACCTCACAATCCACGATAGCAATAACATGACTGCGGTAAACACATTTCTTTTGTCCGTCTCTTATAATGATACAGAGAAGTAGGCAGGTATTGAAGAATAGATACAAAGATGTATCGCAGGTATCAGGTGGCTATTGTTAATTTGTCTTTGATTAATAAATTCTCAAACCGCAGTGATAATAGATACCCTTGCAAATTCTTCATTCATACGTTGTTTCCATTCATTCATCCGCAACATAAATACGATCAAGTCTGGGAGATAGTATATTCACGACAAAAGAAATGTTTTACATGTTGTATTTCAATAATACACGCTGCGGTTATAAAACCATTGAACTCTTGTGAATAATTGGCTATATTGAATACACGCAAGTACATCCAAACATCTCTGTCGAAATGCAAAGGGACTTGATAGTAAATTCATATGTTTCCACACACTTCACAGAGGATAGATTTATAGATTCCTGAGTTGAACTTCAAGCCAAAGATATATAGAGACGTAATTCCCATCTTCAGAATATAACATTATGATTGCCAAATGCTTCACATTGGAAAGGTATTCACACTGGGCAGCAATCGGCCAATCTTCTTTCAATGCACAGTCAGAAATCGACAACTTATATCACCAACAGGAACATCATACGGGAATAACGTAGAATAGATTCAATCAGCATCAGCATGCCATCATTGGACAAAACGTGCACAGAACATATTGGCGAGTTCTTAGCTCGCCTGGCATCTCACCACACAGGCTGAGAACACAAACCACAGGAAGATCCCTCACTGCGGGTGCCCAGTTGAGTCTGCAACTGTGAGCACTTTCAGCGGTGACCCACAATCTGCGGTGATCACCTCGCTTGGCATTCACACTCTGAGTTCTTTGCATTCATCTCCAATGCGGGAGTCTCACCAGTCTCCAACGGGGATCGCGGCTCAATCAGAGATATGCTCCCTCAATAACAGTAAACTATACAGGGGAATTCCCAGCCGGCTTCTGAATCTCACGGCTCTGTCTGATCTGAACCTATCACATAATTCTCTGTTCAGTCAAATTCTCCAAGGAAGTGTACCCGCTCTGATACCATGTTGTTATTCTGATTGTGTTTCTTTTTCAAATTATTTCGAGAAAGGAAGTTTTCACTCTTCCTTTATACTTATAGGTGGTGCCCATTCACCAAGGGTCACCACTCTTCACATGCGGCCCCATTAATTAGATTATAATAATAAATATGTATTATTAATATAATAATAATTATATTATCGCAATAATATAATCATTATATTATCACAATAATATTATATTATCAATATAATTATATTATTATAATAATTATGTTATCTATGTTGGCCTGAAGGAATCCAACCATAGCTACAATCTAAGTTACAGGGTTCGGCGAACTTCAACAATGAAGTTCGAAATCTGTCGAATATTCAGTGGTGAAAAGAAATTCGTTAAAATTCGCTAACAAATTTGCGTTCAAAAAAATGTTTTCATTTTTCTTAAATTTTTATTTTCGTCGGGTGCTTTTTCTTGGATTTTCTTATAATGAAAGGGCAGCTGTCAGATAGGGCAACAGTTTGACAGCAGGTGTGATGCACGGATGGGAGAGAAAGCTACAGTTCTACACAAACAAGCCAACGTGACGGTTTTATTTTTATCTCCCCGAGTCCAACTCAACTACAGCTTTATTGTTTTAGGTTTTTTGGGGGGATTTTTTCCATTTTGTTTTGATATTCACTGAAAATTTAAAAACGCTTTTTCTTAAGTTTTTTTTTTAATTCTATAAAAAATTAAAAATAAATTTTTAAAATTTGTGTTTTTAAATAAAATATTTACTTAGATGTCAATAAAAAATTTAAATATTATTTTTATTTATATTAAATACTTTATTAAAATATTAATAATTAATTATAATAGATTTAAATTAAAAATACTCTCTTTGGAAAGTAATAGTTAAACTAATTAGATAATTTATTAGATACATTACTTATATTTTCTAAAAATTAATTATTTATTTAAGGCGAATTTTTTGTCGAATTTTATTCCGAATTTTTGTCCTTGTCAAACTTCGTCCGAATTTTATACTTGCCGAACTCAAACTCGAATTCGAACCTTGTGACTTCGGCTACAATAACATTAACACATTGTGCATCCCAATTTCCCTAGATTTGGTTAGTTCTAGACATATTAAATTTCTAATTTAGTCTGCTTATGGTTTACGAAGAGAATGAATCAGTTTTGTGGTTTTTTATCAACTAGTTTACTTTTTCATGCACTTGAGCATGTAGAAGTATCACCTATATTATAGTGGTGTCATTTTATTGTTTATGCCATAGGGATCTCTCTTTAGTATTATTGGATGATTGCAATTCTATTTGGAGTAGTGCTTGCACTTGGAAATCTGCATGTTTTTTCTGAAAATTCTGTAGAAATGCCAGAGAATTGTTTTGTATATTGTTGGCATATAGAATAGTACAAAGCTGAACAACCTTTTTGTCTTGTATTCCATGTCTGATGCTGTGTTTCAGACATGAACATAGACAGGTAAGGTGAAACGCCAAAAACATTAAGCACACAAATTTTAAGAGGAGAAGATAACTGCATAATGCAAAATGTGATCAGACACTGCTAAAAGGGTTTTAAGTTTTGAGGCATTAAGCATCCCACCCTGGAGGGATACCATCAACTGCCTTATATCAGTGGCCCAGGGATAATGATGCTCTGCAATGGAATATCTGAAGTGATTATTTTGTTGTGGTTTATGTATGTCTTCATTGTCATGTGAATGTTGTCTAAGCAGGTTCAAGTTTCCACCATTGTAATTTTTAAATGGGTATTGTGCTGAATTCAGCATTTCCTATTACTACTTTTGTTCCTTACAGATGCAAATTGAGATATCTATGCTTTACACTGTAGGTGGAGGATGGAAAAACAATTCTTAATATTATATCTAAGCTGTGCATTAGGCTATGTAATTTTAGTCTATTTTTTGGATTTCTATTATACAAACATTTTATGAAGAAATTTTTTAGAGTACCTCAAAGGGATTTTGCTGAAAAGAAAGACACAGGCATCATCACAGTTGATTATTACAAAGCAAAATTCCTTGCGGATCAAATTCTTAATACAAGAAAACCACATAATTACTTTCTATTTAAAAGTATTGAGCAATGGAGGAAGTTTTTATCAGATACAATATGTAGTGCAGAAAATTTTGGTTTCATCAATGCAGTTTTTGTATCAAAATGATTTTTTAGAAGACATTTATACTCTTCTGAGACAGTTATGTTTTAGAAACTTTGTAAAGATAACATTTGTATGAAACTTTAAATGAAATTAATTGATTTGTTAGACTTATCAATTGTTGTTATTTCCATAGGATAAATGCTACAGTACAAGCCATTCCGAATGCCTCAAAGTCAGGGAGGTTATTGCTTTTATTGTCCTATCTTAGTGATCTCAGAAAAAAGGCAAATACAGATTCACATCCTAAAAGTGATTCACCGAGGGATCCAAGTGTCCTCTCAGACACCAAACGTGCTCGGAGATCAGAAGAGCTCAAAATTGGCAGTCAAAATGAATGTAGTGCCTTTTCAGAATCCAAACAGATTGCAAGAGAATCAAATTATGATGTTGGTTCCATTGTTGAGGTAGAGGTGAGTTTGACTTTTATAAGCAGGGCATTGTGCTAGATTACTGCAATGATCCATTCACAGAGTTTGCATTGAGATGTACTTTCACATATTCATTTGATCATGTTCATTTTTAATGAAATTTTGATTGTTACAGGTTTTTGAAATAAAGCCTTTGGAAATGCTGTTAAAATTTGGAAAAGGTCTGCATGGCCGGATACATATTACTGAAGTAAGTCTTTCTTAGTGGCTAAAAATAAAAGATTATCATAATTATAAAATAATAAAGAAACCCGAGTCTGTAATTTTTTAATTTATGTTCAGTAGTATAATATAGCCATCCATGAATGTATGTTTAACATCATTAGAGTCTTTAAGGGTCCTGTTCAAGAGATAAGTTTTTTGCAGTTTGTTGACTTTTGATGCCACTCTCAAACAGTTGGATTGTGAAAACAAAGAAGGGAGTCCGTTTAGTCAATTCACGATTGGACAAAAAATGATGGCGCATGTAGCAGAAGGCCCTAGAATATATGAGAAAAGGAGTGAATATGTGTGGGACTTTTCTCTCAGATCATCAGCACTTACAGGTATTTATCCTTGATCTGGACTGCACTAAATAAATTTGTGATTATTCATTTTTGAGGCAATCATAGCCCATCCTTCATAGTATGTTTTAGGTTGCTCTGTTTTCATCTGTAATACTGCACTCCACTGTAGTAATTGCTAAAAAAAATTCATCCTTCTTGTGGAAGTTATGCAATTGCCTTTCACACAGAATATTTCTTCATGTTTAAAATGTTTAATATTAGAGTTTTAAGGTTGCATTCTAGAATAAGCAGCTTATTCCAAAAAACTCTACAAAGAACATGCTGTTGTTTTGTATCGGTATATGATTTCTTATAACTTTCTCTGCTATTACTAGGGAATGGAGTTGATGAAAAACCAGGGTATGCGCTTGCACCGCCAAATTTAAATATTGGTGACACAATTACAGCATTTGTAGAAAAGATAAAGAAAGATTGGGTTTGGTTTGTAGTTTCTCGCCATTTGAGAGGGCGCATGTTCATCTTGGATTCTTCCTCTGAACCTTCTGAACTTTGTGCTTTTCAAAAGCGATTCACTGCTGGTATGGCTATTGTTTGCCATATTTCTAAGGTGGACAAGAATAGTAGAATCCTAAATCTAACTCTGCGTAAGATATCTTCTTATCATGAAAGAAAGCATGGTGGTGCCATCGATCATGAGAAAATTGATTGTAGCACTGCCGTGAAAAATGAAAAGGTTGTTAATGAGATACATGAAAGAGATGTTTTGGGTGGAAGAATTGATAAAATTTTTCCAGGAGTTGGTGGTATAAGCGTGCAGATTGGAGCTCGCATTTATGGTAGAGTTCATTTCACAGAGTTAATGGACACTTACACAGAGAATCCTCTTGCTGGGTTAAAGGAAGGACAGTTTGTGAAGTGCAAAGTCCTGTTAGTTACTACAACGGCTGATGGGAAATTGCAAATTGATTTGTCACTGAGGCAGTCGCGGATAGACAGTGAAGCTGTTGAAGAGAGAAATACAAATAAATCTCAATTGTATGTACATCCTTTTTTTAGTCTTGTTTTATTTCCTTTGAAATTTAAAGTGTATAATGAAATGTGTTTATTTAAAGCCCGCATTCATGTGTCGAGCTTCATATTCAGTTGAGTACTGACATTGTGCATTTATGAACTTCTATTTCTAAATCTACTGTTTGTGTACAAGAGATTTTTTGAAGCATACCATAGTAATTTTTTAAAACTCAACTTCCATTATGGTATTTTTTTACTTGTTTCCTTATGTATGCCTGTTAGATCTAACTGATTACATTGTGTATATTTAAAGTTAATTTGATATGGGGTGCAATCCCTTAAAATATGTGCCATGTTTCAATGATTTTTTAAAATTTGGCAAGTTTTCCAAGTGTTTGGAGTCAGACAAAAGTTGCCTTCCTGAGTTTTTTGCTTAGTCCAGGTCACAACTCCATGGTTTAAATATGGAATGTATTATTAAACAATGATACATATTTATTATATTCTTGATGTAGTTCATGGTTTCAGGAAAAAAAAAATTTAATATGAGAATGCCTATTGTATGATAAAGGTTTGAAACAATCAATGACTTGAATGGATCTGGTTCTTCTTTTGTAGTAATTTTGTATAATGATACCTGCTAGTAGACTAATCAATGTACACTAAGATGAAAATTTGTTTTTCTAGAGAGAAATTATTGTTTTTCTAAGGATAAATTATGGGGATCTATATAGAGGGGCTTAACCCTAAGAAGCAATATTCAATATCACTAACCCTTAAAAACATACCAGCTACCATGCCTGATCATAACAGGCAAGAGAACATAATTATGCCAAAGTTTTCCTCTTATGTGATCTAAGAGCCATACAACCTACAGATTGTTTTTTCACTGCTGCTTTCTGATATTTTAAATCTGTCCTAGCCTGTTGCGTCATCTTCTTCCACGTACTCTGAGGAGGCTAACAAAGCAGAGAGAGTTGATTGACCTAGTCCAGGATGGAATGCCATCCTATAATGTCCCCAAGTGGGACTTAACTCTTATTTTTCCTAGAATCCTCAAATAAGCTATCAATTATGTTTAAGAATGTAGATTCTCAACTTTATATCTTGAATTAGGGCCTGCAGCCAGGTTAGTAATCAATATGAAAGATAAATAAACATATAATTCTACAATGTAAAAAATAGAATTCTAATCATCATTATAATCAACATAATGTATATGTAGGATTCCCTTGAGATCTTTCCCAATAACCCATTCTGTATTATGAAGTATCATAGGAGATCATACAAGGCCCTTCGAGCCTATCCATTTAGTCTATAGGAGCACAGAATGACACCTGCCATTCGGCTTCCCAGCCCCACTCAGGGTTAGTCTACTCAAATGGACCCTTATGCTTCTTGCATTCTTTATATGTACCATATCTCCCTTCCATAATGCGATGACATATTGGTTGTAGATTTTAAAGGAATCTTCATCATCACTATACATGCCTACTTCATTATTAATTACGCATATTAGATGCAATAGAATATCTGCATATATTCATACTCCCTATCAAATGAAAGACATAACAAATTAGCCAAATCATCATGTAATGCATTATACTTCATACTATAATATTTGACCAATATAAAAACTGCTGTTTGCTATATTAATTCTGAGTTCTGTAATATTTTATCTAACCAAATGCTCATTGTTCTTATTCGATGCCCTGACTAATCAAATATTAATACCCTGTTCATTGTTCTTATTTTGCATTGTTCTTCTTCGATGCTCGTTCTGTAATCCTTTATCCTAAGTTAGCGGTTCAAGTCTGGTTCCAAGTTCGGGTACGAAGAACCGGCTTGCAAGTTCGACAAAATTTTGAAAAGGGATTTGGGTTTGGGTTCGAAAATACATGTAAATTTTTTATAAAAATATATATATACATATTTATGAAGCCTAGAAGCATGAGTTAAAATTAGAATGTCACATAGTATCATAAAAACAACATTTAAACAACAAAAACACCATAAACTTATAATCATAGCATCATGAATCGTGATCATACCATCATATACTTCAAGTTCAACATCAAAGATTCAAAACATTAAAACTAAATCATAACATCAAGTTCAAGTATCATTGTTTCAAGTTCAACTAATGAATTAAAAATGTATTAATCTTCATCTTCATCTTCTTCTTCAACATTAGTTGACTCAGCAATAGAGCTAAGGCCAATGGGATCAGCAACAGCAACAATAATATTGGCGTCAAAATCTTCAAAATCATCAAGTGCAAGCTGAGAAGTGGAAGCATCCAAGTCCGCAAGCTCTGCATTTACATCCCACCTCTTCATGTCCCCTTCTTTGTGTTGTTTACTCTTGTGGGAGAGAAGACGCAAGTTGTAATGCACAAATACCAAGTTCTCTGCTCTTTTAGATTGCAATCTATTGCGCTTCACTAAGTGGTTGAAAGAATATGTGCTCCAACTTCTTTCTGATGCAGATGAACTAGCAACCTACGAAGACAAGACAAGGTAAGCAATTAAAATAAAATTATAAAAATTACTTGCTAGTCATGAAAATAAAGTAAGCTAATTTTTTAAAAAAAATAAAAAATAAAACTTGTGATATAACTTTTATTGCAAGGGGCTGCAATGTTTGGAATCTTTGGCCATGGAGGTACCACCAACTATGAACATCCTTCCTAAACCGATGATGAAGAGCATCATTACTTAGACCTCTTGCATTCACAAACTCTATGAACTCATCCGTAATCAAATCTCTCATATCATCATCAGGAAAGAGTCTTTCAAATGCTGCCTTGTATCCATCAGACACTTCTAAATCTCTATAGGGTGGTAGCTTTCTTGGTAGATCAAGATATTGGTTGCTATAATATTTGGGTGTCACTGCATAGGCAAGCAAATGTAGAGGAGTGGTCATTTTGTTCCATCGTTCTACAATAATTGCTTGCAATTGTTTGAAGAGGGTCTCTTCGGGATCTTGCTCTTTTTCATTTACAATTTGTTTGATCTTCTCAAGCGTTGAGTCTATGCCATCATAGATCTCTCCAAGGCAAGGCCTATCCATGTCAGCGTACCTAAGCATGCTCATAATGGGCTCGGTGAGCTTAATGATATATTCCACACGTTCCCACCATAAGTCATCCAATATCCTTCTTTTTATTTTGGCTGCCCTCTCAATGTTGCTTTGCTTCCATATAGCCCAATTGTTGCTGATTACCATATTGCAAAGTGCCTCTTTCACTTGCACAAATCATCTCAAGATGATTAAATTTGATGCAAAACGAGTTTCAACAACCTGTAACATAAATTAGAGCAAAAAAATACAACTATTAGATACATACTTTATAAAAGAATACACATTACACAATAAAAAAAAATGAAAATCAGAAATGAATACCTTCAGTAACTCCAAACGTGAGAACATTCTGAATATTCCTTGAGTCATGTGATGGTTTGTGATGAACATCTAGATGTCCTCAACCTCTGCATACACCTCCTTGATCCACTCAATTGTGTTCCCAATCTTTTGTAGCATAAGATTGAGTGAATGGACTGCAAAAGGTGTCCAAAAGATATGCTGATATCTCTCTTCAACCAACAAACCAGCAACTATACAATTATTTGCGTTGTCCGTTATGACTGGGACAACATTACTAACACCCACTTGTTCAATGGCAGAGACAAGAATATTAGCAATAAATGGCCCATCTTTTACTTGTCCCTCACAATCTGCCGCTTTCAAAAACATGGCCCCTTTAAGGGACACCGCTAGGACATTGATCAAGGGACGGTTTCTAGCATCTTTCCACCCATCTGAAACAATTGGTACCCCTATCTCAATCCATGAATCCTTTATGGGCTTCAATTGATCATCAATCCACTTGACCTCTTGATCCAACAAGGTGGTTCGTACTCTCTCAAAACCGGGGCCCTGATACCCTCTTGGAGCTTCATTGGCCCATTTGCATACAAGCATCTTCCCACATCAATGTCGGCAATTTCCCGACTTTGATTTTGAAATGCAGTTTCTAGTGGTCCCTTTCTTTTGTTTGTAAGGCCAAGGGGTTCTTTTTGAGGCTCATGGGTAGCTGAGGTAGTAAAAAAGGGGTGGTCTTCTATCACAACATCTGTGGGGGGTTGTGTTACCCTTGCTTTTTTTTACTTTTACTTTTATTGTCAATGCCATCAGTTGAATTTTGCCTACGTTCTTCTCTCTCTTCTGCTACCTCATGCTCTTCAATATACTTTAGTACAATTTCATTGGGTACAGGTACACCTTTCTTTCCAGAGCATTTTTTCACTCCTCTACTAGGGTATCCACACAAATGGCCTACCACACGAAAATATGAGCTATTTCTTTCTACATCACAACCCTTACATTTCCAACAGAATGCACCACCTCCTGGAAGGGCTCTTATAATATCAACATGCTTCCACAAAGGAGAATCAAAGTGGGGTTCTATTCTTTGTTCGGTATTGCCTACTGAGGAAGAGGTAGATGCCATTGTAGTTCCTTTTCCTATGGTAAGAAATTTCAAATTGTATACATATTCATTATTCAATATAAAACTTAAAACTTTAAAGTTTAAAAGCAAGAGAATGAAAAATTATAGAAAAAATGGCTAAGATCTTATGGAGAATGAAAGAGAAATGAAAAAAATAAAAAACTTAAACAAAAACAAAAAACAAATGAAACAAGAACTTACCTCTACTCATTGTAAGCTTGCAAAGGTGTACGTATGAGACACAAACACTTGAAGAAAGATCACAAACCAATCTTCCAACTCCTCCTTGCACAACCAAGGACTTGCTCTTTTGCTCTTGCTAAAGTCAAAATAACCTACTTGCACACCACAAATGAGAATGAGAAGCAAAAAATAGTCTTTCATAACCACCTTTTAGGGTTCCGGATGTCAAAAAAATATAAAATTTTGCAAAATTTGTCACGTAAGTGACGTCCAAGGCCCGAAGTTCGTCCAAGTTCACCTGGGGTTCGCGATTTTTGGACCTGGTCCGCTTGGGTTCAATCGTCCGGGCCAATAGTTCGAACTGGGTCCGAAAAATCGAACCCTGCCCGAACCCACAGGTGAACTGGACCCGACCACGTACCAGTTCGTACCCGGGCCGGTCCAAAGGGGTCCAAGGGCAAACCCGGTAACACAGCCTTTATCTTATCAATGCAATGGAGTATTGTCCTGGTGAATGCTTGGAATGAATACTTTATGGGTCAATGAGAATTGAGTCACCACTTCTCATTGTTGCCTTTGAGAATAATATATCATTCCCCTAAATCGACCTGCCTCGGATCCTCCTTAAATAAAACCTTCTTTCCTATATATCTTCCAATATGAGGGAGAAGTCACACCTCTTTATCATGTCTGCCCCTTGGCAAGAGTCACAACCTTTTACTTACCACCCTTCAAAGGAGTCACAACCCTTCATCATTCTACCCGTTGAAAGAGTTGCAACCTTCCATAATTACGACCCTTTTAAAGAGTCACAGCCCTTCATCATTGTCGCCCTTTAAAAGAGTCACAACCTTTCATAATTACAACCTGTTGAGAGAGTCAACCCTTCATTTCTATCCCTTGCGATATATGGTTTTCTTTATATAATATGTTGTTGATGAGCTATTTAAATATATGGATCGCTGCAATATATATATATATGCAATGGAGTATTGTCTTCTCATCATTGCCTTATGAAGGTGCTTGATAGAAAATCGTGAAGTGTTGTAAATAAGATGATTTTCTGAGATATGATATTACTTCAACTTTTATGGCAGTTTCCTGTCGTCTTTCTTATTTATACTTGTTGCTGATCACTTGCATGGTCCATAAGACAGACTTTCTTTGTGTATTGTGTGCTATCATCCTTCATCAAGATAATACAAGGGCTAACTGTTTGTAACTACTTAACGACAACTGCTTTGCTACTCTTGCTATGTATACTTATGCTTCTATTGCTAACTAATTTGAAAGTGTCCCAGATCTGCCACAGTTGGACCAAAATATGTTTTTTAATGCTTAATTGGTTTAAGGGATAGGATGGGGACATCACATTTTCTCTTCCTTCCTCTCCTCCTTTCAAATGAAGTTCTCTTCTCCCTTTTAATCTCATGTTTGAGGGAGTCACAACTTCTGATCTTATGCCTTTTGACCATTCATTAAGCTTAACTAGATTTTAGTTATGTTATGTTGAATTTTATTCTTTTATATTTATAATATATATTTTTTATTCTTTTGATATTTTTATCTTTTTATTATTGTTTATTATTAAATTCTATTTCAAAATGGGGACATTGCACATCCCCTAAGGTGGATTCCTCCTCCTGCACTAAGCTATACAACCAAAACTCTTTATCACCTTTGAATAGGGAGGGAGTCGGGAGCCTCTAGAGCATTGGAGTCCTACTGCCTACCTGTGGACTAGAGGGTTTTTTTCTCTCTAGATTCATCACAGATGTACCTCCTGTGGCCTTGTCAACCTTGACATTCATATCAGCCTTCTGGATAGAGTGACTCCTCACAATCTTCACCACATTAGCAAAACATGGTGGGGAGTGAGGAGGAGATTTCCCGTACTTGACATGTTTTGTAGGATTCTGCTGAGAACCAAAAGAATTGTGAAGGATAGAGAGCCCTCTGAATGGGAGCTCCCTTCGTTTGAGGAAGATTCAGGTGATGGCCGCTTAATAATAAGATGTGACAGCCAAACACCATTCCACTATGTAGCCTTGGCACAGTTGACAGTAATATGACCCACTCGAAAACATTTTGTACATCTAAACACTATATTCTCGTAATCCAATGCTTGTTTTTGAACCCTATACACCACTTTACGCCATTTGTCATCTGCAAACATTTCTAGATATCAATCTCCACCTAAATGCTCAAAAATGTAGAATGCACCAGCCTGTCTGTTTTTGGGTCTAATGTCAGAAATTTACCCAATACATTTCCTGTCACTTGAAAGCACAAATTGACCCAGAATTGAAGGGGAAGATACTAACCTATACTATAAAATTGAGAAAACTACATTGTCAACTTGAATGCAGGAAACCATCGGTTAGCTAACAATACATGCCTATCCCAGCACAAGGGGCCTTTCTCCGAAATATATTCCCTATCTTTGGGAGATATTTACAGTAGGAAATATTTCTATTCAACTTTTAAATGCTCTTAACATTTATTTGCAATTTGCTCACGTAGAGCAATTAAGCCAGGCCAAAATGAGTTAAACTTACAGATTAGACCAAATTCATATGTTTATCCTTGTAAAATTATAGGATGGAGACCTCAGTTGGGAACCAAGTTTAGCTTATTCATCTATTCATTAACAGTTGCCACATTATCTATTTACAGTGGTATTGGCCACCATATTTTCAAAAATAGACTCAAAATTTGGGATCCAGGTGAAATCCTGAGAAATCAGTTGTATGGTTGGTGATAATCACAGGATTTGGGATCCGGGTTAAGTTTTAGTTGTAAGGTATTGACTTAGGATTAGGGCTGTGGGCTATATTACAGAGTTGGTATTGCTGTCCACCTTCCAATCAGCCAATATAGTACTTTAGTTTCTTCTTTACAGATGGATTGGACAACATTTCCAGCAAAATAGTGGAGCATTTTTCAGTTGGAGTTGAATGGTAGAGGTGATCTGATCATTTAAGATGTACTCTCAATCATTTCCATGCTTCCATCCTGTGTGTAAAAGAGTTTTTCATTATGACAGCTGTTGCCCCAGCATTGCAAAACTGATTTTAGCAACATAAGTGAGTGCGCAGATTGATTTTGAGTTCTTGCAGATTTTATGATGGTTGAATGTAGGAAAAATATTTCTGATGTTGCTCAGTTATTTTTTACTTCCACATTGGTGAGTGATGGCTACCGCCGGCTTTTCATAATTCTGGTATGTATATCTTCAAATCATGCTTTGATGATTGCAGCTGGTTGATGTTTGAGACCACTTTTTTGACATTTGGAGATCAAGTGTGAATGATGTAAGATCACTGGATAGTTATCAACTTATCAGCTCTGACACTGCTGTCATCTTCTACATCAGCCTCTTGTTAGGGACTAATCACTTTTGGGACACGATGATGAGATATATTGAGGGCTTTACTTTCTTATTGAGAAGATTATTTTTCCTATTGCCCAGGATCATCTTAGAGAGTGCGATTACAGATGTAGTCCATATTGAGATGCTTTGGCATGAGATCTTTGACGGTATAAATTTCCACCTTTTCAGGTATTCTAGTTTGGCTTTAGAGGATGATTACATTATTGGGTCATAGGAGAGGAGTGCAGACTCGGTATGATGTGTTTGCAGTTTTAATCAAAGTGGTGTAATGACAAGATGGTGGGACTTTTCTGAGATTGACTTCGGACCACATTTGGTTTTAGTATGATTTAGTTAAGCAATTTTGAGTTTGTGCTGGCATTGCTTGAGGACAAGGAATCTTTGGGGAGGGAAGACTCTAATGTCCCCATTTGTGGTCACACCAACATTGTAGTTAGCTTCGGCTTTCTTGGTGTGCACTAGCCATTTTTGAGGCTATATGTTCGATGTTGGCAATAACCCCAGTTGGTCTAGAGGACTCCAACTTCTAGTGTGTTCTCCAAGATTCTTGGAGAGAGCATCCTTTTTTTATAAAGTCACCTAGTGAGCCCCAATTTTCATTATTCTTCATTAGTATGATTCCAACATGGCGAATTTTTTGTTCTGATGTTTCCAACAATTTTCGCAATTCAGGTGTATTATTGGCTTTAATTTTATTATTTTTCTATGGTTGATTAATATAATTAAAACAAATAAATAATCACCTTAGTGCAATAGCTTGTTGGAAATGGGCAAAAAATCTTAAATCATAGACACATAAAATAGGGACCTTGCATATCAAATATTATCATTATTTTTATAATAAGGTCTTTTGGAGTAAAAATAAACATTTTAATTATAAGTGGATTTTAAAATGTGTAATGTCTCCATTTTTGTGAGCATCAGAGTTTGTGGGATTAGCCTATTAATTGACCCTCGTAGGCTAGTATGGTGGATTAGAGGGTCCAATTTGGGAGTTTTGGAGCTCTTTAGGTGGCTGTTGTAAGGGTGGATGTTAGAGAGGAACCTATACTATTTTTAGTAAGGCTGATTGATGCGTAGTGGATGTAGCAGTTGACTCCCTGGTTTAGATGGCTCGTCAAAATAATGAGTATTTAATGAGATATTAATATTTTAATGGCCTTTAATGATTAACTTTATAATAAAGTGGAGCCATTTTGAGGGTAACGAGTAATTAATACTCATTGAAAAAAGTACACTTCATTAATGGTATAATATAAGGTCAACAAATGCAAATGTTATTTTCATTGAAGAGCTTTCTTGAGTAAGCTTCTTGGTTCGAACCTCTTTGGGAGAAATATATAAGCTTGTAAAGGAAATCGAACCTCATTATGTATATGGTGATTTGTTGATTTGGTTGCATTTGGTGAGGTTATTTGAAAAATTCCAAGGGTTTCAGATTGGGCTTGGGAATTGTAAATTCTACAGGCCTGAGCACTTTGAATTGGTGAGAGACCCAATGAATTGTGCAAGTTGGGAGGTGGTTTCAGTCAGAGACCATTACAGAGCTTAAGGCATTGAATTTGGTGAATGATAATTTCAGAATTTTGTGAAGATCAATTGCAGATGTCATTTATTGATGCCAGCATTTGGGGACGTGGCTCATAAGACGGAAATCATCAGCACTAGAGGCTGCCGTGTCAGAATTATATCGGCCACTACCTCCCTTGGTTTCTGCATGAGGTTATATTTGTGGCATTTGATCTCATAGGTGATATCAATTGACATTTGGGCTTACATCTCGTTCAGATTTGCGTATTGGTTGATAGAGAAAATATACTTGTGGAGGCAATTTGGTTGAATGCTGGTCTTTGGACTCCTGCATTAAGTACTAGGTTTTAATATCTTTGACTAATTTAAAAGAGTTAATGTATTCGCAAGAATCTTACATTGTAAATTGTTTGAATCAGATATGAAGGAATAAGCAGCGCACCAAATGTTTGATGTAATGTTCATATCTAAACTGCTCATAATCAGCATATTAGTTTCATGACAAGTGTATGACAAAATGTCATCTAGCTGTAGGCGATGAATTGCACTAGTATAAGTCTTTGATCTGCATTTGGGAGGTACAGAAAGGTCTTGCATTGCATCTTTGGCATATGTGCAGTTTTTATTCTTCATTTTTTAGCATTTAGCATTATTTGCAATCATCAAAACAAGACAAACACACTGAGACAAAGAGCAGCAAGTTCAAACTTGTATGTCAAGTGTTTGACAATATTCCTAGAGATTCAAATTTGCACTAGGAATAGCAGGGGATATTACAGTGGTGAAGTTAGAACCGGTTGGGGTTCTTACAAAATGTCTTCCAAAAATTTCGACAAAAAACAAAGTATAAAAGATGATTTTCAGAGTGTATTTGCATTGTGTAGACTATTTCATTTCTCTCTGTGTAACTCTTGCAGTTTTGTGGGATTGAACTTGGTTCATCTCAACCTTCTTGAGGATGAAAACCCTCTTGGAGAAGATTAATCACGGTGGTGAAAGGTGGTTAATATAGTGAGATTCATTCAGGATCTTAGTTTGATCGTAAAGATTTGTAGATAAAGATTGGTGTTGAATATTATTTGAGTTTGGCAGAGATTCACAAGTAGATAGAATTCTCTGGGTTGGATGAAGAGTTTTCAGATTTTGGGCTTTGTGGCATTCTTTTCTAAATGCCATTCATGCTAAGAGTAGGGCACTATATTAGAAGGATTTTGGGGTAATTTTTAATACTCGGCATATGCAAAGGTACTTTTGTTGAACCTTTAAAGGTTTTTAGTGACTAATTTAGTCACTCTTGATTGAGTATTTGACTATTGATATTGTTGGTGTGAAATTTTGTTGCCAAGTGTCATCATCTTTGTTTGGCGTGAAGTTTATTTTTGAAAATGGTGCATTCTGTTGTGGCGTAGCTGCGTATGAGGTGATTTGTTGGACTAGTTTGAGGTGTAAATACCAGATTAGTGCAGATCGATTTCCTTTGATAGAGATCAGGGATGTGAGAGTTAGTTTGTTGGGTGTGAAGGTACCTATGCTTTTTATGCCAACTATATAAAAAAGGGCCAACTATATAAAAAAGGATCCCCGCTGCTGATGCTGTTGGATCTCGATCAGTAACTGGATCTGGATCTCTATATTATCTACGTAACTATGGAACCAATGGAACCACGGCTACTGCCTCTGCGACGACTTAATGCTTACTGGACATTTGGATATCACCATGGTTTAGGGGCAATCACTTACCATGACTGCTAGTTATTAAGTGATGAAACTGCAAGGGATTAAATCTTTAAGGATTGGCATTTGATAGAGCCCATTTTGGGTGCGACTCTTCTTTTTATTTGGCTGGGTGTTTGCATTTCTCATTGTTGTTGTATTTTACCCTATTGTTTGGCATATTCAGTAGATTTGGAGGACATTAGCTCACTCATTTTGTGGTTGATCAGGTTCGGATAACAAATTTGAGTGTCAGAGGAATTTTGATAAGATATGATATCCCAACAAGTGGACATGAACGTCTGAAACAACAAATAGCAAGGTGAGGGATAGGACATGAGGCTCATACCAGTCCAAACTGAGTTCGTCAACATCAAGTCACTACTTTCCGACCCGCTATCCCTCAAATTGTAGGTTCATCATGCCATAGAGAAAAATGTTTTGCAAGAATTAAAACACTTGGGAGCACCAAAGGCTAAGGGTTGGCCAACATGAATATTTTATTTTATTTCAATTCCTTCCAAACATGGGTTGACCCATCTAGAGATAATTATGCAATTTAATATACTTAATTCTATCACTAATATTTGGATAAGGCTGATAGTAATCAGGCCACCTTGAACATTTGCGTAAACATCAATGACAATAAATTTCAAATAAGAATAAACAATCACAACCAAAATCACACATTTACAGTTTACACACAATACGTGGACTTCAGAATTGCCACTGATTCCTATCCAGATTCATTCAAGTTCTCATAAGACACATCATGCATTCAATTCAAGTAAGATAACGGTTTGCAAACACATGGAACCTATGGTGACATTTTTGATACAGCCAATATTGGGGAAATAACCTAGATGTGCATATTCAAGTGGAGAAATAACCCTGTACTTGTATGCTCAAGTCACACGTCAAGTGTGGTTGTACAATACATAATTGCTGAAACAATCCATAATCACCCAATGTTATACCATGTGACATACATCATATAATCATCACATCCGGGATAATTCAATTTCAATGCACATCATCCAAACATGAGAATGCAATAACTTACAGTCATCTAGAATGCCAACACAATTACAATATCTATCCATCTATCACATATATATCTATAGAGGTATAGTGAAGTATGAGCTCATTTAAATATAAATGCTAAATTAGCAAATGCATTATGCATTATACAACTAGAATGTACATGCCAATGCAAAATCACATTGAGAACACCTTGACAACAAAAGAATAAGGTATAATGATAATCAATAATGGAGCTAAATCTATAGGCACCAAAACAACCAAGCACAAATGTTGGAGGCATTACAAGACCTCACTAATGCGCATCAACCTCTTTCTAGTAGGCTATGAATTAAATTTGTATTGGTGTTATTTGATGACATACTAATTTATATCTAGACATCAAAGTAACACGTGAAAAAACTAGATATAGTATTTTTTATGTTGGAAATGTGGTCATTGATATCAAGAAGGAAGTTGATGTCAAGATGGTATGAGGGTCCAGAAAAGAAGACTTGTGAGCAAATGAAAGGTTGGACATGTTGTCATTGCTGCCAAGAGGAAGTTGATGTCAAGAGTCAAGACGATATGAGGTTTCCAGCAAAGAAGACTTGCGAGGAAAAGAAAGGTTCGACAAAAATGTAAACCAATATGAATGAAATGGTTGTTGGTATCAAGTTGGATATGCAAGCTGTAAATGTAATCATATCCTATCATCGTGTGGGTTCCAAATACAAGATACATGCAAGATATGATTGTGCATATACATATTGCAGGTGTGATAGTTGAAAACCGAATTATACTGAGAGGGGGAGGGGGTGAATCAGTATAATCCTAAACTTTTAATGCTTAAAACCAAAACAAAGAACACGAAAAAAAAAGGAGACAACACATGCAAATTATCTCGTGGAAACCCAAAGCAGGAAAAACCACGGCATCACTATCCAAAAGGCAACAACCCTGTTACAATCTGAGAGCTCCAACTCTCCTTATACCAACCAGAATTGGCTCCAACCAGTTTACAAGGCTACAACCTTTTTACAATGAAAATATCAGAATTTAACTCAATAGAAATCTCAATGTCTCCACTAAAATATGAAGACCCAACTATCTGAAATAAACTCCTCTTTTGCTGATAACCTTTCTGATATATATATAAATTTGACTTCACTGAAATTTATAAGAATAAAATCACCTCTTTCAATTTTCTGAATACCCTCTCTAGATTTCATTCACGGTCTTGACTGCTTCACCCAATTTTTTCACTTCCAATTTAAAAGAAGATACTAGTTTTAATGGCAAATATCCACAACCGCTGCAACTGATGTGTTCTACACACTGATTCCTCAATCTGCCAATGTTAATGCTTGTCCAGACAAGTGAACCTCTGCAACTGTAAACTCAATGCACCCGAACTGTGACTTCTCACATTCCAGTAATACTAAGCCATGATCCATTTATTAAAAAAGATCGAAAATGAAGGCACTGCAGTTATGCATATACGTGAATCTCTTTTTCACCAGCATATAGACATAGCTCAAAAATCCTTTCATCAAACATCAACCTCCCTGTTTACTGTATCAAAACCAGACCAAGGATTTTTCAGTTTTTCTATCGTATTCACTCATTTCCACTTCTTTTTCTTTCTACCCCTGTTCTCATGTTACAATCCTCAAAGACTAACACTCCCGCACATGCCAAAAACAGTCGCTTCATACATTTTCCATATTCTTCTTGAAAACGGTCACGGCAAAACTTAGCTCATAGCTCAACACTTGCACTTCATCGCATCCACGTAGCACCTGGAAATCTCATCGCAAAACAGTCTCTCCCTTCTTTTTACTTCACGACAGAACAAGAAATAAGGCGTTTCATATCTTAGCTTTCACGAGCATTCTGTTCACATTCCAGCGTCTTCGTATTCACCTGCTGTACACTCTATTCACGGAAAAAAAAATTTTGATTCATAAGTCTCTGTCCTATTTTTAGAACACACATACACTTTCAAAAAAACGGTTTTATAAAAAGACTTGTCTACGTTATACAACTAGTACCCACGTAGTATCAAAAACTACTCCACCGTTAATATCAGACTCACCTGAAATATGTTTTTTTTTGTCTTCACGCAAGAGAGAATGCGTTTTTGTCTATTCACCCCTTTTTTGATCTATCTATGCCCAGAAAACACTACCATTTTTTTATTCCACCGTTACAGCTGTCACATCCAGGCATTTTAATCATCGACAATGAACGCTGGCATTTTAATCAAATCCTTTATACCATCGAAGCTTCATTAGATTTAACAATTATTTTTAGATAGTTTTGTTTGTCTTGTTTGCATATTAGACAAAACATCGACACCTGTAGTGCACAGAATTTGTTTTTATCTACACTCAACTCACTTGTGTATAAGGCAAACATTCTCCAAGGCACATGCTAAAAAGATACACTGATTGAAAATAACCAGTATAGAATTTCACATACTTGTCATCAAATGACATAAAACTAACAATCTCCCCCTTAATGTCATTGATGGCAAACCACTGAATCCAAAAAGCAGAATGAAGAAACTCCCCCTGAGCAAATGAGCTAATCTGAAGACGCTGCCAAACAAAATACGGCTGAATTAAGCCTGAACCAGCTCCCCCATCATGAAGCAACATACACTCATAGTCTACTCCCCCTTTGTCATCAATGACCATAAAACTGAACCATAATCCGAAAGATATAGCAATGAAGCGCTGAGACCAAACCTTTCATTGAGGAGGAAGAACACCAAGCTTGCTTCGAAGATATCCGAAGCGATCCCGGGGTAGAGGCTTGGTAAACACATTTGCAATCTGCTCTTGAGTGCAAACATAATTCAACTTAACAACATTGTTTGCAACTTGCTCCTTTAGATAGTGGTACTTAATCGGAATGTGCTTTGTTTGAGAGTGCATAACTGGATTCTTCGAAATGTCAATTGCGCTTGTGTTGTCACAAAAGATAGAAATAGGATCAGCAATCACAAGCTTATAATCATTCAAAGTGTTTTTCATCCATATTACCTGAGTACAGCATGATACTGCTGCAACGTATTCTACCTCAGCTGTAGATAAAGAAGTGCAAGACTGTTTCTTGCTCAACCATGACACCAAACAGCCACCTAAAAGGAATGCACATCCACTGGTACTTTTCTTGTCATCCACTGAACCACCCCAATCTGCATCTGTATATGCTGTTAATAAAAAATCAGAACTTTTAGGAAACCATAAACCATAATCAGTTGTACCTTTCAGGTATTTAAAAATTATTTTCACTGCTGCAACATGTGTTTGCTTGGGAAATGCTTGAAATCTAGCTACATAACCAACAGCCTGCATAATGTCTGGTCTAGTGGCTGTCACAAACAACAAACTCCCTACCATAGACCTATAATAAGACTGATCAACGGAAGGAGACACATCTTCCTTGCTCAATTTACAACCAGTTTCCATTGGTGTACTAACCGGATTACAATCCTCCATTTTAAATCTCTTAAGCAATTCTCTAACGTATTTGGCTTGGGAGATGAAAATACTTCTAGAAGTTTGATTAATTTGCAACCCAAGGAAATATGTCAACTCACCCATCATGGACATTTCGAACTCATTCTTCATAGATGCAGCAAATGTTTTAGACATCCTGACACAGTCACTTCCAAAAATTAGATCATCAACATAAACTACCACAATAAGAATGCTGTTACCTTCTTCCTTGACGTACAAGTTGCTGTCCACAAAACCTTTCTTAAATCCCTGCTGCTGCAAGTAACAATCCAGCTTGTCATACTAAGCTCTAGGAGCTTGTTTCAATTCGTATAAAGCCTTTTTTAACTTGCAAACATAGTCAACATTCTTTGAAATCAGACCTTCCGGTTGTTCTACATAAATTTCTTCAACAAGATCACCATTCAAGAAGGTTGATTTAACATCCATTTGGAAAACTTTAAATTCTTTAAAAGAGGCAAAGGCAAGAAAAATTCTGATTGCTTTTAGCCTAGCAACCGGAGCAAATGTTTCACTAAAATCTACACCTTCAATCTGAGAATAACCTTTACACACTAACCTTGCCTTATTTTGGATTATCTTACCATCCTCATTTACCTTATTTCAGAAGACCCATTTTGTACCAATCACATTTTTGTTGAGTGGTCTTGGAACAAGTTCCCAAGTATTGCTCTTCTTGACTTGATCTAATTCCTCTTTCATGGCAGCCACCCAATGTTTGTCTGCAGCCTCTTCTTCATAGGATTTAGGCTCAAACATAGAGATTAGTGAAAAATCATCATCATTTTCAAAGTAATTCACATTTTTCCTAGTATGTCTTGTCTTCCTTTCACCTAAAACTTGCTCAATCGGATGATTCTTTTGTACAAACTTAGAAGTCGTTTTGTAGTTTGTTACCTCATGTTCATCTTGGGAATCATTTTTAGAATTATTATGAACATTTTCAGCATCAACTAGAGTAGGACCTGATTCTTGATGGACTGATTTTACTTTACCTTGGTCATTTTCACCGCTTTTACTAGCTGATCCAGCTTGTATGTGTGTAGAAGATGAAGGTACAACAGTGCTGAAAATTACTTTAGGAGCTACCGTAATGCTAGTTTGAGTTTCATTTGCTTCAAAGCTGTCATCACCCTTGTCACACTAATTAGTAATCTCATGAACTTTAACATTAGCACTTTCAACAAATTTATTCAGCCTTTTATTGTAGCATTTATAGGCCTTACTTTTAGAAGAATACCCAAGAAAAATGCCTTCATCAGCTCTATTTTCAAATTTACCCAAGTTATCATCATCTCTTTTAATAAAACAAAGACTTCCAAAAATCTTGAAATACTTAACCGTTGCTGGTTTACCTTTCCATAGTTCATACGGGGTCTTTTTAAGCTTGGGTCTTAGCAAGGTTCTATTTTGAATATAAACAGCAGTATGGACAGCCTCTCTCCAAAACATATCTTTTACTTTGCTCTCATACATCATTAGCCATCTCTTGGATTGTTCTATTTTTTCTTTCCACAACACCATTTTGTTGTGGAGTCCTAGGAGCTGAAACCTGTTTCTTAATGCCATGCAACTCACAAAATTTGATGAATTCATTTGAAGTAAACTCTCCCCCATTATCAGAGCGTAAACATTTAATTTTCAAGTCCATTTCATTTTCAACTAAACTTTTGAAAATCTTGAACTTATCTAACGCTTCTGATTTTTCTTTCAAGAAAGTAACCCAAGTCATACGTGTATAATCATCAATTAGGAGCATAAAATATCTCTCACCTTGTAGACTTGCTGTCCTTGTTGGTCCACATAGATCCGTATGAATGAGCTCAAGAGGCCTATTGCTGAATTCATCTTTTGGTTTGAAGGAAGCTCTTGTTTGTTTGCCTTCTTGACAATTTTTGCAAACACTATCTGCTGGTTTTTCAAGCATAGGCATGTCTCTAACAGCCTCCTTGCTGATTTTAACAAGGTTATCAAAATTAACATGCCCAAAGCGCTTGTGCCAAAGTCAAGCATCTTCAACCTTGCTTAAACAACAAGTCTCAACATTGGAATCATCAAGAATGTAAAGGTTATTTGCAGCTCTAGTAGCTTTAGCTATAACATCAGTCCCCTTTTTAATAAGACCAGCATTAGAGTTAAAACAGAGATCATAACCTTGATCACATAGCTGGCTCACACTTAGTAAATTATGTTTCAGCCCTTCAACATAAAGAACATTCTCTATAATGGTTTCATCATTGTTAATTAGGACTGTACCTATACCGGCAACTTTAGCAGAGGAGCTACCACCAAATCTAACTTTACCACCTTTCATCTTTTTAAGGGAATGAAACTTACTCAAGTCACCTATCATGTGCCGGGAACAGCCACTATCAACATACCAAATGTCTTTTTCATTGCTAGCTAGAAAGGCTGTTTGTACAACAAGAGCTTTGAGAGGAGTCTCTTGAACCTTTTTCTTCCAGACCTTAGTCACTTTAGCTCTTCTATTAGGCTCACTATTAGAGAATGAATTTGCATAGAAGCTGTTACAGAATCTAGAGGTATGTCCATATCTATTGCAGCTGTAACAAATTAGATTATACCTCCTAAATCCATTTCTTTCATGCTGAAAATGATTCTTGTAGGGGATAGTTCTACATTCAGCAGCCCTATGTCCAAAATAATTACAAGTAAAGCAATAACCATAGAAGAAGGGCTTGTTTACCTTAGAAGTAGTAGGCTGAATATTATTCGATGATGAAGAGTTTGGATTAGATTGCAAACCAACACCTCTTCTATCCTTGGTAGGTCTTTGTGAGCCAAGAACTTTACCTTTGTTGAAAGACAATTCTTCACTTGATAGCATAGATATTTTTCCAATGTTTCTAAGTGTGACAATTTCAGCTTCCAATTTAGTAATGTTTTCCTCTTTTATATGAATCTGATTTTCTAAACCTTCATGTATTTTCTTAGCCTCGTCAATCTGAATTTTAATATCAATAAGCTGATTTTCAGCTTCTTTGAGTGATGTAGCTAACTTCAGTTTCTCAACACTTTCTACTTGAAGAAGATCAACAAGATTCTGATTTTTCTTTTTCAATTTTTTAATTTTAGAAAGAGCTGAAATCAATTCAAGCTCAAGGTCGACATCACCAATGTCATCAAAACTAACATCTTCAATAACAGCATCATCTATAGCCATAAACATAACTTCACTTACTCTAGACTCACTCTCACTGCTTGAGGAGTCATCGCTGTCATTTTTTGAGAGCAGCACTTTCTTACCTTTACTGGACTTCCAATTTTTCTTAGTAAACCTTTTAGACTTTCTGTACTTTACTTCCTTTTCATCATTGTTGTCCTCATCTTTATCAAATGGACACTTAGAAGCAAAATGACCAGCCTTACCGCAGTTAAAACATTTCAAACTAGTCCTACCTCTGTTTTTGTTAAAACCTTTTTTCAGCTTTCTAATGAGATAGGCAAGTTCCTCATTAGAGTCCTCATCTGAGCCTTCACTAAGACTTGTCTCTTTATCCTTGCATTTCTTTGAAGCTTTGAATGCTGATTCAGATTTAGAAGACCCTTCAACCGTAGTCCTCATTTCATAAGCAGTCAAGATGCCATGAAGTTTATCAACCGTAAGATAATCTAAATCAGACATTTCTTCTACAGCAGAGACTTTAGCATCAAGTCTCATAGGAAGAGATCTAAGAATCTTTTGCACAACCGTCTTCTCTTCAACATCCTCACCTAAACCTCTCAAGGCATTCACAACTTCATCAACCCGTAGAAAATATGCAGCTATGTTTTCGCTGTCCTTCATTCGAAGACCCTCAGAAACTGCCCTGTGTGTTTGAACTTTGGCTTTCCTTACCTTCTCATCACCGTGATAAGCATTCTGTAATTTATCCCAGATTTCTTTAGCTGATTCGCAATGCATGACCTTTACAAACTCGGCTTCAGTTAGACCACATAAGATAGCATTCATGGCCTTAGCATTGTTTTCAAAATCTTTCTTCTCATCAGCATCTTTTGGAGGAGTAGCGGGGATTTTATAGCCATTCTCAAGACTGAGGTACACATCGCAACCAAGGGACATAATATAAGTCTTCATACGGACACTCCAAAAAGCAAAGTTATTCCCATCAAAAAGAGGAGCCCAGTTTGTTGCTAGACCTTCTGGGGCACTCATCTTGAACTCAAGGACCAAGCTCTCAAGCTTTTAAGCACTAGAAGAGAGCAACCGGCTCTGAAACCAATTGAAAACCGAATTATACTGAGAGGGGAAGGGGGTGAATCAGTATAATCCTAAACTTTTAATGCTTAAAACCAAAACAAAGAACACGAAAAAAAAAGGAGACAACACACGCAAATTATCTCGTGGAAACCCAAAGCGGGAAAAACCACGTCATCACTATCCAAAGGGCAACAACCCTGTTACAATCTGAGAGCTCCAACTATCCTTATACCAACCAGAACTGGCTCCAACCAGTTTACAAGGCTACAACCTTTTTACAATGAAAATATCAGAATTTAACTCAATAGAAATCTCAATGTCTCCACTAAAATATGAAGACCCAACTATCTCAAATAAACTCCCCTTTTGCTGATAACCTTTCTGATATATATATAAATTTGACTTCACTGAAATTTATAAGAATAAAATCACCTCTTTCAATTTTCTGAATACCCTCTCTAGATTTCGTTCACGGTCTTGACTGCTTCACCCAATTTTTTCACTTCCAATTTAAAAGAAGATACTAGTTTTAATGACGAATATCCACAACCGCTGCAACTGATGTGTTCTACACACTGATTCCTCAATCTGCCAACGTTAATGCTTGTCCAGACAAGTGAACCTCTGCAACTGTAAACTCAATGCACCCGAACTGTGACTTCTCACATTCCAGTAATACTAAGCCATGATCCATTTATTAAAAAAGATCGAAAATGAAGGCACTGCAGTTATGCATATACGTGAATCTCTTTTTCACCAGCATATAGACATAGCTCAAAAATCCTTTCATCAAACATCAACCTCCCTGTTTACTGTATCAAAACCAGACCAAGGATTTTTCAGTTTTTCTATCGTATTCACTCATTTCCACTTCTTTTTCTTTCCACCCCTGTTCTCATGTTATGATCCTCAAAGACTAACACTCCTGCACATGCCAAAAACAGTCGCTTCATACGTTTTCCATATTCTTCTTGAAAATGGTCACGGCAAAACTCAGCTCATAGCTCAACACTTGCACTTCATCGCATCCACGTAGCACCTGGAAATCTCATCGCAAAACAGTCTCTCCCTTCTTTTTACTTCATGACAGAACAAGAAATAAGGCATTTCATATCTTAGCTTTCATGAGCATTCTGTTCACATTCCAGCCTCTTCGTATTCACCTGCTGTGCGCTCTATTCACAGAAAAAAAAAATTTGATTCATAAGTCTCTGTCCTATTTTCAGAACACACATACACTTTCAAAAAAACGGTTCTATAAAAAGACTTGTCTACGTTATACAACTAGTACCCACGTAGTATCAAAAACTGCTCCCCCGTTAATATCAGACTCACCTGAAATATGTTTTTTTTGTCTTCACGCAAGAGAGAATGCGTTTTTGTCTATTCACCCCTTTTTTGATCTATCTATGCCCAGAAAACACTACCGTTTTTTTATTCCACCGTTACAGCTGTCACATCCTGGCATTTTAATCATCGACAATGAACGCTGGCATTTTAATCAAATCCTTTATACCATTGAAGCTTCATTAGATTTAACAATTATTTTTAGATAGTTTTGTTTGTCTTGTTTGCATATTAGACAAAACATCGACACCTGTAGTGCACAGAATTTGTTTTTATCTAACACTCAACTCACTTGTGTATAAGGCAAACATTCTCCAGGGCACATGCTAAAAAGATACACTGATTGAAAATAACCAGTATAGAATTTCACATACTTGTCATCAAATGACATAAAACTAACAATAGTAACAATGGCATAATGTTGATGCCAAAGATTGCATAAAGGTATGAAGGCCAATACTAATCTATGTTCACATCGAAGACAGATCACTTCAACTTTCAAAGCAAGTTTATGCATGTCTATAATGATGGTTGACTCCCCTTCATAATGGCGCAAGCTATGTGACTTGATCAGAATTGAAGGTTTCCTCAAGTGAGTTTGTAATGCATTTCCCACCCTGTTCATAAGCCTGGTTTGAGCATTGGAGGGAAACCTTTCTTGGTCATGAGAAGTTTCTTGATTTCTTGTTCGATTTATGCACAAGTCTATATTGCTCATAAAAAGAAATTAAGGAGCAACTGCTATGTATTACAGTGATAGTTTCTTTTTAATTAATAAGCATAGGAGCAGCGATGAGAGTGCAGCCATAAAGTATTTATGAATGACAACAATCAAATGAAGTCATTGAAATTAATTTGACCACTGAATAAGTATGAACACAGCAGTCCATGTATGCAACAATTTAGAGGATAAGTCAGCGACCTTTTAGAAGTTACATTGAATATCAGATACTAGCGACATCATAATACTGGCTTATCAAATTGTTTAGAAGTGATGTTCGATAAGGCAGTGCTTATAATAAATAAAATTAAGTTTATTACAAAAAGCATTCAGCAGCTTAATAAAGAGGGTGATTACCTTACTGAGGCAGCACTTACTGAAAACCGTTGTTAAAGGCTGAGCCATTATGCAGCAACTTATGATAACAGGCATAACAAAAGGCAGAAATGTACAGGTGACAATTTGTTTAAGAGCAACGATTATGTAATATCAAATGGCAGCAATATATATTAAGGTGGCACTCATGATTAATGGTAAAACATATGTTTAGAACAGCAACAACATGCTAATAAAAGTGAGTTTACTTAGTGAAGACAAACAACAATTAATAACAAGATGGTTGACTTTATTGAAAGAAGCTGACTTGAAATGAAGTTTTTAATAAAGGCATCAATATTCATCCATAACATGGTGATTTCATTAAAGAAGTTGTTTATATTAATTAACAGCAATCTTCATAAAACAAAGCAGTGTTTGTTTTTAACATAATATGCATCAGCCCTATTATTAGCAGCGACTTTATAAAAAAGGGATAAAGCAGCAGTTAGCAAGATTAGAGTTTTGCATAAAGCGATGTGTTTTATCATACAAACATACAAACAGTGATATGGCAATTGGGAGACAGTAGCGACAGTGTAATAATTTCTACAGCAAGGACTTTATGAAGAGAGGCAAAACAAAGACAAAAATAATAAACTATGATTTGTTTAAAAGAAAAGTCAACATATCAAGTGGTGCCATCTACGTTGACAATTCATTTGAAAGGAAACAATAATAAATAAACAAAAGTGATTTGTTTGGATGTGAAGGGGTGCAATTTAGTTAAGAGTTATGTTTATTAATAAAACGAGATGCCTCTATTGAAAAGGATGCCTCTTTTCATAGAAGGCAAGAAGATATAAGAAGAAATAAGAAATGATTTGTGTCGAGTGTGTGAGATTAAAAAAGAATAATCAATCATCACAAGAAGATCATATGAAGAATCAAGAAGACTATCTCATGCAGATTTGAATGAATTGATTGTAAGATGCAAATTTGTATATGAACGTGTGTGGATAAGATAAAGAAACATATCACATATACACCAGCATATGAGGAGCAGAACTTGAGAGTTCATTTGCAGATATTTATGAAGAAGTTGTGGGAAGATTAAATGAAATTTAAATGCAAAACTTATAGCAGATTTGGGAGTAATGTTGTTGCAGAATTTTAATCAGATTTATAAAAGGATTAAGAGCAGTTTGGTGAAGGAGATAAATGATATCATCACAATATCCATCATCAATTGAAGTAGCAACATATTGAGGGTGGAATCTTGTTTTGGAAGTTGGTGCTTCCTAAAGGAGGGATTGGTGTCTCTCACTAAGTTGGTGCTTAGTAGTGGGGATTGGTGCCTCTAGTAGGTTGGTCCCTACGAATTGTGGGAGTTGGTTCTTCCAGTGGGTTGGTGCTCACAAAATTAGGGTTTGGTGCCTCTAGTAGGTTATTGCCTACAAACATTGTAAAGAAGAATTATATACAAGCATCGATTTGCCATGGTTTTCTCCCATTAGGGTTTCCATATAAAACATTGTGTTGTGTTCTTATGTGCACGGATGTTGAAAGTTAGTGAATAATGCTATTATGGTTGATAAAGTTTAAATTGGTAAATTTGTGCTCTTCATACTATTCTACAACAACAAACCTTCTTTACCAGGACAAACAAGTGTTAGTTTGGGATGTGAAGAATATTGTGCTTATGCTACATCTTTAACAAGGTGTAGAGATAAATTCAACTCATGCAATCTATTGAGAGATACCCTGACTTGAGGTCATGAACACAACTCTAGGGATTCATGAGCCTTTATAGCTACTATAGAGGATTCAATAAGAGATTTTTACAATTGGCAGTGGCCTTAACAAAGATGACCAAGAGGGGTGCCTTATATTGAAAAAATCAGACTCAGCAATAACTCAGTTGGTCCAAAAATTTTAAAAACTCGGGACTCGCTAAAAACTTGGTGGAAAAATCAGCAATAAATCGACACTTCTATCCAACATTTGAAAATATATAATTTCTTAAAATATTCTTTAAAAACACACACACATCAACGAAAGTTAAATAAAACACACATAAACACCAGATTTGTAGAACATATACTGATTTGAGATTTCCATCATATATAAATCAAAGTTTTGAGTTAAATACATAGAAAAAGTATATGCAAAAGTATCCTCAATTGGATTCTTATAGTTTTGTATCCTCAAGTGTATATAAATGTATGATTGTATGTCGTAAGGAAATAAAATAATAGAGCATAGAGTTATGACTCATACTTGAAAAGCTGGATTAAATCTGAAATCTGAAAGTTTGAAATAGAATCTGAAAAGCCGTTTTATGCCGTGCCCTAGGTCTCGAATAGAAGAAATGGTGTAGAAAACAAGCTCCGTTCACAAAAAATGCATAAGAAAAAACGTTCACTTTATAGCCTTTTTACCTTTTCATTTGATTGCTTTTTTGTGATTTTTTAAATATATCGTCAATGATATGTATTCGGCGATAATATTGCGGCAAATATTGACTCACGATATCTGCAATATTATGCCAATTTTTTCAACTATGCCTTGTGTTGATCTAGAATTGCTTGGAGGGCATTTGTCCAATTGAAAAAGGTAATGTGCATTAGTTTTGTTCTTACAATACCTAATTTTATGTTACCTTTTGTACTAGAATGCGATACTTTAGGAGATGGGTTAGGGGTTCTTATGCAAAAAAACAATCCATGTCATTTGAGAGTTGAAAATTGACAGAGATAAAGTATCAGTTCTCTATCTATGATAAGGAATTGTTTGTAATCATGCTTGCACTAGCTAAATTAAGGCAATATCTATTTTGTGGATGTTTTATAGTGTGCAAATATTAAAAAAATT
Source organism: Chamaecyparis obtusa (assembly GCA_027943335.1). NCBI lineage: Eukaryota > Viridiplantae > Streptophyta > Pinopsida > Cupressales > Cupressaceae > Chamaecyparis > Chamaecyparis obtusa. Next base: position 508,006 of record BSBK01000983.1, read on the forward strand.
TTGATTTCATCTTATCACAAAGTCACCTCAATGACAAGAAACAAAAAGAAGTGTGTAGATTATAGACCTGTGATTTTTACGTTGAGCTTGTTAGAGGGAAGAACAATAGGGCAGGGCATACATTCCCTAGGAGATCAGAATTATTGGTCGCTTCAACAAAATTTGATTGCAAAGAAGAGCTATTAGTTGAGTTTGGCAAAGACCCACATGCTATAGGGCTGATTGTGGGTATTGTTGTTGCCTCAAACAGGGATGAGAGGTGCCAAGTGAAGCATTGATTATCTTGTACAAGGACAATATTTTTGTTGTTCTAGGATCCAAAGTTGAAACAAAGATTTATATCTCATTCGCATGATTCTCCACTTGTTGGACTCATTTGATATTTCAAGACTTTTAGACATGTTCAAAGTAGATATGCATGGAAAGCCTAAAAAGAGGACTTATTACAACATTTTAATGAGTGTGGTGTATGTCAAAGGATGAAACATAGAACTAGATAATATACCCAATTGGTTTGCTTTAGCTCCTCTCAATTGCTCAACAAAAGTTGGAATTAATGTCCATGGAATTCATTATAGACTTAAATCTATCAGATTTCCACAATCCATAACAATCGAATCTAGAAACAACTACATTATCATTATAGACTTGCCTTGGGTGGGAGGAAAGAATTGTATCTTTGTGGTTATAGATATGTTGATAGTTTCCACACCTCTTGTCTATCTAGCTAGTGTATTTAGTTCTCAATAAGTTCTAGTTATTTTTTTCAAGAAACCTTTTGCTTGCATGGAATATCCTATACCGTGGTCAACAATAGGGATGCACTTTACATGAGTGCTTTCTGGCAAGATGTATTCAAGTAGACAAGTGCAAGGTTGACACTTGACATAGGTTATCACCCTTATATAGATTGAGGAGCTTTGTGACTTATCAATAAACAAGTTGCATGCGGTGGTTGTAGCTAGGGAAGCATTTCTACAATAGTGCCCTTCACGTATTAGTAGGGATGCCCCCTCTTTGAACATTGTATGTATGTGATACAACCTTTGTGGAGGTAACATTGGATGAGGTATGGGTACTTGCAACATGAAATTTCATTGAGTAGGAAAGTTTTGATATGTTTGTACAATTTGCTGCAATGTGCACAAAATCAACAGTAGATCTATGTTTGTAGGCATGACATGGAGAGGCATTTTCAGATGGCATATAGTTTTCCTTCATTTGTAGGTGTACAGGTAGAATTCTTTGAAAAAAGCTGCTGATAAACCCAAATTCTACTTCTATGGCCCTTACAGAGTAGTTTGATACACAATTGAGGTTGCTTATGAGTTGGAGCTTCCTCCTGACATGCGATTCACGAGAGTTGACATGTGTCATGTTTAAACTTTGAATAAAGCAATGGAACAATATGTAGCACCTTTAATAGAGCTTCCACCTCTTGATGATGATTCAAAGTTGTTATTAGTGCTTGGGACAATAGGTAACACTTTCAAGAGAGTTTCTACCACTTGGTGACAAGTGAAAGTTGCTATTAGTGCTTGAACAAACACTCAGAGAGAAGTGGTTGAGGAATTTTCTATTAACTAAATTCTTGATCCAGTTGAATAGTTTGCTTTGGGAGGATGAACTTGGGAGTTAGCTAATGTCTTAGAAAACACAACTTTGTCGTTGTTAAGGGTAAGAAAATTTGGGGAGGGAGTCCTTGTAAAGTCCCTGTTTTGACACACTTGTTTTGTGGGATCCACTTTCTATTTTGCATCTTTTTATTGAATGGACTATCGGTGTAGGAGGAGCATTGTTGGAATTGTTGATAGTTAGGATTGTAGGGGATTGGAATATTGGTGGACATGTGGTCAGCTAGTTAGAAATATAGACGACCATAATAGGAAGACCTATAGTTAGTTAATTGTTTGGGATTGCATTGCGTTGATTGAGGAAATGTTGCGATATTGCTTGGAATTGCATTAGTTGAGGAAAGGCTTTGACAATTAACGTTTTTGCAACTACCATTGATTGAGTATGGGACTACTCAGTCAAGGGCTGGAATTGCCTATGATTGAGGAAGGTAGGAAAAGAGGAGCACATGGGTTATAGGAGGCATTAAGGGGAAGATGAAAGATATCTTTGAAAATTAAAACTAAACCCAAATTTCACTTCCAAGAATGTATCGTTGCTTCAACAGCTCTGGGCACTTGAAGAGGGGAATTTACAAGCATTTTATCTTATATTCCTGCGGATGAAAACCCCTATGAAATAGTTAGTGATACAGAGAAAAGATAGGATTGTGTAGACCGTTCAAAATCATGAAGTGCTCAATTTTGTAGAATGCTGAGTGTTTTGGAGCTTCAAATGATTTAGAATTGCATGTTAAGTGCACCTAGTGAAATAGTTTCAGACAGGTAGAGTAAACTTCCATTGTGCGTATGCATTTGTGTAAAGGTAGATCATCAAACTAAATTTTAATTTCACTCCCAAGGTGATGTTGCATCAGTAGCTCCAAGCACTTGAAGATTGAAATTTGCAAGAATTTAATCTTACATTCTTGAGAATGAAAACCCTAGGAAATACTTAGTGAATTTTACATTCTTGAGGATGAAAACCCTAGGAAATACTTAGTGGTGTAGAACAACAACAGGATTGTGCAAAGAGTCTGTATCATCAAGTGTTCAATTTTGTTGACTGTTGAGTGTCTTAGAGCTTCAAAGGCATATAGAATTGCATGTTGGACGCATGCAGTGAGTAGTTTCAGATTGGTAGAGTATATTGTAATGTCCCCTTTCCAGAGCGGAATTTAATGATAATAGAAATTAAATTTAGGATTAAATAAAATAACAAATAATGATACGTTATAATATATAATTAATTAAATTATTATTATTATTATTATAATAATGGAAGAATATATTATTAATAAATGAATATAAAATGTAATTATAATTATAAAATATATAATTATAATTACATTGATAAAATCAATATTAATAATAATAATAAGTATTAATATAATCAATATTGAACAACATCAATAATATTAATATATTAGTTGATGATAATCAATATTATTAAACCATATATATTAATCAATATTGTATTGATATAATCAATCAATATATAATTAATATTAATATTAATATTATTAATCTCTATCCATGTATAGATAAGAAATGTAATTAATATTATTAATATCTACCATACTAATAATATTTTGACGAAATACAAAGTTATTAGCTATACTATCAATATTAGCCGACATTGCTCATACCAATTAGCCACCGAGAACTAGTCAAGGATGTGTTAGTGATAACTAACAGTTATATGATCACTTATTGCGGATAATCGAAGGGAGGTAATTAAGTTCTAATTACTATTGAATAGTTGCATTGATTTCTATCCTCTTCACGGGTATAAAATGCCATTCGGTTTGTCTTCTCAAAGCACGGAAGATAATAATATATTGGAAATGGAAATTGGAGAATAACATTGGACATCGTTGGTTCCTGTTGAAATCTCTCTCGCATGGAGACAAACATGAGGATCGCCATTTAAGGAACGGGTTCAGATGGAGAGTAAGATGACATACAAGCCAATCAAGAATGATATAGTAAGCAAATAAGGAATCGTAGACTAAGGAAAGATCATTAAAGTTGAAGTCTGCAGCCATTACAATATCCCCTGCTCCAGATATACGGATGAGCATCTATATTCACAATTACAGAAGCAACCATTATAATCGATGAGCATGCCTTGAAGGAATGTATACTTATTGTCACCATCACAAGGAAAATATTATCACTGAGCACTTAGACTAGTACTACCACTGCTTTGGGAATACAGCAATTGTGTGAACGGGAATCATCTCCTATAACAGTGCAGGAATAAAAGATTAGAAGCAGCGATCAGACTTATGATGGAAAATTGTCATTGATGTCAAAAAGAATACTATACCATATAGCATATATCATATGTCATTGATGGAAAATTGCCATATATGAATATTATACCATGAAGCATATACAGCGATTGCATTTTCAGTATATTCAGATATATAATGACCAGCGTATACATATACATACGTAAATAACAGTGAAGACATACAGTGAAGACATAACAAGATATATAAAATGAAGATACGTATAGCGATGAAGACATATAGATGTATAATATGAAGATACATATATATAAAAGATGTTTTCATAAAACATTGAAATACGGCATATTGAACAGCATATAGATACGTATATGATAGATAGCAGACGACATACAGAATATATGATAGACGATAACAAAATGAAAGCAGAGACATACAAAATGGCATATAATGTATGCAGAGACAGCAGAGGTATATACACAGCATATATAGAGAACGGCAATAAATACAGCATACATACGTTTTAGAAGAACGGCGTTGAGCATTTGTGATACAGTTGACAACAGTGGACAGACATGAATCGCATGACCCAGAGATATCATTAGAAATATATATACGTATACTCAGATACATACAAAACAGAGAACGGCATAAAGACATCCAAAACAGCGACAAAAATAATACTCAGCAATAACAATATTATATGCAGCGATTGATACGTATGCAACAGATACGTATATCGAATCTTATTTTTGATAATCACAGAGGTATAACATCATTGAAGGTTGAATATTAATCTGAGAACGGCAACAGGGATATATATATGAAGACAATATAAGCTTTATATGCAGCGACGTCATAGATTGATTTTTATTAAAGTTTGCTAAAGTTTCATGCCGTTGAAATTTTAAAAGAAGATTAAAAGAAAGGTTGCCGTTGAATATATAATACTGCTACATAAAGATGCAAATATATTTGATTTGCGATAAAAGTTTATAATCAGCGGTTAATAAAGACAAAGGAAAGATTAACTTAGTTAAAGTTAATAATATTTTAATAAAAGACACCTATTCATATGTGAAAAGGCATAATCTTAAAGAGACATAATGTTTCATTTAAAGATATGAATATATAAATATTTGATCTACCATTTTGAAAATAATAAGTCAGCAATTGAAAATAAAAGGGAAGAAAAGCAGTGAGAAAATGATAAGAAAAAGAGAGAATTAAATATTTATATATACTCAGATTTTAATCTGATATATATTATGTATTTACATTTATAAAGATATATCTTTGAAAATAAGAGGAAAAGTAAAGTGTTATTGGCTGACTTAAAGAGATAAAGGCCAGATAGTATCCATCATCAGTTGAAGAAAGCAACAGTGTCAAGGTGGAAGGAAAATTTATATACAATGAGTTGGTGCTCAGAATCCAGACAAGGGGAGCCGGTGCTTCCAGTAGGTCGGTGCCTGCAAAGTGTGGGAGTTGGAGCTTCTAGTGAGTCGGTACTCATAAACATAGGGGTTGGAGCCTCTAGTAGGTTGGAGCCTACAAACTATTTGTAAAAGAACAATATTATATAAAACAAATTATTTTGTGGTTTTTTTCCATATTGGGTTTCCACGTAAATATTGTGTTCATGTGCATAATCGCTTATTTGAGTATTTGAAGTTATTTTTTATTAAAAGCTTTTAAAGTAGAAAATAGTTATTATACTGATTCACCCCCCCCTCTCAGTATAATTGTGTGCTCTTCAACTTAAATATATGATAACTACAATTTGGGAAAGACAAGAGAGGGTCATAGAGGTAATTAAGGAGCACACGATAATAATCACAGTATGGGAGGAAGATAGTCTTTTCCTTTTTATATTCAATCAACTTCTCCATGGTGATAAGGAAATATGTATAGCAGTCTATGGATCTTAAAATATATATAAATATTATAAGACAAGGAAAAAGAGAATATAAAACAAAGAAAAGAATAAGAGTTAAGGAAAAAAGATATATAGAACAGAATAATACGAATCAAAGAAAGGGAATAACATTAAAGGTAAAAGGTTATACGAAAAGACAGTCAGCAGAGGCTGCAATCATAAGGTATGGAATTTATATATTATTTTTTTCATTTTTTTATATATATATATATATGTGTATGTTTATTTTTACATTTAGAACTTAAGAATATTAGTATCCTTTTATGGATCAAAATGGTTGTATTATAATTGGTGTAAGGAATTATTTACATTATTGATGTGGACTTAAATTATTATATATATATTTATTGTGGATGATATGGGCCATAAAAAGAATGAATAAAGTATTCATTAAAAAGATGGACCTCATATCTGGAGGGGGCTAGAAGAAATTATGATAATTTCCTAGTCTCGAGATTTAATATCTCAACAATGGATGATACGGATGGATCCCCGTATCTGGAGGGGGCTAGAGGAAATTAAGACAGTTCCCTAGTCTCGAGATTATTATCTCACGTAGGCAGTATATATACTAAAGACCAGTCATATGCATATGCGTAGGCTTGGAATGCATTAAACTACTTCCAAGAGATTCTTATGGGCAGTGCTCTAGGGATGACGTGTCTATAGCCCGATTGCTTAGAGGGAGCGAATGTCTCTCAAGCCGGGAATTCTATGAAGCCCGACCTAGAGGCAGCCTTAAGGATCAAATTTCCCCCTCGCTAACTTAGAGTAGAGTATGAGTCATATATTTTGTGTGATATTATGTACTGACATCGGTTTTGCAGGATATTATAGAAGGAGAATAAGAAGGGACATTACATATATATTCTTTGAGTGCATGCATTTGTGTAAAGATAGAATAAAAAATATCTTTTGAAAGTGTCTTTTTGGGTTGTTTATTATGTGCATTCAGTTTAACCCTTGACATCAAAACAGTTATCATACTTTTAGTGTGAGTGCCCGTGACATTGCTTGTGAGCTTTCTAATAAATCTATGATTCTATGGCATCTAATGCAAATGTTGATGATGATGTTTTTGAAAACCCTTATGATGCAAATACAACTTCTTGTTCTTGTACTTGTGTGCCCTACTTGCTTAGAGTTATTTCTTTTGGTTTTCATCTTATGATGCACTTTTTCCTTCTGTAATAGTATTAATTGTTTCCACATTATGCTAGGTTATGATATTTTGTGGTTAAGTATTTGTTTTGACTTTGCCCCTTACTTTGTGGAAATGATCTTGTTTGCTCCAAATAAAACCTCCAATTTTGGTTGATTCTAGCACGAACTTTGTTATTTTCATCAGTAAAATGGCTGGTATACTAAACAGCTTAAAGAATATTGCTTTAATTCCTTCTGTAATATCCTTCATAGTTTCCATGTTATAGTTGGTGATGATATTCTGCGGTTGAGTAAGTGTTTGTCTTACTCCGTTCTTTCCTCTTTGGAAATTATATTTTCTCCAAGAAAACCCTATAATTTTAATTCTATAATAAACTTTGTTACATTCACTGCCAAAATGACTGGTAAACTTAACAGCTTAAATAATCTATTGATGCAGCATGTTTTGATTCCCCAACTGTATTACAAGTGGTCCTAGTTGTAAGGTCCTTTGCATTCATTGATTAAAAACACGGTAAAACTCAAAACAGAGATCAACAAGCTGTAGTCTTGCCGTTTTGGTATTAGCAGAGAGCAGTATTTTACATGATTGTGATTCTTTGTATGGTGTACACTATATCACATCAGCTGTAGGACTCTTTCTTTAAAAGTAGGGGAAATTTGCAAATTTTAGGTCATCCAATTTCTTGTAGCCTTAGTGGTTTTGTCAGAATGTCTAGAGTAGCAAATCTTCATTCATCAGTTTTGTAACAAATTTTTCATTATCTGAAAGTATTTTTTTCGGAATGAATTTAATTAAGTACAATATTAATTAGGATCTTGCCACAAATCTGAGTGTTGTGAGAAAAAGCACCTATAACTTGGACAACAGTTGCCTAAATCTTATAGTCTAAGCAAGAGATTATCTCAAAGACTTTAATACTGGGTGGGCTTGAATTTGAGATTAGAGTTTACACTATATTACTTCAAATCCTTTCCCAATATGCTTGATTCCAAAAATTTCATCTATAGAGAGCAATTGATATAGAGATGGCTCCATATGGGTATGATTTCATTGGCAGGACTTGCTGCAAATAGATTGAATGACATATTTATTAAGTTAGTGATGCCATATGTACAAGCAGAAAAAATAAAAAATGAGAGTGATGGATTAGTTCATTGGCAGGACTTGCCGCAAATGGATTGAATGACAACTATTATTAAGTTAATGATGCCATATGTACAAGCAGAAAAAATTTAAAATAAGAGTGATGGATTGTCACTCATTTATGATCTCATTGTAATGAATACCCATTCAATTCTGCAAGAGAACTCGAATTGGTTCATTGATTTTGCATGGATTCAGTTTTTTGTTACTCGTGCCTATTATATATGACATGTTGTCACAGGTGTCCATTGTTAAGTTTTGAAACGAATCTATTGCTTGCATCTGTTTTTGTTTTCTTTTTCAAAATATTTGTGCATCTTTTTTCATACATTATAATTATTATTAGTAAATATGAGTCAGCCTGCATTTGTGAGCAGATGTTTTGAGTTTTAATATTTGGTGTTCTATCTTGTAGAGAATATCTTGGATGTTCAATTGACAAAATCAGTGATCTCAGGGAAAGTATGGAGGTTAAGGTACTTATTATCTCTTGAGAAGTTTAATTAACTATATTTGTTTGTTTGTAGCACCACGTGTGGTTGATTGTGATTTCATTTCTTCTATTGTGGTTTACCGATGGAAATGATGTGTTTTAACTAGGAAATGTATTTGATAGACCTGGGTTTTACCATCCACATGATAAAAGGTGGCCATGAGATCCAGCAAATATCCCATATGAAATACTTATCTTTTGTACAGTGACTTTCTCTGGTTTAGATTATATGTCATTGCTTGTCAGTTGTTCACAGTCACACTATGTAGATCTATTCTGAGGGATCTTAATATGTTTAGTTTATCATATGAAAACCTTCTCTGCTTGAATGTACAAATGATTCCCTGTATTTTGGGACTTTAATATCAGTCTAGATAGGGATATAGATTGTATGAGTTGTGCTTTATAGAATTGTTTCTTTAATAGAAATAGGCATATGCAAGAAAATGCCATGTATTTTTGAAAAGGTCACCACAGAATAGAGCTTTCCGTATGAGAATACAATGGTAGTCTTCTGTAAAAAAAAAGTGGGTTAGCTGAAAGAGAATTTTTTATTAGGCTTACATGGTCTACTAGAATATTATGGTCTATTTTTCTTTTTGCTTCAATATTTTATGTACAGAAAACACTTTTTATGTAGAATAGTCTTGAACAGCAGCTCATACAATCTTGAATATGTAAACTTTTTGTTTTCATTTCACTAATTAGATACAGCTAAGTCGTGATGTCAAGATAGTTTCGTCCATCTTCCAATATTGAATCTTCCATACAAAAAAACTCTTATGCTAAATGTTTTGGCATAATTAGATATTGCTATATCATAATATGTTAAGACAGTTTTCTCTTTGTTCCAAAATATTGTTCTTCCATTCAATTTTTTTCCTTCTGTGTGTTTGGGCGGTTGTTTATATTTTAATTTCATTTTTGAAAAACTTGTTTTTTTGGAAAGCATAATTCATGCTGGTATTATTTTAGTGTATTTAACAGATGGTAGGAGAAGCTTCTCATACATCCTGCTGATGGATCACGGAGTGATCCGAAATGTTGATGCTAAAAGCACATACACAATCTAAACCAGATTCTTCTCAATTTAATTTTAATGGATTATGGAAATCTGATAACACTGAGATAGTAGCAGGGTTATTTTGGTGTAGAAGGAGAATTTTTATTATGAGAATTGAATACAATTCTAATACCATGCTTAGATTTTGAAATGCATACAGGACAAAGAGCACCATTGGCCTTAATGATCCAGGTATCAGTTAAAAAATAACATAATTTTCATCTTTTAACAGTATAAAATCCAGCAACAAACCTGCAGAATCAAAACAGGGATAATACCCCATAAAAACCAATATTCCCAGTAACTATCTCTTAATATTTTTTAATATCTGCATTGAAAATTTATTTGCAGAGCTAAAGATAATAGGCAACTAATATTCAACACACTCCATAAATCTTTCAGTGATGGACTTATGGCAGTTGGTTTTAATAAAGAACCCACAAATTTACTGCAGCAGGCAGCAACTTCGTCAAAATACTAGCATCCTGTAGAGATCCTTAGCCTCGAGAAGGTGGTGTGAGACGCTGCATCATCTACTGATTTCTCCATACTTCTTAGCTAGTAGCTCATTATTTGCACTTATCTAAACATGTGATCAATTATTATCTTCATCCTTTTGGATAACTCTAATGATTCCCAAGCATCGTCTCAGTAACCTATAAGTACTCCCCAATATTAACTGCTTGTTTATTAAAACCATCATGACTTAACCATGCTCGTTGAACACAATAGTCCTCCTGATGCCTTGCATACTTAAACATTGTTTACGCTTGCATTAAAAACATTGAATTTTGTTCATAGCATGATATTAGAGATTCTAATCGATTTTATGACCTAGAGACTATTTAACAAAATAAACATCATTGCAAGATGGCTAGTGTTTTCCAAAAACAAGTGTAAACATGGGGGACTTCAAAAATATCTTCCTGAGGTTGTGCTGTAACAATTATTTGTCAAGATAGAGAGAATTTTGATTGGTTATGGCTAGGGAATGTTTCTTAACCATCCACATACAGGAAGTGGGGAAGTATGGTATGGCAGGTGTCCTGGATGTGGAATGCATTTACAGGTACACTACGAAATTACCAAAGGACTCATTCAATTCTAGATTGGAAGAAAGATTATTGAATTTATTGCTGAAGTACTTTGTATACCTCAGTCATGGTTTGTGCATTCTCAGTTGAGGTTAGTTTCTTTTGCATGATAAACTCTTGTCTTTTATTCACAACTTCACCTTTGTCTTGGAGCTTTGCTGGCATATTCTATTTTTATTTTTTCTAGCAATCTTTGTTGAAAGTTATCCAGGATACCTGTAAAAAAGCCCCCATGGCTTCTCAATCTAACTTGCGACTCTTGATACTTCTTCAAATTCCACACTATTTTAACTCTATTTCCCATTTGTATTTGCAAATTTATTTCTGCAAGTGCTCCTAGTCTTTCTTTTTTCAAGGCTTGGACATAATTGGACTATGCAATCAAATACTGTGCTCTTGTCAGTTATCAAATATGGAAGCAAGTATGCAAATCTAAAATGTATTTGCAAATCTTAACTAGGCACAAGGATGGGCTTCTTTGATATTCCATTGGACGAATTACTAGTACCTAGTCATGTGCTGCTTTAAAATTTGATACAAATGAAACAGCAACCAAAGACTGCAGAATGATCTTTACTAAGACTCAGATACCGTCTAAATGGTATATCCATTGTGTCTATGCTTACATTCATTGCATTTAATGCCTATATGAATTTCATAGTCCTATACTGATGCCTAGAAATGAGTATTCTTTATTTTATAGACTAATAGTGCAAGTAGCAACAGACTGTTACATGATTCATTGGCTAATGTGAGAGTGAGTTCATCTTCAACTTCTTGTTATGAATAATTACTATTTGTTTTTAATCAGCCGAAAACACTAATTATATGGCTTCTCAAGTGCTTGATCTAGTAAAGTAGTTGCAAGAAATAAAAGTAAGAAAACATGTAAGTCAAAATGCACATGAGAGAAAGGTTAATGTAAGGATTAACTCTGGAAAAACCTACTGGGAAAATTCCAGAAGAATAAAGTTAAATTTCCTCAATTCCACCATCATCATGCAAGTTTTTATAGGTCAATTACTCGAGTTGAGCCTTAAATTTTGAAATGCTTTGTATCTTTTGTTATCACCTTTACAATGCTCAATAGGCTTCCCTTGCTACAACTTCAATGCTTCTTTAACATGCATGACTGCTGTTCTTAGCTGTAGTATTCTTTTCCTGCCTCGAACCCCCATGGATTACTCTTGGGTATGCTTCATTCTTCTCCAATACCATTTTTTGAGCCATACTGGATTTATTTATGTTAAGACATTGGAAAATTAGTCATGTTGTGGATGCTAAATGCCTCAAAACACAAAGAGACAGGAGAAAAACCAATACAAATTATTTTTGGACACCAAGTTCTGTTGTTTTTCCCTGCTTGGAGTGGTTTTATACTAAGCCAAATTTGTGTCTGTAACCCTGTTCAATGTACCATTTCCCACAACCAAAACCATGCTTTAGGAATTGTTTTCTTGAAATGGTATGATGCCGGAATGGTTGAATCTTCTTTGAATCTGGGTGTCCTGCCCATAAATTTGTCCATCTTTCTTTTTGAAGTCCAATATGGACAATTGTTTGGGGAAGAGGTTGACCGTAATCTCTAATCTACTTACCCTCTTTCCATTACCTTCCCAATCTCTGCCATTTTTTCTAAATTCTAGGGCATCCTCCATCTTATCCGCTTTTGAAGACAGATCCACTGCACATATATAGGTTTTAACTTTTAAGCATATTGTTTCTGAAGACACTATGTGGGAGTCGTCCAGTCCATGCCGCCATCCTCTGCTTTGTGCAGTGGTCCGCCCTCCAATCTTTGCCATCTTTTGCTTGAAATTCACATTCCTCTGCTGTGCCCTGTGCCACTCTTGCGCCATTTTTTTGGAATATTCTTTATTTGCTTAAACTTCCTACTATATGTCTGTGTGTGTGTACACACGAATAGATTGATAGATAGTCGTCCCCACACTATCACTGTCCCAGAAATGCTGTGGAAATAGGTTTTTTTTGTTTTATCATTATGCTAATGAAATGAGGGCTTTTGATTCACTTTTTGTTGAATTAGGGTTTTCAATTTGAATTTTAGGTTGCCCTTGAATTAAAAAAAATCCCTTTCTTAAGAAAGCCAAAGATTTTCCTGTCTATGGGGGCTGTGGATCCCTCTAGCCTCTATGTTATCTTATAGGGCATGGCCCAAGTACTGTGGGGTACATCTGAGATGTACCTCATGGGGACTCAGGTTGTGCTCTAGTCAAACCTAGGCCAAGAGACAACCTTATCCCTCAGTCCTGTTTTAGATGTACTTGTTGGGTATCCAGATCATGCCTAGGGTTTGGCTTGTTAGTTTGGCCTGCTTTTTGCTGTTTTGTAGTGTAAGTGCCCATCTTTTGAAGGAATGTCGGAGTCATTGTGTCCTGTCCAGACCAAGGTTTGTGCAATTGAATATATATAGTTGTTGCACCTTAGGTTGAAACTTTGACCTTGTGACAATGCTTGGGAATGTCTCAGGCTTTGTCAATCAATCAATCTACTCTAGACATCTATCTCAGAAGTGTGATTCACATTTCTATTAATTTCTCATTTCTTTTGTATAAAAGCTTCAGTAACAGAGATAATTTGGCTGGTAAATTCTTTATTTTCTTAACTGAAGCAAGTCTCAGTCACCACTATTGAGTTCATTAGGATGTTCATATGCATGACATAGGAAACCAGAAAAATAGCTGTTAGATTATTATTTGTATCACATTCCAACGAAACCTGTAAAATGGTTTAGAGATGAACATTTTTAGCATCACTTGGATTTGTGTGTTTAATACAATTTTTGTTAGTCTCATGAGAACTCAGTTTTCTGACATTTTTTTTGGATATAACTTTGCAGGGCTATGTGAAGAGTATCTCAAGTAAAGGGTGCTTTGTAATGCTTTCTCGCCATTTAGATGCAAGAGTTCTTTTATCTAATTTGACTGCTACAGAATATGAAAATCTGGATGAAGAATTTCCACTGGGAAAGCTTGTTGAAGGGAGGCAAGTATCCCAACATGCAATGAACCCAATTATGGTTTTAATGGGAGTTGAAACATGATATATCTGATTTTCTTACAGGATTCTGAGTGTGGATCATGTCTCTGGTCGAGTTGAGATGACACTAAAAACAAAATCAGCGACAGAAGCAGTGGAAGGTGATTTGAGTAAGCAGAATATTCATGTCGGAGACATGATATCAGGGGTTATTAACCGTGTTGAACCCTTTGGCATATTTGTAACTATTGAGAAAAGTAACACTGTAAGTTTGTAACATTTACACATTACCAGGTCATTTACCTTACTAACATCTTTAGATAGGTTTCTTTTATTATGTTCTCATTTCAATTATGTTTCCAGGTAGGGTTCTGCCATGCATCAGAGCTATCGGATAACAATATTGATAACATCCAAATGAACTACAGTGTTGGTGAGAGTGTTGAAGCTAAGGTTCTTAAGGTTAGTATGCCTAAAGTTATGTTTTCTATATGTTAAATACTGAGGCTTTTAATTTATCTGAATTTTTACAAATGAAGTCATTATATATTCTGGATTCAGGTTGATGAGAAAGACAATCACATTAGGTTGGGGATGAAGGATTCTTATTTGGGAAATAAAGCAATGTCTGGTGTTTTGCCTTATAGTATGTCTGTGGCTGAGGATGGAGATGTTTTTGAGAATGCTGATTATTCTGAAGTTGAAGAAAATGGTGATTCTTCTGAAGAAAGTGATAAAAATGAAATTGAGAATGTGTCGATTATTGATACTTTTGCTGCAGCAAGGGAATTTGAAGCAAGGGCATCTGTGCCCCCTCTAGAAGTTGCATTTGATACAGACGTAAACATGTCAGATGTTACAAATAATAACAACAAAGAAAGCCATGTGAATGTGCCTTCTGAATTGGTAGAAAGAGACAGGACAAAACTGACCAAGCGGGCAAAGAAAAGGCTTAAAGAGCAGAGGTAGAAGATAGAGAAAGTTGTTATTTTATGAGAAAATGGTTTTTTGGCAGCAATGAAAATAATCGCACCCAACTTTCTTTTAAATGTGTGTATTCAGGGAGCTGGAGATAAGAGCTGCAGAACAAAAACGTCTAGAAGGTGACCGGGCACCTGATAGCGTGGATGAATATGAGCAGTTGGTGAGGGCATCTCCAAACAACAGCTTTGTTTGGATCAAGTACATGGCTTTTATGCTGTCCCTTGCAGATGTTGAGAAGGCACGTGCTATTGCTGAGAGGTAAACTAAGAACGCCTATTGTAAAAGTTCATTTAATCAAAAGACGCATGTCGAATACTTTATATGATAAATGATATGGTTTTGGGATGGCAGGGCCTTGCAAACAATAAACTTCAGGGAGGAAGGAGAAAAACTAAACATTTGGGCGGCTTATTTTAATCTGGAAAATGTTTATGGCAGTCCGCCAAATGTATTTTTATTTTCATCTCTCTATTTTTAAGTTATAAAATATTGGCAAATTCCTTTAGTTTACTGTTTATCACTTGATACAGGATCTCTGGCTTCATTTGTTAACAATTTGACTATTTTTGTTACAGGAAGCAGTTCTAAAGGTCTTCCAAAGGGCACTGCAGTATTGTGACCCCAAAAAAGTTCACCTTGCTCTGCTGGGAATGTATGAACGGACTGAACAACATGAAATGGCGGATCAGCTACTTAAAGTGATGACCAGGAAATTCAAAACATCTTCAAAGGTATCATTCACTCAGCTTTGTTGGCATGCTTTATTTTAATTTCTATCTTTTATCCTAAGAACCTCTGATTGCAGGTAGTTTTGTACTGAACTTTTGCTTTTGTTATGTCAGGTCTGGTTGAGGAATATACAGAACCTGTTGAAACGAGGAAGTGATTCAACTCATATGACTTTGGACAGTGCAATTCTGAGACTTCCACGCCACAAACACATAAAATTTATCTCACAGACAGCAATTCTTGAATTTAAAATTGGCTCAGCTGAAAGAGCACGATCACTATTTGAAGGAGTTTTAAGGAACTATCCTAAAAGAACAGATCTATGGAGTGTATATCTTGACCAGGTAGGATCTACTGGGTACTATATATCATTATATAAGTAATTTCACTTTTCTATCATCTGCCCTTTCGTAAGTTCCCTGAGATGTATTTTAGATTTTTAAATTTTCCTATTTGATTATTAGTATCATATTTTCTATTTACGGGGGTGCAGTTCCTTGTTACATCAAATTTTATTGGCAATCATTGGTTGTTTAGTTATGTACATTAGGATGCATGTTTCTAGTTTTTCTGTGATATTTCAATATAAATGAAAATTGTTCATATGGAATAATGATTAGATTGCCTCGACAATGTTCTAGTCTAAACTGAAATACTTTTCAATTTTAACTATTCCTCTTCAAACTTTAGTTTTTACTTTTGTGAGACTTGTGTATTTTCTGTTATTTTCTTTAGTTAACAAATTCCATATAATGAACTATCTATTGTGGCTCGTCAGGAAATATGCAGAGGAGATACATCTGTTATTCGAGCCCTTTTTGAAAGGGTCATATGCCTTGATCTACCTCCTAAGAAAATGAAGGTATCACGTTAGCCCTCTTTTCACAGAGCAAAAGTGGTTCTAATTTCTATAGACCATTGTTTGTGTTATGTTTGGATCTTCTTTATTTATAATTGATTTGGACGAGAGAACTGAGTTTATGAGCCTTGGATTGCCGCAGTTTCTTTTCAAGAAATACCTTGAATATGAGAAATCTCAAGGTGATGAATCACGTGTTGAGTATGTAAAGAGCAAGGCAATGGAGTTCGTTGACAACAAGCTTGGTTGAGAAGCCTAATTTATTGCTTCTTGGATGTCAAACTTGATGCTTAAAGTTTACATGTCCAAACTCTTGAATGATGAAAACTATAAGGGAAAAGCACATCCCCGTGCCACTGATCCTAGCTACAAATCCGGCTTCACTAGTAGAAATTAATATAGTCAGCTGCATTTGAAGTTGCTGGGAGTCTCTAAAGGAAGCAATTACAGATTAGCTTCCTCGAAAATGGAATTAGCGCTGGAGATAAATCAAACATATGAGCAGTTATATATTCCAAGCTGCATTTAAATTTGAATCAAGTTTTGTAAATTTAGTTTGTCCAGATTTAGCTGGCTTCGGTATGGTATCATTTCCTGATAGACGCAAGCTTGTATCAGAAGAGAAGCTATTTTCAATTTTGTAATAATTTCTTTAAAGGATTTTTATGTTGAAAGAAAGAAAGAAAATAATTTTAACGTCTACGAAGCTAAAGATAGCCTATGGGACAGACCGTCTCACACGCTGAAATTTTTGGCTTTCTTTGCTTGCAATGATATTTGGCACCACTGTGGTAGAATTTATTCATCAATAAGAGATCTTATGTCTGTGACAGGCTGACTTGTTCTGTGATTGTCGGTTGGGGGATTGAAATTTTTTTCTTTTTAAGTCATCAATATTCTCGCGTTTGCACTTTTTTGGATCTTTATATCCAATATGACGCAATGATGAATTCTAAAATGATGCCCGTCTTCATGATTATTTTTATGTAGTTAATTGTGTTTAAAATTTTGGGCCATCTCAAAGACAACTATGTACATTGAGATGGTACACCAAGCTTTATTGATAGCCAAAATTGAGAGAAACCCAAATGAATATAAGAGTCAGTACTTCCATACTGAAAAAAATTGAAAGATACTTGCTATTTTAAAATAAGATTGGAGGTTTCATTAGTCCAAATCTATAGGCAAAGTATAATAAAGGGGAAGGCGTTGCAATCACCAATGCTTGAGGACAGAAAATTTGGGTGATGGGTAATTTTTAGCAGGTGTGGTAGTATTATGTGATGTTTCCATCCAAACCTAAACAAACACTCTAAGATTAGTCCTTATAAGCATAATTCGCTGAGGTCATTCAAATTTGGGAAGTCTCCTATGGAGCCGAATTTGAAAAGATATTAAGCTTGACAAGTCGACGTAATGATAACTCCCTAAAGTGATTGCGGCCTGGCCAGCAGTGCGATTAAATTCCGTGGATAATGACATGCAAAATAAGCAATGTGATTGAAATTTTTTAAATCAGCCTCTATTATACAGAGCAATAAATTGATGGACCTCGGTCTTCCTTTGCGGCAGTTGTGCTGCTAAAGCTCGGATACCAAAGATTAATGTTTCATCGAAATATCCATCGAGCCTTTGCCGTAAGTATTTGAGGTTGCCACACTATTAATTAAGCAAACCATTAATTGTTCGGGCAATTTAAGTTGTCGGGCTGCATAATTGTATGAGCATTGTGGAGGATTAATACGGGTTGCATGAATAATCTTTGAAGTTGTGAAGCAAATGATATCTTCTGATGGTGATTTCGGATTGAGGGATCGGAGTGTTGCATTGGAGAATATTGTATTGCATAGCCAATCGTGATCCTTGGGGAGCCCGACCCTTTTCTGAAAAATATCGTTGTAACAAACATATTTAACGTCGTTTGGTTGTCAAGTGCTCACTCAACTATGGGAGTTCATTCGTGGACTTCCTCCTCTGGCAGTAGCATCGAATCTCAGAGGCTTGAGAAATTAATAGTCAACAGACATATCGATCATCAAAACGGCGAAGGAGAATATCGTTATCGTTAGCCAAGAAGTAAACAAAAAGATAACCAGTGATTATCGCATAAACAACGATTAGTCAAGGTTCAATTATTAAGTATGAAGGACCTGATTAGAATGAGATTAAATGAACCAATTTATTGTGTAAGGGCATGTCTCCAAAGATATTACCGTTCAAAAATGTATAATTGATATCAAACTCATTCCTCCCATAATCATCGAATCACTTTAACCTCCTTTATACACATCCTATTTGGATAGCTCGATTGAGCATCTTGGCCTAAGTGTCAAGAACCAGTTGCATATATTTCAAGATCAATATGAAAGAGAGCACCACCATTGTTGGAAGCACATCAAGTTGAATCAGAAACAATTCCATCTAAAATCATTGAAAACTTATATAGTCAAATCATAAACATCACCATATATCATTGCTGCAAGCATATGAAGACAAAAAATAACATCTTATCGCTATAAATGATGCCCTCATATATTGCATATTCATCTTATTATATTAGACGTAAAATATCATTATAAGCCGATATCTTCATACTTTGTTGATATATTTTTGGATATGATTGTGTATGAATTTTTGTCAACAACGTTTCGAATCACATTCCATGATCCATTATCAGAATGAAAGGAGAAGTCAAAAAAGAGAAAGATGTCTAGCTATAGACTAAGGCCCTACAAAAAGGAAGAGAGAGGGTGAGAGAAAGGAGCACGCCTCACGAGAAGAAAAGAATAAGAAAATGAAAAAAAAAATAAAAATCACCAACCCTAAAAAAGTTAACATCTCAAAAAAAAGGAAAAAAATATACAATTAAAAGGATACTAAAAAAGCCCAAAATAGCCAAGGAAGAAAAGACATATAAACACTAAAGTAGAGAAGAGAAAGATGTCTAGTTGTAGACCAAGACCCTACAAAAAAGAAGAGAGGGTGAGAGAAAGGAGCACGACTCATGAGAAGAAAGGAATAAGAAAATGAAAAAAAAAAACTACATAAAAAGATCACCAACCCTAAAAAAGTGAACATCTCCAAAAAAGAAAAAAAATATACAATTAAAAGGATACTAAAAAAGCCCAAATTAGCCAAGGAAGAAAAGAGGAATAAACATTGAAGTAGAGAGAGTGCTAAAATAACCAAGAAATATAAAAGCAAGCAAACACAAGATAAAAATAATAAATTGAGAGAACCACCCAAATAATAAACCAAGAGAAAAATCTACACGTAAACAAAGAATCAAAAGCGACAAAATAAAATAAAATAAAATAATAATAAAATGATAGAATGCACCAAGGAACTAAAATATGAGTACATGAGAACAAATAAAGAATAATAAAAATGTAAAAAATAAGACAACACAAGCCTACACAAGGACACAACATAGACAACAACAGAACCCAAGTGAAGTGGAAGGAAAGGACAAGGACAAGGACAAAAAGCTAAAAAGCAATAAAGAAAGAAATAAACAAAAAAAGAAGAATAAAATATAACAAAAAAAAAAATCAATTAATTACAAAGAAATATTTTATAACACAACATCAAAGAAAGAAGAAATGCAACACAAGTGACTAATAATAACTACAAAAAATTATAGAAAACAAGAAAATACTAAACACAAATAAAGAAAGAAAAAATGATCATATATATATATATATATATATATATATATATATATATATATATATATATATATATATATATATATATATATATATATTGGTGGTTGTCATTTTGTTTCTTGTTTTTGGTAACATATAGTGTCGAAACCTAAGGACAAGAATGTGATAGGGATAGTAATCTACTAATTGTGCAACTTTTTAACCTCTTAATCTTTACAATAGCATTCACAAGATTATCTTTAATAGCAGAAAATGAAAAAATATAATCGTAAACACATCCACATAACAATGAAACACTTGACATAGATATTTATCTCATAAAAACCTAAATTGGAAAAATACCACAGTGGGAATCAGTACCCACTAAATGATGTACTCTTCTGAAGTGCGCCCTGTGAAGAGCTTAACCCTATTAGGAGTTTACAAAAGCAGTACTCGGTGCTACCCGGTTAAGGGATATACCTTAGGCATGTTAGAACCTTTACTCTGTTAGGACTAGCCTTGTTAGAGGACTTTAAACACAAGATAATGTGCCACAATGTTAAAGGATTTACAGCAAGGACCTGTTAGGATCCACCCAACTAAGGGATTTTGACTGTTATAAATCTTAGGGAATAACATAAAGAATGATCTATAGAACAATACTACCTCTGCTTGATCAGATCCATTGAAGTGCACAATCTCTTCTCAACACAATTATATCTGCCCTAGCTTGATGGGTGAACCCACAAAAGTGAGTCCCACTTTTCAGGATGAAGAATTTTTGGTCGAGCGAAAAAAAAAAAGTAGTTTTTTGGTCTTTGCGCTAAGTCAAGGTCTTCTCACAAAGATGTACAAACCCTTCGTGCGAAGACCTTGATGTGGGGTAGTTCGCGCGAACAAATGAGAACACTTTCGTACGAAGATCGCTTCCCTACCTGGTTCAAACCCGTCCTAAGATTTTCAATCATATCAATTTGCATTGTAATGGTCTTATCTTTAGTTCGAGATTGCTTTCCTACCTAGTTCAAACTTGTCCTAAGATTTTCAATCATATCAGTTTGCATGTCAACAACTTTTCTCTTCTTTGATGTTGTGTCTATACCCAATAATTTTAATGCCTCTTCCAACTTTTTGTTTATAAGTACAATTGAAAGAAATTGGGCTTGTTCAAGTGTTTCAAAATTATCAAATTTAGTCAATATTTTTCTTGTTGTCTTATTCATTGACCTCTTCTTAGCAAGACTTAAAGGTTGCACATTAGCAAATGATCTCAATTTTGCCACATCCATTGTAAGTAAATGATCTAAGTTTCTATAATTAATATTTCTCTTTACAGTTTGAGCTAGATCTATAAGTTCATCCATACCTGTAGGAGCACGTGATCATGACCCTTCTCCAACATCAATTTCTCGAGCTTCTGTAAGGAGTGATCCTAGCCCTTCTTCAACGTGCATTTCTTCAACTTGGCTTGACCCTCCTACTTGAGCTTCTCCTTCACCTTGACCATGTTGATTGTGAGATACATGCACAAAAATGAACCAAATTATAGAAAAATAGAACACAGGTCCATAAAATTCGGGCACGTAAAATTAGAGGTCTAGGTCCATACCTTCTTCGGTTTCATAATAATATGTCAACGCAGCTTCACAATTTCTTTGTTCGGTACTAGGTGACCTTTTTCTTGCAGATTTACTGTCTTCCCTTCTTGTTCCCCATTTTTTCTCTCCAAAAAAATGTTTTCTAAAAATTTGGCAATAGTAATTCTCCTTTTCAAAAAAATGTCTTAGAAAAAATCACCTTACTAATAGTTCTTATTAGAATATTTTAGAATCGTATTTTATTAATGCTCAATATTGTATCTTAGTGTAAATATTAGAATGTTTCTAATATTTAGTTAGCTGCAACTAGAATAGAATGTTTCTATTCTAGACGATCGTTTCCTAAGGAAACATTGTTTATTCTCTTGTATATATAGATCGTTTGATCTCTGTTAATAATTATAAAGTATTCTACCAATTACTTTTCGTAACATGGTATCAGAGCCATTACTTTAAATTTTTTCGAAAAACTTATAATTTCTCTCGAAATTATTTGCTCAAATTTTTTGAATTAGTTTATGTTTGTTCCCACATTGTGGGATCTGCTATTGTTCATGTCTAGGGTTTGTGAGTTTGGCCAGTTTTCAGCCATGTTCAGCCACATTTTTTCTGCAAATCCGCCATTATTTTTTGAAGGTTTTTTTGCAACCAGGGCCATTTTTGTTCGAAACCCTAATTTTTGGACTCAAAATTTTTTTTATTATAGATTCTTGATGGGTTTTTCAAGATCTCAAATGGGTTGTCATCAGATTTTTTGGGTGCCTCAATTTTTGTGCCTAAATTTTTGAGACAGTGGATCTAGTTTTCGACAGCATATTTCTTCTAGGTTTTTTGAGCTCTTTTCTGGGTCCTTTTCTATTTTTTCTAGGTCTTCCAATTTTTGGCCTCAAAGTTTGTGCCATCTCAAAAATTCATATTTTTTGGAAAATGTGCTATGGCATCACTGACAAACATATTGCTCAAGGGAAATCAATCTGGTTCGCAACTTCCGAAGTCAGACTCAGTTAAAAAGCAAGCTAATGCTGCTAAGCACTCAGAGCAAAAAGAATCTTCCTTTCATGCCTTTATGGCCAAAAGACCTACAGATCATGTGCAATCTTCAGCCTAGTATATAGATTCTAGTGCTTCTCGACATTTCACTCACAGGCGTGACTGGTTTATTGAGTTCTCTCCCTACACTAACTCAGTTATTTTTGGAGGTGTTGAAGAGTACAATGTTGTCAGCAAGGGCAATGTTTAGATACAGCCTAGAGGGAAAAAATCTCATGTTCCTCAATGTGTGCTATGTTCATGGCATGAAACATAATCTTCTTTCAGTTAGTCAGATTATGAGGCACTCTCCTTAGTTTGATGTTGTTTTCAGTGCACATAAGTGCTCAATTGTTGATCGTGCTTCTCGCACTACTATTGTTGTTGGCATTGAGGATCATGGTCTTTATAGGCTTATGGACTCAGGCGATTCTCTTAAGTGTTCTTTCGTAGCAAGATCTTTTGCTACCAGCAGCCTCTAGCATCAGCGATACGGTCACCTGAATATTCAGTATCTTGCATAGCTTGTTCAAGATGATTTAGTACATGGTCTCCCTGATATTCAGACCCAAAATCATCGAGTTTGTGGAGTTTGCTAGGCGGGGAAGCAACACAGGACACCATTCAAAGATGGTAACTCATGGCAAGCCTCTAAGGTACTCCAGCTGGTTCATGCTGACATATGTGGTCCTATGAATACTACTTTTGTTACTGGGTACATGTACTTCTTACTCTTTGTTGATAATTTCAATCACAAAATGTGGGTTTATTTTCTTAAGAAAATATCATATGCATTTCTTGTATTTCAGAAATTTAAGGCCTTAGTAGAAAAAGAGTTTGGTTCTTCTATTCTTACTCTCAAGTCTGATAATGGGGGGGAGTTTTGTTCTTCTTCCTTGCCATTGCAACTCAATATGGTTGGAAAGTCCACCAGATGGATGTGAAGAGTGCCTTTCTAAATGGTGAATTGCAGGAAGAAGTCTACATGACGCAGCCTCCTGGTTTCAAGATTGTCGATTCAGAACCCAAAGTGTGTAGACTCCGAAAAGCTCTCTATAGTCTCAAACAAGCCCCTCGGCCATGGTACATAAAAATTGATCAGTACTTGGTTTCTCGTGGATTTTAGCGTAGTTTGTCAGACAATAATCTATATATCAAACACTTCGGTAATGATATTCTCTTTCTTGTTTTCTATGTGGATGACTTAATCATTAGTGGGAGTTCAAAACATTTGATTTCCGAAATCAAACATGATTTGTGCAACACTTTTGATATGACATATCTCAGACTACTTCATTATTGTTTGGGTATTGAGGTTTGGTAGACTGAGAACAACATTTTTCTTTCTTAGTCTAAGTATGTTGAAGCTTGCTTGACAGGTTTCAAATGCACGATTGCAAACCAGCCTCCACTCCTATGGAGGCTGGTCTGAAATTGTCCACACAATCTGATTCTCCTCCTGTAGATGAAGCACTCTTCAGGCAACTAGTGGGTAGTCTCCTCTATATTACTACTACTAGACCTGATCTCAGCTTTGCAGTCAGCTACATCTCTCGATTCATGACAAACCCCAAGTTTGATCATTGGGTTGCAACGAAGCGTGTTCTGCGCTATGTACAAGGTACCTCACATTATGGAATTCTTTACACTAGGAGTGCTACTCCTAAATTTAGTGGGTTCGTAGATTCTGATTGGGCTG
This sequence comes from Chamaecyparis obtusa, assembly GCA_027943335.1. NCBI lineage: Eukaryota > Viridiplantae > Streptophyta > Pinopsida > Cupressales > Cupressaceae > Chamaecyparis > Chamaecyparis obtusa. The sequence goes on from BSBK01000983.1 coordinate 532,322, forward strand.
GCTTCGTTTAGTTTAGGATCTGGTGAGGTCACCTAGACCAATAGGAAGCAACGGGCAAGGGCTCCCTCTTCAACAGACGCGGAATATAGAGTTGTCAAGGCAACTTGTGAGGCAGTTTGGCTTCATTAGATGCTTTCCAATATGCAACTACCTCAAGTAGGTCCAACTCCTTTGTTTTCAGACAATCAAGGTGTACTCAAACTTGCCAAGAATCTAGTCTTCCATGAACGCACCAAACACATAGAACTTCATTGTCATTACATTCAGCAGTTGGTAGAAGACAAATTTGTTCAATTGCTATATGTTCCTACCTCGAAGCAGCCAGTAGATATTTTTACCAAACCCCTTGGTCCTGACAAGTTTGTAAAATTCAGGGGGTCTATTGGTGTAGTTAATAGATTGAGCATTAAGGGGGGGTATTAGAATATTTTAGAATCATATGTTATTAATGCTCAATATTGTATCTTAGTGTAAATATTAGAATGTTTCTAATATTTAGTTAGTTGCAGCTAGAATAGAATATCTCTATTCTAGACAATCATTTCCTAAGGAAACATCATTTATTCTCTTGTATGTATAGATCGTTTGATCTCTATTAATAATTATAAAGTATTCTACCAATTACTTTCGTAAAAATTCTCCTCTCCAAAAAATCATCTTTGATAAAAACACCAATAGCAATTCTCCTCCAAAAAATGTATTTCAAAAATTTAGAGAAATAGTACAAAATGTGAATTAAGTTGATTGCAATTGTGTGAAAAATTTTAAAAAAAACATTTTCTTTTATACCATACAAAAAAAACCATAATTAGCTGACCTACTTCGCGCGAACTATGTCAGGTAAAAGTCCGGCAAGGCTTGTTCCCGCCAGAATTTTCCCAAGGGGTCTTTGTACGAAGGCCCCTTCACACGAATCCTTGGGATGGCTTTGTGTGAAGAGGGTCTTCGTATGAAGACCCCAAACTTGAAATTTTTATCAAGAGAAAAAAAATACAAAAAAAGGACTTTCAACGCCTCAAACAAAGACCAAACTAGATGATATTCTAAAACAAAAAATGTCAGATGATGCTACTTCGAGGAAGCTTTTTAAAGACTATAATTTTTATACATATTGAGTTCGTTGTCACTTTCAAAATTTACTTTAATTAAACATAGGTTGTTTGGCCATTCAACAACCTGTCTCTTCGACGCTTCAGGAAAAATAGTAACTTATAAAAGAAATTATGAAAAATATGTAGGAAAAGAGTATTTGTGTTACCTTTTTATCAAAAAAAGAAAAAATAAATTTTGATATATACAAATCAAGTTAGAGCGATCTAAAAGAAGCTATGTCTAAATTACAATTTCTCTCACTTTAGAACTTAATAAAATATAAAATATTGAACCAAAATGAATGAAACCAAATCCATCTATTAGATATTGAAGTTAAAATTATAACCTCAAAAGAATTACATCGTTATCATTTTTGAAAAAAAAAAGTTATACTAATCCAAGTGAAAGTCACTCCTTAAAAACATTAATTTTTCACACAAACCACTTTAATTCAAAAGAGAAAGAAAAATGGATTCAAATCAATTTTAATTTTTTTTTTTTAAATATATATTTAGAAACTAGAAAGAAAATGATAAAAGACTCTAGTTCACATCATCTTCAAATTCCTAATAGTTTTGTGACAATATGTATTCAAAAGTGATTTTTTTTTCAGAATGTTGATCTCAGTGTCAAAGTTGGTCAAAAAGTGGGACACACTATTGTGGGACCACCCTAGTCACAACTCACACTTTACACCGCACTTTCCCAACACACAATCAACACTAAAAACTTTCAACTTCATCACATAAATACTATTCATCAAGCCCTAGTGTCTTCCACCGTCTTAGGGTTGCCTTAAATGACTTACAATTTAACTTTCAAACTTCTGGCTCAAATCCAACGTGTCACAACAAAATTCAATGTGCAAAACAATTTTTGAAGACCGTATCGGCCAATACAATGATTTACATAGAGTTTTGTGTCATGGGGTCAAACACGTTTTGAACGAACACTAGCTTCCTCTAGAATCCAATCCACATGCTAGCACGAACAATGTGGTGCCAGATCATCACCTTCAATCATGAGATGTTACCATATCGTGAATGACTCAACTAAATTCATCACAACCTCTACATCAATCACTAATCAAAGATTCATCAGCTGTCACTCAAGAACACAAACACTTAAACTTGTAACTTTGTCTCTGCTCACCGGTCACCTATCCTTTACACTGGTCACTCAAATTAGTTGTGATTACAACCATTGCTTCTACACATTATTTTCCATCATATCCTATAACCACACCACAAGACGCAATAAATATTAGAAAAACCAATGAAATCACCTATCGCTTATCACTAACTGTTCTAGTAGTTGCACTGTCAACCTTCATATGAACATAACTTTCATATTGGTCCACATCAATAGTAGCAATCATGCATTTGACATTCAAATACATCCCCAAGTCTCTCATAAGAATTGCGACAACTGAAACTTAGTGCAACACCTTGATCACCATACTTATACTTAGCAACTTACTAGGAACACTAGGTCAATACTTGATATCATGAAAACACCATAAATCACGTACCATCACTACATCATTTATGCCAACAATCTCCCCCTTTGGCGTTGATGGAAAAACTCTCTTCAACATTCGCTTCCTCTCTCCAACATGATACATTATGCAACACTGGGAATAGAAAAATGTTCCCACTTCTATTTTTCACTTGTTCTACAATTATATCCCCTTTCACTTAATTATTCTCACTTAACTTTTCTCATCTGCATTCTACATTTTATTTACTTTCTCTCCCCAACAATTGATCTTCCCCTTTGACAACAATGTCAAAGGTGCCAAACTGACCTAATATATGCTTTGTTGTACCACAACACATTAATTCATAGACTACTCCCCCTAAGGAGTAGCCCCACAACATCAATCCAAACATAAAAATATTCACTAGATACACTTGGATTGATGCAACCACATCTTTCAATTCAAGCCAAATAGAAAATGTGTACTTTCTCTAGTCTTTCTTCTTGTTAGAACAACATTTTTGTCACCAATAATTTGATCGGGGGAATGATTTAGTTTCACATACCTTGACAATACTAGTTCAATTCTAGGAGTACCTTCAACCACTTGTATCAGTTCATGTTCATTGACTTGTCTCTCCATTGATTCTGCTATAGAGTCTTGCTCCATCGGTTGTACATATACAAACCCATGATAGTCTTTAGGCTTCTTGTTGGATTCATCATTCTACTCATAAAAACTCATCTACTCTTACATTAGCACTTTCCACTATCTTATTTGTTCTCTTGTTCAAGCACTTGTAGGATTTACTATTTGTAGAATATTCTAAGAATATTCCCTCATCACTTCTTGGGTCAAACTTTCCTGAATTTTCACCTTTTTAATGTAATATCTACTTCCAAAAACTTTGAAATAAATTACACTAGGAGATCAACCATGCCACAACTCATAAAGAGTTTTATTTTTACATTTCTTCAATTGAACTTTTTTCAATGTGTAAACAATAGTGCTCACTGCTTCTCTCCAAAATGTTTGTGCAACACCTATCTAAATCATTAATGTCCTAGAATAATCAATGATACATATGTTTCTTCTTTCAACAATATTGTTCTACTGAGGTGTTCTAGGAGATGACATTTGTCTTTTGATTACATGTTCCTCACAATATGAAACAAACTCATGTGAAGTGAACTCACCTCCTTTATCAAATATAAGACGTTTTAGGGTCTTACCAATCTCCTTATCCAATCTGACTTTGTAGATCTTAAACATGTGAAAAGATTTTGATTTGTCTTTTAGAAACACAACCCACATAATTCAGAATAATCATCAACAAGCAACATGAAATATTGTAAGGAAACTCAGGTGCGGAAACAGCTTCCTACACTAATCTCTAAAGGAAAGTATTGTGCAAATTCTTTTAAATCCTTACAATTTCAAATTCGTTAACTACTTTAACAATGATATTGCAGCCATCTACCATGCATATAGAAAATAGAGAATGACACAATGATTTACCTTGGGGAAACCTTTTAGTAAAAACCCCAACACTCCAAAACCTACACAGTGTATTAATCAAAACTATTACAGTTTACAATACACTTGCAATGCAAGTTCTTTCAAAAGATTTTTTCAACTCTTGAAGATAAATTGTGACAGCATAAAACATTCCAACAATACACTAACTTCTCCTCTCTTTGCAACCCCTAAAAAATGCTTATATCATGTGCTTCCTATTTTAGGGAAACTTCCAAAGATAGTCGTATTAGGGTTTTACCATTCTCCGAGAAAATAGGAACCCGAAAAAAAAATTCAGGGCGATGCCCCGAACCCCACAATTGGGGAAGTGTACAGTACTCAATTTTATCAGTTGCCACATGTCTTCACCTGTCATTGAATCTTCCAGACATAGCTCTTACGTGTCATAGGAATCCATCATAACTGTTTCAGCCATGATCTCCTTACACACAATTCAAGATGCCGACACATCAAGTGGAGTGACACATCAACATGCCAACTAGACATGTACACTCACACCTAATTACATTATTTGCAAGAAATACATTTTACAAAACAAATAATAAGAATAGGAATTATCCAAGGTTGAGACACCTTATTCCTAACAAATATCTATCACCATAGTAACTCTGAGTTCTCATTAGACCACACAAATAGGTATGAACCAAATCTAAAATAATTTTAGAAGAGTGATTTTTACTGATAAATATAGAACTAGTTAACTTACCAAGCTGACATTCTTTACACATTACATTGTTTTGCTTCACTAGGTTAGAAAAACCTCACTATCTTCATCTTTCTTACTTTGACCAGGTTATCAAAATTTACATGACAAAACCTCTTATGCCATAACTATCAATCTTATACCTTAGGAATTAGAAAAATCTTAATTGTAGAATTTAGATGGAACAAGTTACCTTTAGTTTGTTCTCTAGTAGCAATCAATAATCCTGCATATACCTTCATTTAACTCCAATATATATCCTTTGTTATTCAATTGAGAAACACTTAACAAGTATTATTGCAGACCATCAACCCAGTAAACATCATCACAATTTGTTTTATCATTTAAAGCAATAGATCCTTTACCTTTTACCAAACAAGGAGCATCATTCCCAAATCTTATCGAGCCTCCATCACATTCCTCCATCTTGATAAATTTTATGTTATCACTGGTCATGCGATGAGTGCACCCACTGTCAATAATCTAGTCACCGTTGTGATTCATGTTAGAAACTAAATCTTTCTCACCTTCTTATGAGGGTTCTTCCTTTACCATAACAAACACAATTTATTCTTCATCTCTTCCATTAGATTCTTCATCAGTAACACTGTTAGGATTAACAAAGTAGAAATAACAATTACATGTAAGTATAACCAATATCAGAAAATAGTAAACAACACAGAAGAGAACATAAGACATAAAGATTTAATGTGGTTCACCCAATCCCTGGGCTACATCCACCAATAGCGAGTCCAATCTTATATTATCCAGTGATTACAACTGATTACAATCTGTAATCCCTTACAACTCAATACCGCTACAAGAAGCAAATAAAACATACATACTCAAAACCCTAACCCTAAGCCATATTATACAATATTTTGCAGCTTTAGGGTTAGAATGAATTACAGGAGGAAAAGTGTACAGTACTTTCTTGATTAGTCACCAAAAGCTAACAATCTCCCACTTGGTGACTGATCAAGATCCACACTAAAAAAACCTCCCACTTGGAGACTGATCCTGTAGCCATACCGCTACCATATGAGGCTCCCACTGGATCGAACCACCCTGGACTCAGCTGTTCCTTTATTATGTTCAATCTAGAAGACCAACCAAAGCTGAACATGAGTTCAACTTCTCCCTTGTTACAACCTTTGTAAACATATCTGCTAGATTATCATCTGTATGTATCTTTTCCAGCTTCAACCGCCCATCATCCAAAACTGACCAAATGAAATGGTACCACAACTGTATGTGTTTTGTCTTTGAGTGCAAAGCCAAATTCTTTGCAAGATGAATGGCACTTTGACTATCTGTGTACAAAAAATTATCCATCTGTGGATGTCCCAATTCTTCCATGAAGGATTGAAGCCATATCATCTCCTTGGATGCCTCTGTCGTAGCAACATACTCTGCCTCTGTAGTGGATAAAGAAACCATCTTTTGTAGCCGAGAAATCCAACTCACTGTTGTCCAACCAACAGTAAATACATAGTTTGTAGTACTCCGCCTGCTATCTATATCTCCTGCCAAATATGAGTCAACATAGCCTTGTACAGTAGTAGTAGAGCCCCTAAACTGTAAACACTTACTGGATGTACCTCTCAAATATCTGAGAATCCATTTGACTGCATTTCAATGCTCAATACCAGGGTAACTCATATATCGGCTAACAACTCCCACTACGTGTGCAATATTTGGCCTAGTACATACCATAGCATACATTAAGCTCCCTACAGCTGAAGCATAAGGTACTTTAGACATTTTAGCCTCTTCTTCTGATGTCTTAGGACACATCTCCTTAGTCAATTTCAAATGACCAAGCAAAGGTGTGCTGACAGCTTTGGCATTCTCTATAGAGAAACGTTGCAACACCTTCTCAATATAATCAACTTGAGATAAAGTCAATTTTCTATTTTTCCTATCTCTGCAAATTTTCATACCTAGGATTTGTTTTGCTGCCCCCAAATCCTTCATAGAAAATGAATGTGTTAACTGTTGTTTCAACCCCTTAATGTGATCTATGTTAGACCCAGCTAAAAGCATATCATCAACATATAAACATAAAATAATGTAGCTATCATCATCCAACCTCTTAAAATAAACACAATTCTCAGAATGACACCGAGTGTACCCATGCTCATTCATAAAAGTGTCAAATTTAATATACCATTGCCAAGGTGCTTGCTTCAAGCCATATAAACTTTTCTGCAATCTGCACACCAAATTCTCCTTACCCTTGACCTCAAATCCTTGTGGATGTACCATATATATTTCTTCATCCAAATGACCATGAAGAAAGGTTGTTTTAACATCAAGCTTCTCTAAATGCAAATCTTCAGCAACCACAATACTTAAAATAATACAAATAGAAGTCATTTTAACAACTGGAGAAAATATCTCATCAAAATTAATGCCCTTTTTCTGTGCAAATCTTTTTACAACTAAGCTGGCTTTAAATCTTTTCTTACCTCCATCCTCTTCTTTCAGCCTGTAAACCCATTTATTCTATAAAGCCCTTTTACCTGCAGGTAACTTGCATAAATCCCAAGTTTGATTTTTCAACAAGGAGTCCATTTCCTCTGTCATTGCAGACTCCCACTAAGTCTTTGTATCCACCTGCATAGCTTCATTATAACATTCAAGTTCACCAGCATCTGTTAATAAAATAGAATACAAAGAGGGAGAAAATCTTCCTAGAGGTCTACTTAGCCTTGTTGACTGTCTAACATTCACTGGGGTGTGTGGTATTTGTTGTTGCTATTTTTGTAGAGCATAAGGATCTACTAGAACATCATCCTTTTGAGTATCATCTAGTACTACATAATCATTTTCTTTCTTTTCATGTTGCTGCAACATATCTTTGTACAATACTTTCTCATTGAATATGACATCCCTGCTTCTTACAATTTTATGATTTTCAAAATCCCAAAGCCTATAACCAAATTCATCAATGTCATATCCAAAAAATACACATTTCTTTGACTTAGCTTCCAGCTTGGTTCTATTTTCAGAATCTATATGTGCAAAAGCTACACAACCGAAGGTTTTGAGAAAAGAATAACTCACCTTCTTAGCAGTCCATGCTTCCTCTGGAATACCACAGTCCAAAAGAGTAGAGGGGCCTCTATTGATTAAATAAACAACAATATTTATAGCCTCTTCCCACATGTTTAAGGGCAGCCTAGCATGCAACCTCATACTCCTTGCACGCTCCATTGTTGTCCTATTTAGGCGTTCAACCACTCCATTTTCTTGTGGAGTCCTAGGTACAGTTTTTTGCCTACGAATACCATTTGAGGAACAATAGTCTTCAAATTATGTGCTGCAATACTCACCACCATTATCAGATCTGAGACATTTTAGCTTTTTACCAGTCTCATTCTCAACCAAGCATTTCCATTTCTTAAAAGTTTGAAATACATTAGATTTTTGCCTAAGGAATAAATCCATACTTTTCTTGTTGCATCATCTATAAATGTAACATAATACAGAGAGCCACCAAGGGAAGATACCTGAGCTGGTCCCCATACATATGTATGCACAAGCTCTAATTTCTCATTTTTCTTTTCCTTCCCACTCTTTACAAAGCTAACCCTCTTTTATTTTCCATACACACAACTTTCACAGAAATCCATATTGACACATTTCAGACCAGGTAAAAATTTCTTTGAATGAAGTAATTTCATACCTTTTTCACTCATGTGCCCGAGTTTGTTGTGCCAAAGTGTTGTGTTAGAATCTACATCAATGATTTGATGTTCTTCCTGCTCAACTGCAGCCACTGTTCCTAAACATTCATTTTCTTCTGAAACAATTGAAGTAGAAGGAATAGTATGACATGTACAAAGATATAAAGTGCCTACTTTCACACCTTTTTCTACTACTAAGGAACCTTTTGAAACATTCCAATTTTTATCATTAAAAGTAACTGTGCAACCCTCATCACCCAATTGCCTTGCTAAAATTAAATTCCCACTCAGCCTTGGAACATGTCTTACCTCTTGTAGTAGTCAATGATTCCCATTTTGCAACTTAATCTTAATTTTTTCCTTTCTAACAATCTGATAGGGTTCATTATCTCCCAAATAAACTAGCCCAAAATCCCCTTGGACATAATCAAGAAAGTAACCTCTATGGGATGTAGCATGAAAAAAAGCCCCAGAATCTAAAACCCATGAATCATCAATACTTTCTAAAGAAAGAAGAAAAGCATCCTCTTCGGGTTTATTACTTATCACATTTGCCTCCTTGTTACCATCTTGTTTGTCTCCTTTATTCTTCCGAGACCAACAATCTTTATTCTTATGACCTAGTTTTCCACAGTACCAGCAATCATTTGGCCCTTTGGATTCGAACCTCTTTCCCTTTAATTTTCCTCTTGATTTCCCATGATTTCCAGAATTGTTTCCTCTCTCATTCGTTCTTCCTCTGCTTTGTGCGTTTAAGAAACTACTTGATGTGGATCCACGTAAGTTTTTCCTATGAATTTACTCACTCAGAATAACACTAATAACATCATCAAATTTTACGGTATTATAACCAAAAACAGAGTTACTAACAACCATTACCAAACCATTCCAGCTTTCAGGCAAAGACCATAAAATCAAGAGAGCCCTGACTTCTTCATCGAAAGTAACATTAACAGAAGATAATTGATTGGTAACTATATTAAACTCATTTAAATGATTAGTAACTGACCCCCCTTCTGCCATTTTCATATTAAACAAACACTTCATGAGAAATACTTTATTTGAAGCGGAGGGCTTTTCATACAACTTCACTAGGGTTTTCATCAAATCTTCAGTCGTCGTTGCTTGTGTAATATTGAATGCCACCGATTGTGCCAAGCATAATCGAATACTACCAAGAGCCTTTCTATCAAGAACTACCCAGTCCTCATCAGAAATGGTTGCTGGTTTCTTGGCTTTTCCTTCCAATGACCACCATAAATCCTTCTGATAGAGATAGTCCTCCATTTGCATTTTCCATAACTGAAAGTTCTGCCCATTAAACTTTTCAACCTTCACCCTACCCTCATCTTCCATTCCTCCCACTCAACCATGAGGCTCCCACTAAACCGTGAGATCTTCCTGCAGAGGATAACCAAAACAAACAAACAAACAACCTCGCTCTGATACCACTTGTTAGGATTAACAAGGCATAAATAACAATTACATGCAAATATAACCAATGTCAGAAAATAGTAAACAACATAGAAGAGAACATAAGACACAAATATTTAACGTGGTTCACCCAATCCTTGGGCTACATCCACCAACGAGTCCAATCTTCTATTATCTAGTCATTACAACTTATTATAATCTGTAATCCCTTACAGCTCAATACCACAACAAGAAGCAAATAAAACATACATACTCAAAACCCTAACCCTAAGCCATATTATACAATATTTTTTCACTTTAGGGTTAGAATGAATTATAACATTTTGACCCCATGTCAAAATGTTGTACACTTTTCCCCCGAACCCCGGCGAGGGCAGGAAGAAAAGTGTACAGTACTTTCTTGATTAGTCACCACAAGCTAGCAAACACCTTCTTCAACTAGATAACATGCATTCTTGCTCTTATCCTTGAATCTCCTTGGCTTCTCCTTCCTATCATTGGCAGGGCATATAGAGGCAATATGTCTAATCTTATTGCATGCAAAGAACTTAAAAGGAAACTTACCCTTATTTTTACCTTTCCCTCTAGGCAAAATTTTAGAAAATAAAGCTTCCAGTTCCTCCTTTCTTTTTTTAGACAAGATAGATTCATAATCATTAAAATCATATACTGAAGATCTGTTAGATATCTCCTTTCCTAGATGGTGCAAGATTCAATAATGACTTGAAATTAGCTTCAACTTTTGGGATACTATTATCATAATTGCTTAACTCGAATGCAGTTAATTTTTGTATTAATGCATCAAGAGTAACATTAAAAGTTCTTAGAGATCTAAGCTCTTGTATAGATGAAATCCTAACAGAATACTAAGGTAATAAAGTTCTCAACACTTTTCTTACCACATCCTCCTTAGGAATATTACCATCAACACCTCGAATAGAAGCAATGACCTCTTTGATTCTCTAACTATATTGCTCAATGATCTCATTTTCTTGCATCCTCATGTCATCATACTTTCCTCTCAAACTATCTACCTTTTCCTTCTGCACATGTGGATCTCCACCATAGGTAGTGTTCAACTTCTCACACATCTCATGAGTAGTATCCAAGTCTTTGATAGCAATAAATTTTGCATCAAAAAGAGTACTGGAAATAGATTTCATAGTAGCAGTATGTTCTTGTCTGATCTTTAATTGGTCTGCAATAAGGGATCCTAAAGGGATAGTATACTTAGTAACCACATGATCCCAATACTGAGCACCCATTCCTTTAAGATAGAGCTTCATCCAACTGCACCATACTGAGTAGTTCTCTCTTGTGAATTTAGGACCTTCCTTTCTTATCATATTCATATCTTTGCCTCAAATTTTTAAGCTTCACCATAACAAAGGACCAAATCTTTGATACCAATTCTTAGTCCTAAGACCAAATTACTGAGAGGGGGATTGAATCGGAAATCTACCAATTGTACATTTTTTAACCTCTTAATCTTTACAAAAGAATTCACAAGATTATCTTTAAGAGAAGAAAATGAAAAACATAATCATAAACACATCCACATAACAATGAAACACTTGAGACAGAGATTTATCTCATGGAAACCTAAATCGGGAAAAAAACCATGATGGGAATTAGTACCCACTAAATGATGTACTCTTCTGAATTATGCCCTATGAGGAGCTTAACCCTATTAGAAGTTTAAAAAAGAATTGTTAGGTGTTGATCGGGGTAAGGGATTTATCTTAGGTCTGTTAGGACCTTTATTCTATTAGGAGTAGCCTTGTTAGAGGACTTTAAACACAAGCTAATGTACCACCCTGTTAAAGGATTTACAATAAGGACATGTTAGGATCCACCTGGTTAAGATATTTTAACTACAATTACTATTAGAGAACAACATAAAGAATAATATGTAGAATAGCACTACCTCTACTTTATCAGATCTTGTAAAGCACATAATCTCTTCTCAACACACTTAACTCTGCCCTGGCTTGATCGCAACTCACACTTTACACCACACTTTTCCAACACATGATCAACACTAAAAAATTTCAACTTCAGCACATAAATATTGTTCATCAAGCCCTAGAGTCTTCCATGACCTTAGGCTTTCCCTAAATGGCTTACAATTTAACTTTCAAACTTCCTTCTCAAATCGAATGCACCACATAATAAAATTCAATGTACAAAACAATTTTTCAAGACCGTGTCAGCCAATACAATGATTTACATAGAATTTTGTGTCATGGGGTCAAACACATTTTGACCAAACACTAGCTTCCTCTAGAATCTTCTCCACACACTAGCATCAAACAATGCGATGTCAAATTATCACCTCCAATCATGAAGACACATCACCAGAGTGTGACTAACTCAACCAAATTAACTACAACCTCTACATCGATCACCGATCAAAGATTCATCAACTGTCGCTCAAGAACACAAACACTTAAACTTGTAATAACTTTTTCACTTCTCACTGGTCACCTATCCTTTATATTGATCACTCAAAGTAGTTGTGATTGCAACCATAGCTTCTAAACACTATTGTCTACCATATCCTATGACCACACTACAAGACACAACAAATATTTGACAAACCAATCAAATCACCCATCACTTGTCACTAACTATTCTAGTAGTTGAATTAGGACTATGCAGAGTCAGTTCGTGGAATCAGAGTACTTCCTAAAGTCTCTCATTTGACTTGGCTTCTGGTGGTTTTTTGGACCTGTTCTACTGGGGGTGTCTCGTTCTTGTCTTTTTTGGCTTTTTTTTTAAAGTGTTTATTGTAAATCTGGGTTGTAGACCTTTTGGTGATTATCCTTGCTTGGGATAGTCAATTGTTCTTTTGGTTTTCCATGCTTATTTCTTCAAAACTTTGTTAAAGGGTTTTGGGGCCCCTTCAAAACCTAATGTTACCTTAATCAAAAACTATTAGTAGTTGCATTGTCAACCTTCATCTGATCATAACTTTCTTACCAATCTACATCAATAGTAGCGATCATGCATTTGACATTCAAAGAAATCCCCAACTCTCTCATAAGAATTTCTACAACTGAAACTCACCGCAACACCTTGATCATCATACTTATACTTAGCAGCATACTAGGAACACTAGGTCAATACTTGACATCAATGACAACTCAATAAGTAATTATCATGGAATCAAATATTTATCATGACAACACCATAAATCACTTACCATCACTGCATTAGTTATGCCAACAAAGATGGAGAGATTCAATATGAGAGGAATTCAAAGAGACTTTTGAAAGATATGTTGGATATTGTTGGCAGTACTGTTGATTTGATTTATTTGTGCATTGATTGTTTTTCACATCATATGTTTCCATGAATGCCAAAGGGGGAGATTGTTGAAATATTATGCATATATGTGCTGACATTAATATTTTTGCATTGATGTCAACATATTTCCACTATTTGAGACAATGTTCATATGATGTTCAGTAAGATGTTTGGTTAGGCGTAGCTATTGTGTTGAAGATCAGAATTTGTGGATGGTCTAAATGTTTTGAGGGATTTTTCAGTTGATTCATGTCAAATTACGAGGTTCACATGGTGATTTTAGTAATTTATGGGTTTATGTGTTGAGACTCATGTTTTTGGATGTTAAGAGGTGACAGTATTTCAGTATTTGGTTCGGTACGGTTTGGTATTGCAATACTTTCATATGTGGATCTATGTAGCATGTTTGGTACATTGAGTTGTGTTCTCATCTTGATTGGTTCATAATCTGGATGTTCGCAAGCTATTTTTCTTTATTGACAAACATTACTATTGTGTTCTTGAGGTTTGGCTCAATGATATCAATGATTTCAGATATTTTAGTTGTTATGGATGTTCCTTAGGTTATTCATGATGCTTGTGGATGTTTCTAGATCATGTTCATATTGTGTTGTTGGTTTGCATAGATCATGGTGATTGCATTTGGTATTTTTTATTGGTGAGATCAAATTCTTTATGTTCTTGTCTGACTTGGTGGTATATCATGTTTCAAATGTTTGAGGCGTGATTTTTGGATGCGTAGTGTGTTCAAGGATGGTGTTAATGGTCAGATTTACGTCTTAGCCAACATTGTTTGGTTCACATTAAATATTTATAATTTGGTGATTATATTTTTTTTATATTTGGGTCATTGGCCGACCTTGAAGGAATAATTTTATTAATTTTATAAATGTATTGTATCCCTTTATGGATTATTTATACATTTGCAAGTGGATGTATATGTGTGGATCCAAAGAGGTATGAGTAGAATATGCAATTGAGGCAGATATCAAGTGTAGAAAAGAAAGTTGTATATGTACTTCAATGGAACTAACCCAGACATACCGAAGATGCTATTATCTAGTTCATGATTTGTGAATTACAGTGCATGATTGTTGTAAGGAAGTAAGCCTTCCTTAATGTAATAATTTTCCTAAGGCAAAGAATGAAAATGCCAAGATCTAGAATCTCAATAGATAGCACAAGAGAGACAAATATGATATGATCAATGATCAAATAATAATGAATAATAGATTGATTGATTACATACAATGTAGGAGTACCTAAATATATATGCAATGCGATAAGACTACATGATACTGAGATAATAAGATATCAACCACACTAGGTGGAATCACATGTCCACCAAAGGTGGATCATCCTCCATTGTACATCAAAGTATGTGCAACATGTGCAACAATGAGAGGATGATAATGTGATAAGAGCACTAAAGGTGGATCTCACACACAAAGAGGTATGAGATGATAACTATCACCAACTAAAGTGGAATTTCTCCTAACCATGTGCTAAAATAAAATTCAAATTCCTAGGTGTCTCAATGACAACTAATATGAAAATGAATTATCCTAAGTAAACTTAAGAAAAGTATAATTAGTAAATACTTAATTACACCAACACCCCCCTTAAGTACAACATAGGGGAATGCACTTAAGCTCACAATACTAGATGACAATGCATGATGGGTCCCAACTACTAGGCCATGTTAGGTACCCATGTACAATATGCAAGAGCAATGCAATGCAATCTGTCATAAAGCGGAGAAAGGGGGAAAAACTCATGGGAAAAACTCTCCCCCAAAAAGAGGGATGAATAGAGAATAGAATATGAGAGAGAAGACCTCATGTGAGCAAAATATCCCCCAATAAGAGAGAAGTGGAAGAGAGACCAAATAGCCCCCCCTCAATGTAGAATGAACACCAATGGTAGATGCTCCAGGATCGATGTAGAAACTACTCCATGAGTGTAGAACAATATTCCTCACCTTAGGAAGAAACAAAACCAAAGGTGTATATATGAAGCCTCCTCCCCAATCTATAGGAAGAAACTTCAAAATGTATAGAATCTATAAAACCTGCTCAAGAGTCCCCATGTCAATGCTGAAAGATGCCTCCTCCAAATCATGTGTACTAAGCCACTTTGCTGAAATGAAAAATTAGGATCAATTGAGGATGAATGTAGAACATGTGTCAAAGACCCAAGTGTCTCCTCTGAAGATAAAGTGACCTCCTCCAACTGTTGTATCAAAGTATCCACAATCATGTCACCCTCGAAAGAATGATCAAGTAGAGAAGGAAGATGAGGTTCAGCATGCTCCCTCACAACAACTAAAGAAGGATCATCTTCACCAAAGTAAATATGAATGTCATCAATAGTTTTTCCCCAATTTGAAATGTAGGACTCCACAAACAAACCTGGAATGTATGTCAAGTAGTCATCCCATGGAACCAAGTCTGGAAGACAATGAATATCTTGCTATATTGAATCACCGGAACCCATGGTTGTATGAATGCAAGCATCATCAAGAGCAAGAGTAGAAGTAGTCTTAATAAGAGGAGATGAAATGGAAGGCTCAAGAACTTGATCATGAGTGAGAATACCCAAGTTCAAGTAGCCAAAACTCTCCTCAAAATATGAATCATCACTGTAAGTGTGATTATATGTTGAAGAATCACTTTCATCAAGAGGAACCAAATTTACAAAGAAGTACAACCAAGAAGAGTGATCCACCATCCCAGTAGCAATAACGGCTCCACTCTCTAAGTCCTTGATAAAAATTGAATCAGGTGTAAATTCCAGTCTTCTTTGTAGCACCATTTGTGATTTGATAGATAGAAAGAATGTTATTGGTCAAGTGTGGAACACACAACACATCATTGAAGTGTCCCTCCCTAACATCAATACTTCCTTTCCCAATAACATTCATGTAAGTGTGATTGTCCATCAAAATTGGTGGACCTTTTCAAGGCTCAAATGATGAAAACATGGACTGTGAAGGATCCATATGATGAGAAGCCCCTGAATCTAGAAGCCATCTACCTGAATTGGGACTTGAAGAAGCATATAAATCTTTTCCTTTTTGTGTAACAAATGTGTGACCCTTTCCTTTATCTTTTTCTTTACCGATTGCTAGTTATTATCCAAACTGTGATTACCGACTAAATCAACTATGCAGTATGTAAATTATAATAACAAAACAATCATCATAGATAACACATAACATAATGATTTAACATGGAAACTCTGATAAGGGAAAAACCACCTGGGACCGGTAACCCAAAATAATTCACTCTTCTGAAGTGAGCTCGGGGAAGAGCCAACCCTGTTAAAGGTTACAATACACACTATTAAGTGTGACCTAGTTAGAGGATTTAAAACTAACCATTAACTTTTGACCAGCATTCACTATGGGGTCAACAAGATAACACTTACATTCAATGAATGTTATAGATAGGACTATTAAATCCACTCGGTTAAGAGATTTTTTGAATCAATGGTTAAACTAATACAGTGTGATCTGATTCAAATACAACTCAATTGCAATTATTTAGATCTATTATATGCTCATAAAATCCTCTGATCACTAATGAATTCACTTCATCAATATATCTCAACTTACTGTCACTCAGTAAACAGTTCTCTGGTGCTCGGTAATGTATGTAGCTCAGTTCTTTCTGTAACCAATTTGATTAGGCATGCATGAATAATTCTTCACGTGAAATCTCTGTAGTCTTCAATATCTTTGGCATGTCTCAACAATGAAACTCATATCTCTTATATAGACAAGTAAACCATTTTCATATCATCCATCAGATTTTGTCGCTTAATCTCCTTCGTCCATTTTGCCTCTTGAAACTTCCTCGACAGATGTGTCTTTAATACATTTCAATCTCATCCTTTAGATCTTCCTTGAATTTTGTCAGTTGTGGATCTCATAACTAACTTCATCTGTAACCTCAAAATCATAACAATTTTTAGATCATCAATTTTTGTCAGCTGAGCTTAGCATTTAATATTTTCATCCATACTCGGTTAACATAGGAATGCATCAGCGAATACTAGCTTGGTAATTATTGTCACTCAGTATACACTACATTGGCTCGGTGTATACAAAAGTCTTCATTTACCGACCGCATTGACTTGTGCTATTCAGCTTCCTTCTTCATAATAGATTAATGCAACATAATCAAGTCAACAATATAAAGCCATAGACTCATCAATAAGTCACCCAATGTGTTCCTTATCCTTATCTATCATATCCATATTTCCTTATGTAGATATCTTTTTTCTTCCTTCTACAGATGTTCAGATGTTTGTAACTAACATGATAAGTACTGTCAAAACTAGTTGACATCAATGACAATATAATGACTGATTTAATCATCTTACATCTCACTATAGTGGCTCAATGATCTCTAATCACTGATACTTTAATTTATCCAGATATTCAATCAATTATAGTTCATCACTTTTCTCACTTTGGAAAAAGTCACACCACATAGCAGCGTGGAACTTCAGTCTAGTGTAGGAAAATTTTAGTTTCCTCTCCTTGGGTACACCCTCATATTCAAAATATTTATCTAAATCATTAATCCAGTTGATCAAAATCTTCTCCATTCAAAGTTCCTACATATGTTGGAACTTATACCTTGGATTTGGCACCCACATTCATGATTGTCCTCAACAATATTTCCTCAAATCCTTCCTTCTCTCCTTGTTCACCCTCATTATCCTCTCTTTGTTGTTGTTGATCTTCATCACTTGTACCCTCAATAGGGGTTCATCTTCTCTATTCCCTCTCTAGAGCTTCCATACTTGCAATCAGATGTTGTATCATCTTAGGGACTCCATCACCATTGTCCCTTCCACCCCTACCTCAAACTCCTCTACCTATTCTTCTAGGAGGCATCTTGTCCACACACTAATTCCCAATCACTTGCAGGCTCTAATACCACTTGATAAAAAAACTTACCGAACACAAATATATGCAAATTAATAGAATTCAAAATACAAAGAAGTCACAATAGAAAATAATGATAGGAAGTTCAAGATGAAATAATAACAATCCTTATACCCCTTCACACACTAAAGATAGGAATTGAAATGAAATCTTTAATGATTAAAGTCTCTTCACATAGTACAGGCAGTATTCCTTCTACAAATTAGAGATCTACAAACTTCATAGTATCTTATCACTATGCACATTTGGCCTCTACACAATTGGCCTCTTTCTGCAGACTTCAACATCAATTTCCAATCTGCAATTGATTTGATTTTTTCTTTTGTACTCAATCTCTTCACCACATGGTTCTGCAAAGTTTCTTCCTTGTTCCAAAACTTTTTATTGACCCTTCACAATTATTTTCTCATGTCTCCAAATACTCTATCATTCCCCTTCATTCTTGTCGCATCACCTTCTCTTTTCCAGCAACCTATTTAATTGATAACCACCCAAATGTCATGTATGTTTTTGGCACTAAAAGGAATTCAATAGTCATTATGCTTCATTTGTTAGAATAACTAAGAGGGGGGGTGAATCAGTTAGATCAGTTATCCAATAAGTCCATATACAAAATGTATCTCTAAAAAAAATTTCAGCAAATATATGCAACTCGGTAACCACAAATAATAAACTGTCTGTGCATTTACCGATTACCAATTAATTTCTTCTAGTGATTATCGACCAAATTAAATATGTAATATGCAAAGTATGAAATCCAAACATTCACCACAATAACACATAACACAAGAGATTTAACATGGAAACCCTACTAAGGGAAAAACCACCTGGGACTGGTAACCCAAAAACTTTTCACTCTTCTGAAGTGAGCTCGGTGAAGAACCAACCCTATTAAAGGTTACAAACACACTGTAAGGTGTGACCTTGTTAGAGGATTTAACACTAACCGTTATAATTCAACTAGCATTCACTATGGGGTTAACAGAATAACAATGTACATTCTATGAATGACATACAAGAATTTCAAGTCCACTCAGTTAAGAGATTTATCTGTATACAATGGTTAAACTGTAACAGCAGTTGATCTGATTGTAAAGCAACTTCAGTTTGCAGAAACTCAAATCTATTCTAAGCTCATAGAAATCCTTTGATCAATATATCGATTTTGTTCAATCAATATTCAGTTACTTACTGTCCCTTGGTAATTGCTCTCTGACGGTTAACTCTACAGTTTGATTCTTCTTCAACCAGTCTGATCAGGCACACATGAAGCTTGTTCACGCGAAAACTCTGCAGTCTCAATATTCTCTGGCATTCACATTAGTGAAATCACTCTCTTAAATAGACAAATAACTTGTTTACTTTTCATCCATCAAATTTTTTCGCTTAATCTCCTTCGTAGATTTTGCCTCTTAAAGCTTCCTCGGCAGATGTGTCTATAACACATTTCATTTCCAACCATTAGATCTTCTTTGAATTATGTTAGCCGTCGATCTCATAACAAACTTTATCTCCAATCTCAGAATCATACACTTTCCAGCTCATCAAACTTGTCGGCTAAACTATGCATTTAATGTTTGTATCCATCCTCGGTTAACAAAGAAATGCGTTGATGAACACTAGCTCGGTTATCACTATCACTCAATATACACTACACTGCTCGATGTATACTGTAGTCTTCATTTACCGACCACACTGCTTTGTGCATTTCAGCTTTGTTCTTCATAACAGATTATTGAAACATAATCAAGTCAATAATATGAACTCATAGACTCATCACTTAGTTACCAAAAGTGTTCCTTATCCTCATCTGTCTTGTCCATCTTTCTCCATGTAGATATCTTTGTTCCACATCTTTTTCTCCTCTTTACAGATGTTTAGATGTTTGCAACTATCATGATAAGTACTGTCAAACTAGTTGACATCAATGACAACATATTGACTGATTCAATTATATCTCAAACCATTATTGTATATCTCGGTGATCTCTAATCACTGATCTTCAAATCATCTCAGTGTTCAATCAGTTGTAGTTCATCAATCTCTCCCTTTGGCATTGATGGAAACATACTATACTCACATACTGCATAAGCAATATGAAATATGCCAAACACATACCAAACATGTATTGTACAACTCTGTAAGTAATTGTTGAAGCACATCTTTAATATGTTTAATCACTTCATTACTCCATCAGCAATATAGGTGCAAACCCTCTTCTACAGATTTGTTATGTTCAGTGCTCTCCCTGACTTTCTGACTTCCTCACTACTTGAGGTAGATGTAATAGTTCTCTTCCTTTCTCTGTTCTATGATCTTTTCATCTGATATCTCTCCATGCTAGCTCTATTTCTTATAGTGTTCTCATAAACTGATTCTCTATATATTTCATCAAATATGCTCTCCCTTAGTTTGATATTCTCTCCCTTATGATGTGAGATATTCTCTCCCTTTGACAACAATGCCAAAAAGAAAAAAAAATCCCTTTGTCTTTAGCTCTACTATAGCCATGTAACTCACTATTGTTCAGGTACATTAACTGTATCTCAGTATACCGATATGCAAATCTCTATATTGTTTTCACAACTCTAGATAGAATCCAAAGTGTGAGCTCTTGCTACATCAACATGAGTGATCTTCTGATAAAAATAGGTTGATGAAACCTCCAATCACCTTAGTGACCGGTAGATAGGGGACAAACCCCAAGTCTAGTCCTCAAATATTCAAATGTATCCTTCAGTAGAGGCTTGGTAAATATGTCAGCAAGTTTCTCCTTAGATGTAACATATTCTAACTTAACTTGTTTCTCTTGTACTTGTTCTCTTAAGTAGTGATACTTAATAGAGATATGCTTTGTCTTTGAGTGCATTACAGGATTCTTTGAAATATTTATTGCACTTGTGTTATCACAGTATATAATCACCGGCTCAGTGATTATCTCATTCACGCCTTCTAACACTTGCTTGATATATGCAATGTTTGAACAATTTGTAGCAGCAACAACATATTCTGCTTCGGTAGTAGACTGGGAAATACAAGGTTGTTTCTTACTTGTCCAAGTAACAAGTCTTTCACCAAAGAAAAATGCTCCTCCGGTGGTACTTTTTATGTCATCTATATTTCTAGCCCAATCTGTATCGGTATAGACTCTGAGCTCAAACATTCCTTCCTTAGAATACCATAGTCCATAGTCCTCTATTTTCTTCAAATATCTCAAGATTATTTTAACAGCTATCATATGTGAATCCTTTGGATTGGCAAAACATCTAGCAACAATCCCTACAACATGTGCTATGTCTAGTCTACTATGTACAATGTACATCAACTTACCAATCATGGATTGATACAATGTCAGATTGACCTCTGTGGATTCAGCCTCTTTTGTTAGTTTACAACTTGTGGCCATCGGTGTCCCAACTGGTTTAGCATCTTCCATGCCAAATGTCTTCAAGACTTCCTTTATGTACTTTGATTGTGAGATGAATATGCCATCACTTTGTTGAATAACTTGCAATCCTAGAAAGAACTTAATCTCTCCAAACATTGACATTTCAAATTTTTTTCCCATCTCATCAGCAAATGATTTACAGACATTATCATGTCCTCCAAATATAATATCATCCACAAAAATTTCAGCAATCAAAATAGAATCATCAAATTTTACTTTCATGTACAAATTGTTGTTCTCACTGGTTCTTACAAAATCAATACTTAAAAGATAAGTATACAGTCTTTCATACCAGGCTTTCAGTGCTTGATTTAGCCCATATAAAGCTTTGTGTAATCTACATACCATGCCTCTCTTGTCTGGATCAACAAACCCTTCTGATTGTTCTATGTAGACCTCTTCTTCTAGTATACCATTCAGAAAAGTAGACTTCACATCCATTTGATAAATGTTAAACTTCTTGTGAGCAGCATATGCAAGTAACATTCTGACTCCTTCTTTTCTAGCAACTGGTGCAAAATTTTCACCATAATCTATGCCTTCCTCCTGTGCATATCCCTTGCATACAAGTCTAGCTTTATTTCTAGTAACCTCTCCATTCTCATTCAGCTTATTTCTGAAAATCCATTTAGTACCGATAACATTTTTATCTTTTGGCATAGGTACTAAAGTCCATGTTTTGTTTTTCTCTATCTGTTCTATTTCTTCATTCATTGCATTGACCCATTCATCATTTTCTAATGCAACTTTAACATTCTTCGGTTCATATTCACAAACTAAGCATGTACCTTGTCTTTATTTTCTTCTTGTCATCATGCCATCTTTCTTGTCTCCAATTATTTGGTTCTCAGGATGATGTCTTCTGACAAATCTTGCCAGTACCTGATCTCTTCTTTGTTGTTCATCTTGTTCAGGTTCATTAGTTTTCTCAGTAGGTCCTTCCTAATTGTCGGTTCCTCTTTGCTATTTGTCAGTGTTGTTTTCCTGTTCCTCAGTCGACTCAGCATGCGGCTTCGGTAGGTACTCCGGATGTTCAATGTAAGTGAATCTACCATAGTTTTCTAGTTCTTTATTACTTTCTTCACTGTTCCTGTCATCAAATTCATCAACTCGAACATTTGCACTTTCAATCATTTTGTTAGTCACTTTATTCAGACACTCATATGCTTTGCTTTTAGTGGAATATCCCTTCATCACCTTTTGAGTCAAATTTACCATTCCTATCATCTTTTAGAATGAAACACTTACTACCAAAAATTCTAAAATAACTTACTGTCGGTTTGTGACCAAACCATAACTCATAGGGTGTTTTATTTGTGTCCTTCAATTGTACTCAGTTTAGAACATAAACAGCTATGCAAACTGCCTCTCTCTAGTATGTTTGAGCAACATTCTTTTGTATCATCATCATCCTTGCACAATCAACAATTGACCTGTTTCTTCTCTCAGCAATCCCATTCTATTGGGGTGTCCTTGGTGCAGAAACCTATCTTTTTATCCCATGCTCATTACAGAAATTAGTGAATTCATCTGAAAAAAACTCACCACCATGGTCAGATCTTAAACATTTCATTTCCTTGCTGGTTTCCTTCTCCACTTTTTCTTTGTACCATTTAAACATCTTAAATTCTTCTGATTTTTCTTTTAAGAACATAACAGTCATCAATCTAGTGTAATCATCAACAAACAAAATGAAATACTTATCTCCATAATAGCTTTGAGTTTTCATTGGACCACACAAGTCGGTATGAACTAACTCCAATATTTTCTTTGTTGAATAATCTTTGCTTTTGAAACTAGATTTAGTCATCTTACCTTTTTGATATTGATGACACATAACATGATCCAGTTTTGTTAGGGTAGGTAGACCTCTAACCTTTTTCTTTGTGCTAATCTTAATCATGTTATCAAAGTTCACATGACACAACCTTTTGTGCCAAAACCATGCATCCTCGTTATTTACCAATAAACAGGCAGACTGATCATTATCAAGATAAAATAGATTACCTCTTGTTTGTGCTCTTGTTCCAACTAGTTTTCCTTCATCATCAAATATCTTTACTCTCCTGCTCTCAAAAGCTACTCGGTGACCTGAATTGTTCATCTGTGCCACACTTAGCAGATTGTAATTTATTCATTTTACCCAATAAGCATTATCACATTTAATTTTATCATTAATCATCAGGGTTCCTTTTCCTTTTACCATGCAGGGTGTATCATTACCCATCTTTACTGATCTTCCATTTTATTTCTCAAGATGATCAAATTTCTCTTCATCACTAGTCATGTGATGTGTACAGCCATTGTCAATAATCCATGTATCATTTTTATTAACTTTAGAAATTAGTGTTGTTTCTACATACCTTTCTTCTTCTTCTGAGTCATCCTTCATTGCAACAAACACTACTTCAACATCATCATCAGTATCAGTATCAACATCATTCTCCTCGGCTATATAACATACCTTCTTACCTTTATCATTGTTGTCTCGGTTGTCTCTATTATTGTGTCGGTAACTTCTATTGCTTCTTCTTCCATAGCTCCCTTCACCAGATCGATCTCATTTTCTATCATCTTCTTTCCTGTTAGGGCTTCTAGTAGCAATATGTCCAATTTCTTTGCATTTAAAACATGCTAAAGGTAACTTACCCTTATATCTACCTTTACCTTTAGGCAATCTCTGGGCCATAAGAGCTTCTATTTCATCAAGTTCATCATCGATGCAACTGTCACTATTATCATGTTTACTACTAGATTTACCAATCTTCAGAGAAGTCATGAAAGCAGACTCAACAGACGGTACAACACTATTATCAAAATTATTCAATTCAAATGTTGTTAACTTACCAATCAGATTGTCAAGTGTAAGAGCATTGCCAAGTATAGATCTCATTTTATGTATGGCAGAAATTCTAATTGCATAAGCAGGTAATAGGGTTCTCAAGATTTTTCTTACCACTGTGTCTTCATCTATGATACCACCAGATCCTCGAATAGCATTCACTACCTCTTTAATTCTATTTGAGTATTGCACAATATTTTCTCCTTATTTCATCTTCATGTCATCAAATCTCCCTCTTAAGATTTCAACTCTGGCTCTTTTGACATTTACATCTCCACTGTGAACTAATGCAAGTTTCTCCCACATTTCTTTAGCAGTAACACAATTCTTGATATCTTCAAATTTAGCATCAGACAGAATAGCAGCAATCTCCATCATTGTAAGGTTATGCTCATGTCTATCTCTTAGTTGATCAAGAGTCAAAGGTCTAGTGGGTGGTGTTAGGTAGCCATTGTCCGATATTGTGAGGGAAGAATTCCAAATTCCAGATAAATGTAACCTCATTCGACTTTGCCATTTTGAGAAGTTGTCTTTGTTAAGCTTTGGCACATCCCTCTTATACATTTTGTGATCTTTTTGCTAAAGTCCTTAAAACTCTGTTCCAAGCAACCAATATGCTCTGATACCAATTTTTAGAATAACTAAGAGGGGGGCTGAATCAATTAGATCAGTTATCCAATAAGCCCATATACAAAATGTATCTCTAAAAACAATTTCAGCAAATATCTACAACTCGATAACCACAAATAATAAATTGTATGTGCATTTACTGATTACCAGTTAATTCCTTCTAGTGATTACTGACCAAATCAAATATGTAATATGCAAAGTATGAAATCCAAACATTCACCACAATAACACATAACACAAGATATTTAACGTGGAAACCCTGCTAAGGGAAAACCCACTTGGGACCGGTAACCCAAAAACTTTTCACTCTTCTGAAGTGAGCTCGATGAAGAGCCAACTCTGTTAAAGGTTAAAAACACATTGTAAGGTGTGACCTTGTTAGAGGATTTAACACTAATCGTTATAATCCAACCAGCATTCACTATTTGGTTGACAGAATAACAATATACATTCTATGAATGACATACAAGACTTTCAAGTCCACTCGATTAAGAGATTTATTTGTATACAATGGTTAAACTGTAATAGCAGTTGATCTGATTGCAATGCAACTTCAGTTTGCAGAAACTCAAATCTATTCTAAGCTCATAGAAATCCTCTGATCAATATATCAATTTTGTTCAATCAATATTCAGTTACTTACTGTCCCTTGGTAATTGCTCTCTGACGCTCGGTTAACTCTGCAGTTCGGTTCTTCTTCAACCAGTTTGGTCAGGCATGCATGAAGCTTGTTCATGCAAAAAATCTATAGTCTCAATATTCTCTGGCATTCACATTAGTGAAATAATTATCTCTTAAATAGACAAAAAACTCATTTACTTTTCATCCATCAGATTTTTCCGCTTAATCTCCTTCATAGATTTTGCCTCTTAAAGCTTCCTCGACAGATGTGTCTATAACACATTTCATTTCCAACCATTAGATCTTCTTTGAATTATATTAGCCATCGATCTCATAACAAACTTTATCTTCAATCTCAAAATCATACACTTTCCGGCTCATCAAACTTGTTGGCTAAACTATGCATTTAATGTTTGTATCCATCCTCGGTTAACAAAGAAATGCATCGGTGAACACTAGCTCGGTTATCACTGTCGCTCAGTATACACTACACTGCTCAGTGTATACTGGAGTCTTCATTTACCGACCACACTACTTTGTGCATTTTAGCTTTGTTCTTCATAACAGATTATTGAAACATAATCAAGTCAATAATATGAACTCATAGACTCATCACTTAGTTACCAAAAGTGTTCCTTATCCTCATCTATCTTGTCCATCTTTCTCCATGTAGATATCTCTGTTCCTCATCTTTTTCTCCTCTTTACAAATTTTTAGATGTTTGCAACTATCATGATAAGTACTGTCAAACTAGTTGACATTAATGACAACATATTGACTGATTCAATTATATCTCAAACCATTCTTGTATAGCTCGTTGATCTCTAATCACTGATCTTCAAATCATCTTGGTGTTCAATTAGTTTTAGTTCATCATCATTATTCATAGTCAACAAGAATTAATAAGAAGTTTTTGCTCTATGGAAAATAGGAAGTGAATCGGTCCGCAACAGTTGATGTGGTGACAGGAATCCATGAAGTGGTGATAAGATCTTTGCATCACCACATGCTAGCCAAACAAAATTGAAAGAAGATAGGAATCCACCTCGTTCCAACTAGGACATAACACTACCAAAATTTGAAATAAAACCAATTATCTGAACATAAAGAAAACCAAAATTTGAAAGTGGAGATGCCTTGCATCAATTTTGCATAGTTCAACTAGGACCACCACCTGCATTTGAACCTTCTTCTATCAATGCAACCTCTGATTTTGTATTTTTGGAAATTTCTAAAAACCTTAGGAATACAAGCATATGGACATAAACCGAAGAGATCAGAGAGAAATTGAGACCCGAAAGGATCAAAGGGACAAATGATGGAAATTGACAAACAGAGTCTTACCAGATACTAGAATGATGAGATAGGGTTTTTATTTATTGATGATGATAAAAGAGGTCTAGATCTCCTGACAAGAACCTAGGATTTGATCTAAGATTCAATTTTAAATATTTTTAAAATCTAATTTTCTGATCTAAATGCAAGCTAAAGACATACACAAGGGGATTGAGATGACTAAATATAAATATGTTGATCCTTGACTATTCAAGACCTAGGTTTGAAATAATGCATAGTAGAATAATGATGAATCTAGGACTTAGGAAAATGAAAGCTAAATGACAATGAAAAGTGTGACCTAAATTGACGCCTATATTTTTAAAATTCAAGGCTAAAAAAAGTTCTAAAAGTATCAAATGTTTCTCATCTTAGGTTTCTAATAAAAAATTTAGATCTCCAGTGTTTTAGATTTTGACAAAAAATTTAGACTTTGATATTCTTGCTCTCGGATTTTGATAAAAAGAATTGAACCTTCAATGTTTTTAACTGGTTTAATTGTTTTTGGAATGATTGTTAAAAATTTCAGATGATTTTTTGTTTTGATTGGAAATGTTATTTGAATACTCACATAAGACACATTAGACATAATGGTTGTTTGACTCTAAAGAAAAATTAGAGTAAATTTGGGGGGCCTAAATTAGCCCGTGTTTGGATTCATTGATCATCACATTTAAAAACACTTGTAAGCAAGTACAACCTTAGTTGGAAAGTAGATATTACTCATTAGGGTCCTTGCAACAATAGAATATTGAAGACAAAGTGAACAAATAGAGATCGAGTAGCACTCGCTCCCCTCCACGGTATTGACACGCCTCTTCTCTTACCTTGAAGGTTCAAAAACCTTGTAACTAAGGAATTTATGTCTCGTGATGAGGGGTACATGGGGGGTATCTACATGGTATGTGTATGCACCCTAAAATGGTCGCCTAGACTTTGGGCCCCCATTCAACAATTTGTCAAATCCCTGAATCAATATTTTCAAAAATCAGCGTTTTATCAATTATATCAATTTCCTTGATCAAATCCTATTTTATCATTTTCGATTATTTGTCTTGGGCTAACCATTTTATCCTAAAGTCTTTATTTATTTAAAAAGGAATTTCCTCCCCTTTTATTAAATAAAAAGCCCCCACTTTTCCTCTTATCCTTGTAATCATCTAAAAATGGTCATCTAGACTATTAGCCCCTTTCTAGCATTATTTGCTAAAATCATCAATTGCTTATTCTTGATCAAATTCTAGTTCTATCATTTATTCGATTATTTTCTATGGGCTAACCATTTTATTCCTAAGTCTTTATTTAATTAAAAGGAATCTCCTCCTCTTTTAATTAAATAAAAATCCCCCCACTTTTCCTCTTACCCTAAGTTGCACAAATAAAACATTTTATAAAAAGGGAAAAAGCACTTTTTGTCTCATATGGACACAAAAGTCAACTCTTATTTTCTCATTGGAGGATACTTGTGCACATGGATTGCTCTTCTTTGATGCTCCACCATTGATTAAATATTTTGCCTCTTAATCTCCATGGTCCATTCCTTCTCATTTCTTATAAAAGGAGAGCTCTCTTCTTCATTCTAGATCCCCAACTTTTTATGCTAATGTTATGATGCAGGCTTTCTAGGTCACTTTGGAGCTTTTGAAGATTTGGAGCATTCTTGGCTTTTGCATCTACATGCTATCATAGTTTCATTTCTTGCATTATCATGGCATTCATAGCTTCATATTAGCTTAGTTTCCTTTATGCT
This sequence comes from Chamaecyparis obtusa, assembly GCA_027943335.1. Taxonomy (NCBI): domain Eukaryota; kingdom Viridiplantae; phylum Streptophyta; class Pinopsida; order Cupressales; family Cupressaceae; genus Chamaecyparis; species Chamaecyparis obtusa. The sequence goes on from BSBK01000983.1 coordinate 561,154, forward strand.
TTAGATTAACTCATCTAGCTTAATTAGGAGGCTTTGTAATACTTGCATATTTCCTTTCATAGCTTAGTTGCATTGTTCTTTCATTTCCATAGCTTAGCTTGGATTTCCATTCTTAGCATAGCTTGCATTTCATCTCCATTTGGATTCTTGAAGATATTGGCATTCTTGCCCTTGTCTTCATTTGAATCTCCCATTGCATGGTTTACTAGCAAGGTTATTGGCTTAATAGCTCTAGCTGAGAGCACTATTAAAACCCTTGCACTCCATGCCTAGGGAGCTCTAAATCAATTTCTCAAGGTTTCCAATCCATGGATTCTCTTGGAAGTAATGATTTAGAGAAGTGCACTATTTAGTGTGTACATTTTTGGCGCCCACCGTGGGGCAGAACATTAGCGTTTTGTCCTTTAATTTCTGCATTTCTGTCAATTTTTCGGCAAGTTTTTAGGTCATTTGCGGTGTCTGGTTTTTTTGGATCAAAGTATCATGTGATACTTTCAGAAGTATCACGCGATAGTTCTTTGTATACTGGTGTGATACTTTACCAGTTCAAAGTATCGCTCAAATATTATAGGAACTATCGCCTGGTGTAAGGAGAAGTATCACCTAGTGTAGGATGAAGTATCACCCAGAAATATATTATATCCCTGCTATACTATAAAGTATCGTGCAATATTTTTGGTGTCTGTACTATCGCCTATACCCGGCAGTGAGTTGTTTCTTGCATCTTTTTGGCCAAATTTAGACTTGATTAGCTTGCTGGTTTAATTTGTTGCAGTTAGACAGATTTCATTCGTAGATTTTATTTGGATTTTGGATTTTGCTAACCTTGTGGGCTAACAAGTTGTGCTTGTAGGTGTTCTCATTGCTTGAAATATTTTGCCAAAAGAACGCATGTCAAAGCTTCAAATGCACAAGGGCTACTAACGGTTTTTGTAGGGTTTTCCAAAGCATAAAAACCCAATCAAGTGCTTATTGTTTATTTCATTTCAAGTGTGGAAATTACTAGTTGTTTCATTTCATAGGAACATAATATCTTGTTGTAGGAATTCTTGGGTGGTAGGAGAAGTATGCTCTTCACCCTTGTGGTGAACTAGAAAATCTTGACCCATCTTTGGATTTTGAAAGCAAGAGGGTAATTGAATCATTTTCTTGGTGTGTTTGGGAGAAAGCTTTGGGATAAGGGAGTATGTGATGGGAAAAGCTAGGATAGACAAGCTTGTTTATGCTCCTGATCCTTAGCTAGGATCATAGTGTCCCTCAAACACCAATAAAGGTCTATAGGCTCCTTTGTCTTTCAAAGGTATTACCCTGACCTTCCTAGCCCTCCCACCAAGTTACACAAGTTCAAACATCCTTCTTGCTTTTCATTCTAACAACTATGCCCTCACATAGGCTATAATGGTCTTTATGGCCTCTAACTTCTTCCTGAGCTCCAACAGGGTAAGTGAGGTGTTCCAAGGTCTTTTTTTGGCTATTAACACTTTCTCAAAGCATTGGCAAGGTTTTGGAATCACCCGATTTAGGGGTTCCTTTGGAAACTAAGGCTACAAGAATAGGCCTAATTAGCCCTCCACCTAGATTTATAGGGAATTTTGTGCATTTACCTCAAGGATTCAGCACCTCTGGTCTAAAGAACATCTCCTTAGATTGATCCCCTCTAAGATATTTTTGGGGTCTCAGGTACCCAAAAGACCATACAGTGCTGAATATGAGGGTTTCAAGGGTTTTAAAACCTCCTCTCTGTCTAGGTCTTCAACAGGACCCTTCTAAAACTCTTCAAGCCTCCTCCTTCACACAAATTAACCTTCTCTCATTCATCTAGCATCCCACCAAAGGGCATATCTTGACTCTTCACCTGCTACCTGCTGGAGCTTCTTAATTGCTGTTGGAACCTAGTCGGGTTATACCAAACTCGCCTAGGTCTTTGTCAAACAAATGTTTGTACTCATGCTCTAGAGCCCTGCATCATTTTACATCACCATTAGGGTCTGTACTTTGAGAATCCACAATCCCATGGGTTTCCCACTGTGTGATGATATTATTCACCTTCATGAAATTAAGATTAAGTAGCAACAATTTAAGCTAAATACAAAGGAAATTTACTCTAAAATGCAACTACAATCTATAGCATCTCATGGATCTCTAGAAAGAAGTGGTAAGTGAGCTCTCAGCTACAAATCCTCACTAGTGACACCTATAAAATGAGAATAATGCTGCTATGATGCTTCTAAATGCTTATTCTATGATGAATTCATGCTTAATCTAGCTCCATTGATAACCATGCAATGATAAAATGCTAAAATGATAACTCTAAATGCTCAAATGCTTCAATTGCTCTTAGAAATGATCTCAATTGACTATAGTAACAATTCTTTTCAATTGACTTCCAAGATTGAAATGCTCTCCAAAATGCTTCATACTTATAGTAATTTCCCAAGGGTAGGGGGTAGAGTGAGTTGATCATGGTTATGCTTGGGTAAGGTCAATTGGCTTTGCTTTGTCCATAAATGGGGGGACAAGGAGGGGACAATCATTTAAATGGTTTCAAAGGGCTGGACCATTTCAACAAAAGTGAGTGATTTATGTCCATTTTGTCTCCAATTTGCTTTGTTGAGGGAAATTATGATTTATTAATTAATTAAAGTAATTAAATTTAGCCATGAAGGGTAAGAGGTTCATTTTGATTTTTGCTTTCAACAACTATGTCATTAATTGAATTTAATCAATTTCGTAGTGTTTTTCCCCTTTTCAAGCTTCATTTAACCATTTAATTGAATTTTCCTTTGATTTGAATTGCCTTTGTTCCATTTATTGATTTCTCATGCTATTTGATGGTTTGATGCACCTTTTGATTTAATTAAGCCTTTGGCCAATTTTCCATGTCTACAAATGCCCCTCTTTGAGTCGAAGTGCGAAGAACACCAATTCAAAGATTACCTTGGTATGATGATCTGATTCTGTTCTGGTTCTATGATTCCTTGATACCTCTGATAGTTGGTACGATGATATGATACTGTCTCTGATAGTGATATGCTGCTTGATATGATATGATAAACTGATCTGATACTGATTTGCCTCCTGATATGAAACTGATATGATATGATAGTGATATGATGCCAATTTGATACTTTGATGCCCCCTCAAAAATAAAACATATTGATTCCTTGATTTGAAAGATTTTGATTGATTGGTCCAATATGTTTTCATTTTTGAAAAATATTGATGATATGCCATGACTCACAAATTTGCATATCCAAGATAGATAGGTCTGTTGTAGTTAAGCAAAACAAGTAATTATAATAATAGAATAATTGTACCAATGAATGTGATTTGTCAATCCGAATAGGATAGGATATTGATAAGATAAATCAATCAGTGTGAAAACCAATACAGTTGATAGGATTGATCTTGATCAGTGTGAAAACCAATATGGGATCCTGATAGGATTGATAAACTGATACTTCGCTCTCAAGACATAGAGACACGAACAAATAATGATAGGTTTGATTGACTTGATTGACTTGATTGATTGACGTAAGATGATTCACTGATATAAAATACTGATATGATTCCCTTGATTTGCAAAACAGGCACATTTCTGTAAATGATATATATACGGACCTTAGCTTCTTGGATATTTAGACTTAAGTCATGAGTTGACCCAGCTAGAGTACATGTTATTGAGATGATTGATTATGGAGCTCCTTCAGTTTGTTGATATTATATCATGTTTTAGTTATTGATCAGGACTTGCATGTATCACTTTGATGACATTGTATCTTTGATTAGATAGACTTCATGGATCTTTGATGTTATGGACACTTATTTGATTTATGGACTTTCCTTGATTCTTGATTGAACCCCCCCATTTGATGATTGATCAAGATTTTTATTGAATGAACCCCCTTGTCCTTGGAAAAATACTACAAACAAATGCACATGTAATTAATCTAACATGATAATGCAATTAACCTTCCATGATAATGCAATGCAATGCAGCTAAGTGTCACTAGCTTTTAGCAAATAAATGCCTTGAGGATAAATTTTCATCATTGAGCATTTTGGGACTGGAAAGTCGATACAATCACCACTGCCCACTGACATGATGATATGAATACGGCTTTTTTTTTATCTCATTTTCGTAACCTCATTGTTGGACCAAGTACAACCCTCACTAGTTGGATGACCAAACTATGGGAGTCTGAATACCGGTGTCAATGGATTCAATGTTGCAAGTGGATTTTTGGTATTAAGATATAGAAAATCTAAATAGCCAAGGGATCCATTTGCATAAACAAACAAAGGTCAATCCATCCGCTTATGAGATAGTCCTCGATGGTTCTTTGATGACCATGTCGTTAGACAACTTCTCATAAGGTGACGAATCTTCCTCCAAACAGTCACTCAAAGGCAATAAAATATCATATCTCTATCATTGCCAATACCATCAATTAGCTAAAGAGACCTGATATAAATCAATCGATATAAGCAAAGAGATTTTTAACCAACTTTCAAAAGAATCTTTCAAGTGTTTTGCATTGTTTCTTGATTTTCAAATAGTATTTCCAAGTACCTTGATCATTAATGATGTTTGATTTTTATCTACTCCCGAATAATAAAGTCAATTAAGGCTCAAGGATTTTGTTGTGGTAATCAATTTCTTGGTTTATGAACAATGATATCTATCAAAGGTTCACGAAAATATTCTTCTTTCTTCTGAAATTTGGATCTCGCTCTCTCTCTGTTTGACTCTGACTGAATGTTGTTCGTTTGAATCCTTTTTATGTACCAACTTTCTAATATGCTCTTTGTTGCCCCCAAGTGTTTGAATATACCCGTTTTGACAACTTTGGGCAATGCAAATGATGAAGCTACAAAGCTTTATTAGGACTATGTACAAATGACCAATGCAATGAAGGTTTGGACAAATGGGATGATGAGATGCATTATGTACAAATGCAACCTAGGAAAGACCAACTGAAGGGAACCAAAGGTGCTTGTTTACCAAGTTTTCACCCTTTGGATGGATCAAGCTCTTTTTTATTTTATTTTTTGCAAGCTTTTTCTCTCTTTTTTTTGCTACCAAGGTGCCTATTTACTAGGTCTTCACCAGGGCACTTTCTTTTTCAATTTTTTTGTATTTTTCTTTTTTTTCTTTTTTCTTTTTTTTTATTTTATCATCAAGGCGCCTATTTACTAGGTTTTCACCAAGACAACATCATTTTGGATGTCTTTCCTTTCTTCATGCTCAATTTTCTCAATGTTTTTATCCTTTTGTGCTTTTCAAATGTTTTTGGTGTTTTCAAGATCTCTTTTGAACTATGTACAATAAAATAGGATGCTCTCTCATCTAATACTCTTTATACTCTTTCATCTACCTCATGTATAGAACCTTTTAAGATGAATACTATTAATAGGTTCTTGAAGTTCCTCTCCATCACAATTTGATAATTTATAGGTTCCTGTGCCAAATGAAGATATTATGATAAATGGGCCTAGCCAATTAGCCTCCCATTTGCCTTTCTTTTCCCTCTCAACCTGATTCTTTGGATTCTCTCTCAACACCAAGTCTCCTACCTGAAAAACTCTCAGTTTGATATGTTTATTATAGTTCCTTGAGATTCTATTTTGGTACACTTTCAGGTGCTCATAAGCTTGTGTTTGATGTTCTTCAAGTAACTCCAATTGTTGAAGTCTAGCAACCCTATAGTCTTCATCTATGATCAATCCTTGTAACAACACTCGTAAAGACGGGATTTCAACCTCTAATGGTAGAACTGCTTCAGTCCCATAGACTAGTGAGAATGGCGTGGCTCCAGTGGGTGTCCTTATGCTAGTTCTATAGGCCCATAATGTTGGATTAATTTGCATATGCCAATCCCTTCCTAATTTGTTGACCGACCTTTTCAAGATCTTCAATATATTCTTATTTGTGGCTTCGACTTGCCCATTTCCCTGAGGGTAATAAATTGATGATGAATGGTGAGTGATATGAAATGTAGCACATAGTTCACCAACATCCTTATTCTTGAATTATTTTCCATTATTTGTTATTATGGCATGAGGAATACCATATCGACAAATGATATGATTCAAGATAAACATAGAAATTTGCTTTCATGTTGTCGTTATCAATGGAACCGCTTCAACACACTTGGTGAAATATTCTGTTGCGGTTATGATATGTTTGTGCCCATTTGAAGAAGGTGGATTTATGACGCTAATTAAATCAAACCCCCATTGATAGAATGGCCATGGTGTGACAAATGGATGTAATGGTTGTGCTGGTGCATGTATCATATCACCATGATATTGGCATTTGCTGCATATCTTCACAAAGTGGCAAGCATCCTTTTCCAATGTCTTCCAAAAATACCCTAATCAAAGGATTTTCTTAGCTAGATTTAACCCGCTTGAGTGCGACCCGCAAATGCCTTCATGAACCTCTCGTAAAGCTAACTTAGACTCTTCTTCCTCTAAACACCTAAGTAACATCCCGTCTAGACCCTTACAATACAATATTTCAAAAAGGATTAAGTAACGGGAGGCTTGGCATATGAAATTGCATTTTTGAGCAAGGGTTTGGTCTAAGGGTAGCACTTGGTCTTTAAGGTAGGTATATATAGGTCCATAAGGGGAGTCATGTCCATGTAAGAGGGAAACAATTTGGGTTTCGAGGAGGTCAAATGCTGGTTTTACCAACTCTTCCACCAAGAACTCATACTTCTCATTTTAATCTAGTTTTTGTAACAAGGAAGCCAAGGTAGCCATGGCATCAGCTGCTTTGTTTTTCTCTCTAGGAATCTGATAAAAGGTGATCAATGCAAAGTATTTCTTCCTTCCATCAATCATAGTCTTATAAGGCATCAAATTTTCATCCTTGGTGTTATATTCATTGTTGACTTGATTAATGATGAGTTGAGAATCTCCATAAATTTGTAGCTCTTTTATATTCCATTCTAAGGCCATTTTGATGCCTATGACTAGTGCTTCATATTCTGCTATATTATTTGTACATGGAAACATAAGCTTGTAGGATTTGGGAATGGTATAACCTTGAGGAGTTACCAATAATATGCCAGCCCCGGAACCTCCTTGAATATAGGATCCATCAAAGTATAACTTCCACGTTTTTGCCTCTATGTTGATAATGGCGGAATCCAAAAATTCCACTTGAATAGTCTGTGTAGAAGTCATGGGATTTTCAGCTAAATGATCTGCTATCACTTGTCCTTTGATTGCCTTTCTATCAACATATTCAATGTCAAATTCACTCAATATCATCACCCATTTAGCTATTCTACCTGTTAAGGCTATTTTACTTAACAAATATTTGAGAGGGTCTATCTTGGCAATCAACTTGACCTTATGCATCAACATATAATGTCTCAACTTTTGAGATGCAAACACCACTGCTAGACAAGCTCTTTCCATAAATGTGTAATTAAGCTCATATTTTATCAACGTTCTACTCAAATAGTAGATAGCTCTTTCCTTTCCTTGTTCATCCTCTTGCGCCAAAAGTACCCCTAAGGATCTTTCCATAGCAGATATCTAGAGAAGTAATGCTTTGCCCTTGATTGGTGACATGAGAATGGGCGGATTTATCAAATAAGTCTTCAGCAATGTGAAAGCTTGATCACATTTGGCATCCCATATAAATATAGTATCCTTATGTAGCAACCTAGTGAAAGAATGACATTTTTCAGCCAATTGGGAGATAAACCTTCGTATGGATTGGATTTTGCCCTGCAAGGATCACATTTGGCTGATATTCTTAGGTATCTCCATGTCCATTATAGCTTTTACTTTCTCGAGATCCACTTCAATCCCTTTGGCAGAAACTATATAACCTAGTAACTTGTCAGATTGTACTCCGAAGGCACATTTCTTTGGGTTTAATCTGACCTTGAATTGCTCCAACCTAACAAATATCTTTTTCAAAATGTGGAGGTGTTCTTCTCTTTTGTGGGATTTTGCCAATATATCATCCACATAGTCTTCTAAAAATGTGTGCCTCATGTCATGGAAGATAGTTGTCATGGCCCTTTGATATGTGGCTCCGGCATTTTTAAGACCGAAGGGCATGACATTCCAACAAAAAGTACCCCAAGGGCAAGTAAATGTTGTCTTTTCTTGGTCTTTGAGTGCAATTTTGATCTGATTATACCCACTAAAGCCATCCATTAATAAGTACATTGAGTGTCATGTCATCAAATCCACTATGGCATCTATGCTCGGAAGTGGGAAATCATCTTTGGGGCAAGCAAGATTTAGATCTCTAAAATCTGTACACACACGAATGGATTTATCATGCTTTGTGACTGGTACAATGTTGGAGATCCATTCGGCATATGTTATTGCTCTTATGAACCCTACTTTCAATAATTTTTCCAATTCTGCCTTGACCAAAAGAGCTATGTGGGGGTGCATTTTTCTCAACTTTTTCTTAACGGGTTTAACCCCTGGTCGAACATTCAGATGATGCATTATAAAGTTAGGATCTAATCTAGGCATGTCATCATATGACCATGCAAAGTTTACTTGTTGTTCTTGGAAGAATTTTATGAAGTCTTCTCTTTCTAGAGGTGTGAGTGATGCTGCCAAGTGTATGAACTTTGGATCTAATTCTGTCCCAATATTGACCTTTTCCATTGGCTCTATGAGTATAGGTGACCTTTCCTCTTCATGTTCAGGCAAAGTGTCCAATCTCTCTTCCTTTGGTGCCACAATTGGGTTTTCACCAAAAGAAACGGCTTTTAATTTTATTTTTTTTGGTTCTAATGGTGCCACAAGTGGGTTTTCACCAATAGAACTTTTCATTTTTTTACTATTTTTTTTTATTTTTTTCTTTTAACTAAGAGATTGAACCCCTGCTACTGTCATTATGTCCGTATTGAATTCGTTGGTGAAAGAGGGTTCAACCGCATTAAGGTAGTGATTCATTGCTTGGTTATTGGGAAAGTAAAGTAGGTCATTTGGTTCGGTTTGGTCCCAATCAATGAGGTGCGGATTTATCAAAAGTAAGGGTTCATTGGGTAAAATGTCATCAATAGGCGTTATGGACATGACTTCGTTTGAGGGTTCGTACATTGTATCATTTAGATCTATGACATGCACTTCCTCAAGATGATCCATGGAAGAAGGGTCAAAGTCCCCTTCACTCGAGTCCTCGTCAACCTCTACGGGAAACAACATGGGAAAAGCCACAAGTGGGTTAAAACTAACATTTGAATCTCCCTCCTCTGAAGGTATCCAAAATGTTTCTATCCATGCTCCATTGGTAGGTACTTTCTTGATATTAGGCCTTTGAATAGGAGGTTCTTCACTAATTTGAGTTTCTTGCCTTGGAATTTTTGCATAAGTATGTATAGCAATCACTTCCTTGTCATGACATGATTCATCCGATAAAGTATCCCATTCATAATCCTGAGAGTCATCACTATCTCCTTCAGATTCTAAGGCATTTATGTGAGGATAAAAATCTTGCATTGGGCTTGAACTTTCTCCTTTGCATTGAAAACCTACTCCAGATTTTTCATGACTTGCCCTCCAAATAGGTTCAATAGGTTCCAATAATCCCCTATTTCTTTGGCCTAAGGGTCCTCTTCCCTTGTATCCCATCTTTTGCATTATATCAAAGCCTTTTCCATATTGCTCAGTTTGTATCTTTACATGCTGAATTCTTTCCATGGGAGTGTTGGAAGTATTTTTCTCATCATGGTAAAGCCATTGAAGGACATCATCTTCTTCCTTATCCCATGCTACTTTGTTATCTTCCCTTACAAAATAGGAATTATACTTCTGTTCTTTTGATGGTTTACCATGTGATTTTGGAGATGTGGGCATGTCAAATAGAGAAACAAAATATTCCCCTATCCCTTTTGAACTAATCTTGCATTGTTTTTCAAAGTTGTTCATCATTTCACTCATGTGTTGGTAACGATCTTTCTTGGCTTTTTCCTTTTCTTCTTTGGTAGGTTTATAGATTACTGTTTCCAATTTAGGTGCTATGTACGAACTTTCCATTGCATTTGGGCCCTCGTAGCTCACTTTTTCCTTTCCCTTAGTTGATGTCACTGAGCAAGCTTGAGGAGGGTGTGGAATAACATTTATTGTTAGTTCCTTCATTTTAACATTTTCAATTGTGGTTTCTTGAATAATTCCTTCCCAGTTATGTGGAATGTATAACTCATGAGGAGGTTTGAGTGCATTGCAATATTGGAATGGGTTAGAGTCTCCTCCAACTGTGATTTCTTCACCCATGTACAAAAATTTTATGCATTAGTGGTACGTGGATGGGACTGCTTGCATCTCATGAATCCATGGTCTACCCAACAAAATATTATAAGTTAATTTCATGTCCAGCACTTGGCAATTGGTGTCCTTCTTGACAGGTCCCACTTGGATGGGCAATACAATCATGCCCTTAGAGGCTCTTTCAGCTTCATCATAAGCTTTAATGGTGATTTTCTTTTTAGGGTCAATGCAAGACTCAGATAGACCTAAGGATTTGACAAGACTTAATGTGCAAATGTTGAGACCAGCCCCTCCATCAATGAGAGCTCTTTTGACTCTATGCCTTTCGATTAAGACCTCTATATGCAATGGTAGATTTTGAGGATGGGTTATAGACATGTCATCTTGATCGGAAAATGAAAGACAATGAGGTGCTACAAGATGACCTACCATATGTTGAAACCTTCCTGTCTCTAAGTTTGTAGGAACATGTCTCTACTAAAGCTTTTTCCAAAATCTCCTTATGGTTTGGTGACAACTTCAATAATTCTAAGATAGAGATTTGTGCTGGAGTACGTTGCAATTGATCAACCAAACTATAAGGCCTTGCTGCTGTAGAAGACTATTTGACTACAATGTTGGATGGTGGGATGTTAGTGCTTTGAGGAGCTATCCCTTGTAGGGTTATTCTATAATTTTTCCCTCTTGTAATGACATTTGATGCTTCCTTTCGAGGTTGTTCATTAACTATTATAGCATTAACAATATGATCATAAGGTGGCACAAAGTTGAGATTATTGGCACTTTGCTTCTTGTTATTTGATGACTCTCCTTTATCATGTTTGTAAAAAGGTTGTTTGAATGCCATATGATCTTCATTATTGGGAGGTCCGTCAACGGTGATCATGCCATTATCAATTAAATCTTGCACTACATTTTTTAATTGCAGACATTCATTTGTTGTGTGTCCTCAAATTATGTGATACTCACAATGGGTATCGGCACTCCACCAACCAGGCTTATTATTTGGCTCGTAAGGCTGAATTTTGGGTAGAGTAATGACATTATTAGCCATGAGAACCTTTAATGCCTTTTCAAGGGGTTCACCCAAGGGTGTGAAGTTCTTTGAGGGGGTTGGCCTCAAGTATTTATCAAATTTAGTATTCCTTGAATTATCTCCTTGATTTCCATTGTTGGTGTGATTGTTGTTGGATGGTGCATTAGAGCTCTGATTGGTATTGTTCACTTGATTAGGTGTCCTTGTAAGAGCAAAGGGGACCACCTTCAAGTTGCTAGATTCAACTACTCCATCATTCACAATTCCTTTATTGTTATTCTTATAACGACTGTTACTATTAAACCAATGATTCTTCTAATTATTGCCATTGTTGTCATTGTTGCCACTGTTGGGGTTGTTCTTATTATCTTTGTACAGTTTGAGTTCTCCACTTTTGACCAACACTTCCTTCATGGTTACTCCATTTTCAATTAGATCTTGGAAGGTCTTTGGACATTGCATTTGTAAGTGGTAGTTTAACTCATTACTCAAATTGTTTATGAAGATATCCATCTTCTCTTTTTCAGGCACACTTCTAGGATATCTTGCAAAAACTGTCCTCCACCTTTGTAAAAAAGTGAGGAAGGCCTCTCCATCTTTTTGTTTTGTGTTGCATAACATTATCATCATGACATCATGTTTAATGTTATATGAGTAATGAGCCACGAATTTCGACGCTAACTCTTCAAAGGTTTTAATGTCGAAGGGTAACTTAGAAAACCACTCCATAGCCATGCCTCCTAAGCTTCGCAAAAATAATCTCATTAAATATGTGGTATCATGCATGAACTCTAATCTCAACGCACAAAACTCTTGTAAGTGATCTTGAGGATCCATTGTTCCTTCGTAGTTGTCGTATTTAGGAAACACAACATTGATCGGGAATGGCACCATAACCAAGCTTTTATCAAATGGGAATGGGCACAATGCTTCTATAGAGAAAGGCTTGGGAGACCCACTTTGCTTGATGTTGTCTAGTTGCATTTGAAATGCCTTGAATTGTTTGTTCATGATGTCTAAGGTACTTTCCTCAACTTATAGTGTTTTAAGTTGGTTGACATCAAAGTCACGGGGAAGCTTGAGACCTTTTTGTGCTAAGTCTATGAAATGTTTTTCTCTATCTAGGTCCATTGCCTTTTCCATGAGCTTTCTGAAATAAGGACATTGAACAGCCTCACTAACTTTTTCATCCGTGGCATCTTCTATCATTAGTTCAGTGTTATTTTGAGTATGAGTTTGGTTAACGCCGTGAGCACTTGGATCTACTCCTTCATTGTTGGTATTTCCTTGGTTATTAATATTGCTTTGGTTATTCATGTCATTGCCTCCACTATTGACATTACGTTGGTTGGTGAAATCAATGCCACTATTATCCTTACCACCCAAACTACCTTGATACATCATGTTGTCTTCTTTTTCTTGTTCGAGTGACTTTTGTGGTACCCTAGGAGTAGTTTCATCTCCGAGATAAGGGAGCTCTTGTCTCAAATAAGTCCCATCAACTTGCAAGGTTTTCTTGATGTAATATGATCTATTGAATGCAGGCATGAACCTTGGATGCAATTTAAGACTACTTGGATCTAATCCTTTGCAAAATTTTGACAGATATGTGAACAAGATTTTTGACCAGACTATAAGTTGGATCAGTGAAAACTCGAAAAAGGGTATTCAAATTGATATTCAAAATTTTTTGATTCTTCCTGGAAGTACTCTCTGTTTGAACTTTTTGTTTTCTAGGCGTGACTAAAACAATTTCAGGCGTGTCTGAAACCTATCTAAGCGTATACTGATTTGGTGAAGGCGGTACTCTGTAGGTTCTTAGGTGATACTTTATTATTTCCAGGTAGATTTTTAGTTTATTCAGGCGTGTCTCAAATGTCTCTGAGCATGACTTCAGTGTGTATACGCATGTTTAAGAAAGTCATAGGCGTGACTAAAAGTTTGACAGGCGAGTGTATTTTGTGTACAGGCGACACTTCTCTGACCAGGGTATAATTTTTTAGATTTTTTAAAACTTTTGATCAGATATTTTTGAAATTTTCTTGTTTTGAAAATTGAAAACAAACGCAACACACACATAAATGTCTCTAAACAACAACTAATGTGTATATTCTTGAATGTTTTCACAAGTATAGCACAAGAATGAATTCCAAATAGCCTACCTAGAGTCAAATTGGTTTGTAAACATGGCTCTACAAGGTGGCCTTTCTAATTTAGCTGGGATTTAATAAATGTTCCGTTCAAATGAATTAAAATCTCTCATCCCCCAAGTATGTTAAGGGGCTTCCCACATGCACCGAGGCACGATTTTGTGCAATCCGTAAAGACTACTAGAGGAAGTTTGAGAAGATTAAAATCTCTTTTTCATGCACCCCATTAAGGATGCATGCGTTTCATTTTATAGTGGGTCGGATTCTCATGGCAAAAGCAAGTGTATCCCACTTTCAGCTATCCCTCTCACTAGCCTCGCTAAGGAAAATTCGGGAGGCAAGCCCACTAAATCTCTAGCATGTTCATTTTGCAAGTAAGGCAGATTTTAAATTTTAAGTAAAGTTTTTGGGAGTTTGTTTCACCAAGAAGGTGAAGAGCATATCCCTAACTTTCCTTTTGATTCTCAAACACTTCAAACACTTAGTTCTTTTTCCACCTCTTGACAAGGAGGTTCTTAGAATTGAAATGTGTGGTTCAATTTCTTCCTTATTAAAGCTAGGTTTAAATGACAATGCCACAAGTTAAGGGAATGCAAGCTTGTTTGAGTAGAATACCTTTCCTTGTAGCTAGCAAAAGGCTAGGGGCATTTTTGAGTTGCTAATTTTCATTTTTCACTTACTCACCTTGGCAATTTGCTCCAACTCCCTCCTCCAACAAGTTAGTCCAACACAACCAATTCACAATGAGGGGAAACCAAACTTGCATGTAATCAATCAAAAGATTTTAATGAAAGAAGCTTTAATCTCAAGGTTCATAAATCCAATTTAGAGACACAAATTTCTGCTTATAAGCTTCAATCACAGCTAAATATTTCTCATATACCTGGACATCCTCATCTAGTGTGGATTCAAGGATAGCCTTTGTATGCACTTGATTCTCCTTCTTTATTTTCTTTGCCAATGCTTTTCCCTCCTTATTGAACCTGCTTTCTAGCTTTTTCACTCTCGGATGTCTGCTCATTTACTGGTTAACAACAAACACAGAGAGTTAGATTTTCAAATTTTATCAAATTGAACATGAAAATAGAAAATTAAACGCAGGTGACATCCTCCAACTAGTAGGCATGAATAAATCACTCAGAGGCGTGACTTTATTGATTACACGCAACACTTCTCAGTGCACAAATGACATTAATAATAGCACAGGCGGTAAATCTATTATGCAAAGCGTAAACAAAACCCTAAATACGTGGCAAATAGTCAATGCAAAGAGACATCCAAAGCTCTTAAAGCGATAAAGATATTATCACAAGCGTAACATTAACGATCAAAGGCATGATAATCTCAATTACTACGTGATAGAAAATTTCTCCTTAAGTGTGATATTAAGTGGAAAGCGCAATGCAAAGAGGAAATTAAAGCGACAGAAAATAAGTGATACGCGATACTTCCCTATGTTTAGGCATGATTTGAAGTCGTAAAGGCTAAATGCTTTGCCATTCCAAGCGTGAGTTTCCAGCTAACAGGCGTAAGATCAGGCTTCTGAAGTGACACTGTAAGGATTCTAAGTGTGAATAGATCTCCCGTAGGTGTGACTTTAGAAAATTCCTACAGAAAACACATGGAAACCAGACAAAAACATATGCAAAGATGATTTAAATCACAAATTTGTTATTATTTGAGGCTCAATGCCCCACGGTGGGTGTCATTTGTGTGATGATATTATTCACCTTCATGAAATTAAGATCAAGTAGCAACAATTTAAGCTAAATACAAAGGAAATTTACTCTAAAATGTAACTACAATCTATAACATCTCATGGATCTCTAGAAAGAAGTGGTAAGTGAGCTCTTAGCTACAAATCCTCACTAGTGACACCTATAAAATGAGAATAATGCTACTATGATGCTTATAAATGCTTATTCTATGATGAATTCATGCTTAATCTAGCTCCATTGATAACCATGCAATGATAAAATGCTAAAATGATAACTCTAAATGCTCAAATGCCTCAATTGCTCTTAGAAATGATCTCAATTGACTATAGTAACAATGCTTTTCAATTGACTTCCAAGATTGAAATGCTCTCCAAAATGCTTCATACTTATAGTAATTTCCCAAGGGTAGGGGGTAGAGTGAGTTGATCATGGTTATGCTTGGGTAAGGTCAATTGGCTTTGCTTTGTCCATAAATGGGTGACAAGGAGGGGACAATCATTTAAATGGTTTCAAAAGGCTGGACCATTTCAACAAAAGTGAGTGATTTATGTCCATTTTGTCTCCAATTTGTTTTGTTGAGGGAAATTATGATTTATTAATTAATTAAAGTAATTAAATTTAGCCATGAAGGGTAAGAGGTTCATTTTGATTTTTGCTTTCAACAACTATGTCATTAATTGAATTTAATCAATTTTGTAGTGTTTTTCCCCTTTTCAAGCTTCATTTAATCATTTAATTGAATTTTCCTTTGATTTGAATTGCCTTTGTTCCATTTATTGATTTTTCATGCTATTTGATGATTTGATGCACCTTTTGATTTAATTAAACCTTTGGCCAATTTTCCATGTCTACACCCACACTGGATACCAAAGATATAGCCCCTTCACTCCATGTTCCTCAAACTGAACAAAGAGCAGTCTAAAACAACAGAGAAAAGGAAAAGCTTACAACAACACACCAAAAGATGAAAACACCACACACAATAAAGTACTAATAACACAAAAATGGTTCACACAATAGTATTCCACACATAACCAAATGTATTTACAAGTATTTAGTCATGTAACAATGACTGTGGCACACATTCCTTCACCAGTCTCCTTCTCCGTACTGTAGATCTTCACTTCTGACAACCAACCCATACATTAGGGTTAGAAAAGACTTAAATAACCTTTTCTTGGTGTGATTATTAGGTCTTTAGGGCATTTAGAGCCTCTTATCTTAGTTAGTCATTACAAAGTGCAAAGTTGCTTAGCAACTTTTCAAAGTCGCTAGCAACTTTTGAGCATGTTTTTAGTTGTTTGAGCAACTTTTTGGTCACTCAACATGATAGACCATTACCAGGCCTTACAAAGAACTCATGTGCATTAAATGACTACAAACACCAACTCCTAGACCATTACTCAAGAAAAATGCCAAGAAACCTCAAGTTGACAGCCTTACTTGAGTTAATGGACAAAGCACACTTAAAGAGACTAGTAGAGCTCTAGGACTAACACAAGCCTAGGCACAACCAAAACTTGAGTCCAACTCCATTGTGACTCTTATTCCAACTACAAACATTAACAAACCAAAAACAAGAAGGTGAGGGCCCTCATAGAGGTGCTCCTACACCATACTCCCCCTCAGCACAAGCTAAGGCACCTTGGAGTCTAGGAGAGCTAGATCAATCCCAAGCTTCTTGAACTGTCCTTCTTCAACCCATGTGGCTTCAAATTCAGGCTGACCCTTCCATTTGATTAGATGTTCCATATAAATTTGATGCCTAGTTGCTTTCTTCACCCTGGATTCTAAGATGCTCTCTGCTTTAGCCAGTTCCTTCTTGGGCATGGCATTTGGATCAATGTCTTGTAATACCTTAGGTGTACCTATTTCTTGTTGACTGATATCACCCTTGAATCTAATCAGGTCTGCAACATTGAATACCGGGGAGATGGCTAAATTTGAAGGTAACTCCACCTTGTAAGCATTTGCTCCATACTTTGCTAAAACCTTGCATGGACCTACTCTTCTCATTTGCAATTTAGTAGGCATTCCTTTTTGTATTCTTTCCTTGTTAAGATAGACCATAACATAGTCCCCAATCTGAAACTATACTTCTTTTCTCTTTTCATCCACTTTAGCCTTGAGCCTTTGAGTAGACTCCAAAATAGACTCCAAAATAGACTTCTTCACCTGCTCTTGCACCTCTTTGATGGTTTGAGTAAAATCTTCAGCTTGTCCACTCCTCAACTCCATGGAACCTAAATCCCTCAACTCACACACTCCTCTAGGGTGTCTACCATAAACTATTTCAAAAGGACTTCTTCCTGTGGTCCTATTCACACTGTCATTGTAAGCATATTCAGCCTGAGAAATAACAAGATCCCAAGTCTGCCCATACTCCTTTGTCAAACACCTTAGCAAGTTGCCAAGCACCCTATTGATGACCTCAATTTGACCATCAGTTTGAGGATGTTATGCTAAACTGAAAGAGAGATTAGTTCCCAGCCTTTTCCATAAGGTTTTCCAAAAATGGCCCATGAACTTGCTATCCCTGTCTGACACAATGCTCAAAGGAAGTCCATGGATTCTAACTATCTATTTAAAGAAGAGATGTGGTACATAACTTGCATCATGAGTGGTTCTACATGGAATGAAATGACTCATCTTAGAGAACCTATCAACAACAACATAGATGATATCCATACCTGATTTAGTTTTAGGGAGTCCAACCACAAAGTCCATACTTACACACTCCCAAGGCCTATTTGGAATTGGTAGAGGTTGATAGAGTCCAGCATTTCTTGAACCTCCTTTAGCTCTTTGTCATACTCCACTTTGCTCTACATACCTCCTGACATCCCTTGCTAGCTTAGGCCAAAAGTGGTATCTCTGTACTAACTCCAAAGTCTTGTTTATGCCAAAATGACCACTTAGGCTGCCATTATGATTCTCTTGGATCAGATTTTCCCTCATGGATCCTCTAGGTACACAAAGCTGGTTACCTTTAAATGACAATCCATTTTGAAGGGTGTAATCTGCAAACTCACCATGAAAATGGTTCTCAAACTCCAGGCACACTTTGTAGGCTTGTGAGAAGTCTTCATCCTCCTCATATAAGTCTTTAAAACCTGCTATTCCAATGCTTTGCAGTTGTACCTCTTGGACAGTTAACAATTTCCTACTCAAGGCATATGCTACCTTGTTGAGCTACCCTTTCTTATGCTTGATTGTGAAGGTAAAGGATTGGAGATACTCCATCCACTTCAAGTGCCTGTTACTGATCTTCTCTTGAGTGTTTATGTAGCTTAAAGCTTGATTATCAGTAAAAACAAATTCTTTTGGCAACAGATAATGCCTCTACTTCTTGAGAGATTGTACTAATGCATACAATTTCAAGTCATAAGCTGAATACTTCTTCTTTGCCTCATTGAGTTTCTCACTGAAGAATTTCATAGGCCTTCCTTCTTGACTCAAAACACCCCCTACTGTTGTACCACTTACATCACATTCAATGGTAAACAATTTGTCAAAAGTAGGTAAGAGTAGGATAGGTTTAGTGGCTACCTCTTGCTTCAATGTTTGGAATGCTTTCTCAACTACCTCGGTCCATTTGAACTTAGTTTTCAGCCCTCCTTTGATAGTGTCTAATACTGGTGCACAAATCCCACTAAAGTTCTTGATGAACTTCCTATAAAATTGGGCTAAACCATGAAAACTTCTAACTTTTGTCCCTATTTTTGGGGTAGACCAATTCAAGATTGCCTCTACCTTGCTTGGGTCCATTTTCAGAGTACCCTTGGACACTACAAAGCCCAAATAAATCAGCTCTTGCTGCATGAACTCACACTTTTGCAGGTTGATGGCTAATTGCTCTTCATGTAGCTTCTTCATAACCAACCTTAAGTGTTCTAGGTGTTCTACTTTTGTCTTGTTGTAGATGAGTATATCATCAAGATACACCACCACAAATTTGCCTGTGAAGTCCTTCAAGACCTCATTCATCAACCTCATGAAAGTTTTGGGGGCATTGGTAAGCCCAAATGGCATCACAAGCCACTCATATAAACCATCAATGGTTTTAAAAGTGGTCTTCCACTCAACACCCTCCTTAATTCTGATTTGGTGATAACCACTCTTCAAATACAGCTTTGTAAAGTACATAGCCCCTCCTAAGAAATCCATTAGATCTTCTATTCTTGGTATTGGGAACCTGTACCTGATGGTGATCCTATTAATAGCCCTTGAATCTATGCAAAGTCCTCATTTTCCACCTTTCTTAGATGCTAAGACAACTGGTACTGCACATGTACTAATGCTCTTCTTGATTAGCCCTTGATCTAATAACTCTTGTACTTTCCTTGCCACTTCCTTGCTCTGATCAGGGGTAAGCTTATATGCTGCTATATTAGGCAAGGATGCACCAGGTACAAATTCAATTTGATGACTTATAGCTCTTCTTGGGGGTAAGGTGGCAGCGGTTCCATCACTCACTATGTCTTGGTACTCCTTCAGCATTTGTTGCACTTCCAGTGGTAAATCTGCCTTCATCTGCTTGTCTTCCTCCTTTGGTTTCACCATGATAGCACACCCTATGGTCTCCTCATCCTGTAGAGTATGCAAGAACTCTTTGCTATTGCTCAGTAACACACTAGGTGTTTTGGAACTTTCTTCATTCTCTATCAAGGACTGAATTTTGAAAGTCCTCCCATCCTCCTTGAAAGAAATGGAGTTGTCTTCTCCATCATAGATCATCTTCCTATCAAATTGCCAGGGTCTTCCCAATAGAAGATGGCATGCATCCATGGGTAAGACACCACAAAGAATTATGTCTTTATAGCCTCCAATAGAAAACTCAACCCATGTCTGTTCATTAACTAGTACACTTTGCTCTTGGTTCAACCAAGTCACCTTGTATGGATTTGCATGTGGAACCTTTGTGAGTTTCAGCTTCTTTGTTGCCTCCTCTGCTATGATGTTATCTATAGATCCTGAATCCACAATAAATTTGCACACTTTGCCTTGCATCTTGCACCTGACTCTAAAAAGAGCCCTTATTTGCTTTGGTTCACCTTCATTAGGTTTCCTTATAAGTACCCTTCTGAACATTAGGTTCTCACCCATTTCTGATTCCAATTTGCTAACCTCATCAGTGCACAAGTTGTTGTTGTCCTCTTGGGTATAGGCTACCCTCTTCTCATTATGTGAGGCTGATTTCTTTCTTAGGACATCTGTAGGCAGGGTGCCCAAGTTGTCCACACTGATAACACTTCATGGTGGCAAAATAGGAGCTGCTCCTTCCTGTTCCTCTTCCTCTGCTTCCTTGAGAACCTCTTCCTCTGCCATAAGATCCTCTTGCACTACCTTCTGAACTTTGTTCTAAGAGTCTACTCTCACCTTGGTTTCTTGACTCACCACCTCTACTTGAACCTCCTCTTTGACCCCCTCTAGAGTCTCTACCTCTTCCTCTGTTGTTGGAATTAGGTTCTTGCTTTCTCCTTTGTTTGTCTTCAAGTTTGTGTGCCATATGCTGACAACCAAGTAAGGTGGTAGGAGTGAACAAACTCATCTCTTCTGCTATGCTCCATTTCAAGCCACTGAGGTACCTTGCTACTTTAATGCTTTCATCTTCTTGGACTCTAGATCTCAAGCTCAATTTGTGGAACTCTTCAGTATAGGTAGCTACATCCATCTCCTTCTGTCTAAGTGTCAACCTTTTCTTATGCTACTGTATTTCATAATCAGCTGGTAGGTATGCTTCCCTAACCTTGTTGACCATGGCTTTCCAATTAGAGATTGGATTCTTTCCCTCTTTTTCTCTTTCACCTTGCAAGTAGTTCCACCAGGTTAATGTTTATCCTCTCAACCTAGATTTGGCCACTTTGACCTTTTGTGCCTCTGAGATCTCCTCACATTCGAAGTGGTTCTCCATGCCTTCAATCCATTGCATCACAAGCTCAGTATCCATCCTGCCAGTCAGTAATGGGACACCTTCAAGTGTCTTGCCTGTGATAGCCTTTATAGCTTTGAGAAACTACTCATCTTGTGTTGGAGGATTAGGTGTAGGTACATCATCATCAAGATTCTTCTCTTTCCCCTTAGCATCCTGCTCCATTTTCACATTCACCTTATCTTCTTTTGCTTGGACATCATCCAAGAGTTGTTCCATCTGGTACAATCTTTCCTGCAGGAGTCTGTTAGCTTCCTCTTGATCTTCTACTTTCTTGGCTAGCTCTGCATTGGTCACCATCTTCTATTTTTGAGATGATCCACTTGATTCTTCTAGTGGTTGAAACATCCACCTTCACTTCCCAAGCCTTAAGAGGCTCTGATACCAATCTAATGGGAAAAGCTAGGATAGAAAAGCTTGTTTATGCTCCTAATCCTTAGCTAGGATCACAGTGTCCCTCAAACACCAATAAAGGTCTATAGGCTCCTTTTTCTTTCAAAGGTCTTACCCTGACCTTCCTAGCCCTCCCACCAAGTTACACAAGTTCAAACATCCTTCTTCTTGCTTTTCATTCTAACAACTATGCCCTCACATAGGCTATAATGGTCTTTATGGCCTCTAACTTCTTCCTGAGCTCCAACAGGGTAAGTGAGGTGTTCCAAGGTCTTTTTTTGGCTATTAACACCTTCTCAAAGCATTGGCAAGGTTTTGGAATCACCCGATTTAGGGGTTCCTTTGGAAACTAAGGCTACAAGAATAGGCCTAATTAGCCCTCCACCTGGATTTATAGGGAATTTTGTGCATTTACCTCAAGGATTCAGCACCTCTAGTCTAAAGAACATCTCCTTAGATTGATCCCCTCTAAGATATTTTTGGGGTCTTAGGTACCCAAAAGATCGTATAGTGCCCATACTAAATATGAGGGTTTCAAGGGTTTTAAAACCTCCTCTCTATCTAGGTCTTCAATAGGATCCTTCTAAAACTCTTCAAGCTTCCTCCTTCACACAAATTAACCTTCTCTAATCCATCTAGCATCCCACCAAAGGGCATGTCTTGAATCTTCACCTACTACCTGTTGGAGCTTCTTAATTGCTGTTGGAACCTAGCCGGGTTATACCAAACTCGCCTAGGTCTTTGTCAAACAAATGTTTGTACTCATGCTCTAGGGCCCTACATCATTGTACATCACCATTAGGGTTTGTACTTTGATAATCCACAATCCCATGGGTTTCCCATAGTGGATACCAAAGATACAGCCCCTTCACTCCATGTTCCTCAAATTGAACAAAGAGTAGTCTAAAACAACAGAGAAAAGGAAAAGCTTACAACAGCACACCAAAAGATGAAAACACCACACACAATAAAGTACTAATAACACAAAAATGGTTCACACAACATTATTCCACACATAACCAGATGTATTTACAAGTATTCAGTCATGTAACAGTGATTGTGGCACACATTCCTTCACCAGTCTCCTTCTCCGTACTGTAGATCTTCACTTCTGACAACCAACCCATACATTAGGGTTAGAAAAGACTTAAATAACCTTGTCTTGGCATGATTATTAGGTCTTTAGGGAATTTAGAGCCTCTTAGCTTAGTTAGTCATTACAAAGTGCAAAGTTGCTTAGCAACTTTTCAAAGTTGCTAGCAACTTTTGAGCATGTTTTTAGTTGTTTGAGCAACTTTTTGGTCACTCAACATGATAGACCATTACCAGGCCTTCCAAAGCACTCATGTGCATTAAATGACTACAAACACCAACTCCTAGACCATTACTCAAGAAAAAATCCAAGAAACCTCAAGTTGACAGCCTTACATGAGTTAATGGACAAAGCACACTTAAAGAGACTAGTAGAGCTCTAGGACTAACACAAGCCTAGGCACAACCAAAACTTGAGTCCAACTCCATTATGACTCTTATTCCAACTAAAAACATTAACAAACCAAAAACAAGAAGGTGAGGGCCCTCATAGAGGTACTCCTGCACCAGTATGCTCTTCACCCTTGTGGTGAAACAAAATCCTTGAATCTCATAAGTTGATCCACTCTTTGTTTAGATCTTTAGAATCCTTTAGCGGGCTTGCTCTTGAGCAATCAAGAGGAATGACCCAAGTGGGGACAAGCTTATTACCGGCTATTCCAGCCCACTATAAACTCAAGGCTATCAAAGACACAAAACCTTGGTAGACATAGTGCTTGTCTTCGCTTGATGTGAGTACTTGTGGGATTGTGACCATGAGGAAAGTGTTGAGCAAGAATGCTTAAGCTACTCTTGAGGCCGCGAGGTCTATTACTTGCTGCAAGGTAAGGAGTCCCTTTGGGGAGCAAGAGGGGTACTACGAATAGAAGCCCTTATTAAGAACCATAGATAGAGGACACCCTATTTTGCCGCTTAGCTTCTTGGTGCAAGGATTGATCCAAGTGGAACAACCTAGATCACCCCAAGATTACTCACCATCTGTGTTCCTTTGGTTGTGTCTTCGGCACTTCCATGACAAAGCCAATATCTATTGTGGGCAACCACTTTGTGTGAGGCAATGGAGCATCAAGTTTTCCAAGTTGTTAAGTATTGAGCCTTGTCGTTTTAGGCTAGTAAGTGCTTGAAGTGTTCTCATTGTGCTATACCCATGTAAACGTTCTTGCATACTCAACATCACGGTAGCATTCATAGGATTTGATTGCTTTGATATCACAAATTTCTTGTCTTGGCAAGGTTTCTTTTTCCCTTGTGCAAGTGTTTTATGACATGTTTGATCACCTACTATTTGCAAACTTGTCTATTTACTACTGTCACTGTGCTTGAAACCGAAAAATCAACCCTCAAACTGAAAATTTTGAGCAAACAGTCCCAAAAACTGAGTTTTTTATGTTCACTGGTCAAAGAGTCATACAATTCTGCAATAGTATCATGCCCTATGGAGAGAAATATCACGTGATAGTTCACCCCTGCTGGGCTATCACCCCACCTGCCTGGGAAGTATCGTTCGGGCTTATTGAAAACTATCACTTGGTTTAAGGTGAAGTATTGCCTCGCTATAAACTATCGCCCTGCTTGCCTGGAAAGTATCACCCTGAGTCATTCTCCTATCATGTCGCTGTTGCAATTCAAAGCTGTTACACTTGCATTTTAACCTGTTGTAGAGTGTCTTTTTATGTTCTTATCTAAAGCTGGTTTGTTACCTACATGCTTAGGATTGTTCTAGACTAAAACAAATGAGCTAAAACTATTGGATTTGAGCCTATCAAATGTCACTTTTGATCACTTGTCAAAACACAGTTACCTATCTAGCTACTTGCTAATCAAGCTTCTTGCTCACATCTAGGCTTGTGTCAATTGACTGCTATAAGTTCTTGAGCACTTTAACTAGCCATATCTATTGTTCTATCTCGACAAGTGATCATCATTGGCTTTTGCTTATCTCAACATCTAAGAAACTTTGTCTCATTTTATTGGTTAAATAACATTCTTTTTCATGCCTATTACAACTCGGTCTCAATTTGAACAAGGGAGTCACCCTTCGTTCAATTATACGCAGTTACCTTCTCCTACTAGACGCTCATGAGCACCTATTAGCAACGCTAGTTCTAGTTCTGAGGATTCTAAGGTCACCCCATGGTACAAAGGAGGCTTCCTCTTTTTTGCATTTAGATCCTCCAAAAACATAGACAGTGTCTCACTCACTCTCACTGAACAAGAAAAGTTTCATCATTTGCAAGAACACTTTGAGCACAAGGACAACCAAGCGCGCTTAGACAAAGAACACAACCAAACCATAATGGATGCTGCTAGGCGCATGGCTTTTAGAGGAATGTCTCACAAGCAACCCGAGACTAGTAGTTATGAGCATAGACCACTTTTTAGTACTAATGGCAACTATGGCAACAACACGCCACCTAGATCTCCTTCGAGATGAACTTTTTTTGTACCTTCTTCACCTCCTAGACCACCTCCCTCTCACCATGAGGAAGAGGGTGTTGATGAGATTTCTAGTGAGGATCTTATTGCATTTGAACAAGATGAGGAATCCCAACAAAAGATGCTTAAGCTTTTAGAGCGCAATGGCGACCAATATTTCCAATATATGACTTCTAGAGGATACAAGCTTCCTCTCGACTATGATGTCAAAAAAATTGTCCAACAAAGAGTACCAACTGAATTGGAAGTCCTTTAGGAAGAACTATGTCAGACAAATCAACGCCTTACCCAAATGGCAATAGAATGAGAGCCTCCAAAGGTCTCTTTTGTAGAATCAATTTGTGCTCTTCCTTTTGATAAAAGTCTATACATGGTCCCATTTCCTAGGGATATTGAGATTCCTAAATATGACAAGTATGATGGAAATGGTGATCCTCATGACCATGTGCGTCACTTTTACGCTCTTAGCATGGACTTCCTTCACGAAGACACATTTTTGCTATGATTATTCCCTCGAAGCTTAAGAGGACAAGCTTTAGAATGCTTTGCAAAGTTGACACCTCCTTTGAAGACTTTTGATGAGTTGGCTATGCATTTCACACAACACTATTCATACAATATCCAACAGCCTATCACAATGATAGATCTTGGTGCTTTGAGACAAAACCAATGAGAGTTATTTGCTACTTATTCGCAACATTGGAGGTCATTGTATTCTTGATATCCTCGTCAGCTACCCAAAAGGGAAAAGATTGATATTTTTGTCAACACTCTTGTGCCTGAGCTATATTATGATCTAAGGAAACAACTATTCTCCTCTTTCAATGACATGGTTGAAAGTGCATATCGGATTGAGGATGTGGCCATTAGGAAGGGGGATATTGTTATTAATAAAGATACTAGAGGCAATGGCAAGGACAAGAACAAACCCTGGAATAGGAATAAGTATGTTGTTAATGATGGGGTTGTAGATGCCCCTAAAGCTAAAGAGCCTGCTTTCAATCTCTCTAAAGCTATCTACACAACAAAACAACAAGAAGTTGCCAATGCTCAAAATACTCCTAAGCCTCAAAATGCAGACAAACCTAAGAAGCAATTCTGACGACGGGTCTATACCCCATTGGCTGAACCATATGATGTGATTCTTAAGACTTTGGCTACCAATAATTATCTTACGCTTCCTGAGAAAACTCGTCCCTATGATCCGCCAGTTAAGCCTGATTGGTGGAGACAGGATCATTACTACCACTATCACAGAAACAAAGGACACAAGACTGACAATTATTTCATGCTTAAAGATGATATACAAGATCTCATTGATGGAGGCAAAATTCTCATAGATGGCTTAGTTAAAAAATCATATCACCAAGTTTTCAAAAATCCTCTACCTGAGTATGACAAAGGTGAAACCTCTCAAGCACATAAGTTGAATCATGATGCTAAGATCAACTATACATGTACTTTTGATTCGCCTATGATCAACATGATAGAGCCCATTGAGAGTGTTCTTATGATGAGACCTCAAGATGATAATATAGCCAATCATGGTATGCCAAAGTTGGTCTTGCAAACACAAGGTAGTTCATCTTCCCGAAGTGAGGCATTGAATGTTGTTACTAGGGGGAAAGCTAAACTGGTCCTTAAAACTATGTCTGATCCTAAACAAGCCTCATCTTCCAAACTAGCAGTTCCTTCAGCTTTGTCTAGCTATGATCTTGTCTATCAGTTGCAACAGACACCCGCACAGATATCTATTTTTGAGTTGCTTAAGCTATCCCCTTTGAACAAGGAGATCGTTGAAAAGGTTTTGCGTACAACTAATGTCCCTAATGACATTGACCTAGATAGGTTCTAGGCTATGGTCAACCACATCTCATCACCTCATTATCTATCCTTTTCTACAGAAGATGACATATCTATTAGTCACCCTCACAATCTTGCCTTACATATTGAAGTTATGGTCTACCATACTCGAGTCCGTCGAGTCCTAATAGAAAATTATGTAGGGTTAAATATTATTTCTTTCAATGTCATACAACAACTGGGTTTGTTAGAATTTGTTGTCGATCCAAGTATTGGACATCCCACTTGCTTATAACATTCTTTTGGGTCATCCTTGGATCCATGACATGCAAGCTATGCCTTCTACATACCATCAGTGTGTCAAATTCCCACATAACATAGCTAAAATTATGATTCCCAGGGATCATTCTATTGCTATTAATGCTCGTAATGCTGCTGAAACATTTGTTCCTCATAAAAAACCTTCTAATGATCCTACTGTGTCCTTGGTTTCTGCTAAGAAAACTTTTAAGATGATGAGCCTTGGTATGGGTGAATACACACTAGATTCTCTTGCTGCTATGCCTACTTCTCCTAGATCATATGGGAGAACTTCTAATAGGATGAAGCCTTCTGCTTCTGCCATGACAATTTTTGGTAATTTTGTTCAAGCATCCATACCCCTAGAAGCAGAAATAGAATAACACGATGTTATAGAATGGATCTATAGAGACAAAGAAGACACTACCACTATTGCTACTCCTATTTCTCCTAAGCGCTATGGTAAAGGCTATAATTTTTTGTAGAAAATGGGCTATCAAGGTCAAGGACATATAAATGATAATGGACATGCCCTAGTCAATCCTTTGAGTCATACTAATGGCCAACCCTCTAAGATTACAATAGGTCTAGGATATGGTGCCGATGATGACCTCCCTACATGTTCTAGAAATGCTCCCATGATTAGTGATTCAGACACAGATACAGATGAGTCACCACTGCACACTATGGCTCAAATAGGAGACAATCTTCCTTCTACTTCACTCCTTTGGGAAGGAGAATGTATGCCTAACAATGATTCAGTTGAAGCTTCTATGTCTAGAGATAATGAATTTGATCCCAGAGCTAGACAACGTAGGAATATTTTGTGGTTAATGAAAAGAGGAGATCTCACAAATAATGACGTTGAAGCCTCTACTTCTAAAGGTCCTAAACCTTCTTGGTGCAAGCATCCCAGTAGAAGTGTAACAACAGATTCAAATGAATATGAATGGGATACTCTCTTCGACAGATCATCCACAGTGGATATGGAAGTGGATGTGGTTCATACTTATGGTGACCAACTCGACGTAGTTGATGAGTCTCATGTAGGGTCTGATGAGTTTAATCCATGTATTGCTTTAGTGGACCACGCTGGTCCTTCTATGACAAGTCTAGATCTTAACACTTTTAGAGCTTACCCTATAGGCTCGACCTCTCTTGTCACCAAAAATGACATCTCTCGCATAAATGCTATTGAACCAGTCACTTCATTTCATCTCACAAAATCAAATCTCATAGCTTGGTCCACCCAGGATCAACATGCCATTGAACCTGTTACTTCTTCCACCAGTAAACCAGTAACAAAAAGGACTGAATCATAAATAAAGTATCTCAATCATCAAATCAAAAGAAAAGAGCAATGGTCGGATGGAAAAAACCACATTGTGGCGGTATCCAAACCTAAAAAAAAAGTAAAAATAAAGACCTGCTCAAAAATGATGATTATCAAATAGAAGATGACAAGCTGATTCTCTGCAAAAAAATGGTGAACTTTTTCAAGAATTATTTCACCTCTGTCATATTTCATCACATTCCTAGAGCTCAGATCAAAGTTGCTAATGCCTTGGTTACTTCAGCATCCATTTTACAATTGAAAAAGCATAAATCACGCTTTAAGTTCTTGGTGGAAGAATTATACTATCTTGCTCATAGTCCTTACAATGCCATCATATTTTCCTATCTCCAAGATCATGTTATTCCTAAAAATCTGAAGCACCATCTCATCCATCATGCCTCACACTTTACCCTCATCTCTGGTGACTTGTATAGGAAGGGTCTAGATGGAAATCTCCTTAGGTGTCTAGAAATAGAGGAGTCAGAGATGGCGCTAGCCAACGTTCATGACGGTATATGTGGATCACACTTTAACAACGTTGTGTTAGCTTGGAAATTGCTCAGGGATGGCTACTATTGGTTAGGACCTTATCTTATCATTGCAACATTTGGGTCTGAGGCCTATCAGCTATCTACGCTAGAGGGAGAAGAGCTTACTGGGCCTACCAATTATCTACATCTGAAGAAGTACTATGTCTGAAGTTCTGGAGCTCTTTGTACATATTTTTATTGATCCTAAAAAAATTCATATATTATGCTGAAAAAATCCTTTAAAAGCATAAAAAGTACTAAAAAATGAGCATCCTAGTGAAAACCTAGCAATAGGCACTTTGATGTCTCACCAAAAAAAAAAAAAAAAAAGTGCCTTGGTGAAAACCTGGAAACAGGGGCCTTGGTAGCAAAAATACAAAAAAGTTGAAAAAAGTCATGAAAAAATCTATCAAGTGGTGAAAACTTGGAAATAAGCGTTGTTTGAGACCCTTGCACCTATGTCTATCAGTCTTGCATGGCTCTCCTTCGCTCCACTTCTCGCTTTGCCTCTCCTAGCATGGAATTGACTCTTGTCTTATTCTAGGGGGCATACGTTGTTCTAGCTTATCTTGGGTCTCTTTATGCATTTGGGTTTCTTAGGTACCTTGCAAATGGTGTTTTTCAACACCACCCCAATTGTGTTTTTCAACACTTTCCTAGCGTAAAGTGTTTCTCAACACTTATCAGATATCTTACCCATAGTCTAGATGATGTAATATTTCTCACTGGCAAATGCTATACTCAAAGTTTGACTCTATGACCTACACACACGCACTTAAACACTTGACTCACTGAGACTTGTTTGACTTTATTTCTTTTTGTGCTATCTATGATGATTTCTTTGATGAGTTTTCTTTCCCTAAGAAGTTTTTGATGATTCATAGCTAGAAGACTGGGGCATGAGAACATGTTTTATTTCTTTTTCTTCTTGTGGGTATATCTTGTTCATTCTTTCTATCATTAGCATTCATGCTTGATCCACTTGACACTGAGGACTTACAAGGTATTATCCTTGACTATTTTCGCAAGTGCATGCTTGTAGTCATCTTGACTTTCTTGTGTCTCGATGCGAGCATAATCTTGCTATATTAAACTTAGGGAATCTCACTGCACTAGTCATCTTGACCTATATATCTTTGGTGCCTAGGTGGGATTTCCACATTCCTATCTAATATAGATCATATTCAGATCCACATAGTTATACTAGTGTGTATTGTATGATCTTGCGACGTTACCAATGCTTGATGATGAATATTAGAGTCTAATAGCTTTGTGACCTTGCAAGTAAACCACTTTTCATAATAGCTTGCATTTTTAGGTTCATGATAGTTAGTTTTTCATCTTGCATATGGAGAGAGCTCTCCTTTTATCTTTCGAGGACCTATTGGTCAACTACGCTCATCTTTCACTTCTTCCTGATCATATCTTTCACTTCTTGTCTTACATATCCCATCATTTTCTATTCATTTCGGGATCGAAACCAAAATCTGCATTCACCTTGATCATCAAAATTGAATTTCTCCTTCTTCCACGCAGTTGGCTGATCTTTTGAGGCTTGATCCTTCGATCTTCACTGGGGCATCCTTTCCTTCTTCATTCCCATCTCTCTCACCCTTCTAGTCTTTCATTCACATCTCATCTCTCTCTCTGAGGTCTTGACTAGGGCATATCTTCACTGCTTGATGGTTATTCTATCATTTTTTCATCTTCAATTATGATTTCTAGTGATTTGATCATGTTTCTCTTGCTTCTGTCTTCCCTCTACCTAATTTTTCTTTCAATCCCGAGGGGGAAAACACATCATATCTTATTGGCTATTCTCCAGAGCATATGCTTGACCATTCCATTTGCTCTGATCGATCTATCTTTGCGCTTGACATGTTAGTTCTCATCTCGAGTTTTGATACTGTCCATCTCTTTCCTAAATGTTCAATACTATCGCTACCAGGCTGACCATGCAAGATTTGCTATTTCTCTGCACTTCATTCTTTGGAGTTAGACTGCTATCTATTGCTTTCTCGACTGATCTATTCTTTGACGTAATGTGTTCCCAGATTGATCACACATTAGTCAAAGAGGGGCAAATGTAATCATCTAAAAATGGTCATCTAGACTATTAGCCCCTTTCTAGCATTATTTGCTAAAATCATCAATTGCTTATTCTTGATCAAATCCTAGTTCTATCATTTATTCAATTATTTTTTATGGGCTAACCATTTTATTCCTAAGTCTTTATTTAATTAAAAGGAATCTCTTCCTCTTTTAATTAAATAAAAAGCCCCCCACTTTTCCTCTTATCCTAAGTTGCACAAATAAAACATTTTATAAAAAGGGAAAAAGCACTTTTTGTCTCATATGGACACAAAAGTCAACTCTTATTTTCTCATTGGAGGATACTTGTGCACATAGATTGCTCCTCTTTGATGCTCCACCATTGATTAAATTTTTTGCCTCTTAATCTCCATGGTCCATTCCTTCTCATTTCTTATAAAAGGAGAGCTCTCTTCTTCATTCTAGATCCCCAACTTTTTATGCTAATGTTATGATGCAGGTTTTCTAGGTCACTTTGGAGCTTTTGAAGATTTGGAGCATTGTTAGATTTTGCATCTACATGCTATCATAGTTTCATTTCTTGCATTATCATGGCATTCATAGCTTCATATTAGCTTAGTTTCCTTTATGCTTTAGATTAACTCATCTAGCTTAATTAGGAGGCTTTGTAATACTTGCATATTTCCTTGCATAGCTTAGCTGCATTGTTCTTTCGTTTTCATAGCTTAGCTTGCATTTCCATTCTTAGCATAACTTGCATTTCATCTCCATTTGGATTCTTGAAGATATTGGCATTCTTTCCCTTGTCTTCATTTGAATCTCTCATTGCATGGTTTACTAGAAAGGTTATTGGCTTAATAGCTCTAGCTGAGAGCACTCTTAAAACCCTTGCACTCCATGCCTAGGGAGCTCTAAATCAATTTCTCAAGGTTTCCAATCCATGGATTCTCTTGGAAGCAATGATTTAGAGAAGTGCACTATTTAGTGTGTACAATCCTAAGTTGCACAAATAAAGCATTATTCTTATTTTATAAAAAGAAGAAAAGTATTTTTTGTCTCATATGGACACAAAAGTCAACTCTTATTTTCTCATTGGAGGATATTTGTGCACATGGATTGCTCCTCTTTCAAGCTCCACCCTTGATTAAATCTTTTGCCTCTTAATCTCCATGGTCCATCTTTTCTCATTTCTTATAAAAGGAGAGCTCTCTTCTCATTTTAGCATCCCAACTTTTTATGCTAATCTTATGTTGCAGGATTTCTTGGAGACTTTGGAGCTTTTGGAAACCATTCTTGCATTCTAGTTTCATTTTTTGCATCATAGCTTTCATGGCATCTAGCTTAGTTTCCTTTATGTTTTATATTAGCTCACATAGTTTAATTAGCAAGGGTTTGTAATACTTTCTTTTCATAGCTTAGCTTGCATCTTCATTCTTAGCATAGCTTGCATTGCATTGCATTCTCATTGATTCTTGAGGATATTGGCATTCTTGCCCTTGTCTCATTGAATATCCCATTGTGTGGTTTACTAGCAAGGTTGCATGCTTCAATAGCTCTATCTGAGAGCAATATTCAAACAATCTTGTGACTCCATGCCTAGGGAGCTCTAGGTCACTTTCTCAAAGTTTCCCATTCATGGATTCCCTTGGAAGTAATGACTTAGAGAAGTGCACAAGTTGTGCTCTCAAATCAGTCACCTGCTGGTCTCTAACAGCTATGGTGATCCGCAGCTGCTGCATCTCTATCTCCAAGACCTGGATCCTAGCTCTTAGGTCCTCTCCCCCTATAGGCTGATCCTGCCTAGCATCTGCCTGGTGGTGAGCTGGCCTCGCCTTGTCATCACCCTCATCCACAAAACCCTTTCCTCGTGGTTATTTTTGGCCACCTAATTGAGATCTCTGTCCAGTCTCTCTCCCTCTCCCTCTCCCTCCTCCATCCCCTCTATCCCCATCATCTATGTCATCCCCCTGTGTTGTCGGTTGTGCATTAGGTATAGTGAACCTAGGGAATGAGAACCTCCACCGCTCTGCCCTATAGGCCGCATCGACCCCTGCATCTGCCATATCTGGGAGGTAGTCCCATGGTTGCTGGCATATCGCAATTGTATCCTGTATTGCCTACTAGTAAGCTAGCATTGGCAGCCAACCTTGGCCCTCCTCATCCCTAACTTGAGCATATGTGGTGGTCTCGATGGGTACTCTCTGCTGGTGCCCAAACTATCTCCAAACATGGGTGATCACAAATCTCTCCACAATATCTGCATGCTGACCTACCAGTGGCTGACTACATAGCATACAATCTAACTCATCCCGGTCACCCCACTGCTCGCATGCCCTGTATGGTCTCCACTAGAATGAGGTGAGCTCATCCAGTACCCTCCTGTAGTAATTCACATCTCTGTTGTGTGGCTGGGAGATGAATCCTATGTATCTATATATGTAGGGGCATCTCCACTCCCTTGGCTGCACTTGTGGTCGCACTACAGTAATGTGCTCCCATGCTCATATTTGAGCAAGAATGGCTCCACATGCCCAGGTCCTGCTCTCCCGATAGACTATCTCATGGAGCTCGTGGTACATATCTACAAGGATGGTTAGTCCCCATGCCATCCATCGTGGGTGTGCAATCAAATCCACCACTAACCTCCCCCAGCCCAATGGAAAACCCTTCTGACTCTTGTCAATAATAAGGGCCTATGCAACAATAGAACAAATGATACATGGCATCAAAAAATCCCTACCAAACTCCTCCATCATTCAATCCTAGCTGAGGTGTCTATCCACAAAAGTAACATCCTGAAACATATCTTGCATGATCTGCCTCCCCTCTATCGGATCCTGATCATAGTACACATGTGCCAACAAACAATCATGTCAATTTCTATCATATGGAAATTTTACATCTATGACTATCTATAAACATGATTATACTTACAGGATCTTCGTGGCTCGAAACCCGTAGGATTCGATAGACATCCTCTAGGATAATCGTAGCCTCTCCAGTGGGCAAATGGAAGGTGTTATGCTCAATGTGCCACCTCTCAGCCAAAGCTGTAAGCAACCCATGATCAGCCTAAATATGGGGCATCTGCAGCAAGTAGCCAAGTCCCATCTCCCTCAGGTCCACTCATCCTAGATCATCGAGATCCCGAACGCATCGTAGTCCAGTCACTCAAGGTGCTCTAACGAGCAGTGCTGGAAAGTGCTCCTGCAAACCATTAACCCAAACTAGATGTCAGAACATATCATGATGGATGTATAAAATTAGTATAAAACATCTTAAAAGCAAACATTGTCAGGACCCATGTCATTTTGCTCAAAAAACATTAAAATGCGTCATTTTTCTATACTGTGCGATACTATTTTTTGACTAAGTATCGTGCGATACTTTCTTCAATAGTAATGCGATGGTATCTTTGCATGCGATACTTCGCATAGCATCACACAATATTTCATCCAGTATCATGTGATACTGGATTCAATATCGATGCGACACTATTTTGACCCACGAAGTATCGCACGATAGATATCCTCAAAGGGTGTGATACTTAGAAAGTATCGTATGACTTTTCATACGAAAAAAATTTGAAAAGTTTTAAAAACTTTAAAAACATGTTTGAAATTAACATTAATGCTCATAAATGACCAACAAAGCGAGTTTTTCTGAAAACATACCGGGGCACCATACTGCGGAGGCCGGTTGTGCAACCGAGCGCGCTCAAATCGATGCCTATGGACCAAGATCACTGCTTGCTAGGGAATTTTCTCTCTCTAAGCTCTAAAGATTCTCAAATCACTAAAAGACAAATGATTTTGAAAATGACCTTTTTGCCCCCTTTTATAGCATTTTGACTTTTTGACCTAATTTTCAAAACACCTAAGAATTGCATGAAAATTGCACCCCTAGCTAATTTTGATGTCCTGGATCCATTTTCGAGATCAAAATTGAAATCCAAGTTCATCTTGATAGTCAAAATCACATTTCAAAACTTTCACCCTCTTCTGCGCAGTTGGCTGACCATTTGAGGCCTGATCCTTCAATCTTTGTTGGGGCACCTTCATTTCTTCACCCCCATCTCTTCCAACCTTCTAATCTTTCATTCATTTTTCATTCACTTCATCTCTCTAAGGTTTGACTTCATCTTTTCAGTCAAACTGGGGCATATCTTCACTGCTTGATGGTTATCCTATCGTTCTTCATTTCTTCGATTATGATTTCTAGTGACTTGATCAAGTTTATCAATTTATTGTTTCTCCTCTACCTGATTTTGATTTCGATTCCGAGGGGGCAATACCTATTAGCTTTAATCTTTGATTCAGCTTATCAATCAGCTTTTCTTGAGATTCTTATCTCTTATTTGAGACTTGATTATCACCTAGCTATACAAGTGTTGGTCTTGTCTTTCAGCTTATCTTTGTCAGCTTTTGCTTATGCTTGTCCTAATATGTTCCCATCCATCAAACACATGTCTGGATTATTTTGTGATCCCAAATCGATCTCACATTTCAATTCCATTCTTTGACCACATGTGATCCCAAATCGATCTCACATTAGTCAAAGAGGGGCAAATGTATGCACCCTAAAATGGTCACCTAGACTTTGGGCCCCCATTCAGCAATTTGTCAAATCCCTGAATCAATATTTTCAAAAATCAGCATTTTATCAATTATATCAATTTCCTTGATCAAATCTTATTTTATCATTTTCGAATATTTTCCTTGGGCTAACCATTTTATCCTAAAGTCTTTATTTATTTAAAAAGTAATTTTCTCCCCTTTTATTAAATAAAAAGCTCCCACTTTTCCTCTTACCCTAAGTTGCACAAATAAAGCATTATTCTTATTTTATAAAAAGAAGAAAAACACTTTTTGTCTCATATGGACACAAAAGTCAACTCTTATTTTCTCATTGGAGAATATTTGTGCACATGGATTGCTCCTCTTTCAAGTTCCACCCTTGATTAAATATTTTGCCTTTTAATCTCCATGGTCCATCCTTTCTCATTTCTTATAAAAGGAGAGCTCTCTTCTCATTTTAGCATCCCAACTTTTTATGCTAATCTTATGCTGCAAGATTTCTTGGAGACTTTGGAGCTTTTGGAGACCATTCTTGCATTCTAGTTTCATTTCTTGCATCATAACTTTCATGGCATCTAGCTTAGTTTCCTTTATGCTTTAGATTAGCTCACATAGCTTAATTAGCAAAGGTTTGTAATACTTTCCTTTCATAGCTTAGCTTGAATTTTCATTCTTAGCATAGTTTGCATTGCATTGCATTCTCATTGATTCTTGAAGATATTGGCATTCTTGCCCTTGTCTCATTGAATCTCTCATTGTGTGGTTTACTAGCAAGGTTGCATGCTTCAATAGCTCTAGCTGAGAGCAATATTCAAACAATCTTGTGACTCCATGCCTAAGGAGCTCTAGGTTGCTTTCTCAAGGTTTCCCATTCATGGATTCCCTTGGAAGTAATGACTTAGAGAAGTGCATTATTTAGTGTGTACAGTAT
This sequence comes from Chamaecyparis obtusa, assembly GCA_027943335.1. Classification (NCBI taxonomy): domain Eukaryota; kingdom Viridiplantae; phylum Streptophyta; class Pinopsida; order Cupressales; family Cupressaceae; genus Chamaecyparis; species Chamaecyparis obtusa. Next base: position 597,700 of record BSBK01000983.1, read on the forward strand.
GATCTACATTCCCTAAACAAACAAGCATAGGATTTGGGTTTCTACTCACAAATTGGCTTGTAGTAGTTCTTTGAGGAACATCTCCACATACGTGTGGATGGGGGAAAATTCACTGACCTCAAGACTGGTTAAAATATCAAGAGATGAACTAGCCCTTGTGCCACCTCACTTTTACTAGTGCTCTAGTCAACTAGGGTGATCAAGAAAACTTAATGATAATGAGGGGTTCTAAGACTTTAGATAAAATGATATGAAATGAAGAAACTAAAATAACTATACTATAACAACTGGTAAAGGTATTTTGAGAATTGAAAATAAAGGTTCTAACTATTACCTCTAATTGTCTAGTTCTACAAACTCACTATTCAAGACATGTGTGAGGATTGAGGATGACAACAAAGGTATGAGATGTCACTACAATGTGTGTGTATCTCATGCATACATAGTATGGAGGATAAGGTAGAAGATGAGAAAACCAACTAAAATAACAGGACGTAAGTTAAGTTATTAAAATAATAAATATATTCAATTAAACAATGGATATATCAAAATAAAAGAAAGAACAAAGGAAAATAAGATGCTTACGATCAAAGTAGGTAGAAGAGTCCCAAGAGCTCCTCTCCTTTCTCCTTCTATGAAACCTTCACACAAGGAAATAAAGAAAATGTTGGGTTTCTATTATGAGACTTTCCTTAGTCAATTCCCTACTTTGGTGCTTCCACCTCCACAATAGCCCAATAGACAAGATAAATGGTGATAGGTAACTGTAAAGACAATAGAAAAGATAAAGACAATAATATCAAAATATTATGATAAAGAAACTATGATATGTTTGAAAAAATACAAATGGAAATGGTGTGAGTGACTCCCCTTCAAAGACACAAAACAATATCTTAATGGACTGAAGGAAAGGTGATGAAAGCAATGAGATTATGATGCAGTGGATGCCAAAGTGTTGTGTAGAAAACCATTGAGGAAGGATGCAAGAACAAGCTATGAAAATGGTGAAGAAGCTATAGAATGAGAGCTCAAGTATGTAGAAGACCAAATTATGAAGCAAGAACTGTTAAGAAGACCAAATGAAGGCAAAACAATGTATTTTTAAGCTATTGGAAGGATTCTCAATGCAAGTGGGTGGTGGTAAGAGGTCTTACATTGCAGAGGTGTCAATTGTAACATCTCAACAACTCACTACACATCTGTAGAGCTGTAGGAAAAATGTACATCGCACAAACATCTATGAGGTGTGCACCCGCCCTGTGTCGACTAGTTTGCATCTCCAATAATCCAAATGGAAAAATTCAAGGTGAAATGGAGGGATGTGAAATATTGTGTGGAATTTTGTCTTTTGGATAAGGTAGAAACATTATACAATGGTAAATTACACAAGGGTGCAAATTTTTGATATTATAATACAAAAAATTGTGAGGCAAGCAACTTAAAAATTTGACAACCTTTATCGGTCCAAGGCCACTAGATATGGAGATCAGACTGCACCCCGACCATATGCTTCCAATTGGCCAAGCTTTCACTCAATGCTATTTTATATATCATCTCGTAGAGAAATACCACTTGAGGATAGACTATGAGGTGATAAAATCCCCAAAGAAGCCTCTCTTAGAAAAAAGAAAAAGGACAGGAATCATTATGCTTCTATATTACAACCAAGATCTCAAAGGCAAGGGGAGAGGATACTTAGGACAACTATGGGTCCACCTACAATGTGCAAGTGCACCAAACACTTAAGATGAATATTGTTCATTTGTCGATTAAAAAATAAATATGATCTATTCTAAAATAGAGATTGTAATTCAAGTTGCAAATCATATTCAAGCCCTTACAAGAAACTTGTCAATAGCTTCAAGTAATAGTATTCAGCCCATTGATCGCCAAAGTCATTTGCACAGATCATCAGTAACATGAAACCCAACTATCCTAACAAAATCAAAGCCTTTTGAATCTGATTATTGACAAAAAAAAAAAATTAGAGATAGAAATGTTCACCAAATAATTGTGCAGCTACAACATCAATGACACAATAACCTGCAACAATTGTGTAGCAAAGTAAAGCAGTTCCACAAAACAAGTAGACAATTGCAAAGAACATGCATGCATTCATAATTGAAACTAAACTAAAAATAAGAAAAATTGTTTGCTTGCATTCAGCTTACCCCTTATTTAGAATTAAGTGAAACTTGTAGGGTCAATTCATCTTCCTTATTATACTAGGTGTGATTGTAGTTCATTTATCCCCTAATTAGGCTAGGCCTAATTTGTTCTTCATTTTTACCTTTTTAATCAAATGATTAACAAACAAAAAAATCATGATCGAACAAAAAAAACCTGCATTAACCAAACATTAGACAATCAGATTTTTGTGTGCAAAAATATATTATCCCAAATTAAGATATCAGTTAACAAATGCAGAGGTAAAAACAAAAATGTGGCTCTTTGTGCCAACTACGGAGGCAGAGGACACAATGACGCAGGAACTTAGCTTAGTTGCATATCACAAGTGTCTTTTATAACTACAAATGCAAAAGCTTGCAAATTCATCAATTGAAGGGTTTCACATCGAGCTCAACAAAAATATAGATCAGGAAAACAGAGTAAAATAGCATGAAATGCTAAAAGCCTAATCTAACCAATGAAACTATCAAAATCGAATGTGTATAAAAACAATAAACAAACTCAAAATCTACGCATTCCCTTAACATTGTTCCATTGTTCTTCTTGATCCTCTAATGATGTTGATGTTGCTCTCAAATTGCAAAGTGCACAAATGTGACAAATGGATAATGATACGATGATAGCATGGATAATTGAAGGAGCGTGGTTGTTCAAAATAAGGATTGTGGCCTCAATTTATAGATCTTTGAAATTGATTGAACAGACAGGATTAACTTGAAATCAATGGCTCTGATCACATGAGAAGGTTAGTTAAGTGAAGGCAAATAGAAAAGTGTCATTTGAAAGTGGAGAGGGAAATAGAAATTAGGGGGAGTTAAGTGGAGAGAGAGGTGGGGTGAACAAGAGTGAAAAGTGGACTGGAGGCGAGTTAGAAGTGGAGAGGGAAATGGGAGGAAAATTAGTGACATGGAGTTAGAAGTGGAGTGAATTAATAATTTGAAATAAGCTAATTAAATAAAATAATTTGTTTAATTGTAGGAAATGGTAAAAAAGGGATAAATAAGTAAAGATATTTATTTATCAAAGAAGGGGTACTAGAATAGGGAATGAAATAATTAATTACTTGCCTCTAGGACAAACAAGTTCCAAGGAGACAAAATGATTAAATAATTGACAAAATTATTTAATTTGAACAACAACAAAGTGATCAAGGCCAAATTGATCGGAGATCGTCAAATCAGAAGACATAATTAGTAATTAACTAAATAAGTAGAAATATTTAAATAATGAGATGACACAATATCGAGAATGATTAAGATAAATCGACCGACATAGAGGAATAGTTAGTAAAAAGTGTAGCCACATGTTGTAACCAAATTTTAGTGTCTACAATTTGTAAAAGGGGTGTATTGTTTTTCTTTACTTAATTGTAGTCATTTTAATATAGTCTTGAAATAAATATTATGCTCCATCAGTTTTCCATAGTTGTATCAAATAGGTGATACTTCTTGGTTAAATTCACATATATTTCTCAATTGTCAAGCCATGTGGTATTAGTGATGTAATTTGAAGAAAGCTTGAGTAAAAATGGAATGACTAAGCTTAACAACAAAGATAATTATTGGCCCCTTCATTTTTGGGAGAACTCTTGCTTTGAGGCCATTGGAAACTCTATTGGTCATTTCTTAGAGGTGGATGATGCTACGACACCAGTGGGCCTCTCTACCTTTTCTCACATTCTTTTGACATTGATATCTCCACATCCTTTATTGTGGATGTGGTTCTCATGGTCGGGGACAAGCCATGGACCCAATCGTTGGATTATGAGGGCATCCCCTTTTGATGTTGGTGGCTCTTCTCTAGTGGTCATTTGTCTTTAGATTGTTCTTGCTCGCATCATAAAGGTGTTTCCACTTGGTGGAAGGATGAAAGTGTTGACTATTTATCTATCTAGGCCTCTAACCCCTCCTTTGATGACTCTCTACAGGTTGATGATGTCTCCCTGAAGGGTGGTGCTTTTGTTGATTTGGCATCCTCTAACTTGGTGGATCTGACTCCACCTTTGTCCCCTCTAACAGTTCATACCCTTCTTCGACTATTGTTGCTACTAAGCTGCTCCATCCTAGGGTTGATGAGGTTCATCTTTGTTAGCACTTTGTTCTTGGTGTTGTTGATTCTCTCTATTTGAGGATTCCTCCACCCTCTCTGCATGGTGGGGACACTCTTGAAAGTATTGCCTCGATGATAATCCACTAGCGAAGGAAAAATCACTTTGTTGTCACTCGTCCTCCTCCCCATGATGTGAACGACTTATCTACCCACTCTTGATGTAGGTTGTTAGTTGTGTTGCCAGTCTATTGTCATTGGTCTTTGTTGACCTTGTTGTAAATCATTTTTTTGGTTTGTAGTGCTAACACCTCTGGGATGTAGTTTTGTAAGGAACAACACCCTTGGTTTGCTACTTTTAAGATCAAAAACAAATATACTTATGGGGACACATGTCTCTCTCACGGATTATTAATACATGTTATTGATGTTCTTGGATTAAAAATTAAAATAAGAATATTGTGAGGTTATTTTTATATACTAATTAAGGCACTTGTAGTTATAAATTAAAGGGCTTTGATTAAAAGGCATAATAATAGTTGAGTAATTTTGTTTGTCTTTCGTCTAATTATACTCAAGAACATTGTTGAACAATAATAATAATAGTTTGTAACAATTAATTATTTTAGAGCTTTAATACAATTTAATAGTGTGGGTTGAAAAATATTATGTTAATAGTTTAGCATTCACCTTTATGAATTGAAAGTATTTCAAAAGTAAATTTGAATATTTATAACTTTAATATATGAAATTTCATTATGTAAAATAACAAATGTTAAGTGGATGCAGCTTATAGGTTCCCAACATGCTTCTTACATGTCCTAACATTTTATACCAAATAAGATAAATAGTATTTCCATAGTCCATACTTATTGAATTCAATCATTTTTTAGATGTAATCATTTGAGAATTTTTATATCAACCTTTTATATTATACTTCATAATCCATCATCAAGATGCATAAAATAAATGCTAGATCTTAGACCAATTTAGTCACTAAATACAAGGGGACATAAGGTCCGATCTAAAAAACAAGGAAAAAATAAAGAAAAGAGTTAAATGAATGACACAAAAAATATATAATGATTATATTTTAAAAATACATAGTTTCTCTCTTTTTTGTGCCAGTCATCTAGTTTGTCTTGGCCTTCCTTTTTCCTTCTCATTTTCTAATCCAACCTTATGTCCCCTTCTATTTAGTATACCAAATTGGTCTACAATCAACCATTTATTCTCTAATCATGATAATGGATTATAGAGTGCAATCCAAAATATTGGTGTACTAGCCTCTCTCATAGTTACGTCCAAACTAATTTCATATCTATATGAATGATGCAAATAGAGCTTGGTATAGGGAGAGGTATAAGGACCAATGTTTAAATGTATTTGATATCTTCAATAGTTGGTGAACATGTGCCTCGACTCTAAAATAGTTATATTGTATCATCATATATTGAAATGTAGGTGACATGCACAATAGTTTTCGTCCTAGCTATTGAAAATTGTGATGTGCTTATGTCTCAAACCTTGGCAAAGATAATTTTATGTTATTACTTCATAATTTTGTACAACCTGAGTTGGCCTAGTAGTGGAGAACCTGTACTCTTGAAAAGAGAGGTCACAAGTTAAAATCCCACAAGGGGGTAGGGTATATACGTCTTGTTTGTAGCGCAATTAGGTGTCTCCCGCAAGGAGCATGAGGTAGTCCCATATCATTGTCACCATATGTAGACCCAAAAACATATGGCTGCTGTCGTGGACTATAAAAAGACCTTTCCTTTTTTTATTGGAGTTAAAGATTTGATTCCCTACTTTAGATACCTCGACTCTTTCAATGTGTGATGCTTCACTATTATCTCACCCATGAAAGTAATGATCATAACCATTGGTAGAAGTATTGCGCAGCCCATTCAGCTTTGTGGTTAGAGGGAAAATGCTCACATGATACTCCTTCCCTCTTGCATGTAAACACGTGGTTGCTAGTATGTACTTATTCTTAACTTTGGATGTACAAAATGTAATTTGATTATTTAATCATTTTAAATGGTATTTAATTATTGTAAGTCACAAGTTTATAATTACAAACATTATGTTTGATTGTAGTAGTTCAAGGTGGGAATTGCTATTAGAATATATTAATGAATATATTATTATTTTTTTGGTCTATAACAGTGAGAATTGTATTGATATAAAAGATATACATTGCAAGTATGATTTAATGGTTACTATCATAGTAACAGCTAAGAAAATATAGCATAGCCAAAGCTAATCCAACTTCGGAGAGAAACAACATCATAACAAACAGTTGGAGCCAAAAACCTACAGGGTTTATGCACTCTAAAGCAAAAAACTTTCAGCATTGAGTGTGTCTACTATACTGCAAAGCAGTCACGGCATGAACTGAGCCTGACTGTAAACTGATAGAGGAGGGAAAGGAAAAACTAATAGAAAACGGTCATCTTCAAAAAATTGACCATCGTAATTATTCTTCATTCCTATAGTGTCGAATAAAATGCCATCACCACAGCTTTTTACCATTCAAAATGAGCTTTCAGCCTTCGTCTAGGGTTGCCCAAAAAACTGCAGCATTTGATCTGTGTGAGGGTTAAACCTTCCTTCCACCATGTTTCCCTCTCTTCTTCTTTTCAATCAGGGCGACAAAGACCCTCTTCCTAATTCCCTCTCTTTGCTCTACCTCAGCGACCATTTTCTTGAGGAGAAGCCAAGCATCCTTCATCTCGGCCTTATAGACAGCCTTGTCAATCTTACCCCACCATCTGAAGAAGGGAACTTTTCCAAATCTTCGCCCTTCCTCCTCATCCTCGAAGCACTCTAAGAAATTCATGCCGGTTCCTGGCCAGGCCCATTCTAAGATAGACTCCATGCCCACCAGAAGATCTTCATCAAACAACTTCCTAACAAAACAATCCACTATCGAGGTGTCTTCACCTAACTCCAAGGCCCAACCAATAACAAATGAGATAACATCAATATTTACCCTACACTTCACCGGTCTATTATGAAACTACTCTCCCAAAAGAGCTAGTGTTGCATCGACCACCTTGTGATTCTTGAATTTCAACAAGCCTTTCATCCTCTCTTTATTGACCGGCCCCTTGAAGCTCTTTTTTTGCTTCTCCGTGTCAACAGAGAATGTAGCCTCCATGTTCAAAAAATTTCTCAAGCCGAGCATAGGAGAATAGCTTCACCAAACAAAGAAACCTACCAAAGAATTTGACTTTTGGACAATATTTAAGGAGCCTAAAACCTCGCACGCTTAAGCCTTCACATCTCTAGTCTGCAAGAGCCACCGCATCAAACAATAATTAAAACAACTTGTCAACATTCCACACACATCAACTTTGGGTGTTGTGGTAATTAATATCCTTAAAGGACACACCGAACAATCAGAAAACTATCCAATCACATGAAGTGAGGAGCCACCAAAAAAGAAAGCCAACCATAAGAAATGATGAGAGAATAAGAGTGGTGCCTAAAAAACCTCAATGCTAAGGCCATCAATATTTGCTAAGGAAAGTGCCCATTTCGAGAGCACATCGGCCTCCATATTACCATTTCTCCTTATATGGCTAATTTTGAACTAATCAAAACCATCCAACTGATCAATAATTAAAGTGATCAGTGATTGTAAGTGCCATGTTGTGCATCCACCTTTTTGTAGGGCTTGGATGATATTTTGTGAACTCCTTCCAAGAAGATCTTATTAAAATTATATTTTCTCCCAATTCTAATAGCTAATAGAGTTGCCTTAGCTTCGGCCTCATTGCTAGTTCCATCATTGAGCCTCTAAGCAGCACATAATTTGACATTACCAAAACAACCCCTAACATTCACCCCTGCACCTAAGGGGCCAAAGTTTCCACTAGCTGCTCAATCAAAGTTTATCTTCCACCAACCATCATCGGGTTTTTTCCGAGCAATAATTTTACTAGACATCTTCTTCTTACTTGCAGCACCTCTATAATTAGAAAATCTAATCTTAACCCTTGGCCAGCTTTGTTGGACAAACTTTTTTGTAGTAGAGTAAGGGGTAAAAGAATTGAGATGTGCAGTAGAAGCACTTAAAACCTCCTCAATAGAGCTATTAATTCTGAACAAGATTCTGGAAAATGACTCTATCTTGTCTTGAAAAAGCCTCCCATTTTGCTCCTTCCAGATTTCCCAAATCATAATTGAAGGAGTGATAAGCCAAACAACCGAAAAGGTGGATCTATTAGGATCCATTGGCCAACTAAGAAATAGATCCCTAATATTATTAGGAAGAGGTCCAGACCAACCTAACTTCCCCAAAACCATAAATCAACACTCATGTGTAAATCTACACCTTACTAAAAGGTGGTCAACATCTTCAGAAGCAGTATCACAAAGGACACAATTGGTTGGACCAACAAAGCCATATCTCTTTCTCCTCTCTGCGGTTAAGATCTTCCCATGGGTAGCTAGCCAAGCAAAGGAATCGGCTTTAGGAAGACAATCTATCTGCCAGAAGAGTTTATAAGGCCAATCAAGGGATGGTCTTTCCATAGCTTTTAATTCATAACCAAGCTTAACAAAATATTTTCCACTCTTAGCAACACACCAAATCAGTTTGTCCGGTTTACCTGAAAAGGAAAAGGCTCTACTACTGAAAATCTGCTTCATCAACACCTTGTGAGCATCAGGGAGCTCCAAGTTATCAATACATTTCCATCCAAGAACTTGACTAACCCTAGTCTACTTAACCTCAATGTAATCACTAACCTTATTGCCTCATAAATTAACAAAGAAGGTTTTAATATCATTAAAAGCAGCAATATCTTTCAGGTCAGAATGACCATTCCATGAGTCCTCCCAAAAGGAGGCTTTTATTTCCATCCCCAATCAACCAAGAGATGTGATTAGTAATGATGTGCCTGCAATCCAACAAGAAATTCCAGACTTCAAATCCCTTAGGAGGGTCGAGAACTATAAAAATTCTTTCATCATCCATATTATCAAGATATTTGGCTCTCAATATTTTAACCCAAAGCATACCTGGGCTAGCATAAATATTCCACACTAGCTTCACACCTAGAGCTAAGTTAGTATGATGCCAATTTCTTAGCCCCACACCACCATTTTTCTTAGAGAAGAAAATCTGATCCCAGGATATTAAAGGGATTCTATCATTTGAATTGGGTCCATTCCAAAAATAATTTATGATCCTTTGTTCTAAATAGCTCAAAATCTTCTTGGGAAGCTTAAAACAACTCATTGAGTAAATAGGAATGGATGAGATAACAAACTGAAGTAACAAAATCCTACCAGCCGAAGAGAGCCACTTACCTTTCCAACCTTCCAATCTATTGATGCAATTTTCAATCAAACCTTTCCAAAGGCCAGAACCCCCTGCCCCTACAAAAAGAGGGACTCCAAGATACTTCCCTGGCAAGCAGCCTTGTCTAACACCCAAAATTCTAAAAATATTTCATTGAGTGCCAATATCTATGTTGAAGAAAAAAAATTTTGATTTAAGCCAATTGATAAACTAACTTGAGGTTGAACAAAATTTGTCTAAAGTGCTTCTGATCAAATCAGTCTCCTTAACATCAGCCTCACCCATTAAATAGGTGTCATCAACAAACTAGAGGTGTGATAAGGGGTCGACACCTGCTGCAACAGAAATACCCTTCCATCTGCCTTGGAGTCTCTGAAGGGAAATCATTATGCCAAGGACTTTAGCAAGGATAATAAAAAGAAAGGGAGAGATAGGATCTCCCTGTCTAATCCCTTTAGAAGTTTCAAAGAAACCTTCAGGGCTTCCATTAACCAAGACTGAGATTCTTGGGGTGTTGATACAACTACTGATCCACTTCAACCAACCAACCAAGAACCCAAACTTCTTAAGAACCCAAAGAAGAAAATCTCTATTGACATTATCATAGGCCTTCTTAATATCAACTTTAATCATCATCTTCCTCAACTTGGTTGTTTTTACCAAGTGGATGGCTTCATGGACGATCATAATGCCTTCAAAAATTGACCTATTTGGAGCAAAGCCACTTTTCTCTTGTGAGATAATACTAGGCAAGAGATCCTTCAATATATTGGCCATTACTTTGGTAATCACCTTATACATTGTATTACAAAGAGCTATAGGTCTATAGTCATCAAAGGTCTGGCATTCCTTTTTCTTTGGAATAAGAGTTATGAAGGTATTGTTAAAGTCTTTTAAGATAAAACCTTCTGACTTGGACTCTTCAACAACCTCTAAAATCTCCTTACCAATAAAGTGCCAAGATTTCTAGAAAAATAGAGCAGGAAAACCATCCGGTCTAGGGGCCTTTTCACCCCCCCCTCCGCCGCCATGCTAAAAAGAGCCCTTTTAACTTCTGCCAAGGAAATAGCCTTCATCAAATCTTGATTTTGATTATCAGTGATGCAACAGGGAATAACATCTAGAATACTCTTGTCCCAAACTCTGAAGAATTTAGATTTTTTGTCCCCTCCTTTCAGCCAAAGCTCTCTAGATTTCTGCCTCCAGAACATTTCTTCTCTATCTAGAATCTCTTTATATTCACTAGTAAGGTGTTTTTCCAACTCAAAATCTTCTTCATTCATCCCTGCATATATAACTTTAGATTTAAGATTTCCAAGTTTCTCTTCAAGGATCAATTTATCAACAAATATGTTCTTAAAGACATCTCTATTCCATTTATTGATTTTGTCTTTTAAAAATTGCAACTTCTTAAAGAATATAAAAGCTTTATTACCTGATAAGGGAGGGGCTTCCTTCCACCAATCAGTAGCAAGACATAAAAAGTTATCCGCTCTACGACAGATTCAAATATGAAGGGAGCACGCTCCGGGGTTCCATCCTCTTGAATATGAAGACGGATAGGAAAGTGGTTCGAGCCCACCAAAGGCTAAATCTCTGCTTGACACGGCTAATCTGATTCTTCCCAATCACCAACCAAAAGGAATCTATCTAACTTTTCAGCAACATTAAGAAACCCATCTCTTCGATTAGTCCATGTGAAAACACCATTTCTCAATGGAACCTCTATAAAACCATTATTGTGGACAAAGTTAGCAAAGTCATAATGGCTATGTCTTTGCCAACCTTTGTCATCTAGCTTCTCTTCTGCTCTTAGAACAGCTTTAAAATTGCCCCCTAAGATACATAACATATTTTCATAATTTGAGAGGAACTCTGAGTTATCATTCCAAACCAATTTCTTTTTAGAAGGATTGTTAGGGCCATAAATATTAAAGATCAAAAACTCCATACAAAGTTGTTTAGAAATCACCTTAGCAACTTGCCAATTCTGATTAGCCTCAATCATTTGAATGTCTACACTATCAGGATTCCATAACAAGCCCAGTCCACCAGAAGCACCATCTAAACCAACCCATCCACACATCCATTTTCCAAAAACTTTCTAAAATAAACCTACATTTGAATCCTTAATTTTTGTCTCCTGAAGACATATAATGTCTAATTTCATTTGATCAAGACCTCTCTTGATAAACGAAGCTTGTCAGGGGCATTGCAGCCCCTGACATTCTAGGATAGGATTTTCATTTCTTTCCGGAGGGGACCTCTGAATAGCCCTAACCTGATCTCAATAGCTTAGTTTGGTTAGAAGCATTCCCAGCCAAGGCAAGCTTCACTGAATTGACTTAGGTCCTCTTTTACACTTTTCACCTAACTTAGGCTTAGAAATTTTAGATTTAGTCTGCTCAATCCTTCTGGAGTTGGATAACCCATGTTTTTCAGAGAAACCTAAGTCATCTTCCTCATCAATAAGATGAGGGGAGTCACACTCATAATCAAAGTCAATATTGTTATCACCACTATCTCGATGTTTCCAAGAGGTTATCCAACTACCTTATGGGAGAGATTTTGATGTCTTTGAGCATAGAGTCATTAATAAACAATTTATCCTCAAAGGAGATCATGGAGTCTCAACAATACATTGATTCTCACTACTCTCTAGTTCACTTAAGGGTTTCTCAAATCTACCTTGTCCTTCCAAAGCAACCCTAGAATGTAGAATTGATTCCTCAAAGGTGTTAGGAATGCAATCCATATTTTCAAAATCCACCTCATTAGGGATGAGATCATCTGCAGCCATAGCCAAGGATGTATTGCCCACATAAACTTTTTCTTGGGGAAGAGAAACATCTGCGTCAATGTGATCAGGAAGAGGTAAAGATTGTGTGTCTTTAACAACTTGCCCAGAGAACCAATCAAACTGATCTTCACTATTGAATGTGATCTCTTCTCACCCTCGTGAAGGGTATCTACAAACCTTCCAACACTATCATTACTCAAAGGACAAGGTTTGAATCACCTGTTCTCATCCAACATTTGTATCTCCCATTTCAAGGAATCCTACAAACCAATGGCTTTGTTTGCAGTAGTGATTTTACTAATATCATCTAGCAGTCGGTTGGCTTCAAGATTTTTTCCTTTCTGCAAAAAGATTTCCTTATCTGGACACAGAGTTGGGTGATCACCTACATCTAGGTCAAACATGATCTGTTGGCACCATTCCCCTTTAGAAGAACCAAGCACAAAAAAGTTAGGGAGTTCATGACTCTCCTCCATCAGCACTATAATTATAGGATAGCATGAAAAATATGATGTGTCTAAGGCTTCTTCCATTCTAATGAAGGTGCCTAGACTATTACCCATCACTCGCAGAGTATCCTCAGACCAATACTCCAAAGGGAGACCATGCAGCTTAACCCACACTAGTCGTTCAGAGACTTTCTCTTTAAAGGGATCGAAGTTAGGAGACCAATCCTTAATATACAAGCATCTTCCTTCAATGATATAGGGTCCATTATTCAAAACCCATTCCTTATCTTCCTTCGAAGAGCATGTTATTTAACAAAACCATTAGGGAGGGTTTTAAGGATCCAATCCTTCCCATCCATCTTTACACACCAAATTTTAATCTTGTCTACTGATGGCCAAGGACCAACCCATTTAACGAAAAAGGATCTATCCTTAAGAAAAGCTAAAGAATCAACCCATTGACTGTTATCTATCAAAATAGAGGAAGCAGAGCCATGAAAAACATTTCTAGTTACCGGTTTAGCTGCGGGGGAGTCTGTTTGGTGCTCAGCTGAATGCCTTAAATCTTTAGATTTCTCCTTTGACATTTTTGGTCTCCAAAACTTATGCACAATAGTTTGGAACTCACCAGGACTGTTTTGCCCATTTTCAGGGCCTCCATATTTGAACTAGTTTTCCCATCCCCTGCCATTCCTATTCCTCTAAGGAGGAGGGATATAGGCCTTTGGCCATCGATCCTTTCGAAAGGAGCCAGTGAACTTGGGTTGGAAGCTCAATTGGGCTCTCCTATTAAAGGGCCAAAATCTACGATTCCGATCAAAAAGGGGTCTAGCCTGGGAAGAGCCTTAGGCCTGTTATCTTTCCATGGGACTCGAAAGCCAGTTATAGAGAATTGGCTCTTGCCTCCATCGCCTGGTCAATTTGACCGTTGCCTCCACCTCCCGCTCTCCATTAAGAAAAATACAATTCACACCTCAATTAATGAATATTATTATTATGTGCATGATTATGTAATATGTTGACCAAAATTCTATATGATGTGATGATTTATTTTTGATAAAATGTGTTGGAGAAAAGGTCTCGCATTCATTTCAGTACAAAATATCAAAGATAATGAATAGACATCGACAAATTGAGCTAATACAACACTACAAGAAGAAAAAAATAAACACTCCAACATAAACTAATAGGAAGGGCAATGACACCTAAGTGGTCTTTAAGTTGTGGAGAATCATTAGGGTGTTGCATTCCCAGCTCACTGGTTCAATTTTTTATTCTACTCATCCAAGTCATTCTTCTCGCTACCCTTCTTAGTCATTCGGACTTTCTTCAACTAATTATTTGCTTATCTTTTTTCTCCAACTTTTTTTTTATCCTTGTATTTTATTCCTACATGGTAGCTACAAAAGCAATAGAGCGCTATGTCATTTTTTAGATGTTTTAGTTTTTATGTACTTAATGATGTTATTTAATTCTAGTTTATGAATTGATATCCTAGAACAAAAGATAACTAATAAATAAGGTGAAATTATTATAAAGCGAATCGAGAAAAATATACAAGGTCAATACTCATAGCCTAGGGAGGATTGTGATAGAGAACACATCTTTGATAAAGTGATGATAAAAGAGTTCGATCTAGCGATCAAACACAACGAGATGGATAATCCAACGTCCACCTCATCAAGGCAATCATCATAATGTTTGACACTCATAACTCTCACTCATAAGGGGAGATGGTTGTCAACTTCTATCTAGTTGACTAAATACTCAAGAAGATAAGGATGTTTTGTGTTCTTGGAGACCACCCTCATCAAAAAGTCATCTAAGCAATACACCATTTGAATACAATGGAATACTTTGTAGCATGAAAAACCTAGTTTGCACTCAATAAATCTTGTGGGCCCATATACGTAAATAAATAAAGTACTACATCGAGTATTTATAATTGAATTGTCGAGCCAACGAACTAGATACTTAACAAGATAAGGATGTTTTGTGTTCTTAGAGGCCATCCTCATTGAAAAATCATCTTTTGAATACAATAGAATACTTTGTAACAAGGCAAACCTAGTTTGCACCCAAAAAATATGTTGGGCCCATAAATGTAAAAAGTAAAGAAGTACTACATGAAGTATTTCTAATTGAACTACCAAGTCAACCAACAAGAATCTTGAGCTCAATGCACCATCTCCAATTCCATGTAAGCCTTGGAAAAAACAAATCTTTTGGGCCCATAAATAATAAATAAAGTACTACATAAAGCAATTCTTATTGAACCACCAAGTCAACCAACAAAAATCGTGAGCTCAATGCACCATCTCCAATTCCATGTAAGCCTTGGAAATCTATCAGTATGGATTTAATGTCTAGAAGATGTTTATAACAACAAAATTTAATGTCTAGAAGTTGTTTATGACAACACCAATATAATTATTTGCTTGTAATGGTGCGCATGTATTAGATTAGAGTTTTTGAAATTGCACTAAGAAAAGCAACAATATACTAAATATAGTACACATTCTTCACCAAGTTTTACTTAGTTCAAACATGTCATTCCTTGTGTCTAGCTGCAACACGAGGTCTCTATCATTTTTACCATGCCATGTGAGAGATGTTGGATATTAGTCTACTCTAAAATATTCCTCAAATGGGAAAATAAGATAAGTTAATTATACACTTTGCACCTTTGCATACAGGGGATGATAATGTGTACATCATTCAGCGTGCCTACAATTTTAGTTGCTATTCATTCCATTGACCCCGAACCCATTGTTCCTGAACGACAGCTTACTTTACATGTCTTATTTTCTCACGAGTTATCAGACTCTCAACATCACCTATCATGCACCAAGTACTCAATCATGCTCACCAATGAAAGTAGACAAGGGAATCAGGTGTCAACAACACATCTACTCAACAGGCTTTCTTGCATTAATAATAGAAGTACAATGAGCACTACATCACACCCCCCTCATCACTTCAAGGTGGTTAGTAAGTGCTTCTTGCAACTTCAAATCAAATGCTTCAAGGGTCCAAACTATAAGATCAAGCTTATGCATTATGGTTTATACACCATATTAGAGGGGAGCCATGACTATCTCCATTCATTTTGATCATATGGATGGGCCGATAGAAACCAACGCTACATCACCTAGTGCCAACATCAAACCGCATGGCACCAATAATCCATCATGAAAACACTTGTGCATTCTACACCTTAGCTGGCACCCCGCTTGATTGGAAGAAAGCCTGCAACACACTAGGCTTCCACATAAGTTCAGCTTGAAGCCAAATCTTCCTGCAACATGATGCCACTCTAGACCATGCTGTAATCATGGGTGCCATGTCAGCAGATCAATCAATGCAGTGTGTATTTGGAAGTCCAGGATCATAGCAATTCAAGTGACAAATATAAAGCTAGGATCACAGTTCACATATGCGTTGTGTCTTGAATATTAAAGATCATCCTAGACTCCAGAGAAATCAAGCCAACGTTACATTTCAGGAAGCTTAAGCTTTTCATTTGAGCTGAGTTGAGATTACGGTCAGACCATTTTGAATCAAAATAGTATCTTAAAGATTGACTTCTTTAGTGACACCTCACAACCCTTAGTACAATTTTTTATTAGATATGTTAATTGCCCCGTATTAGAGTTCCATGGGAATTGATGGACAATAATTTAAAGATCGTGTATGAGGTGTGTTGATGTTTGTAACTTTGATCAGATAAAATAGATGTCATATTATTATTATGAGAAAAAATCAAATTATGTATACATATATACATATTAACATATATATAATAATAATAATAGGTATTATTAGTTCCTGCCGTAGGCAGGATACTATTGCATCCGTTTGATGCATAGAGCAATTAGTTTAACCAATAGTATTTGAGAATTTTTCTCAAATATAAGTTTGTAGTAAAGTTTATAAATTTATATGTATTTTAAAAATCTGAAAAAGCTAATTATCTATTTAGCTATTAGCTGCTGAGAAAAAAGGTAAGGAAATAAATCAAATTTATTAGCAAAAATAGTAAAAAAAACACTATGAACAAATATTGCAAAGCTTCATGTCGCCGCCATAGCTGCCACCACCGCCATCGCTACCACCGCCATAGCTGCCACGACCGCCATCACTGCAGGTGAACAAAAGGATCCTCGCCCCCGCCATCAAATGTTTCTGCGTGTTCAATCACTTCACCACTCCAGACTGTTTCTCTGCCATTACTGCAAACCCTTTGCAAATATCAAAATTTGAAGAAAACCCTCAAATTAACAACAGAAGAAACAAGTAAAACAGAGAGTCTCGACTTAAAGCTCCATTTTAGGCATAATTCTTTGTTTGGGTCTCCATGTCTATTTGCCCTAGTTTGCCAAACTTTCTCTTGCTTTTCCATGCATATTTTCTTTCTAGTTTCATTTCTTTTTATTACGAGCTTGGATGCAGAAGCAATAACATGGGATATAAATGAGAATAAGCGAAGTGGGTGTTCTTTATTTTGTTCCTATAAATTTTTTATTTTTGTTTGTAGGTAGTTTGGATTAGCAAGATGAGTGAATGGGGAGGTTTTGCCATGGTTGAAGGCAATGGCAATGGAAGTTGAATTTCATCCTACAGAGGCCGAATTTGCAGACCCCATCGCTTAGATTTTTAAGATTGAGAGGGATCGTTGCTTTGTTACATGCCTGTGAGGTGGCTGGTATTACTTCCCTAATAATTTACATTTCCATGTTGTTTAGCTGGTTCACTTGGCATGTTGAGGATCATGACTTGCAGAGTTTGAAGTCTCTTCATTTGGGTGCTCCAGAAGTGTTTGATTCACATTTGAAACAATTCCTTTGTAATATGATTAGTCCCTATTTAATTTGTTTGTTTGATGCTATTGCAGAGGACTGGAAATCTGATTCTTCACTGTTATAAAGCTAAAAATGTACCGTGTTGTGCTTAAACTTACATAACAAAATAAAGTATATGTATCAATATATATATTTTTCAATCTTATGTTTTATTAGATATAAGATGTTTCTATAATTAAATATATCTAACTATATCTATAAAAAATTTCTATATTAGTGTTCAACTCTGTGAACAAGACTTTGAAATTCATACCAAAAAACCTTAAGATTTAATTTTTTTTCCAATTCTAGGTACATGTTTTAACACTCCAATTTCCGCTTTTCTATCATTGTTGACTATTGTTGACTCTTAGAGTTCTATTTAGACAACTATTTCTTTAAATATAGTTACAAAGAAAATGGGTGTAGAGTTAAATGCACATGAAAGATGGTACAAACTTGAGTTCAATTTTATTTTTTAATTAGTATTTATTTTTTATTTTTAATTAGTTTAATTATTTATTAGGAATAATTTTTTAAATAAAAATTAAAGTCTTATCTTTAGTTTTTATTCAATTCAAATATAGCTTTATAATTTTAATATAGTTTAATTTTATTTTTAGTATTTTATTTTAAGTATGTTCAACTTTGTATTATTTCTAATTTTTAAAAATTCAGTTTACATTTTCAATTATTGAGTTTGAGATAACAAAGCTTTATATAAATATTTAATTATAACAATAATTTAATATATAACTTATTAGATTTATTTTATTTACACTTAATTATTTATTTAATTTTATTCAAAAATTTAAAAAATCAATATTTAAGCTTCTAAATTTTCAAAATATTAGTTATATATTAAACCATAGGTCTTTCTCAAATTATTTGTATTTTAGAGTTTAACATTTTTTTCTATTTTATTATTTTTATAAAATAAACATAAACTTTCAAAAAATGAAATTAAAGAAATTGAAACAAAAATTTATTTGATACATTATTAAATTTTTTTGGTAGTAGTACACTTTTTATTTGCACAATTTGCATATTTAAAATTGTATTTGTAGATTTTATAAAATTCAAAGGTTAATAGATTCAAATATTTGGTTGTATTGGAGCCATGAATAAAGAATGAGTGTATAAATAGTTAGCATAATTGCCCTTTAATATTAACTTACAATGGCTCTACTTCAACAAGGTTGCAGAGCAACAAAGTTCCTGCCAAAATAGTGACATGATTGTTTAGACTTTAGAAAAGAGTTTAGAAATATTTTTAAAAATTAATAAATTTTAACTTTAAATTCTTAAAATTATAAATTTTTACAAAGATTAATATTTGTTTTAAATAAAAAATATTTTCAATTTGATTTGTTAAAAATTACTCACAAAAAAAAATATACCAAAAGTTAATTTTGTTAAAGAAAACATTCACAAAGAATAAAATGTAATAAGTATAATAAAATTTTAAATTTTTTTTATCACATAATATATAAAACAATATCTTTAAACAAAATAAATGAACTATTTTATTTTGAGACTAATCTTACATTTCACATACATATATATATCAAGGTCAAATATCCAATTTAAAAATATAAACATATTGCAATTCATTTATTTATTTTTGAATCACCCCCAAGCAATATAAAAAAATTATAATATTATTCTGACTACAATCGTCCATATTGAACTTTGAAATTAAACAAATATTTCCGAGAAATCCGCCCTTATCGCTCAATTCATCTTAGCCAATGAGATCACAGAAAATTAATTTTCTACATTTATTCTGTTAAACAAATTGCATCTTACTTTAAATTAAATAAATGTTTTTTCAATATCACAAAAATAGTGATATGTCATATGTTAAAAACTTAGTTATTAATAACGAGTTAAAGTTCAGTCGATGCCTATAGTTCTAGGCCTTCGGCAGGAACTAATAACCTGTAATAAAAAAAAGTTAGAAGCAAAAACTTGACTGCCCGCTCTACTTGATTTGTGTCGAACTTAATTTTTCTTTCCATAATTTTTTGCCTTTTTTCATGTCTACAAGTAACTGTTCAATCTGAAATATGTTGAAAACATACTAAGATACGACCTAAGTGAGATTATGGTCCTCTAATAATAGATCTAGTAACTCACATACATTTTCTATGTCTATATAATTTTGCTCATCTCTTTTAAGATAAAACATGTTGTAGAAAGATTGGGAAAATAAAGAAAGGCTTCGTTTACATTTTCCTCTCTCCGTCTCTATTTTCCTATCTCTACTTCTCATAAATTCATACTGCATTCATATTGCATTCTTCTTTATCTTGAACATTCTCTGCATTTCCTTTCAAGAATTTTTTTTCCACCACTACCATCTTCATGGCCTTCCAGCCTTCTTTTGTCCGATTTCAGACACAAGCCCAATGAATATCTCTTGCATTTCTTGACGTCAACACTCCTTGCTCTTCCCATAGTAGTTGACCTTAGAGGCCAGGAATAATGGAGGCTCTATATTTCAGGGCACCATCATTCTTTGATACTTGGGATTCTATAAATACAGCTAAATAAAATTATATGTGCATCTTGTCATTTTTGTTGTTTTGCAGTGCATGCCATTGGAGAAGATGGCGATAAAGGCTTGACTGCTGCAATTGTTTTTTTTCCAAGTGTCTGTAGTTCTTTTCATGTGCTCAATGCAGGGGACTTATGCTCCAGGGAATAGTTCTTGGAAAACTCTTAATGGTTAGTTGGGGTTCTGCTTCTATTTTTTCCCCTTGAATTGATAAAAGAGAGATATATTGTTTTTCCAGTGTTTTGAATTTCAGTGACATCGACTTCATGAACTGCAACTATAGTTGTTTCTTTGCGTTTACTTTAGTATTTAGATCACACCCACTTCATGAATTGCCATTAAATTGCCTTGCGGCTTGGGATTCTTCAATATTTTTCTAAAATTAGTAAACTACTTTCAGTAACCTCCAAATTAATAACTGCCATTATGCCCGTCTGAACAGTTGACCACTACATCATTTCACACTTTAGAGTTTCCAATTTTTATGGGGCTGAAATAAATTCATATCTTCACATCCATAACACTGAATCATGACCTCAACCACATGGCAGTAGGTTGGGAATGATCTACTATCACTCCATCTCTGGTTTGGGAGAACAACCATCGCATGATTCATTCCATTGCTAGGGTTAGGGTTTCTTCATCCTTCTTTTTCTTTGTCCCTAAGCTATCACTAAAAAAAACTCTCAAATTTGAGGGTGAAACATTTATCTACAAAAATTTCAATTACATGGAAGTAACTAAACCAACTCTGTTACCCTCTAATTTGTGAATAGGGGCAACACCTTCAACTGATCTACTTTGGAGCAAATAGAGGCTTTATATGGATTTTGGGTCTATATTAATTGTAATTTGTAACACATAAGACACTTACGCACATGACTGCAACATGACAAGCTGCCTAGAAGGAAACATCTTTCCTCCATTATTGTGGTGAAAGTTAATTCCTGTGCAATCCTTCCAAGAAAAGGGATGTAATTTCAACTATGGTTCATGTCACTGAAAGGTTCATAAATTAAATTCTAAAGCTTTTGATTTATTTACAATGCTTTCAGTTTCATGATGCAACTTCTGTACAAAATGGAATTTTGGAATTTTTCAAAAAGAAAGAAGAAAAGACCAAAACCCTACACTATCACTGAAAAGCACTCTCAGATTTGAGGTTTTTCAGGATAATATTTTATCTACAACAACATCAACTATGTGGAGGTAACTTAACCAACTTTGTTACCCTCTAAATTTGCAAATAGGGGCAATACCTTCAATTCCTCTACTTTGGAGCACTCAAAGGCTTTTTATGTTTTTGGGTCCATATTTCTTGTTACTTGGGCACGTAAGAACTTTAAAAGTACATGATTTCAATATGAGAAACTGCCTAGACTGAATCATCTTTCCTCTGTCATTATAGTGAAAGTTTACTTCCTGTGACAAAACATTCCAAGAAAAGAAATGTTGATTCAACATTTCATATACTTGATCTGGCAGTAGTGAGACTTCATGTTACACACTTGTCATCAACTCTGTTGCCCAATGAGTAAGGAACTAGCATGGAAATCCTCCACTTCACTGCGCAATCTTAGAACATCATCAAGTGGTCAAAAGTCTTATCGTCATGTTATAATATTTGAATCTGTCTAGGGAAATCTGAATTATGCACTTTGTCATTAAAAGGATCCACTTTTAGGCTATATCCAACTTTACACGTAGGGAATTTTAGTCTATTCTTTTTAGAATTATATAATTCATTAAAGAGTGCCAAGATATTTAGGTACCAAGAACATGCAAAATGCACTTAAGGCTATGATTGATGTTAAAGGGGGAACATTGTCAAGCAAGAAATTTCACCACGCAATGTAAGAAATGACTGGAGAAAGATGTAATGAAAATATTATTAGGTTTTTTTTAAGTAGTGTGTAGTTTTTAAAAAATAGGCTCTCCAAGAGCTGCTTGGTTTTCAAAATTTCTGCCAAAAATAAAGAGACAAGATTAATGTCAATGAAATGCAGTTTTTGACATGATGTATTCCAGTGTTGTTCATAAGTGGAAATCATAATTTTCTTTTTACAATATATGATTTCCAGTGTTGTTCATAAGTGGAAATCATAATTTTCTTTTTACAAAATATGATTTTCAGCTTGTAAAGTGGAAATTTAATCAAACCCAATACATCATATTAGTTGCATCTTGTGTTTACTCACTTCCATACTTTGTCGTGCTAGGGTTTGAAAGTTTGATCTTTGTACTACCCGCAAATTGCTGAATTTGATATAAGAAGACTTTCCATTTTTATGAGATTTTGGATGTGTCAAAGAAAACTTTCCTGAAGTTGACTAAAAGCAAATAGGGTTTGACACCTCCAATTGATACTAGAGAGGAGAGTTTCAGGTAATTCTTTCATTTTTATTGGGTTAAATAGGTGTTCCTCTACTCATTTAGTTCACTTGAGGTTTTAACCTTTTCCTTTCCCCTCATCTCCTTCTGTTGAGTAGGTCTTACATCTTTCAAGAACTTAGTCCCTAAAATAGGAATCTAAAAGTCTAAAAATGACTAAGATGTGTTGGAAAGATAAGAAAGACCATTCACAGGGTTTTGTTAACTTTTGTGTGAGAGCAAAGATCTATCATAGACTCAGTCCTGAAAAGGTATGCATGTAGTTTCATGCTGATTTAATGGATTTGTTCATTTTTTATTTGTTCAGTGAATTGATTTACCAGTTTTATTGGTTATGTGGATTGTTTTAATTTTCATTTCAGTCCTGGTTGTGTGGGTTTCAATGAATTATTTTATTTTTTATTGTTAAGTTAGAATTCCATAAGCGGAACTAGATTTACATAGCAAGCCTTACAGATTGAGTCTGAGAAAGTCTAAAGTTAGGTTCAATATCTCATCTCCAACCTGAAGTTGGATTTTTCTTCTTTGCTTGTCTTTTAAAAGATCAAAACTTGAAAATCTTGAAGGCGGATTTTATACAACAAAAACAAAATTTGGGAAATAATTTAAGCTAATCATTGTCCTGAACCAATTAGCATTGCCAGATGTGCTCGCAGGAAAAATAAAAAATAGACTTGTTTGTCAACTCAGGTTGAAAAACTGCGATAGACACTATAGGCACGTCACTTGCCTAAGATTGTTCTTTTTCAGAGTTTCAGTTAGAGGAATGAAAAAACTGGACCTTTGGCAGAGTCACTTTTTTGTGCTTGAGACTGAATCAAATTCAGTATGTCTGGTTAATGTCTTGACACTACTCTAACCTAAACATCATAGTTAAATTCACAAATCTGTGGTGTTAATTCTAATTATTGAATCTGAAAATTTCAAAATTGTTCACACTATTTTCCCTTTAATATTAGAGTCGGTTTGAGAAATCTGAAAATTTCAGTCTCCACACTATTTTTACTTAAATTTACAGTCAAATTTAGAAATCTGAAAATTTCAGTCTTAAACACTTCAAATTCAAAAATCTCAAAATTTCATAGTCTTAACACTATTCTCACTTAATATCGCAGTCTGTCTAAAAACTTCACACTTAACACAAATTCAGAAATCTTAAAACACTAATTCTCACTTGACATCACATAAATATCACAATCAAATTCAGAAATTTGTGATATTCTCACTTTATATCATAGTTAAATTCAGAAGTCTGTAATATTCTCATTTAACATCACACAGTCAATTTCAAAAATATGTGACATTAATTGTCGTTACAAACTCTATAAATTTAATGCCTTTGTCTGTGATATTAAAGGGAATGCAATTGACTAGTGTAAAGCCAAATTCCAAAAACTTGTGCCAAAATGGGACATCTATCAAATTATAACGAGATTTTATAAGTTTTCATCTTATGTAAGATTGAAGTTGATTCTTGCATGTTTGATTTGTAATTTTCATGTTCCACGATAATGTCTATGCCCCTTTCTAGTGAAACATGTAGGAAGGCTTGAACAAAATTACAAAGCCATATTTAATTAATTGGAGGGCTTACAGAAGATAAAATATATTCAAAACCATTTAATGATATTTGTAACTGAATTCATAAAAAAATTCTCTAGTTTACTAAATTTTATTACTTGTTAACAGAGAAAACAATATAATTTTATAGAGAATATTTTGACAAGGAGTTTTCTGATCTGAAGTATACTCGTATCGTCACGTGAAGTCATCTTTGGCTTCCATTTTTTTAAGCCATTATGCTCATTGCATTTCTGTTCTTGAGAAATGCCTCTCTCCACTCTGCTATTTATACAATATTTTATTTTCTCGTGCATTCTTCGCAAACACGATATCAAGTCTATGTGTTAATTTCATTAGCTGCAAGGCTTGAAGGAAATTGTAAAGGAAAAAGAACAAATAATAACAAAAGTGACGAACACCAAAATATGTTTCATATATATCACATTAACAAATAATTTCATATCTGTTTACATACAAATGTTTATAATAGAGTGCTTTGTTTCATGGCAGAGCTTTAAAAACACTTATGACAGATTAGTTGAATGACATGCTTTTATCTAATCAAAATATTGATTACAAAAGATGATGTTCAAGTTGAGTTTTTTACAATAATTTACTTGCAGAAGTTTCTTATATATAACTAGAGTTTGAGGACTGCATCATCAAATATGATACTACATCAGCATTTTTTTAAATGGAGTGTCTGTAAAGATCCTAGAAAGAAGAAAAAAATGAAATATTCTTTTATAGTCCACGATAGCTTAGAATAATATGGCACTATCCCATACTTTTGGTAGAGGCACCTTGCTAAGTCATTTAACATGATTTATTGCTTTTTGCAACAAAGGAATACAATTTGAAATGCATATTATCATAACTATTGAAACAATATTATTACAAATAATAGACATCAAACTAACAAACAACATACTCAACATTAAATCACATCTCTCTCTCTCCTTCCCTCCCCCCTCTACCTTCATCTCTACATCTACCTACACTAAACTTTCCACACTTTAGGCAGGAACTTTGACGCTTTGCGTCTCTTGTTTTATATATATTTATTTATTTATTTATTTATTTATTTATAATCATATTTAAGAGTAATTAATCTTTTCCCATCATAATAATATTATGATTGATCGATTATTTTCATACATAATCCAATGATTAAATGTACTAACAATACCGATTTATATCGGTTAAACCTTATACTGATTTGTATTGGTTAAATACCGATCTGTATGTCTTATTAAACATATGATATGTGCCGCACACATGATAATGTTATGTGTGTAGCACGTAATATATTATGTGCAAATCTGAATGATAATCGACACTTCTTTGTAAAAGCCCATAAACGGGAATTAAGTAATTACTCACCGATAGTTATCGGTACTGTGCATTGTTAGAATATTGAAAAGGCATTAGACATGTCTCCTTGTTGATATTTATATTCAGTATTGGGCTGCATTTGAAAATACACATAAATCGATCAGTGCAAGTAAAGCGCAGTGCCTCTATAATAATAAATATATATAATAAAATTAAATTTGCAATCATTCTTTATCTATTAACAAATCTGATCTAATTGAACAAGGTGATTTCGAATAATTGTCCAATCAACGCAAAATTGTCCTGAAATTGCTTCAGGAACTTACTACACAGCAGAAGAAAAATCACAATTTTTTGTACAATTTTTAATTAGATTGCCTATTTTGGCCTATATTAGAGTTCCAGGGGAGCTATTGGTCAATGATTAAAATATCTGACATGAGGGAGTTCAATGAACAATTTCCGATCACTGCAAAACTCTGTGGAAATTGCTTTGGGAATTTATTACACAATGGATGAAAGAATGGATTTGTGGCTGAGCCACTTGTAAGATCGAGTAGCATAAACAATCTTGTGCAAGGTTGAAAATTCTCATCCACAATTTGAAGAACTCGTAATTGGTTGATCAGAAAAACATC
Source organism: Chamaecyparis obtusa (assembly GCA_027943335.1). Lineage (NCBI taxonomy): Eukaryota > Viridiplantae > Streptophyta > Pinopsida > Cupressales > Cupressaceae > Chamaecyparis > Chamaecyparis obtusa. Next base: position 623,830 of record BSBK01000983.1, read on the forward strand.
CACTAGAAATTTACAATGCTTAGGTTAAAGGGATTGGAAAAAGAACTATCTAGGGCCAAAAGTGAGCATGGCTTATTCAAGCTTCTTGTTTCAGACTATAACTTCTGGCAAACAGTGATGTTCGTATCCTAGAATTGGGAACATGAATGCCAGAAATTTTACTTGAATTGAGCTAAAACTCATGACAATGAGACTCCCTTTTAATCAGAAGAACTCTCGGTAGTTTGACCAAATATATCAAGGCAAGAATCCCATTTCCCTTGCTCCCTAGTTTCCCAATATCCTCCAATGTATTGGTATGTGTCCTTCCCATTCTCTTTGCGAAACCACCGAGGCTGCCAACCTCTTTCTTGGAGCTTCCTAGCCTGCAAAGCACAAAACAAATCGATGTAAACTCTGTTTGAAACTTGTCTAACTTGGTATTGATTCAACCTACATTCAGTAAAAAAGCTCCTTGTATAAAATTTAGCAATAGTGCTATGGTTAAGTTATTATATACACTATAATAGAATCACAAAACATATCCTTGGGAGTGCTCATTGTCACTTCAGTAAGGATATACCTGCCGCTGTCTCTGCTCCAACCTCAACTTTTCTGCATTTGCCAATTCATATTCTCCATTTTCCAGATGGCGTTGATCTGGTCTGAGCCTTGAATCCGTTGGTGGAAGCTTTTCCTAATATACATTGAATATTTCATTACAAACCAATGAGAAACAAGAAATTGCCCCAGAATGAAACATATTGATTGCCGTTTTCAAATTTTACCTTCAAACCCGGCGTTAGCTCATTAAGTGTTATAGCAAAACTTGTGAAGTTATATCTAGTTGAAAAATTTGAGGGTTTGCTAGATTCCCACAATAAGATAGCCTCAGATGATGGATCATATCGCTTGGACTTCACATTAATGTCATCATTAACATAGTACATGTTTTCATCCCATTTCCCCAATAATGTAGATACTGTATGACCACTCCTATCCTGAACCACCCCTTGAACCTGAAATACAGAACCAAACCTTTCAATGAGCAGTTTGTCCAGAAGTACATCAAAACCATTGAAACAACCCAAAAGATTGAGTTGAAAGCTGTCACAATGTACATTACCATAGGGCATTTTGATAGAATAATCAAGTCACCTGACGAGGGTTACGATCCAGCATAGATTGCTCTTTGAATTTCAGCTTGCAAGAATGTTCACGATTGCCTTGTATACGCATTGTCCCATAATGATCACAGTATAATTTCCCCAAAATTAGATTGTATATGGATGTAGTGACCTGCAAGTGAATAAATTATAAAACTCGCTTATTGAATTACAGTATTACCAATGGATACAAAATTCACGTATTATTCAAAATGTTCTGAAACAACTCTAATTACCTTAGACCACTCAAATACTTCACCATCATCAAACTCCAGTGTGATAACTCCTTCAGGATCAAGCTGAATTGAGCGACCCCAAAATTTGCTCTTTAAGGTACTATCTCCCCAGAACTTCCATCCCCTGCCTTCACAGTAGCATGCAACAGTCATGGGATGATGACTGACCTGTATTTAAGTAAATGCTATGTTTAGAACATTAAAACTTGCCCTTGCACAATACAAAACTATTGCTCCTAAAGTACAAAAACAAAGGCACAATGAATTAATTGGAGCCATTTGCAAGATCAAGTACAGTAATAGCGAGTGAACCAACATTTTTTACATAGCAAACAAAAAAGGCAGAAATTGGCATTTTGTAATATTCAAACTAAAAGCAAATATGAAGTATATCATAAGCAACCTGTGTGTGGGACGCCAGATTTATTTATCCCAGTGATATACAAATTTAAGAGTACTGATATCATATTGAATTTATTAGTACTTGGATAATATTAATCCCCAAACAAATATAACCATAAGAAAAGTACCATATCTCCTAGAAAGGATATGCAGGCATTTCTATATGGTAGCCTACATATAAAATAAGATAACATAAAATATTGATTTGACAATTGTCTACAATAAATTTGCAACTCAACTAAAAGAACTCACCCACTATAATATCCAGTACCCGTTCTTGTAAGCATGATGCTTTTTGTCCTACATTCTAAATTGTGGCTATGTGACTCTTGATTTTATTAGCAAGTCTCATGATATGATACCACATCCCTTTCCATAAAGTTCCAGTCACTACCTGATTAACATCTCAAGTTGTGTCTTAAGTTTTTCAATACCAGAGAAACATAAGAAAAAGTTTTTCCCCCCGACCCTGAAGTACAATCTCCTCTAAAAAGAATTAAAAGGCATTTTTATATGATGACCCATAAAACTCCTGGTATAAAATAGGCCAAAATATTCCTGTATTGCAGTGTAATGTCCCCAATTTCGTGAATGTCAACTCTCAGAGGATTAGCCTATTTCTTGACCCTCATAGGCTAATGAAGTTGTTTAGAGAGTCCAGTTGGCAGAGCTAGAGGCCAATTCCCACTCCAGTGGTCAGGGATGTTCAGGATTGCTCTTTGTTTGAGTCAAATCGGCACACTTCCTATTTATAGTAAGTTACTATTTTGGGAAAAGTCGAAGTTACTATTCTGAGCAGGGCACTTGAACATTTGGTAGTAGCATGGAGTTGCGGGGCTATCGACAGAGCTTCCAGTTTGGGACTTAATATTTATAGTAGGTCAATTTTTGGTCAGTGCTATTTTTGGTAGGGCATCTTGACGTTTAAAGTCAGGCAATAAGCACCTAGTTTTGGAGCAGGTTCTTCACGGATTTTAATGAGCTATTAAAGTCATTAATAATCATTAATTAAATCTCATTTAATTAAGATTAAATATAAAGTTTATATTATAAGGTGAAATATAAAGTTTATATTATAAGGTGTGCTCAAATGCATTAAATGCTTATTTAATTATAAAGTAACTTGGTGCTTATAACTTGGTGCTTATATTTCAAACATGACCACAAAAGCAAATATTTTTCAAATGCCTAAGTTTGTTTAAGTTATGAGAAGTGTGAACTGGAAGCTATAGGCCGATTTGCATTGAAAGTTATAAATGCATTCAAATGCAAGGATTGGATTATTTTTGGTGCATTTTGTTTTGTAAATTTGGGTGAGAGGTTTGGAGAAGGGTTTCAAGATTTTCATGCTTGTGGAATTGTGAATTCTACATTGCCAGAGCACTTCGAATTATTGCAAAGACAAGAATGTGATTGGCATCGAGCAGATTTTCAATAACAAGCTAAACGGGGATGGACAAACGTGAGAAACAAAGAAAGATTAACTTGCAAGGGGCATACCCAAGTTGAAGGAATTGATTTCGAAGAAACTTTTGCCCCAATTGCTTGTATGGAGGTGATAAGGATGTTTTCAGCTCTTTCCAACTTCAAGGTCTACCAAATGAATGTGAAGTTCGCTTTTCTTAAAGGCAATCTAGAGGAAGAGGTTCACATGGTGCAACTACAAGGTTTCTAGTTGTCAGAAAACAAGGAATCTATGTGCAAATTGAGAAAAAAAACACTTTATGGACTAAACAAGCTCTCAACGCATGGTATGCAAGGTTGGATAAATACCTACAACAACAAGGATACAAGAGAGGAGATGTAGATAACATCTTGTATGTCAAAACTATTGGCAAAGATCATTTGATAGTTGTTGTGTACATGGATATCATAATATTCGAGGGTAGTAATTATAATGTGTCAAGACTTTGCTAAGAAGATGCAAAAATAATCCTTGGACTACAAATTTCTCAATTAGATAAAGGGATTTTCATTTCACAGACCAAGTACATAAGGCAATGTTGAAGAAGTTCAAAATTGAGGATTGTAATCCTCTTGAGGTGTCTATTTCTCCCAAAAGATGCATCTATTCAGATAAACGCTAACCATCCCAATTAAGGATCTCACAGGAGGTTGTTAAACCATGTCATGAATCCCAAGGGGATATGCTCGAAACTTACCAACAATCTCCCCCTCAATGTTACCCAAGGGGATTCGGACTTGCAACCCTGCTATCATACCACTTATAGGGAGTTGAGCTGTTTGTTTCTCCCAAAAGATGCATCTGTTTAGAAAACCACTACCATCCTAGTTAAGGATCTCACATGAGGCTATTAAACCATGTCACGAATTCCAAGGGGATATGTTAAATGCTTACCAACACACCCATGGTAACAACCTATAAATTAATGATGATGAATCACCTACAGCAAATCACACACTCTATAGGTCAATGATTGGAAGCCTATTGTAATTAACACCTTCAAGGCCTAATATTATGCAAGCAATTGGTATGGTTGCAAGATTTTGGGCTAGCCCTAAAGAAACTCATGTGCAAGCAGTAAAAAGGATATTCAAATATTTGAAGGGCACATTGAATTTTGGCCTGTAATATCCATGAGGTGAACATTTCACCTTAATAGCATATATAGATGTAGATTGGGCTGGAAGTATTGATGATACAAAGAGTACAAGTGGCGGTGCATTCCTTCTAGCAGATAATCTTATCTCTTGGTTTAGTAAAAAACAAGCATCGCCTTCTCTATCTACAGCAAATGCAGAACATATTGTAACAATAGCTTGTTGCACACAAGTTGTATGGATGAAATAGACTTTGAAGGATATTAAAGTTGAGTGTGACATCCCATCTCCAAATTTTGTGACAATACGAATGGGATTAACATCTCTAGAACAAAGCATATTCCCATTAAGTATCACATTTTAACGGAACGGGTGGTTGATCAACAAATGAAGTTGGAATATATTGCTACAAAGGAACAAATTCTAGACATCTTCACAAAGCCTCCTCCAAAAGAGTCTTTTGAGTATTTAAGAGAAATTTTAGTGATGTCTCTCTCATTGAGTCACTGAGTTCTTCAGAAGGAGCTTGTGTTCAAGGACAGCTATTCACTATCTTATCTATTGACCCTAGACAGCCTTTGCCATTGATTTCAAATGGAGGCAAGGAGATGTAGAGTAAGGGGGAGAATTCAATCAAGGGGAGAAATATGTTTTGTTGCATTCAAAATATTTCTTTGCAAGTTTGCCATCAATGACAAAGGGGGAAATTGTTGGGAATTGTCATCATTGATGTCAAAGGCATTCAAAGACTAAGATTCAGTTAGACTGTGCAAACATTAGGATGCCATTAAAGAGGCAATTTAAATATTCAACTGCACAATTACTTATGCATGGGCCAACCCATGTTTGTAGGAATTATAAGCAAAATTAAGTAAAAAATTAATTATTGCTAATGGCCAACCCTTAGGCTTTGGCGCCCCACTCACCATGTTTTATTTTTTGCAAAATATGTTTTACTCAGTGTGGCCAATCCCACAAAAAATAAATAAATATGCTTCCCTTGGCCAACCTGTTTTAAAGAGGTGCAAAATCAAGTATAAATGGAAGATCATTTGGGTGTGCATAGAAGAAGAAGAAGACGACAATTTTAATGTGATCCAGCAATTCAACAAATATCTTCCCATTTATAACAGATTGGAAGAGGCAGATCAAAATCAGATCAATAGCAGATAAAAATCAGATCAAGAGCAGATCTATATTAGATTTATGGACAGAACCAAAGGAATTAAATCAGGCCTTAGAAGCAGATCTAAGTAGTAGCATATTGAAGCAGATTTTAAGGTGGATTATTGCAGACCTATGAGCAGAGATTTTAGAAGATCATAAGCAGATATAAAGAATCAATTATTTGGCAGATTTGTGGAGGAATAGAAGCACAAACAGTCAATGGACTGTCACTGTGTCCCTCATCATTTTCAAGTTGGGGATAGAGTTTGGTTATAATTAGACAAGCATAGTTTCCGAGAGAAAGCTCGTAGTAAGGTCAGGCCACTTTGCTATGGGCCTTACACTATTCTTCAAAATATGTCTAACAATGCTTTTAGACTTAATTTTCCAGCACAAGTGGGATTCATGATATTGTCAATGTTGATCTCAAGCACAATCATGAATCAGCATTGGACATTGAACCTTCCATCAGCCATCCTGTCAATGTTGTTCCTATTTCTCAGCTTTTGCTAGATTCTAACCAAGGTTTTAACACATAGGCTTGTAAGACTTGACAAGGTTCCACCACTTCCTACGGTGTTGCCAAGCAAGGTTCGCTTCCACATTAGGCCCGTTAGATCTCTCACCATCACTTATCTCAAGATTCTACTTCTCTTTGAGAGCACCAGAGTAATGATGAGGATTAATAGTGCATAAACAAATTCAATTGTAGGAATTATTTCATTATTCTATTAGTTTTTATCCTACGTAAAAGGTAAATGTCAAATGTTAAAAGCTAGTTTCCTAGTTGGCAAGAGGTTAGCTGTAGTTTCCTGTTTGTTAAAGAGGTTAGCTTTAGTCAGCTAATTGTTAATTTGTTGATTTGTATTTGGATGATATTCCAAATCCTTTAGTTTCAGCATATATTACAACATTGTTATTTTTCCTCATGAAATATTGGAAATTCAAGCTTGCAATGTTTTGTTTGTAGAGATTAATATCTTTTGTCAAATTTGATCTCTAACTGTTGTGTTTACTTGGTTCCCATATCATCCTTATGCCTTTTGTCATACTCCTCTGGGTCGTCTTCAGGTTTCCCTTCCATTTTCAAAATGATCTAATCAAGACCATGATACTCACAAATGGCATGGATCTGGTGACCCGACCCCATGCCCCATAGGATATAATTCATTTTGTACAGCTTCTGAGTGTTACTATAGATATGGGAGCACTTTGCTGCCATTGATGTCAACTTATGATACACTTGTATGACGAAAGGGGGATTGGTGCAGATGCAAATATGTTGTCTGTGTGTTATCATTGATGTCAACTATGTAACAAAGACACTGAAACAATCTAGAAGTATAGAAAGTATTATGTTGCACCTTATCTTCTGAAGTTCATCAATATGCTATGAGTATCTTGAGTTATGCAACAATTGCACCTTATCTTCTGATGTTCATATGGTTGAGTCAGTTGCATCTTATCTTCTGAAGTTCATAATGAACATCTATATGCTATGAATGTCTTGAGCTATGCAATCATGTGGTCTAGTTCTTGGATGTTGCAAGTAGTTAGACGAATTTCAGTCATGCATATGTGTTCAGACTTCATATAGAAATGCATAAGTTCTCAGAATGACAAATGCAGGAAGTTTGGCATCACGGAAGGTGAGCAAATTGCTCCGCATTTCTCCACATATGCAGATGTAGTCTTGCAGTTGGAGGGATAAGTCAACACCACTTTGAGGTATATATGTTCCAAGTTACAAAGCTTAAAGGCTACTACAAAACCCTCTGATGTCAACAGAGTTAGAACAAGTCAGGTTACTGTGAATGGTTGCCCAAGGAAGGATACTGTGTCCCCGCACTCCTCCACATCACATCATCTTTCCTTGCACTTGTTGATCTACACCCATTTAGTTTGCATGATTGTTCTGGTGAAGTTTTGTGTAATCTAGGTCATTATTGATATGATTCTACTGGTAATTGTGATATTTCAGGATCTTGAAGGACTGACCAACATCAACGTCCTTGTGTGTGTGCTAGCATGTAACAATCAGATATTGTATAACAAGTTTACAGGGAATTTTGGGAAGTATAACCATGTACACATCTAGACCCTCGTGATGATATTTGCCTCTCCACTAGCACAAGGTGACCAGAAGTTAGTTTTGGTGAATTGTTGTTATTGGGCCGATAAGACATGTTTACTTAATTGTGCCAAGAATCTAAGTGTTCATGCCAGCTTTGGAGGATTGTGACATTACAACTTTGGCTCAACTTAACCTTCAGTAGAAATGCAACATGTTATTTCTTTCAGGATATGGGTTTTTGAGGTCAATTGGTAAAGCATCACTTGTTTTTACCTACTTAATCCGGGGATGCATATTAGGTTTTTTCTCAGCTGTCCTTGTCCCTGAAATGTCCTGGGGACAGGGGACACCTAGGGGACTGACTTTCAATTCTAGAAAAAAAATTGACATTCACTCTCAAAATAAGACAAATTTGGCATAAGAATTTTGCTAATTCTTATATTTTAAGGTTCTGTAATGGCTAAGTGCATGCTTTATCCATGTTTTCATATGTATATTTAAAATTCCCCACCATTAATTTTCCCTATTTTTATATAGCCATCTCCAAAATTAGCAAAAAATTGCCATCTCAGAAACTCGTCCCCCCATCCCCTTCTGTACCTTTCCTGGAAACTTGGGGTAACCTTGCTTTTTACTTATATGCTATCTTGGAGTCGACCTAGTTGATGTATTAAAAGGTTGCGGAGGATATAAATAGAAAAACTAAGTTGTTGTAAAGTGAATTATGGGTGTAAAAAAGGACTGTAACATCTGCATGCAGCAAATGCTGCTTTTACAACTAATCAAGTGGATCCTTGTAAGGCATGTTGTCTTAAGGGAGTTGCAGCTGCCTTTGGGTTGTGGCCCATAGAATATAGAGTACACTTGTTTTCATTTTAGAGGCTTGATTTGGACAGTAGCTCCAAGCAACTCGCTCGCCGTGGTTTTTCCCTTGTTGGGTTTTCCATGTAAATCTAGTGTACTTGTGTGCAACAATGTCGTGTTTCTTTCTTTCTGAATTTCTCTTTTGCAGATCTGATTTGAAGTTGAAATATAAAGTTACTATTGGATTGATTACTTTTAGTAAATACTGATTCACCCAAACCCCCTCCCCCCCCCTTCAGTATTCTGATGTGTTCAACACTGGGAGTCACATGAAGGCAACAACTGGATTCCTGCCATTACAAGACGCAATAGTAGACTCTAGGTTTATGGACACAATTAAATTGGGAAGCTCATTACAGCTGCAGACATTACTTCACAGTGATATTTTAGACACAAATAAACTAAATGTGGTCAGTTTTCACAAGTGAACTGATGACAGTTTGAAAGATATTAAATTGTTATTATGTTTCCAGGAGAAAAATATTAAAATGAGGCACAAGAATGCTGGAGCAAAAAAAACATTTAGGGATGTGTAATGTTGTAATACCACTCACAATGTGACAAAGTAACATAATTTCTCTCAGCAGAGTTGTAATGTTTAACATTAAGAACATATAAAGTTTGGGATTTATTAAGATAAGATAATGCTATCCTAAATATATATGAATCAAAGTTCAAACTTTATATGGATCTTATAATAAAACTTAAAAGAAAAACGCCTTTGTAATGTCCCCAAATAATTAGTCATTATTGGCTAAAATAATAAAGGAAATTAATTATTTAATATTAATTTCATTGTCAAAATTAATATTAAATAATTCAAGTTTATAACATTTGTTAAATGTTTAAATAAAAAGTAGTTTCCTTTACGGGAATACTACAACCGATTTTGTTGACAACCAATTTTGTTGATCTTTAAATAAGGTATTCGTGAAGAAGGAAGACAGATTAGATTTTGTTTGAGAAATTCATTGGTAGACAGTGTAGAAGAGACAATCTCCTTTCGTCAGTGATCCTGGCCTATTGGAGAATACGACAGAGAGTTGTTTTCGTCGGCAACCCTGGACTATTGGTGAATACGACAGAGAGTTGTTTTCGTCGGCAACCTTGGTCTATTGGTGTATACGACATGTTGTTTGGACGTATATGTTGTTTCAAACATGGAACGTGAAGCGTAGAAGGGAGGTGAGCGTTCAAGCACGGCCACGTAAGAGTTCATACTGTGAAGATTGGGTGACTCCTGCATACGCGTGGACGCACTGAGAGACAGAGAAGATCGTGTGAGGGGAGGCGGATGACCTTCACCATAATAAGTACAACTGCCGCTTCTTCCTGAGGGAACATGCAACGTGGAGGATAAAGGCCGATACTCACCAGCATGTCTGTGGTTTGGGCATATATAGTTGGAGTATCAAAGACGCTCCAGCACAGGTGACTGCTGTGCGTACACTGCTCCCATGATTGGTTGTTTCTAGCACACCATACCAACTGGTCTATCCACAGGTGCACAATTTCCGGATTTCCATCATTTATGTAATTAAAATGTTATTGGAAATTGAAGTTTCAGAATTTAAAATTTCTGCGGTAATTAAAATTGAACAGAGACAAGTCTGTAATTCTTATAAATTGTGATTGACTTTTGAGTGTGTATCAATCAAGTATTTTACAATAGGGACAGAGTTTAGTTCTGGCAACTATTAACATTCACCAGGTTATAAAACATTGAAAATTTGAATGGTCTTACACTCGTGTACAGTTCCAGAATTCAGGAGGGAAAAAAATAAAAATAAATAAATAAATTGAAATCAGAGTTTAATTTCAACAAGGAATTTTACAGTGGTATCAGAGCTTTCTTTCTTGCCAGCCTGCAGGGAATTGTGTTGTCCAAAATAGAGAATATGTTTTATTGAATATGCCATCAGCCCATTACAACTTCTGGAATACCAGAGAATGTCAGAATAGAAGCCCCACCAGTCCTTCTAGTTCAACGCCACAATTTGCAATTGAGGAAAGTCGTACTGAAATAGAAGAAGAAATCATTTTTGAACAAATGGGGGAACCAGAAAATAATAGGGATTTAATTACTGCATTAATGAGTCAACAAGACATGCAAAATAATATAAATACGATGACTGATCTGATGACTCAATTCATGGCTCAAAATATGAATCAAAATCGGACCGAGGGTGGTAGGGATGAACGTTCAGTAAATAACAATCAGCCTGAAAGAACAGCAACAGCTAGGCCATCCCTGCCAAATTTCACTCCTAGGAATTTACAACCAGAACATGAACCTACGGTTAGAGAAGTACAAGATGAAATTTTGAATGATTGGGAAGCAGCTGGGGCAGAATTCAGATCCTACATGACATTCCGGGAATATGTGGATGTCAGGATGAAACATAGATCTCATAGGGGCAAAAATTACAACAATGAATTACAAAGGAAAATAGGGAAGATGTCCATACCTTACTATGATGGTTCAGGTAAGACAACTGCCAGGGCATGGGTTCAAAAGTTAGACACCTATTTTCAATTAAACCCTATGATGGAGGATGAAGCTATTAAATATGCAGCATTATATTTAGATGGCGTTGCACATGAATGGTGGCACCATGGGCAGGTCACCTTGGGCCATAATCTAGTAGAGACATATTTGGAATTCACTGAACGTCTCATTGATAGATTTGATTCCAAAGATCCCGAATTACACTTAAAAGAGTTAACACAACTAAAACAAACAGGGGTAGTTGAACAATATATAACAGAATTTGAGAAATCGGCTGTGTTTGTCACTGAAATTTCTGAGAGGCACAAGATTGTTATTTTCATTAATGGACTTTCTGATTCTTTGAAAGGTTGGGTAAAATCCTTAAATCCTCCTACACTTCAAATGGCTATTAAGAAGGCAAGAGAATTAGAACCGTCCTCGAAGGGGAAAATTTGGAATAAAAGTCCTTTCACAAAACCAGATAAAGACAAACAACCCTTCAATAAAGAAACGTTTCCAAAACCCACATTTGATAAAGAGGAAAGGGATGAACTTAGGAGACCCAAACTGTGCTTCAATTGTAAAGAATCATGGCAACCAGGTCACAGGTGTTTGGAAAAAGGGAAAATACATTACATCGAAGTAACATCAGATAATGAAGACGAGGAAAACGTTGATCCTAATATGGAGGGTTCCCAAACAATTTCTACTTTTGAACAGGAAAATAAACAGGCGGGTGGTATAATGGCTTCTATGACAGGAATTCCTCATTACAACATTTTCAGGGTAAGAGGGGCGTTACAGGGTCAGCGAGTTATTGTTATGATTGATAGTGGGTCTACTCATAATTTTATTGATGCTGCTCTTGTTAAGCAACGTGGGTTATAGGCAGTTAAACATGAAGATTTTGATGTGAAAGTAGCAGGCGGCACTAATTTAGTTAGCACTCATAAGGTTCCACAACTGAAAATTGCTTTGGGTAATTATACAATAACTGATGATTTCTATGTGATTGATTTGGCGGATACTAACATGGTGTTAGGAATCCAGTGGATGGAAACCTTGGATAAATATTCTCAGAGTTTCAAACGCATGGAGTTTTCTTTCAAAGTTGACGGACAAAAGGTGATTCTCAGAGGCATGACAAACGGTGGTCCCAGGATTATTACTACTAAAAGGATGGAGGCTATTTTATGTCATGGGGAGGTAGCGTGGTCAGCACAATGCTTGATTTCTACTCAGGTAACAAGTTTTGAATCAAAGCATTATTCAGATGAATTGTTGCAAGTACTAGATGCACATAAATCGGTTTTCAGTGATATACCCCCAGGAGTACCCCCTTGATAGAGGTTTTGAACATACTATTGAATTAGAGGAAGGAGTAAAACCAGTCATTACTACTCCATACAGGCATCCTAAGCCTTTCAAAGATGAAATAGAAAAAACTATTAAAGAGTTATTAGATATGGGGCATATTAGGACTAGTTCCAGTCCATTTGCATCTTCAATAGTGCTGGTCAAAAAGAAAGACGGAACTCTTCGCATGTGTATAGATTACCGGGCCCTCAATAAAAAGACCATAAAAAATAGGTATCTGATTCCTCGTATTGATGAATTGTTAGATGAATTACATGGAGCTATATATTTTTCCAAAATTGATTTGAGGTCAGGGTATCATCAAATTAAGTTAAGAGAACAAGACATTCATAAAACTGCTTTCCGTTGTCATTATGGTCATTATGAATTTCTGGTTATGCCTTTCGGACTGACAAATGCTCCAGCAACATTTCAGTCTTGTATGAACCATATTTTTAATAAGCAGTTGCGAAAATTCTTGTTAGTTTTCTTTGATGATATACTGATTTACAGCAAAACTTGGGAGGAACACCAGAAACATATTGATGAAATTTTGGGTATAATGGAGTTTCAATCTCTTTATGCAAAAGCTTCTAAATGTGAATTTGGTATGACAGAAATTTTATATTTGTGACATATGATCAATGCTAAAGGTGTCAAGGTACATCAAGAAAAGATCCGAGCTATTCTGGATTGGCCGGCCCCACGGACTCTTTCTGATTTAAGAGGGTTCTTTGGTCTATGCAGTTATTACAGGAGATTTGTTAGGGGGTTTTCACATCTTGGAGCACCTCTGACAGATCTTACCAAACAAGGGGCATTCAGATGAACTATAGTCACAACAGGTATTTGACAAACTCAAGGAGGTAATGAGTTCTTGTCCTGTCCTTGCATTGCCAGATTTTGATCAGCCCTTTGTATTAGAATGTGATGCATCGGGTAAAGGAATTGGAGCCGTGTTAATGCAAAATAAACATCCAATAGTGTTTGAAAGCAGGAAACTCACTAGTGCTAAAAAATTGTATTCCATATATGACAAGGAAATGTTAGCTATTATGCATGCATTAGCTAAATTCAGACAATACCTAGTTGGAGCCAAATTTGTGGTTAAAACTGATCATAATAGTTTGAAGTATTTCCTTAGTCAAAGAGATTTGAATGATAGGCAACAAAAGTGGATCAGTAAAATTCAAGCTTATGATTTTGAAATTGAGTATGTTAAGGGTAAGAACAATGTTGTAGCTGATGCTTTGTCTTGGAAACCGGAAATAAATGCTTTAAGTGGGGTGTCCGCTGATTGGAGATCTTTGTTGTTGGTCGAATATTCTAAGAACTCCATTGCTTGTGATTTATTGGATGGGAAAGTACAAGATGACAGGTACAAAATTGTGAATGATATTATTTACTACAAGGATAGAATCTTCTTAGTACCTGAGTCTAAGTTAAAGCTGAAAATTTTGCAAACAGTTCACGATTTGCCTTTAGCAGGACATCCAGGTTATTTCAAAACTTACAGGCACATTCGAGAAAGATTTTCATGGAAGGGGCTCAAAAATGACGTTTTGCAATACGTCAAGGAATGTATCACCTGTCAACAAAATAAAGCAGAACGCTCTTATCCCACTGGGTTATTGCAGTCTTTACCTATCCTGGATACAAAATGGGAGAGTATTTCAATGGATTTCATTACTGGTTTACCATGAGCTCAAGGTAAAGATTGTATTTTTGTGGTGGTTGATAGATTAACAAAATTTGCACATTTCTTTGCCATCACTACGGAATTCACAACAGTTCAGTTTGCCGGGTTGTTTTTCAAGGAGGTATTCCGTTTACATGGTCTACCAAAAAATATAATTAGTGATCGTGACAGCAGGTTTTTGAGTAACTTTTGGACAAAATTATTCAGGTTGACAGGTACAGAATTGCATCACAGCACTAGTTACCATCCACAGACTGATGGTCAGACAGGAATAGTCAACAAGTGGATTGAAGGTTACCTTCGTAATTATGTCCATCCTAATACTACTTTCCATATGTCCATCGGTATGTCACCGTTTAAGGCATTATATGGGTATGAAGCTTTATCTTTTGTTGATCTTGCTTTTGACACCAGTAATGTGCCTAAGTCACGAGATTGGCTTCAGGAGTGTCAAGACATCTTGAAACTCCTCAAGGAAAACTTACATTGTGCTCAAAACCAGCAAAAGCTTTACGCCAATAAAAGGAGGACGGAACGGAGCTTTGAGGTTGGTGATTTAGTGTACCTCAGATTACAGCCTTATCAACAGTCATCTCTCAAACGGAGTGGGGATGAGAAATTGAAACCTCGGTTTTATGGGCCTTATCCGATTGTGGGCAAAACTGGAGAAGTTGCATATGAATTGGCTTTACCGACAAGTAGCAGGATCCACAATGTTTCCACGTCTCTTGTCTCAGGTCACCGTTTCAGAGGCTTTACCACCTTCGGATGAGGAAGGCAAACTTGCAATGATTCCTGAGTGGATTGTAGACACACGGGATCGGCATTTGCATAATCGCACTATTCAGGAATATCTGATCAAATGGAAGGACTTGCCTTTGGATGATGCTACTTGGGAAAATGAGCAGATTTTGAGTCATCCAGATTCATAGTTGCTTGTGGGCAAGCAACATGAGGCCGGGGAGACTTGTAATGTCCCCAAATAATTAGTCATTATTGGCTAAAATAATAAAGGAAATTAATTATTTAATATTAATTTCATTGTCAAAATTAATATTAAATAATTCAAGTTTATAACATTTGTTAAATGTTTAAATAAAAAGTAATTTCCTTTACGGGAATACTACAACCGATTTTGTTGACAACCAATTTTGTTGATCTTTAAATAAGGTATTCGTGAAGAAGGAAGACAGATTAGATTTTGTTTGAGAAATTCATTGGCAGACAGTGTAGAAGAGACAATCTCCTTTCGTAAGTGATCCTGGCCTATTGGAGAATACGACAGAGAGTTGTTTTCGTCAGCAACCCTGGACTATTGGTGAATACGACAGAGTTGTTTTCGTCGGCAACCTTGGTCTATTGGTGTATACGACATGTTGTTTGGACGTATATGTTGTTTCAAACATGGAACGTGAAGCGTAGAAGGGAGGTGAGCGTTCAAGCACAGCCACGTAAGAGTTCATACTGTGAAGATTGGGTGACTCCTGCATACGTGTGGACGCACTGAGAGACAGAGAAGATTTCGTGAGGGGAGGCGGATGACCTTCACCATAATAAGTACAACCGCTGCTTCTTCCTGAGGGAACGTGCAACATGGAGGATAAAGGCCGATACTCACCAGCACGTCTGTGGTTTGGGCATATATAGTTGGAGTATTGAAGACGCTCCAGCACGGGTGACTGCTGTGCGTACACTGCTCCCATGATTGGTTGTTTCTAGCACACCGTACCAACTGGTCTATGCACAGGTGCACAATTTCCGGATTTCCATCATTTATGTAATTAAAATGTTATTGGAAATTGAAGTTTCAGAATTTAGAATTTCTGCGGTAATTAAAATTGAACAGAGAGACAAGTCTGTAATTCTTTTAAATTGTGATTGACTTTTGAGCGTGAATCAGTCAATTATTTTACAATAGGGGCAGAGTTTAGTTCTGGCACCTATTAAGATTCACCAGGTTATAAAACATTGAAAATTTGAATGGTCTTACACTCGTGTACAGTTCCAGAATTCAGGAGGGAAAAAAAATAAAAATAAATAAATAAATCGAAATCAGAGTTTAATTTCAACAAGGAATTTTACAGATGCATTTGATAGCTGCTGCATTGTCCCCTTTGCGAGCAGCATATCCTACATAATGGAATTTCTGTTACAGTCAACAGCAATGCCCAGGCATTTTTACTCTCTATTTTGCTTCAAACAATTTCGAAAGGAGTCTTTCCACTAAGAGCACCTCACATGACACTTTGGCTGATTTGTACCTCCAAATGAAGTCACCCTTCAAGCTGTATGGACTGGACTCTCCCTCTCTAAAATACCTCATAAAATGTCATACTAATCTGAATTAGTGATTTCAATGCTTCAGAAGTCAACCATGGATTTCATTCATTGCATCAAAATGTTATCAGAAAAAATATCCATATTTTGGGCAATACACCACACTTGCTCTCAGGATCTCCAATAAACTGGCTATGATACCCTATGAAACAAGCAAACAAGTCATAGCTCTTACAGTGCAGAATAGCTTATTCTGTAAGCCAGAGAATTAAAAAAACTTCCTACATTCTAGGAACAACTCTATAACAACCTACATGAAACAATGTGATCAGCAGAGCATTAAGTAAAACTACATTACAAACAACTTGCAAATGTAAAACAAATTATAATTGACCAAAGAAGGATTTAAGAAGGCCAAATCAAGAGGCAAAGACTGCCCATACTAAGTGCCACTGCAATGAATATAAAGATGCCTTATTTACTGATTGTGTTTTAGATTTATTCATTACACTGTGTTTGAATCTGGAGTCTACATGCATTTAGTAAAGCCAAACTAACCTTTTCAGAAATGAAACGGAGGCCTTTGTCTTGGTAATCAGCTTCATAAGTCTCCCCCAAAAGAGGATTGAAAGGCTTACAGTTTCGACCTTCGGTACAAGCATATCCAGATACTGCAAATGCTGCAACATTTAGTATACGCATAAGGCTGTTTCCCTACACAACAATGAAACACGCACCATGTAAGCAAGAATTAGTCTTCACCTATACATAGTGCACTTTCCAATGACATACTTATGATTCATCACATCCAATAAATCTAGTTCAAGCAAGCATAATAGTGAGTAAAGCCACATCTTTTTGGTTCTTGCTAATCATTCAGCATTTTAAAAATACAAGATTTATCAAAGTCAAAGAGTATACAGGTCCATGAGTAAATTATAGCAAGCATAATTTTTTAAAATAAAGCAAATTCATCTGGCCCAATAATGGAGATCATTTACACTTCAAAATGGTTAATGTGATGAAAGAATGTTAATAGAGTTCGGCTTTTCCATTTTGTATCCAATGCATAAGGCAGTTTTGAGCTACTTCATGGATACAATAACCATCTGAAAAGATATATTGTTCAAAACAAAGAAACCATGGCAGGACAAAACAATATCGAATAATATATTTCTACAATTAATTAGGATTCAATATCCAAGAATTGGTTTAACAGTAATATTAATCAAAAGTATCACTACATTAGCAAAGAGAAAATTGATGTTAAGGCTTAAATTAGAAATTAACATGTTGCACACAGCCACTATCATAAATTTTAGACATTAAGTATGCAAAGGAAGTTAATCCTGTTTTGATGATTTGAATAATATATCTTGGCAATGATATTAGAGGAGTTAAAAGAAGAACTCAGTCCTTCATTACCTTAGCATGATATGAAAACTACATCCAAATTTGAGTGCTCAAGTAGACTAAGAAAAGTTACCCACCGGCCACCACATAACAGTCAATATAGACAGACCTTCACTTTTACCTATTTATAAAAAATCAAAGATTGCTGAGTTTAATAGCATAAATATTAGAATGCTTACGTGTTTTCCGCATTCATATGCCCGATCAAGCAGGTAAGAATACTCCATATCCTCAAAGCACTTTTGCAAGGATGAAAGAGGCTCATTAAAGTAGACTGGAAGACACACTTTGGTGAGATCTTTTCCGATGTTATCTTTAATCATTGACCAAAGACTCACTCCTTTCTCCTTTTCCTTTGGATCTGGCAATTTTGTTCGTCTTATCACATTCGGGTAGTTAAATCCAACCGTTTCTATATCTGCATTAAACCCATCTACATTATTTGGAAGGGTCAAACCTTCCTCTGAATCAACAGACGCTCGCCTGTAATCAGATCTCCTTGAAGAAGTGGATGATAGAATATCTCTCGTATCAAAATAAGCATTATCATCCTCATCTGATTCTTCATCTGCTCCATCTTGTCTATCATTATCATCATCAGATTCAGTAGCACTGTCTTCTGAATAACAATTTGACACAAGAATAAATTAGACTCAGACAAGCAATTCCGTAGATCTGTGAATAATAAAATAAAATTTAACTTCAGAATAAAAGGGTGCACCTTTACCAAGAATATCTGAGCATAAAAATATGAAAAAAAAATCCATATACAGCATTCCATTATCTATGCTGGATTAGCATAATGGGATCAATGACCTGACACTCAGTAAGTAGTAGCAACGGAAAACTAATAAAGGGCTGTGTATACAAATTGAACTTTGTTTGTGTCAATATCATGATGGCACTTGCATGCTCTTTACCATAGATGTACTACTGGCAGAGTACTCTCCGAGTTGCAAAAACTGGCCGAGTTTTCTAGCCTGGCGAGTTTTTACGACTTTTACTAGCACCAAAGACTTGCCAATTTTTTGGCAAAAACTCACCTAGTACTTGCCGAAAACTTGGTCGTAGTTTTATAACAGCACTTAAAGGCAAAAAACGACCCAAATTAATTTCATTTCTCACTTCTTCACTTGTATTTTGCTGAGAGGGGGAAAATAGTCTTCCAAACACTTGTATTCCAAACACTTGCAAACTGATTTCTATCAATTTGAAGTGGATCTGAGGTGGATTTGAAGCGGATATGAGGTGGTTTTTGAAGAGGATGAAATCAATGATTTGGAGAGGCAGACTATGGAGGAGGGGGGAGGATTTGGTTTCACAGTAGATGATATTGAGTTGAATGAGTAGTCATTGCTAGTGCCAGGAGAAGCTAGAGGCAAAGCTACATCCAGGATGGAGGACGAGTCATAGACTAAGTCATACATACCGAGCGAGGAGGCACAGTCATGCCCAGTGCAGACTTCTAGGACTATACCCTCTAGTTCTACCTCTCCCTTGGTTTTTACTAGAGCTGGGAAGAGGAAGATGTAATTGTAATGATGTATTTACTTTTTGTTTTACATAGATTATTTACTATTTTGCTTCCAACCATCAGCATTCCTTACGAGAATGGGATTTTATACCCACTTTGTGTTTAAATATATCTAGACTAAGCTTGTTTCTTTTGTGTTCTCATTTATTGACTCATTTGAAGCATCTTCTCATTGAATTTTGAAAAAAAAATGCATTTCTAATTAAATTTAAGCAATTTTTTAATTTGCCAAGTTTTTACTGAAAACTGGCCAAGTTTTTCCTGAACTCTTTTTTCAAGCCTTGGCGAGTTTTTGGCTTTGGCGAGTTTTCCAACGCTCTTAACAACAAAATGGAAGAGATGACTTTATTGAAAATAAGCCTGAGAGAAGTTGAATATGTTAGCAAATGTATAGAAGAAATAATGCATTCTTAAAAGGGGTCATATTCAAAGCAAGTTCTCCAAGTCCAAAAGATATCATCATAGTGTTTACAGTCACTTCTTCACTCAACTAATCATTTCTATCACTCTAGTGTCTACTGTCACCTTGAAAAGGTAGAGGAGACAAATGTGGGATTATTAAGGAGTTATCATGGCAGCTTTAGATTGCAGAGTATCCCAGATTCAGCAACTTCTACGACCAAAAGCTTCAAGTCCCCCATTGTCATCAATGAGATAACCCAATTGCCCATTTATTTAGGGAATAATAAAAAAACACTATGCAGATAGAAGACAAATGATTACTTCCACAAAGGAAATTTATCCAAATATGAAATCAGGGAATCATTTAACAAAAATAATTTATCACAAACAAGCCAATATAAATATTTTGATATTTATGCAGGCCACCACTGGAAACTCGAAAATCAATCACCTGACACACACATACACATTAAGGCACAAAGATCTAACATAGCAAAACATCGGAATGTCAGATTATGCCTGCAGAACCTACCACTGTATTTTTCGTGCCTGGACCTGAGAGAAGCTCTTCGTGACTTTGAATAACTTTGACTTTCGTCAACAACTGTAGTTTCCAGATCAACTTTTTCTGTCTTCAAATGGCAAGATGATGTTATTCAGTAAGATGAAGAAAAAGCCAAATCACTTGAATTTCTGATATCTTTAACTACAATCACAATTTGTAGAAACCAAAACTCAATTCTATGCTATTTCTGATATTTGATTGTTATATGCTAACACATAACTAACTATCCCAAATAATTCAAATAAGGGTTGGATATGTATTCTATATATGCCAAAGAACCAAAATACCGATCATGAAATAATATTGCAACAGATTGAATCAATAGAACATTGTGATTATACACATCATATGTACAAATATTGTCACATGAGAAATGTATTACATGACATCTATAGAAACTAATAAAAAACTTCCAAATGTATGTCTGATGTTTATCAAAGATGGCCGTGTAGACACCTAAATTTGATCATTACAATTTGATCAAATTAAGTTGCCTCTTACTCTTCTATTTACATTGCATTATTATTAATTAATTAATTAATTTATTATTTAATTAACTAATGCTCATTCTTCTATATTCTTAGGTAAATTAATTTAATTAATTTATCTACACTAACTATAGTTCTTCCTATTATTTAATTGAATAAATCCCCACATTTATTTAGTGGAATTATTTTCCCCAGTATCCCACTTCATCTATTAAATTAAATAAATTCCCTTATCTATTTAATTTAATTCATTTTATCCATTTTCCTCCACTTGGAATTAAAAGGAATTTTTAATTCCTCCACTCATTCTCTCTCCAAATGTCACATCCTCCCACTTTTCTCACTTGCCTACTAATCCCCTTTTACTAATCTAATCCCCTCCTCTAATCATGTGCATAACCCTAATCATGAGGATTAGAAAGAAAATCAACTCATGCCTTAAATGGCCCTTCTCAAAACCCACTTGGCCCTTATGGCTATCCACTTTTGGAAAGTACCCACATGGGTGCACTTCCCTCTTGTCACTTCCAAGGAATTTTAAATTCCTTATTCCTCTTCCCCGTGTACTTTGGAGTTTGAGGACAAAAGTACCTTTATGGCAAATCTTCCTTGCACTCCACCATGTTCCTCTTCCCAACAACCTTGTCCTCTCAAGCTTCCTAGGTTGACACTTGTCAACCTTTCATCCTAGCCCTCCATTCCTTTTCTCCCCAACACTTAACCAAAACATCCTCACATTCTTCAACAATGCAACATAACACTACTTCACTATCTTCATGTAACTTCATCTTTTGAGCAAGTTTGAGCACTTTGAGCACTCCCATAATGCCAAAATTGTGAGCACACATACAATCTACCATCAAAGGTCGTACTTATGCCTTGACATGCAAGAGGAAAGAACTATTTGTAAAATTAGCATGAAGTGCAAGCTAGAGAATATTTGTTGAAAACAGTGTTCCGCAGAGTTTCCTGATGGGGGGACGGGCATATGGGGGGCCTAAATCTGAGCATGGTGATGGGGAAGGGCGGGCAGGCGGGAGGGTTGGCAGGGTTGAAAAACCAGCTATAGAGAGTTGAGGAAAGGATCTAATTGCAGCTTCAGCAATCTACAATATGGAAAAAAATAGGGAAGATTTGGAAAAACACTAATTACCAAGGTTGCCAGGAGACAAGTACTGATACTGCTACGGGAGATTAGTACTAGTACCACTACGGCTATTTTTCCAAACAGGAGGCAGAGGTACTTGGACACATCAATTTTTTTAATATAATTTAATAATTCATAGAAAATCTGAAATTATCATGGCATTGAACTTTCAAAACAAGAACAGTGATAATTTTTATTGTTTAACTCTAACATTTTAGTTTAAAAACACAAATAACAAATGCCATTGTAGATTCAAATTGATTACATATTGAAATCAGCTTGATAGGCAGCAAGTTGACATGCAAATATAAAACAAAATCAGAAATCCTAGATCTATCATCTACACTTCTACGCCATGATCATTCATATCAAGGTCCTCAGCTATGATGCTCTCCAAATAGTCATCACTCTTAAACCCAGGTTCCTCTGTTGGTATAATCACAAAGGGTAAATCAATAAAGCCATCTGCTTGAACCACTTCATCCACAATGGCTGCAACTTCTCTATTAGGTGAAATTTGAGCCCATCATTATATTTAGGATCCACACGAGAGAGAAGATGAAGTAAGCTATGAATGTACACCAAGTTCTTTGCTTTCTTTGACCATAATTGGTACCTCTTTAATGAATGAATGAATGAAACCATAAGTACTCCAATTTCTCTCACAAGATGAAGAGTTAGCTACTTGTGAGAGCAATCTTATTGCAAATGATTACAATTCAGGGGTTTCACCTCCATGGTTCCACCACCACTCTTTGGGGTCTTTCTTTGCTTCCATATCATATAAAGCTTTTGCAAAAGAAAAATCACCTTACCCATGTGAAAACTTATTCCATTGACTCCTCAAAATTGAAGCATCCTCACCTCAGCCATAAATTTTTTTTATTGCAGCCCAAAATCCCTTCATTGTCTTTCTATTATAATGTGGAGCCCTCTTATTGGTCACTTGTATATCATACCATTTAAGATTAAGTCATAGGCAGCACAATGAAGAAGTTTGTTAAGTTTGTCCCATCTTCCGTGTAACTTTCCCTCTATCAAATGATATATAGAAAGATCTTTTGCATATGTTATCTTCTTAACTCTTTCACACATGGAATCTATTGCCTTATTAACTTTCCCAAAAATGTCCTATCTGAATCTACAAGTCTAATCACCTCACATATAGGCCTAATAAAGTCCACAACAAATTTAACATCAGCTAAAAAACGATCATCAAGGACCATACCTATCACCTCAATTGTAGTATCTGATGTAGATTGTCTCCAAGCTGCACATGCATCACTAATAACCATGGAACACAAAGCTCCTTTGACTTCACAAAGACGATTAACAAGAATGAAGTAAGAAGCAAACCATGTAACAGCAGGTTTGAGAAGTTCTACCTTGGCAAATTTACAAGAAATGGTTTATCTGTGGTGATGGTTACATATGAACATTTGTATTTTTATGCCCTTCTTTATGGGATCTGAAATTCATTAGAACTTGCTAATATCTTTCAGTGCATTATTCAACAAATGCACACAACATGGTGTCCAAAATATATGCTTGTACCTTTCTTAAACCAACATGCCTCTGGCTTTACAAATAGGTGCAGAATCAGTAACAACTTGGGCATGTGATGCCCCCACCTCAGTTTTGTCACATAGCTGGTTATGAAGAAACTCTACATTTTTTTCTTGCCTTGAACAATCTATTACCTTCAAAAAATAAGGCCCTTTGCTATATGTTACCATGATATTAAGTACTGAACACTTTCTAAAATTTGTCCACCCATCCATCATAATATTGCATCCTTATGTAGCCCACACTCTTTCCATTGGTGCAGTTTGATACTCCAATCCATTTTTTTCTTTATCGATCTAGGTAGTTTATACCCTGCTAGTGCATTATTGATGCCTTGGACCATCTGTGAAAGAAGGTGAACAAGCAACATTAAACGATATTCCATTTGCATTAAAGAATCATGCAATCACTACATCAACCGCTTCTCGACCTTGCACATCAAACAATCTTCCAATGAGGTTTGAGCTGCCAATGTTTGGTCCCTTGCATGTATATTATACTGCTACATCTCTAGAAGACACATCCACCTCTAACTCTCTATTTTGACTTTAAGTTGCAGTACTTACCCCTGTCATTGAAGCATGAGAGCTCAAATTAGCAACATTCCCATCATCCCTTTCTTGATCCCTCATAGCACCATATCATTCTCCCTCATTTGGACAAGGATCAACACCTTTTCCAAGTATGTGAAGGACATGAGCCTTCACCCTCATATTATTACCTTGCCATGCCATTGGAAAAAGCTTACATTTGATCATGGTTGTTCCACTTGACCCTTCAACCTTGCGACACAATCGCAATACTTTCACAGTGGGTACAAGCCTTGTTTTTCTCCACCTGACATTCTACATGGAAAAATAGAAAAATATTAGATTTGAAATAAAATTATGCCATTTTTTCAAAACAATTGTAATGCAAGTAGAAATAAAGACTTTTAGGCATTCATTCATTGAGAGAACTTACACTACCATTAGCTTGGTGCATTTGAACATGCCTTCACCTTATCAGTCACTAAAAAACAATGAAACCCAGGGATGCGCACCCGGCCCAAAACCCAGGAGTACCCAGTGCGGG
This sequence comes from Chamaecyparis obtusa, assembly GCA_027943335.1. Lineage (NCBI taxonomy): Eukaryota > Viridiplantae > Streptophyta > Pinopsida > Cupressales > Cupressaceae > Chamaecyparis > Chamaecyparis obtusa. The sequence continues at coordinate 648,292 of BSBK01000983.1, forward strand.
GACGTCCCCGAGACGAGTACTTGGAGTACCCAAGTACCCCTGCCGCTCCCAAGTGTTGCCGCATCGCTTGGGTGCTTGGGGACGTCGGGGTACTTGGGTGCTTGTGTGATTGGGTGCTTGGGGACGTCAGGGATACTTGGGTGCTTGGGTTCTTCATCCACTCTGTTAAGAGGAATAAACTTACCTCTAAGAGAGTACAGAAGCGTGTGTACAAAGAGAGCCCAGTAGCACGATGGGATGTAGAGCCAGAGGATCCATCTCAGATTGATGAGAACGAGATTGCAGTAGAAACAGATGTAGGGTTGGTTGGTGTTCCTTTGGCGTAACTTGAGTGTGAGGAGTCCAGTAGTTCTAGTGATGAGGACTTTGGCTTGGGGGATGATTAGAGGCCTCCCACCACTACATTTTATCATTTTGACATGATTTTGTACTCATTTTGATATTGATCATGATTCATATCATGCATGATGCTACTCATTGTAATCATCTCTATGATATAATTGATATTTGATAGAACTAATATAAATCCTATTTGCTGATAATTTGAATTTCTATTTAAGTTTTGATTTTTGAATATTTCTATTGGGTATGTACTATGTTACTATGTTGAATGTTCAGTGGTTTTGGTTCGTGTTGAAATTTTGCTATGTTCAAGTATTTCAATTTGAAATGTTATACTGAAACATCATTTCATAATAACGAGCATTTCAAGTTCTATATTTATAGTATGCAGCACCACCCCCCCCCCCAATTGAGGCCTTTTTTTTCCCATTCCGGAAACTCGTCCCGGCGTCCCCCCACGCCGGTGTTACATTGCTAAAAATGAGACATGTTAAATAGGCCTGCAATATAAAGCTCTACCTTACCATAATGTTAAAGCAAGCATGTAAAATGAGATTTGCAACTCAAATAGGCATGTTATTCTTTAATAAAAATAAAATGCCTGCAATATTCTAGGCAATCCATTGAGTCGCTTAAAATTCCAGCTAATTAGAATGAAAGAGGATCAGATTGCTTCAAAACTCTTAGTTCTACCTCAACAGAAAGGATCTTCATCTAACTAAGTTACTGATATGGTATCTATGGGAAAACAAATCAGCATAACCAACCTTAATTGAACAGGGCAGAAATTGGACTCTCTCTTCTCCACGTCAAAGTATGATCACAAGCACCAGCAGGTTGAGAATTGCACAATATGCAGCAGCTTGTTTTCCAATCCTTGTGCAACCAAAAACCTCTCTATCACTCCAAAGTCAATGCCTCAGAAATTGATACCTTCACGAGGCAAAGAATAGAGATCAATTAATCACCATTCCCAAACTGTGCAACTGGCTTAAATCAAGTTGACCACAATCTAATAAATTATACCAGCAAATTTAAACCCCAAAATACTCCTAGAAGGGACATCCAAGTGCTATTAGCAAAAAATTCATTGTGCTATTCTACCTACTCGCGACATTGAGCTTCCTAGTCGTGGCTTTCTCTCCCTTCCCGCAGTGTGTTCTTTCCAACCTATGCATTCTTTTTCCCTTCATCGGCATTTTCTTTCCTTCTTGTGTGTTATGCTTTCCTTATGTCAGTGTTTTTTGCTTTTTTGCATGTTTTTTAGGGTTTTTTTCATTTAGCAAGGGGCATTGAGAGACACTTAGAGATGGTGAACCATATCATGCATGCATAGACGTCCCTAATCACGTCTCAAGTACGGCAAGTGTGTCTTCATGCAACCTTGCTAATTACATATAGTAGTTGAAAAATTTGTCCACAGTTGAGAGGCACCTTGATGTCTCAAGGACATCCCAACATCCCCTTTTGGCATTTCATGTGCAAAACATCTCGAAGACTTCCCCTCTCAGAGGAAAACATCAAGGAGTGCATCGTGGTGGTGGAGTGTCAACCAGGGGAGGTTGCCCTAGAGTTTCCCCCTCTCTAGGACATCCCCATTTCATAAACATGGCCTTTTTCGGGGGGATGCGGTCTAGTGGAACTAGGGTTGAAAGTGGTCTGAATTGATGAGACCTTAGGGGTAAATCTCAATAATGTCAAATGCATCGCCATCTAGTATTTGTGATTCCAAGGCGTTCCCATTAATAGCTAGTGAGAAATTCCACAAGTAAACTATCCTAACATTTTAGTCTAGAGCATGATAACATTCCATTTACATGTCATTAAAATAATGAGGCAAAAGTGTCGATGGAATTCTATTTCTTAGTTTTAATACAGGAAAGGCATGGGGAAACTCCAGTACTTAAAAAACTGGTTGCAAAAAATTAAATATAGAAAAAAACTATGTTTCTCCAAGTTTCCAAAGATGGGGAAACACAAGGACAAGATATAGGACTGCAAAAATTTTCACAAATTTTGAGGATGGCTATTAAAATAACTTTAAAAACTAAATCAGCTGAAATTTTAAAAAGTAAATACAATGTGTTGCATTTGCAATGACAATTCTCCTCAATGTTTTTCAAAGGCTTTTGGCAAGCTCCCAAATCTTGACTAAGGGAGCTGTCCCCTCCGAGTCCCCAATATGTTCATAATGTTGGGGGTGTCACTTGGAACACATCCTTGTAGAACATTAAAAACCAAATTTTCTATTTCATGTCAAATATAGCATATAGTGATAATTAGACACAATACCTTCTAAAAACATTAATCAAAAAAACAATTGTGTGGGATTAAGTAAATTATTTTTATACATCGAAGAGGGTTTATAGAAAATAAATGGCTGCTACTAAAACTAAGAGGCAGCCTCATGTTTTTTAACTTCATTTAAAAGAAAACCCTCATTATGGCTTAGAAGAATTTGTTATGGTAAATCAATGTTGATGTATTAAACAAAGGAGATGAACGCTCCTTAAATAGGTTTACGAAGACAATGTTTCTAATGTTAGAGAATAGCATCGATCTGATTGATGGAATATCTATATGTGTGTGTGTGTGTGTGTGTGTGTAATATGCATAACCATCTAAATGAATCAGTTATGCTTAACTAATTAATCAGTAAACTAATTAATAGTTACATATATGTAGAGTTGTGACTCTATTGTGAAAGTCACACCTCTACGTATCTATGACTACCTATTAGTGTATTTATAAAGGATGCTTATTCTATGGTTGACATCAATCACAACGGCAATATCAAGCAATAGTAAGCATTCAGATTCTTTCTATATACGATCCTAGTTTTTCAACATGGTATCAGAGCCTCTATAGAAATGAATCAGAAAATAGAAACGGCGAAAGAGGAAACCAAAATAAGACAGACAGAAAGATTTGATATACAGTCAGTGTAGGAAGTATTCCATTTAAACACTGGTACAAAAGCTACGTGGCAGATAATATTGAGAAATATAGGACCTTAGTAACGGTGATTACAATTTATGAATGGAGTTAGAAAACATCAAGGGAAGAATTACCAACATCAATATACAATGGTAATCAATCAAGAGGAAGCGATTCAGCATTGGATATGCTGCGTTAGCAAATATATATATAAGGAAATCAAAATATGGAGAATTCTATGGCCAAAGTCCAATCAGCAACAAGGCACGGGAAGCATTTCACTCAGCATTTACGGAGCATCAGATAGAGAGGGAAATAAAAAAAACAGAGATAATATATTAGATGTATTCCACGAAGACTTAATACTGATAATCAAAATCAAAATCGCTGGAGATTATCTCAACTAGCAATATACCATCAAACTTAGCTTTTATACAAAAAATAAGCCTTAGAATGAAGAGAGCACTGGAGAAGTAACATTCAGAATCTTGTGGATAGAATCACCGATGAGATGCACGTGGATAGAATCCCTGATTAAGGCATTCTATACTAGAGGTCTTTATTATCTTCCCTCAAGTCCAAGAGGGAGTGTTAATATGGTGGCCTTGGGAAAGATCAAAATGCATCTTATGCTAGCCGATGTAACCTTATGACTACTCAGATTATTCGTATTGGTTCTTTCAGGAAGCAAGGTATGAAATGACATCCTGCAGTGACACTGAGTTGGGTATATAAACAGGGTATGCCTTCGTGACAGATGGAGAAGTTAAAGGATCTGCATCAGTGGACATTCGAGGATCTTGATTCAAAGGGAGTAGACCATGCTTTGTTGGTTCTCTAGTAATCAAGAAATTTTAGCAGAGAATTATGATCATTATCATGTGAGAAGGCTATATGTTAGAGGGAGAAGCTAGACGATCAAATTAAGTTGGCACCCAAGGATCTTGGTCATACAAATTCAGAGGAGTGTACCATGTCAAGATAGTGTATACTTTGTATGCTCAGAATTCACCAAGACTATGAGATAGTGCAAACAAATGCAATTCAGTGGAGGTACATCCTCACTAAAAAACAAACAGTCGATATTCTTACCAAGCCTTTTACTAGAAAGAAGATTGTGTACTTTTAGATAACCTTGGTATGTTGAGGAATAAAACATTAGCTGAAAAGAAGTTTTCAGCTTTAGTGATCCATCATTTTGTTTCATAAATGATTCTTGTCCTTGATAAACAAGTCTAAGGTGGAAACCTTGGTTTCCACTCTCTAGGATGATCCATGGTGGATCCACCCTATGAGAAGAGTCAAGGTGGATGTCATATGTGTGACTTTATGGACTCATTCATTTTGTGTTATATTATGAAAGGTGACGATCTTTCATATGTGTTGGGTTACTATTGCTAGGTGACGACTTAAACAATAGCTTAACCTAGTGTTAGGTATGACTATGTATTGTAGTCACTATTCCTGACACTGAATTTTGAGTTGTTAAATCCAGTTCCGAATTGGTCGGGGATTATAACATGTAAATCAAGTTTTGATTCGGATTGCGCCAAATATCTTGATTGTTATCACTAGATCTAATTCTGAATTGGTCGGGGATTGCGATAACTCTTCTATCAGGATGAGTACATCATGATGATGTCCCGAGCTGTGCCGGATATCTTGATATGAAGTTGTGTGTAAGTTATCATCTAATCCAGTTCCGAATTTAGTTGGGGATCGTGATAACGAATGGTTCAAGTTTTGATCCGGATTGCGCCGAATATCTTGACACCTATATTTATCATTAAATCCAGTTCCGAATTGGTCGGGGATTTTGATAAATTTCTTATTAGGTTGAATTATGTTTCGGATTATGTCGGAAATCCTGATTCAAAGTGGTTATGTGTTATTTAAAAGAAATCTAGTTCCAAACTAAGTCCGGGATTTCAATAACACTCACTTCTTGTGAATATCAATCTCCTCTCGCTAAGAGGGAGTGTTAGAGAATAGCATCGATCTAATTGATGGAATATCTATATCTATATGTGTGTGTGTGTGTGTGTGTAATTGTATTTAATATGCATAACCATCTAAATGAATCAGTTATGCTTAACTAATTAATCAGTAAACTAATTAATAGTTACATATATGTAGAGTTGTGACTCTATTGTGAAAGTCACACCTCTACGTATATATGACTACCTATTAGTGTATTTATAAAGGATGCTTATTCTATGGTTGACATCAATCACAATGGCAATATCAAGCAATAGTAAGCATTCAGATTCTTTCTATATACGATCCTTGTTTTTCAACATCTAAAAGAAACAATCGTGAACTAAAGACGAAAATTGAAACTACCTAATAAACTAAGATTAACTAAGATGACCATTAAAGAAACATTATAATATTCTAATACCCTCCCTTAATGGTCATCGTCTAACTATTGTCTTTTGATCACAAATTCTTTAGAGCATTCTACTACTGTTGAGACTCTTCCTGGATCTGCAAAATGTTAATGACCAAGAATAGCCAAAGAAAAAACAGAGAAGGCCATCTCCTTCTTCAGAATGGTCTACCACAAGAGAGTAGAGCATGTCACAGACTCTTCTACTGACCCTCCCTAAATCTGCAAAACCGCTGAACAAAAATCATCACAAAAACATCCAACCTAATGTTGGATAACTAAGTTGCCCTTCTTTGTAGATAGAGACACTGAGAACAGCTGCCAAACCCTCCAAACTATTGCAAATGAGTAGGATGCCCCAAAACTAACTGCAAAAAACTATGATTTGAAGAGTACAAAGCATCGTTTTTTTCGGATAACATCCCAAAAACCAGAAAGGATTTTTGAGGCGGAAAATCGACCAAAACCAAACATGATTTTTGAAGTGAAAAATCAATCAAAACCAAACACAGAATCGGAGATATGGATCGGAGAATACCCCCCAGATAATTTTTGAGGGAAAAATTAAAAACCCAATAGATAATTTTTGACGAAAAACACGAGACTTCGCATGGTAAAATAGCACCTACAAGAATATGAACTCACAAAAAGCACATGCAAGTACATGCAACCCTTGAAAATCAGAGACTTTTGCTCAAACCAAAAAATCGAGTGATCAAACCCCTCGACCAGGCTCGCAATTTTCAGCAAAAATCTTCGCAAACGAATCACAAAATTTTCATAAAATATCTGCAATGATTTTTATTTTAAAAATTTGAAAAACAAATTTCTGGAAAAAAAATTCCAGATCAGAAGAGGCTTGATTTTTTCTTAAAAAATTCGTCAAATTTTATGAAATCCCATTGACCCGCTCTAATACCATGTTATGGTAAATCAATGTTGATGTATTAAACAGAGGAGATCAAAGCTCCTTAAATAGATTTACAAAGACAATGTTTCTAAAAGAAACAATCGTGAACTAAAGACGAAAATAGAAACTACCTAATAAACTAAGATTAACTAAGATGACCATTAAAGAAACATTATAATATTCTAATAGAATTGTTTTGTCCAGCCATGCTCCCTACTTTTTGGCCTATAAGCATAAAAAGAGCCCCAGAAAAAGAATAGGCATTTAAAAAGAATATTGGAACCATTTTTGAAAAACTCAGGAAACGGCATGAATGTAGCAAGCTGTGATTACTCAGGGATAATCAGAAGCTTTTCAAGTCTAATGCTACCTATAAAGAACTGTGATAGATTTTGGCCTAAGCTTTAATTTGAGTTGCTTGTGATGTCAAACGGTTGGCATGCTAGATTACTGAAATTTGTTATATGTGTCACGATTTGATATGGATGTATCAATGGATTTGTTTGCTTGCGAAGTTTGAAAATCAAGAGTTTAATGTTTGCTTGTTTCAGATTTTGTCAATCACATAAATGCATAACATGATATTCATTTGCATTGAAATAAATAAGGAACTCATATGCTCTTTTAACAAGTTTATCATATATTTCTCTTTTTGCATATTTACAAAATAAGCTAGAAATCAACATATTACAATGTGCAGACCTGGTAATACACTTTGGTTGTGATGCCAAGTAGAGACAGCAGGTCTATTTGGAACATAAGGCTTCTTTGAAGCATGAAATAGCATGAAACAACCTCCACTTTACTTCAACCCTTCTCCAGCTGGTTAAACTTTGATTCCAAGCTCCCACACATAAAGAAATGAGGAAACCCTAGCCGTAGCAGCTGAAATCCCTTTAATTCCTTGAGAATGTGGCATTGTAACTTTCAAACATGCATCTGGTTAGAAAAACATGTGTCCACCTCTAGGAGAAATGGCGAAATCTTCATCAAAAGATATATATCTGCTGTTTCTTTCAATCGCGTGGGTCCCTTGGTGTGAATCTGCAAATGGCAACTCTCAAAACCACCCACGCACTAAGATTTGGATGTGGCTTGGCAGCTGAGGGGAGCCCCTTTCAATTTGATGGACCAGAGCTTGATCAAAACGCATACACCATTAGGGTTTCCATCCTATGGTGAGACTTCGTGAGTCGCTGCTCAGAGTGTTGCCATGAATAACAAATGAAGAGGATCAATGATAATCCAACATTCCACTTTTTTCCTTTTATTTCCCTTCATTGGCATAAATCAATTTTCATTTTAATATTCTCCCAACTCCCACATAGTCACTTAAAATAAATATATCGCCCCTTCTACAAATTGACCTATAATATAAAAACATGTAATTTAGGTGCCCCACCATAGTAAATATTTCAACTTAGACTTGTGTTAAGCCTTTAAAATAATTAAATTGGTCCCCTTCTATATGACGCCTCATTAGTAATTCGACCCTTCTCACCAATATTTTTAATTGGACTTAAAATATTTAAATTGCCCAAATCATCACACTTAAGTGGGACAATTTTAATAATAATTAATTAGGAATGATGTATAAGCTTACAATTTGAAACCCAATCATAATTAATTATTATTTTATTCCCTCCAAAACATTTCACCTTAGCCTACGGGAATAAAATAGGCTAGTGAAATTAATCATTGATGTGTTTAGGCGGAAATGGACATTACACTACCATGGGCTAGAGAACCATGCTTCAAGTAAGTGCGGTAAAGAATTTGTAATTTGATACCTTGTGTATGGGCTGTTAAAACTTTTGGCTCTCCTCCACATATTGGTGAGGTAAAAAGTTGATTGGTGGCTATCCTAAGTTGAATTAATGTCTAGTAGATCTACAATTGTTATACAGAGATATATTGAAAGATCTAAGTTGTTTACCATTATTTTGTTCGTGATAGGATAAAATAAGGACATGATCTGCTATGTTCCTAGAAAAGGATTAACACCTTCATATAACATTGTAACAACTCAAGTATCTATAGATGTAGTGCTCCTAGATTTCTACCATTTGAGGAGAACAAAATTTGCAAGTCAGCTCCCTGAGAATGGAATGGTTATACTGATACATTTACCCTCATTTTAAAAAGAACTACCAAAAATTCGACCAAAGGAGAACCTTAGTCTACAAGACATAAAAAACAATGGAGTACTACAAGGCCATTTGAGATCAAGGGAAAGCTAACTAAGGGTAAGAGATAACTTTGGGGTCAAGAAGCCTTGCTTTTAAAAAGCTCCTATATATATCATATCTAACAACACCATTGATCTCTCCCTTAGAGGAAAGATGAAGCAACACATCCATGGAGAAAGTTTATGCAGTAAACAAGTAAATGAAAACACCCACTATTTTGGAGAAAACATGATAAAATTTAATTCGTAAGTGCAAAAACTATTTTAAAATATTATTCTAAAGTTAATAGATATGTTTTTAGCTATATATAGATACACACACACACACACACACACACACATTGAGCTAAATATATACACACACTGATCATATGGATCCCTACAATCAGCAATTTAGTGCACATCAGTCATATGGAAGCTCACTTGTTTAAGTCCTCAAGCTCTTTGACTTCTATATTACTTCATTCAACAATGCCTGATCTGTATTGTGGGGCCCAAGATGGTAGCTCTTATGTCAATCCAAAAGTCTAGCTATTAAATTACTAGGTTATGGAATATAAAATGAAAAATAATGCAAACAGTATAGTTTTTACACAATGAGAAAGCAAAGCGATAGCAAACTGATGCTCTTCTATCCAAAGGACCTAAACAAGTTTGCCACATACATGCGTACTGCTTGAAAAGGCTGAGAAAGAGTTGCTTGTGATCAAAAATTTGGGGAATGCTTCCTTTCTTATTTGCCTCATTACAAACTTTAAGTATATCTAACAACCAACCATGGGAGCCAAGTACAACTGTACGAGTATATATATAGCAAAGACTAGTTTGGATATCTTAAAAAATCCATCTCCTTAAAAGAGGTCGAGAGATATCAATATTAATATAACAGACATTACTCAGATTATTATTATTGATTTAAATATAAATTATTTGACTTTGTTAAATAATTATAGTTTAATAATTTTTACTTATAATCAAATTTTGATATTTCAATAAAGCGTATTTAAATAATTAAAGTATATTGTTTATATTATGTTCTATTTAAACCTTCATTATCTACATATTTAATTAATATACATGGGGCATTTAAATATTTAAATTATTATCTTTTGCATTATGTGGTCTGTAGAATTTTAATATAGAACATAGCATAAAATATATAATTTAAATATTCAAAAACCAGATATATAATCAGATAGATAGATAGATAGATATTTAATTACTAATTAATAAATAATTCATTAGACATGTAAATTGCCATCAAATTTATGGTCAAGGGTTTTTGTGAACACATTCACACCATTGTATATCAAATTGCAATCCACCCCCTTGCTACCATTGTATAACACCTCTCAGCATAACTATAAAATAACTTATATACATATGCATATACATATATATAGGGCATTTAAATATTTAAATTATATCTTCTCCATTATGTGATCTGGGAAATTTTAAAACAGAATTATACTGTAACGGTATAATGTAAATACTAAATACTATATATACACATATTTAATTACTAATTATTGATGACAGATAAATGGCCATCGAATCAATGTCAAAGGGATTTTTAACACGCTCACTCCATTATTATAGCCCCCTTGCTGCCATTGAAAATGCATGTCTTCGCATAATAAATACAAGAAATGCAATTAGAAATAAAAGCATTTACAGAGCAGTTCAGGCTTGGTTACAATCATCAGTTTGCTTTTGCACCAATTTTTCAATTCATCTCCATGTGTTAATTGTGCGGGCTGTCTGTTGACGTGGCTCAAGTGGTTGAAGAATAGTCTTGAGTGGTACCATGTGCAAAGGTTTGACATTGAGCCTAACAGTTGAGAAGGCTCTCAGTCCTAGATGCCAACTGAAGGAAGGCCAACTGGGTGTAGCATCAGTTTAGCATTGCATCAAGAAATGTCAGTCTACTGAAATGTTGGTGCTGAGTTCTTTGGTGTTGATTTTGTGCACCACAGCGTAAGTTGCACAGAACTGTTAGCAAGGTCAGAGTTAGAATGCAGATTGTGATGAATCGATCAAATCATTAGCTTTTTCTTCATAAGTGATGTCCTCCATCTTGTCTTCGGATAGCTATAGAAACTGAACCCAAAAGTTGATGAAGGTTATACCACTTTGCAACTGATCTGTGCCATGGCGCTGTTTGCAAATGCTCGGGATTGAATTCAGGAGTGTGATGAGTTACTGTTGGCTCAAGCAAGGTGAGGATGCCCTTCCTTCCTATTTACAACCAAAGATGTCCCATCTTATCCCTGTCCCAAGCTAGGATACTTGAATCTTCTTTGATTTCAAGAGGAACAAGCCATCTCCTAAGCCTGCAATTCCTAGAAAAATAACATACTTTTTTAGTTTCCTGCAAGCACACTTCAGGTCCTTACAACCATAAAGAGGGAAACCCATGCCAGAGTCAAACCTATAAGTAAAAAGAAAAACAGATGAGCATTATTGAAGCAGAGCACAACAAGGCAAAATCAACACAAGAAGGCAATGGAAGTAACTTTCAGTAATTTTTAGAGTTGATCTTTAAGTATTTTCTCCACTAAATAGAAGTCTCTCTAACATGTAGTTTAAGCATAAAAGGAAAGGAAAGGAAAGGTCCTTTTATAGTCCACAACACCAGCCATTTGTTTTTGGGTCTACATGTGGTGACAGTGATATGGAACTACCTAGTACTCCTTGCGGGAGGCACCTAACTGTGGTGGTACAAATGAGTACATACCCTACCCACTTGTGGGATTTGAACTTGTGACCTCTCTTTCAAGAGTACAAGTTCTCCACCACTAAGCCAACTCACGTTGTACACTCAAATTCTACAAAAGATATCCAAACAAACAAAAATTCTACACTCACATTCAAGGGGCATGTTTTATGGTTTGACCAGAAACTTTATTCTTGAAATTTGTTGCCTAACAGACCTACAATAAAACCAAATATCATGTTGAGTTTGAAAATGCCGTTGTCAGAACAAAGGAGTTTCTGGGATGAATTTTACAAAGAGAGATCATTAGCAAGGAAGCTAATACATAGAAAATGAAGTAACTGAAAAAACTGAACGGATATCAGGTCCTATCACCTTTCTCAAGCTCAGAGATTCAATTTGCAGACCAGGATCTAGTGAGAAGAAAATGGGGCCAAAGTTAGGGTGTTGTGTGTAATGTCCCCTTCCTAGTGATGTTTAACAGAGAAAAAATATTTAGCCTTTTCCATTCCCTGAGGCTAGAAAATTAATTAAATAGTAAGGGAATGAGGGGATAATTAAATATTAGCTAAAGTTATTTGCAATATATTTAATTATTCATTATGTTTAATGTTGGGGCCACACAAAGTTATAATATTATTACACCTAGTAAGTGCCCATGGTGGAGATTTAATTAGTATAAAGTGAGTATTAATTTATGCCCAAGTCTAATGGCCAAAAATAAAGGGGTTCGAATGCTTTTTGTGGCTAAAGATTTATTTATAAAGTCATCAATGGAGAGGAAAAGGATTCATTCTGCTCTATCAATTTGATTTGTTTCTCTCTGCAAATAGAGGCCAAGCACAGGACGAAACCCCTGTTATCAGCAGTACTGGAAATAGCCCCAGGTCTGCAACAGGAATCTGTACTTTTCTGGAAACAATAAATCTCTTTCAGGGTTGTATCACTAGAGCTGAAGCTGTTCAGTTTGGGCAAACAGAAGCAAATTATCAGTCTGATTGGTATCACTGCTTCAGCCTCTGGAAACATACATCTAGCGCTCAATACAAAGGCTATCGCTGCTGCTAATTCAGACTAGCCTCCATCCATATCAGCTTTGTCAAAGATTATAGTCTGAACCTGATTGGTACGCCTTGCATTCAAATTTTGAGGAATTAAAGTTTTCTCGGGTTGGAGTTTGATTTTATAATCTGGGTAATAAGAATAAATATTGCATGTTAATAAATACCTCATTGAATAGTCTGTAATTTGTGAAAGCTTCATGGAATAAATCGTTTCTTGGTCTGGTTGAATGTTTACATCTGTTACTAGCAAATAAATTTTTATTAAGGATATTTCATTGTACATCACCATTAGATCCTCCCAAAATTGACTAATAATTGCAACTAAATATACCTCTAGCTGTCTCAAAACTTCGAGCAAGTGAAACTGCTTTTGCTGAAGAAGCTTCAATTTGTTCTGGATCTCAGAAAACTCTGTCAGCATAATCTGCTCAATTTCCTTGATTGTGTCTTCACTCAAGCTTTCCTCTGACAAGCGCCTCTTAAGCTTCTCTGTTGAAATAGTAATATTTTCTGCAGGTACCATAAGATCACTTGTTGAGATGCGAGGAAAGAGATCTTTTCCAGCCTGCAATGCTTCAATCCAAGCAGATCGATCTTCTCTGGATTCAGCTCGCAGATGAAGTGTTTTTGTACCAGTGAATATTGAGAATCTTTTATCATCTGACTTACTTTCACGAATGGAGGAGACCTAAAAAAATAAGGTATTGCATCATTAAAATAGCAGCACTTTGATATGAACATAAATTATATTTCTTCGATGAAAGAAAAAACCAATACAAGAAATCTGTGGGCAATGAATCATTAGAACTAAACAATGGTTCCACTACTATTATTATTCTTGAATTGAAGTGTCGATATTAAAAAATGTCAAAACACCACAGTTTACATGACCAAAAAGGCAAGAAGATGTAATCATGAAGAGGTTCTAAAGAAGGATTTCTTATCAGGCTCAGTCCTCAAACAGTTGTGTAGGGATCTTTATTAAGCATTCAGATTCCATTGCAGAAAACTTATTCTAGTACTAAAACCAGGTCACGATATGGGCATATTTAGGGTCTTTATTCAGGCATTCCTCTGGCATGTGGTGCATATACCATCACACAAATGACAAATCTTATGTATGGTACTAAAATGGAGGTCACAAGATGAAATGTCTAGCATAGGGAGGATTCATTGCAAAATAAAATAATTGTGGAAAAAGCAAATACAGTAAAACTGCAAGAGTAGAGGCACAATTCTTGTTCTCATAATTGGAATGATAACAAATTGAATAATCTGAGCATTACAAATTGATAAGATCTAACATCTTTCCTATTTATCTGGATCCCAAGATATCCTTGGGAGGTGTCAACAATTAGTGAGAATTTCATTTCTCTTATGTTATTCTGGTTGCAGCTGGACTAAAAACACTCAAAAACAACATGTCAATGTGGGCAATAAAAGGAAGGGAAAATTATACCAGTTAAGACTTAAGAACTGCATTTCATTTTATGAATATAGTTCTGTTCACAAGTCCTCTAAGAAAAGGCATGGAATCCAGTGTCCACCATATGAAGGTCAAATATCAAATACCATAACATGAGCTATAACAGGAGCCACCTTTATTTATAATATATACACACACACATCAAGAGATGGTGGTGTATGTATACCTGAAGGAATCAAACTTACATCCAAACAGGAACTGGATTTAATTGACGGCGCCATTGCAGAGGTCTAAGGGTCAGCAGCAATGTGAGTGGCTTAAAACAGAGTTGAATATGAATCAGTAGCACAGAAAGGTATTGAGCCTCAGAACAACTGACAGATGCCAAAACAATAAACACAAATGCAATGAGAAGACTAAGGGGCTGCGTAGAGAAGACAGAGGCATCCTTGAAATAAGAAGATTTAAAATTGGCCCAACATGTGGAAGAATACGAAAAGGCATCAATGCACACAAAAATGCAGAGTAGGCGATATAAGAAGGGAGGCATCGGTCTAAAATGGAAGGGGAGAGAGGAGGCTGTGAAGTAAAGGGAGCGACCAGGAGGGGGCTGAAAGTTATCAGCTAAGAAGAGCAAAGTTGGGCTTTCAGCTAAGGAACAAAGGAATTAGGTGAAGTGTAGTAACAGAGGTTTACAAGTTGAAAGCATTGAGCAGCTGTAGAGATATGTAGAGTTGAGAATTTAGGTAGATAAAAAATTATGCTGATTGTAAGGCCATTGGGAGGCCATGCCTGTACTTGTGTTTACATATTTGATGAGAAAATAAGTATAGTGCTTTCTTGCCATCTATAATGTCGAATTGAGTGCAAAGAGTCTCTGCAAATATTTTGTGTTTGAGTTTTGTGTTAGAAGGCAGGAGGGGAGGTCATCTTGCATCAACATGAAAGAGAGAAAACAAATCTTGCAGACAGGAGATGCCTAGACGGTTGAATTTTTGTTGAGATACTGTTGTTTTCAAAATGCCATGTTTAAAAGAAGTGGTCAATGAAACTAAAACACAATTAATTATAAGAAAGAAAGAAAGAAACTGTAGCAAAATCCGTGAATGCCTTAAGTAGGTTAATGAAACAATAGGAACATCCAGTTACAACATAAAAGTACTAGAGTAGACAAATACCTTAGGAGGTGAAAAAGAAATTGAGCTAAAGCAGTAAAACAATGAAATAATGTAAGTAATGCTAGAGGACATAAACCCAAAGACAATAAATGTGATAGCATGACAATACGATCATGTCTAATTGTAAGTATTTGTAGAGCTAGTCAGGGAGTTGGCTTAAATGGAGATCTTATGTGAAGAAATCCTGAAGATGAGTGTCAGAATTAGATCTTGCACGAAAATCATATGTTCTAACTTCAATGTTCATTATCCTACAAAAATTAAGGAGATACTATCCATCACAATAAGCTCAAATTTATCCTTTATTAAATGCCATTTAACAACATTAAGAATCAGTGCATATCAAAGTAACGAGGAACAAAGAGTACAAAATAACACTAAATAGTATCTTCAAAGAGAAATGAAAGAACTTGCAGAACATGTTTTGTGCCAACTGTGAACAAATAGTAAATTTATTAACAGGTGTGACATTATTCTAAGCACATGTATGAATATTGGATAGCCAAAAGCAATAGAATATTGGAGCAAGGAATGTCATTTTCACTGCCTCTGAACTCACATTATTATTCATTTCGAGTTGTGAATAAAGCAAAGGCATATGTATGTAAAAAAGATTAAGATTTAGATGATTTTTAAATAATTTTATTTAATCTCCGAGCTACATTATTGTTTTGACATTAAACTGACATTATGCCTCTAAAGCAAAAAAATGTAATATCAGTATTTTGCATAAAGGTGTTTTATTAACGACAGTGACATAATGCATTCCAGCTGGTTATAGTGTAGACCAAAAACAGAAATTGAACTCCTAAAGGAGCAAATACAATAATGCATTCTACCTGTCATACTATAGACTATAGACCAAAACAGAAACTGAACTCCTAAAGGAGCAATTACAATATCAGGATTCAGCATAACGGTGTTTTATTTGAGACAATGACATGATGTATTCTAACTGTTATAGCATGGAGCAAAAACAGACATTGAACTCCTAAAGGAGCAGAAGAAAATCCCAAAACATCTAAGCAGACAATCACAACCGGGTGTGCAGAGAATGTAATTGAGATCACAAAATTGAAAATCCAACTACAAGTATAAATTGAGCTTAGCAGCCTTACAAAGAAGTCTGATTTTGAATCACTCAAGACTGATGATACCATGTGGCAATGAATAATAGACATTTTCTTTACAAACAAAAGTAAGGGGTCAATGCAATTGAGAATTAGATATACATGAAGAAGAAAGGAAGTTGATAACATAATCACTAACTTGGGAAAGAGAATAAACTTAGCAGAAAAACCCAAAGGGTTTGAGGCAGCCAGTAGAGAACAATCACTTTCACATTGTAAGCTTTCTTTCCATTGTCTGTTGGGCACCCCATGCTAGCAGTACCCATGGATACAAATAGAAATAGGGATTGAATTTATGGCTATTCATAGATTTAAGCCCACTCCTATGTGTTTCCCTGGGTTCACCTAGAGGTAAGGGTCAAATGTAATTATATGACAGAACCAAGCCCAGCCCTATCTTCTCTTTTAGACATAACGGAAATTTATTCTAAAATTTTGTCCCAGAGGTTTTTATGTAATTGTAGTGGAATGCCCCCAGAAGAGTATGATTCAATTTCAAATATCCCATTTCAATAAGGAAGCATGTAACTCCAGTAAACATGTAGTGAGGTCATGGTGAAACAATTATATGGACCATTCCAGAGTGACCCATGTCTACACATCTTAAGAATGTGATCCAAGCAATGCCATGAAAGTGGATCATAACATGATCCATGATTTTTGACAACAAAATAAATACCTTTAACAGAATTTATAAAGGCAAGAATTAGAAAGAAATCAGGTGGCCCTTGTCCAATAAAAATAAGTTTGATGACCCTGTTATTTTTATTATCAGAGATGTTTAAGCAGAACAATAAGACACAGAATTGCCCTGGGAAAACCCTCCTTCTCGGGGGAGAAAAACCCAGCAACAATATTTCTTATATGTTGAAATGTCTGATTATAATATGATCAAATTATAAGACCATTCTCAAGGTCTGATCTGCAACTGTAATAATGATATGGTATTATCGCTGTAAGTATATATTGAACTTGACATGTATTCCATATGCCTCTGCCTATATATCGATATGTTAGTCTGAATCAATCTACAATGTCCAATATTAATCTGCATTATCGATCTGTGATATAATATCGATCTGTAATATTGACCTGCAATGTAATATCAATCTGAATATCAATCTGCCTGTGAATGTCTATCAATCTGCACTCTTTAATTGCTTGATTCAATTGCATATGCCTCAGCGATCTGCTCTTGATTCGATAGTATATATATACCTCCGTATATATCACATACGGTATATGTATGTGAATGATACCCTTTCACCAAGGGTCGGCCTTCTTATGAACAAACACATCTATTCCAAGAAGGGTGGTGATTATGCTTTGTCTGCTTAACAAATATATATTAATACGCGATAGGCCTCAAATACGTAAAGCCAAAGGCCAATTACGTATTTGATGTAATTGTCCCCCAAGGAGACTCCCGCAAATACAACCGTCAACACTCCCTCTTATCTAGGGAGGACTCCTTGCTCATATCTAAGTCATGGAATAACATCCGCCATGGCTACTCACAGAAGGTGGGTCCATCATGGCTACTTCCATGATATGCAAATGAACACAAGTGCTCATCACGTAATCACTCAACGTGATGTCGCCATCTTATCATGACGTTCACCATAGCTACTCCCAAAGGGTGAAGAAACACAAGTGTTAAGTCATGGAATCTCTCGCATGCCATCCACCCTAGGTACTCCTAGAGGGTGTGTCCACCATGGCTACTCCCAGAGGGTGGAACAAGGGCTTTCACCTCAAACTTCTTTGTCACAGAGAAGAATGCATTAATAAGGGCATGCACCTCAAACTTCTCCCTCACAAAGAAGAATGCATTAACAAGGGCTTGCACCTCAAACTTCTCCCTCACAAAGAAGAGTGCATTATAGTACATCTCTAGAAATCATTGATGTCAAAACTCCCTCTCATCTCTAAGCACTAACATCAACCTCCTAACCTTCTCATCCAAGGTTGCCTCTGTAGGTTTGTCAAACTCCCTCTGAATGTTGATTCATCCTATTTGAAGAAGCAGATCAATTTTAGAAAAGAAAACCTTCTGAATCAACTTTAGAGCTTGGCTCCTTATAAGATGCCCCCATGGCAAGTTCCACAATAGTAACAAGTTGTGTAGAACTAAATTTGCAATCTCGAGCAAAGTGACCATACTTGTCACACCTGAAACACTGAATGTGAGAGAGATCCTTCTTCTTCTTTGGTTCAGAGACAGAATCTGATTCTTTGTTTCTATTCATCTTCCATTTGTCTCTTTCTCTAGAAGTATATGTAGTAAGAACTTGATTTTCTAGATCTTGATTGTTTTTCCCAATTCCTCTTGTTGTCAACCTGGACTCTTCTTGAATACAATCAGCTCAAAGACGATCAAATTTGGGCAACTTAGATCTCCCACTAATGCCTTGAATAAAGGGCTCCCAAGATAAGGGAAGACCATTTAGTGCCAACATAACAAGATCTCTATCTGCAATTATGTCCCCAATAGTGCTCAGCTGATCTCTCAAATCGGCAATCTTCATAAAGAAAGAGATGACAGAGTCTTCTTTATCCATGTTACATGGTGAAGCTGCTGTCTCAGGGCAAGGGCTCTGCTGGTATTGTTGATCTCATGCAATGCTTTTAGAGTATCAAACATTTCTTTAGTCAACTTCAACTTGGAGATGATCGGTACTACGTGATTCATTACAAAATCTATCAATATCTTCCTAGCCTAAATATCATTTTTCTTCCACTGGATTTTCTCAGTATTATCTGAAGGCTTGGCCATATTACTTTCCACGAAATCAAGAAGATCATTCTCCTCTAAAGCAATGAGTACTCCGGGTTTCCAAGAGTTGAAGTTTGAGGCTCCATCACGCATATCTTCTATTTTGACACCGTTTACCATCTTCTTTTTCGCACGAGTTATCCTTCAAGGATCTGCCCTAGATGAAGGTTTGACTGTTTAAACAAATCTGATTAGATCTTTTCCTTAGACCCACTTTGGTACGATGTTTTTATTATCAGAGATGTTTAAGCAGAAATTAACAAATTAAAAGAACAATAAGACATAGAATTACCCTGGGAAAACCCTCCTCAAGGGAGAAAAACCCAGCAACAATAATTCTTATATGTTGAAATGACTAATTACAATTTGATCAAATTATAAGACCATTCTCAAGGTCCGATCTGCAACTGTAATAATGATATTGTATTATCACTGTAAGTATATATTGAACTTCGCATGTATTCCATATGCCTCTGCATATATATTGATCTGTTACTCTGAATCAATCTACAATGTCCAATATTGATCTGCACTATCGATCTGTAATATTGACCTGCAATGTAATATCGATCTGAATATCAATCTGCCTGTGAATGTCTATTGATCTGCACTCTATAATTGCTTGACTCAATTGCATATGCCTCAGTGATCTGCTCTTGATTCAATAGTATATATATATACCTCCGTATATATCGATCTGCCTTATGGATGTCACTTGATATAAACCTCTGCTCAATGTATATGATCTTGCCTTGGATCATATTGATCTGAACTTTGACTCTGATTGTGTCTTGTATTTGATTATGTCTTGTCCAAATGAAATCGCACACGATATATGTATGTGAATGATACCCTTTCACCAAGGGTCGGCCTTCTTATGAACAAACACGTCTATTCCAAGAAGGGTGGCGATTATGTTTTGCCTGCTTAACAAATATATATTAATAAACGATAGGCCTCAAATACGTAAGGCCAAAGGCCAATTACGTATTTGATGTAATTGTCCCCTAAGGAAGACTCCCACGGATACAACCGTCAACAGACCCAACATAGTATGAGAAGAAAATAATGAATTTCAATTAACTTCCATCAATTTCATGGAATAATTCAATAACATAATTTTTTTATATGTATCTTAAAATAGTCCAGGCAAATCATTACCATATAAGAATTATTTGTGGTAAAGTTGACACGATGTGGGTATCATGTAGATGCTAAGAATATTTAATAAAGCTTTATTCAACTTTTCAAATATGTTATGTTTGCTGAAAAAAATCTACAGTAGTCCAAAGACAAGTAATTTTTCACCAAACATATAAACAAATACAAAGATAACAATACACACTTGATTTGTTGGAAGATAACAAAACATAGAGAATCATGCACTATTTCTTCATACAATTTGTCCTATCCTTATTCACGCAAAGATGAATCTCTAATAGAAGCTTGAGCAATTTTAATTGAACTTCCATCAGGTTGGGATATGATACGTTTCTTAAATAGCATTAAATTATTGCAAGTGTCCAGAAAAATCTCAAAAAGTTAACATGTAAGTCAACAATTCAGAAATATTCTTTCATAAGCACTAAAAAACACAAAAGGCACTACACTGTTTTCATTTACAACTCACCTTATTTGTATCCTCACGAAAATGAATCTGACATAGACACTACATACCTCCAATGTTAAGTTAATGTTATGTCAGTGTGAGGAACAAGAAGAAGCTAAAGAAGTCCATTTGAAGCCTATGGGTTGTAATTATTTTTCTCTAATATATTCTGATAGACACTGACATGTAAGTTTTAATAACTAAATATAAAGGTAACTCTATAAAAGTACTTAGGATGATATGAAAGATCATGTACTATTTTTCGTGTGTGGTAGCATTGTTCTGCTATGTATCTTGAGAATATAAATCTTGGATTTTCAGCTTCCAAAGTGCAATTAAAATTAAAATTCTCAATCTTATTTAAATTTCACTCATCAAAAGAGTACAGTTAAATTCTTGATTTGGCAATATTAATCTAAATTTTTTACCATTCCAACACATACTTATGTCCATTTTGGGGGGATAGAGATCAATTTCAGATTTCAAATGTCCAAACCACAATCAGAGCTAAAATTCTTGATCTGAAAATACAATTGTCAATTTTCACACTTCCCAAACACAAGTACAGTAAAATTCTCAATCTAGAATAAGAATATAAGCACAATTTTTCTATGTAAAATTTTCAATCTTAAAACATGAACGTCCAATCCTCTATCAACCAGAGCCCAGTTACTGTTTAAATTTTCAATTCTTTGAGCAGCATATCAGCATTCAAATCTCAAATATAAATATGGTATGACAAGTTCAAGATAATAAGCAATACCACACAATTATGATTTAAGTCGTAGTTACCAGTTACAATTATAATTTTTAATCTCCTGAGCAAGAAAATGAATCTCAGTATTCACTCTTTTGAAATATTACATTTTTCTCTCTAAGATATGAATCACAATTCAAACTTCCAAAGTACAATTATCATTAAGTTCTTGATCTGGAATAAGTCAAGATTTCAAACTAGGATTTAAATATTGGACTTTCAATCTTCCAAAGCACAATTATGGTAAAAAAAATTGATATAGAAATGCAAATATCAGATTTTCTATTTTCCAAAGCACAAAAACAGTTGAGATTCTCAAACTAGGGTCCAGATGAATAAACATCAGGTTTCCACTTTCCAATGCACATCTACAGTTATATTCTTCAATTATACATTGGACATTCACTCTTCTAAAGCACAATTACTGCAAAGTTCTCAAGCTAGAAATGTGAATCTCAGATTTTGCATCTTCCAAAGCACGATAAATTTTGAAATTCTAAAACCAGATACATGAATCTTTGGTTTTCAATTTCCAAAGCACAAGTGCTGTTGACTACTACAACAATCTCATAATTTCACTCTTCCAAATCATGATCAAAGTTAAATTTTCAAACTACAAATATTAATTGCAGAAGCATAATTAATTAAAGCAAAAAAGTGGCTCTTGAAATATGGTTTTCAAATTCTTACTCTTCATGAGCACAATTCCAATTACTTTGTCAAATTTAAAATACAAATTTCAGACTTTCCCTTTTTTTAAAGTATATTTATTCCCTCTTTTTAAGTACATTAACAGTTGATAATCTCAAGCCAGAAATATGAATAGCAAACTTTCACTCTTCCCAAGCACAATAAAAATCACTTTGTCAAATTTAAAATACAAATTTCAGACTTTCCCTCTTCTAAAGTGTATTTATTCCCTCCTCTTAAGTACATCAACAGTTGATAATCTCAAGCTATAAATATGAATAGCAGACTTTCACTCTTCCAAAGCACAATTACAGTTGAAAATCTCAATGCAGAAAAATGAATCTTAGGTCTTCATTATTCCAGTACATGATGACAATTAAATTACTCGGTTCTCTAAGCTCACATCAAAGCTCACATCTCAAGGACAGTGACTACAAAGAGATTTTAAGTGATTAAGCAATGAAGGAAAGTCACATATAGTTAATTGAAATTCTTAAGGGACAACTATAAATTTCAAATTCCAAGTCTTCCAATTCACAGCTAAAGTTAAATTTATCTAACCAGAAAAATGAATCGCAAACATAAAATTCCCGGTCTGGAAATATATCTCCCACACTTCCATTCATCCCAAACACAATTGAAGTAGACTCTCCATCCAGGATACGAATAGCGGACTCTCACTCTCCCTAACCACAATCACAGTTAAAATTCTAAACTAGAAGTAAGAATTGCAGATTTTCGTGGACCCAAAGCACAATATAAATTTCAATTTTCGATCAAGAAACATGAATATTAGGATTTCACTCTTCCAAAGCGCAATCACGGCTACAATTTTCAGTCTTCTGAGCCGAGAGATTAGGGTTTGGATGTCAGGACCGGCAAGGACAGAACAAATTCCAATTACTCATCCGGTAAATCAAATTGAAATGCGTCACCATGAAATCATTTAACTGGCCTAAATCCAACATCAAAATTGCATATAAAAACATCACAATTTTAAGCATACCTTGAGATGCACTTCGCCAAAAGGTTGTCTGCGATCTCTGGTCTCGATCCGGGTTCCATGCATGTTCTTGGGCTTCTTCATGAGCTTCAACGATTCATCGCCAATCACTCTGACGCCCTTCTCGGTCCGTCGATTGACGGCAATCTTATGCGGTCCATGGATTTTATAATATGACAGAACACCGTCCTGAAGCATAAACCACCGCGTCCTCCATCCCTTGCCATAATTAACCCACTTATACAAAATCCCTGCGACGCCTTCTCCGACAATATTATTCACCGTCTTCATATCTGCCGGCTCGCGACTGCAAACAGAAGAAGCAGACCTTACCGAAGCATCGCCGTCGAATGAAGAAGATTTTCTGTGCACGGCAGCCGGGGGCGGTAACAAACAGCTCGTTTGCGGACAGACGGGCATTATTTCTGCTTCAGTTTGCTGTCTGAAAATTATCGAAGGAATGCTACAGCAGAACGAAAAGAGATGCATTTGACAGGCATAACCATTTTAGCTGTCCATTCTGCTGCGTGCTTGATGGAGAATTGATCTCTGGATCGAATCCAAGCACCCTCTCTTATATTTTCACAAGATTTCTTCGCAAGAAAAGAATTTCACAACAGACAGTAGAAGGATTGGAATTTCCAATTGAAATGGCGATATAAAAACATTAAGCCTCTGCATATTCGGTGGGAATTAAAAGAATGTACAAAAATACACGTTTATAAAAAATGGAATATTCTGGGCTTTCTAAGATTCCATGGTTTCCGCGTGGGGTCAAAAAAATATATATATATCGATGATCAATTCAACTTTGTTAAGTTTCGTCGAAGATATAATTTGGTTCTCGCCAGATTTGTTTAAGGTGGGTGTTTTATGGGTTTCTACTTTATTTAAAAACTAATAATTAAGGAAGGTGTTTAATGCGTTTCCATTCTATTTACTAATAATAATAGAATTATAGTAAAAATATACATTTGAGAAGCTATTACTTAATATTTTATTTTTTAAGTATTGTATTATATAGATGTTTGGTGTAGTGATTTTGTCATTAAATCAAGTTTTTTTGAAAATTATGAGATGAGACTTATTCTTGTATGGAAAGGTTAGATGGCTAAAATGACTTGTCAAATAAGAAGAATTGGATGGTTAAAATGACTAATCAAAAAGAAGAAAGATATGTGACAACCACTCTTGAAAAGGAAAGTTCCATTTGACAAGGTTTAAAATTCTATTGAAATAGTAAATATTAATAGTATTGTGTTGTGGGTTCAATTTGAAGATTCTCCGACGAAAATAGAACAATTATAGTCAATGGCACATGACAAATATTTGAATGAGATTTTCAAGGTTCTAAAGCAAAAAATGGATCAATTCTAGTCCATGGCACTTGACAACTATCTCCTTCGACCTACTCAATTTTATTTCTTTCCACCCAACCAAATTTAAAAGTAGATTTAAAATGTTTCGTTTAATCATCATCTATCAATATTAATTTGTTATATCTAATATTAGAAATGAAAATTGTTAATTTTCCAAGTGGGTTAAGCAAAATTTTATTTTAATAAAGGAACCAGACTTGTAAAAAAATGAACTTTCTTTAAGCTTAATATGTATGCAATAATCAAGCATAAAATAACTTATATTAATTAATAATTAGTTAAAGCCAATAAATATCAAATATTGGAACATTCTATGTTAAAATATGGAAACTAAATATGATAAATGAAAGTACTTAGCTAAACATTGAAAGGGAGAAGAAAAATCTAGATGTAGAATCGCAATGTTGAAAATTATATATCCTACTCTAGCATCATAAATTGCAACAATATGCATTGCTTTGTGTACCCTTACCTTAGTGTGTCTTATCCAAGCCTATTTCTAGTCGATATACTGCAAATATAATGGCATATGTTCGCATGGTGATCTAAGTCACCATCCTCAATTGAGTGCACTTGATTCCTGCTTGTTGTCATATTTTAGCATGACAATGGCACCATGGGTACCCATTGACCCTCCAACTCATACCCAAATATAAATATGTCAATGTCTTGTTCCCACTAGTTGTTCTTTGATCCTGGTGTCTAAATATGACTATTGGAGGTTGACTTAATTCACAAAATACCTTGAAAAGCCTATATAAGAGCATTCTTTCAATTCATTTTGACATTCATCAATTGTCATTCAACGTCAAGCATCCACTCATATCAAGGCAACATTTCATCCCATCATATCCTTTAAGTCTTCTTCGTATCTAAGTATTATGGAGTATCAAGTTACAACAAACTTCATGCAAGCATATTTTTATTATTGATCTCCTTTATGTCATGGCATGTTCTTGTATCAACACATGTGATCACATTCAAAGAGCATTACATCATCAAGTTTGAGGTATAACATTCAACATTCTACTTCAGGGCTTCCTTTTCAATTCAATTACATTTTAATTTCAAGGTTAATTCCAAATTTGGGGTTTGACCTAAGCAAACCCCTATCAACCCAATAATTTCACTTTTTGTATGTGCGGGTAATAGTATCTGAACACATGAATCTAGATAAACAAAGAGCAGACATATAGACCTACAGATTAAGCTTTTGTAGAGGCAAAAAAATAGTGTTAGTGGCATTCTTTCCTTCCAGTAACTGGCATGTTTCTAATGAAACATTTGAGGAAGGTTTTAAGAAATATCTTGATCTAGAAAATGTAAATCTTGTCCACATCTAAAATTCCTAGGTCAAGGGCACTCAAGACCACTAGTGACCTCTACTTTCGAGCTCAATTTTCATACACAAGTTCTAATCTTCCTCATTTTTCTTGTTCATAACTCATGTCTACATATGTGATATGATACTTTGTTGATCATTCTCAATTTCACACCTTTGGTCCTAGAACTAACATTCAACTCACATGTTTCAATAGTACATTTTCAGCTCAAACAAGGGCTACTAAATCCACCTTTTGCCCAATCCTTTTCAATCATATTTATTAATAATATAATTATAGTTATAAACATATATTTGATTTCTACTATTGTTTTATTTTATTTCTTTAATATTGTAGAAAATTTGAATTAGTCTTGTTCAAGTTTCTTCTTTGGCTACTCTTTAATTGTTAAGAATTATGAGATGAGACGTAGTCTTTCATGGAAATGTTAGATGAATAAAAACACACATTAAATAAGAAGAATTAGATGGCTAAAATGACACTCAAATAAGAAGAAAGATATTTAGTAACAACTTTAATGAAGAGAGGTTCATTTCACAAGGCTTAAAAGTCTATTGAAACAGTAAACATTAATAGTACATGTTGATGTATATTCAATTTGAATCAAAATTTGAAGGTTCTTTTAATAATGTCAAATTATTGAAATAGTAAACATTAGTAGTATTTTGTTTTAGGAACTCATTTGAATCAAATTTTTAAGGTTCTTTAGTAGAAAATGGAACAATTCTAGTTAATAACATTGAACAACAATCTTCGGCAGCTTGGTCTGAGCACTAGAACCAGATCCAACACTAGAAAGAAGATTGTGGCTCAGGATAAAGACATTGCCAACCTAAAGGAGTCCATCAAAAACATGCAGAATCAGATGGAGGAATCTGAGGATTTCCTCAAAATAATGATGTAATCCTGTTGCTGGTTGTTTTTCTGCTCTGTGTCGCTGGGATTTTTTGTCTTGTTTTTTGTTCTTTTTGGTGATAGTGCTTAATGCTATATCTAGGATTTGTCCCTTTTGGTTTCTATCCTTAGCTAGGATAGATTGTTGTCTTTAAGTTTTTCTATGCTTATCTTTTCTTCGCCTTGTTAAAGGGTTTCAAGGTCCCTTCAAAACCTGCAGTTACCTTAATCAAAAACATTGAACAACAATCGAATAGCTTGAATAAAATTTTGAACATTTTCCAACAAAAACTAGAACAATTCTAGTCAGTGGCACTTAACAACTATCTCCTAACTTGAATGAAATTTTGAAGGTTCTCAAGTAGAAAATAGAACAATTCTAGTCAATGACATTTGACAACTATCTCCTCCCAACTACTCAATTTTATTTCTATCCACCCAACCAACTTTAAAAGTAGATTAAAATGTTTTATTTAATAACCATCTAGCAACATTAATTTGCTCCCTCCAATACTAGATTGGAAATTTGTTAATCTTTCAAATGGATTCAACAAAGTTTATTTTTAATCAAGGAAACAAACTATAAGCATTAAATGTTAAAGTATGGAAACTAAATTTGATAGATGAAAGTACTTAGCTTTATGCTAAAAGGGAGAAAAACAATCTTGAAGTGGGAATGTAATGTTTAAAAATGCACATCCTACCTTTTAACACTAAAAACTATACCTATTTTAGTGACCATTATCGTAGTATTTTTAAAATAGGTTTTAGCCCATATTATAGCCTATTTACTAATCCAAATGCCAAATTTTATGTACTTATATTTCCTCTAATGTTTATTTTGATGTTTATTTATGTTCATTTTGTGATTTAAGTCATCTTTTAATAAGTTCAAGCTTTGACTTTTTTAGGACTAAAGTGAAGCTTTTTAATATATATATATATATATATATATATATATATATATATATATATATATATATATATATATATATATATATATATGTATATATATATATATATGTATATATATATATATATGTATATATATATATATATATGTATATATATATATATGTATGTATATATACATATGTATGTATATATACATATATGTATGTATATATACATATATGTATGTATATATACATATATGTATGTATATATACATATATGTATGTATATATACATATATGTATGTATATATACATATATGTATGTATATATACATATATGTATGTATATATACATATATGTATGTATATATATATATATGTATATATACATATATATGTATGTATATATACATATATATGTATGTATATATACATATATATGTATGTATATATACATATATATGTATGTATATATACATATATATGTATGTATATATACATATATATGTATGTATATATACATATATATGTATGTATATATACATATATATGTATGTATATATACATATATATATATATATATACATATATATATATATATATACATATATATATATGTATATATATATATATATACATATATATATATGTATATATATATATATATATATATATATATATATATATATATATATATATATATATATATATATATGTATATAAGTTCTACCAAAGGGTGTAGATCCCTTTATTCAAACAAAAACAAATTCAGTACATTCATTTGCTAAAGGGACATGATCCCTTCAACCAAAGAATTCATCCTCTCATTTGAGAGTTCAGAAGGAAGTCACCCTAAAGGCATGCATAATTTTCAAGGCAATAGTGTTGTAGCCCTCCAACACGGGACAAAATTAGCGCTTTGTATACAATTCCCTATTTTTCCACACTCATAGCATAAAAAACACCTATAATGTGACCTTTCTTTTGATTTGCATTATCTTTATTCCTTCATGTCAAACATGTTGCATACCAAAACATTTTCTTTCTTCCATTCATGTTAAAAACAATTTCCATATATGTCTTTTCCTTAATGCATTGAAACATTAGCCAACACGCTTGATGTATGTGCAATGCATCATTTGGGTGTGTGCCCAAATATTATCTTCTCAAATCCTATAATTATATTTTTATTGGTTGAACATTAAAATGCATCTTAGACATATGTTTCTTCCCACATTGCCCTTCCCTTCCAGTATTTTTCTACCATCTCACTCCAACATGGTCCTTTTTATTGGACATTAAGGAATTGTCCTCAATGATCTTCTATAATTCTAGTCATTTTCTTGTATTGTCAATTTTCTTCTCACTACATTTTAGGCATACCCCAATATTTTCCAGGAAGTTAAATGCTTTGTTTGCCCTGTGATATATATGCATTATGCTATACTCCAATAAATTCTTGAGTGATTCCAAGATTTTTTTAATTTTCCTCCTAATTTTCTAATTTTTACTTCCTTCATTTTTTACTGCAATGATGATTACTTGCAAGTTGCCCTTCACATATAGAGCTTTTATGTCATCGTCCATAGTGCTTTAATCCCCCTTTCAAGTGTTACAACTTCCACCTTATTTTTAATGGTTGATCCTAAATATCCATGTATGTCAAATACCATATTTTCAGTATTGTCCCTAATAATACAACCATAACCACCCTCTCTAGGGTTGCCTTTTGCAACTCCATTAAAATTGAGATTTTTTCTTCCTTCATCTAGTGATTCCCAATTTGCCAATTTATGGCATGCAACTTTGGACTTAATATTAATATTAGGGGGTTTGAGGGCATTCCATCTTAGTTGAATTTGTTTGTCTCATTCATTTATGTATTTAATCTTCCTACAATATACTTTGGTGGTGATTATTTCACATATTCCATCTTTTATTTTTTTGTTATCTTTTCCAAGCTAGCCTCTTTCCCTTCAAATATCTTCAATTGCATTCCTTCCATATTTTCCATAGTAGCATAGATGGTGAAATTAGCTAGATGTCTCCCCATAATGATTTTTGGTTGAGGATTGTACATCCCCTTAAGAGATTTTCCAATGTCTCATCCCTTGTTGTTGTCCATTCAAGTGCTTGGCATAACCAATTCTAGCAATAGGTGGTGAAGGGGAAACCATATAAGAGATGATTGGTGGTTTCCTCATCCTTCTTGAAAATCATGCATATGCTCAAGCCAACAATTTCATAGAAACTAAGATATTCCTTTGTCAATATTTTGTCATGTAGTATTGTCCACAAGAATGCACGAGCTCTAGGATAGTTTGAACATTATATCCCAATATAGTGGTGCATTCTCCTATTTTGGATACACACCAAATTATCTCATCGTCTTCATTATTAAGAGTGACTCTACTTTTGGATAGAATTGTTTCAAGTCATTCTTGAACCTCTTGTGGTTTGCTTAGATTATGTGTTGGAGTCTACTTGAATGTTCCACTTCCTGGCAGTGTCTCTCTTAAGTAGTCAGCCACATGCTCACCATATTATTGTTCTGCCTCTATAATCCAATATTTATGTTTGAATAGATTACATAACATATATTGTCTTGCCCCTCCCTTGAGTCCCACCAAAATTTGGCATTTTGTCCACCCAATTTTCCATGATAAATGCTTTTTGATTACATGTTGCCATTCCCAGATGAATTTCCATAATGTTGATCCACCTCGTATGTCTGCAATTGTTAGTATTTTGGATAGTTCATCACAATCCAAATACTTTTTCTACATGATTTTGCACCATAATTTCTCTAGTGCTCTATACATCTTCCAGGCCAACTTCACCCCAGGTGCAACATTCTACAACTCCTTTTTCTTGAGTCCAACTCCACCATCACATTTGTCTTTGTAATTTGTATCCCAATTTAATAAGAGAATGTTTTTTACCTCTTTGGCTCCCTCCCATAAGAACCATTTGAGGAAGCTTTCTAATGTTTGGTTAGCCTTGTTTGATAGTTTGTAACTAGACATAGCATATATAGGGGATGCTATCAAAACTGATTTAATTAATTGGATTTTGTTTGGTAGTGATAACCACTTATGTTTCCAAGCCTCAATCTATTTCCTACATCTTGCTATTAATTCTTCCTATAGAGCTATTTTTTTATGCCCCGGTGAACAATGGAACTCCAAGGTATTTTGATGGTAATTTTCCAATCGATCATCCAAGTATGTTCACAATTTTTTTCTACACAGTCCATTTGTATTAAATAAAAATATGTCTATTTTTTATCATTAATCTTTTGTTTGGCAACCTATGTGTATAAGTTGAGGGTTTCCTTGATTGTTTTATCTTCTTTCACTGTTGCCTCCTTAAAGAGTATAGTGTCATCTGTTAATTATGAGTGAGTGATCGAACATAAATATTCATGAATCATAATTGTGTGTGTGAATTGTTGTACCTCTTATCCTGCAACACAACACTTCAATAAGACATTAGATTGTTAGTTTCTCAAGCAAATGTAAAATCAACGAAACTAAGAAAAATCATCCTATTGCTCTTTAACTACCAAGAGTATGTCTAAAGTGTATTTTTCTCTCAGCTTTAGACTTCAAACAATGACAATACACTACTAGATGAGAGATTCAATGAAATTAAGCTAAGAATTTGAGAAAACAAGTTAAACTATGAGATGACATTAATTCATTACCAATTTAAGCTATTGAATTGAAATGTGAGTTAACAATTAAGCTATAAAATCAAAATGACAACATGTAAGTGTGAATGCAATTAACTAGGTGATTTGTGAGTTTTAAAATTCTTCTTTTATAGAAACAATAGTGAATTCGACGATTGAGATTCAATTTGAGAGGAGTGATTGAGATTCATCCTCATTTGATCCATGTGATTTGATCTACGTGATTAACCTCTAATTGGTTTATTTTATCCTTATTGTCCCTTGAGAGGTGACATGTATTTTAATTCTTTTAATTAATTGGTTTTAATTAATTACTTTAGCTATGTATTGAAGTGGGATTGATTTAATTAATTAGGCTAAAGGTAATTAATATGATTTTTGATCAATTGATGATGTTTAGATGCTTCATTAAGGAATTTTATTGATTTTATCAAATTATGTTAATAATCAAATAATCAAAGTAACATAATTAGAAGATTATTCTGAATTAGGGAAAATAGGGCCTTTAGTTCTACTACCCCGGTTTAGGGTGATTACATTTTTCCCCTCTTTGAATTGTTATGCGAGCAACATAGTGATTCAAATAAAATAGATGTTTTTGACTTAGAGAATGACCCAATACAAAGCTATGAAACCATTGTGGATTCAAGGAGATTTAGAGAGTGGTTGGAACTACTCTAAATTCTACGAGATTTAGAGAGCAACATGAACTACTCTATATTCTAGGAGATTTAGAGAACAACAGGAACTACTTTGAATTTGAGAATCCCGAGCTTGATCGAATGAAATTCAACATGATTGGAAAATTTTAAGCTATCGATTTTGAACTTGATTGAACAAAATTGACTATACCAACTCCGAGCTTGATTGAACGAAGATTGATAAAAGTTATCTGAAATATCCAGTTTGATTTGGTGCAATAAAACTAGATATCTGAAAGATCATGATGACGGTGGATAATCAATTTAATTTGAAGTGATAAAATTGATCAATGTCAGAAAGATTTGATTTAGGCATAGATAATAAACTTGATATATTTTTTTATGAAGTTAATTACCCAATAGTTTCAACTTGAATGAAGAAAATTGTCATGCCCCTGGTGTTGAAGATTTGATTCATTTGAAATGATTGTTTTTAGGTATGATTATGCCCCCTCAAGACCAAAATGAGAATATAAATTTGATAAAATCTTGTTGTCAAGCATTGATGAAGATGTTCAATTGATAAAAATTAATCTAGATCAAGTATGAATTATTTAGCATTTATTAGAATTCAATTAGGACTAATTTTAGTGTTAAAAGAATACTGTTTGATGAAGTTTGACCATTAAAATATGAGATTTGATTGATGTTTGACCAATAACCTAAAGTGCAAACTCGGTGTGCGAGTTGGAAAACCACCTTGTGCAGCTTCTAGTAAGCTTATATCCATCATTTAGGCTCTATTGAGTACTTGGGACCTTTATTCGACTAAAGTTTCTTTTTCATTTTGACTTATGTTGACTGTCCATGTGAGTAATAACCATTACTAAATGTGTTTGTCATGTTTCTACTACAATTGTTGTTCACTCTGCCCCTAATCAACTATATTTTGACCATTGTTGACTTAATTCTCTGCAAGGTTGATTGTTCTTTGTAACTCTATTTTTATTGCTTCAAAGTGATATACATTACCTATTTTGATTTCGGTGCCGATATGGGTCTTCTACTACATTTCATTATGAAAGTGCCATAGGTCAAATGTTAGGGTCCCGAGAGGCTTAAATAGGCCCAAAAATGTCATTTTACTATTCATTTTCAGTTTTCACCTTGGTAAATTCATAGCTCTTAGAGATAAAATGGTGGTTCCCATTAAGAGGCATTGATTTGAGCTTGACCGATGACATGAGCACCCCTCACATTATGCAGATCTGGTAAGTACCTGATAACACACCCTGTGAATACTTATATTTAAATTTTTATCACATTTAATTTCTTGTATAGCCAATTAAATATAGGATCGCACATAGTATCTTGGGTCACAAGTGGTAAATCCTATGTCGCATCCAATTTTCAATTGAATTTCGGATTACATCCTATAAATTTAGAATCGCAACACGTCGAGTCACATTTGGTCATTTTTTATTTATTTTTTAACTTTGCCATCATCTAATCACATCTTGTCCAAACAGAGTCGCATCTTGTTTTGGGATCGCATACTGTAAATCCTACATCACATCCCATTTGTGAAGGGTCACATCCCATAAATCTTGAATTACATTTAGGTTACAGGATCATTTTTTGTTTTTGCATAGAATTTTTCCTATTTAGGCTGTCTATCTGGCCTGTTTAACCAATTTTGCCTTCAATTTTTCTTATCTAATGCTGACATAGTGTGAATTTCTTGTTTGCAAACTTAGTATAGTGTGGTGTCATTTTAGATCTTGAGGCCTACTCAGGTCTTAGAGATTTCAAAGTAGATGACTGCGATAGAGAAGCACATAGTTGCTCATTACAATCTGTGGTGTCTTATAGATTTACCCAACATTCGGGTAAGTTGAGGGTTGTTGACTACTCTTATCGAGAGATGGAACTCAGAGCACAACACCTTCCATTTGTCGATTTGAGAGATGACAGTGACCCTTGAGGACATGTGGTGGATCCTTCAAGTTCTATCCATGGGGGCTCAAGTCGAGTATGAGTCTGGTGCTACTGTGGCCATGGTAGATGCACACCAATTATTCCAAGATGCTACCATTACGCGATGTTACCTATCATGGGATCACATGGTGTCCCATTATGAGCATCTTCATGTTTATCTTGTTGGGTTGTTTGGTGGCCTCTTGATGCCAAACAGAGGATGACATGGGTTTATGTGTGGCTGGTCCTGAGTTATTGAGGACATGATTCGATCATCGTAATGATTTTCCTGTGGGAGTTGTATCCTATCTCACATCTACCATGAGCTCTACGAGATTGTATATCAACATTCACATACCATGACTATTAGGATATTTGTGTTGTAAATTTGGGCATGGAAGCATATCCTAGTGCAACATCCTATTGTCGATCAACAGAGGGATCCAAAGATGCCTTACATCTTCATGTATTTTGACCTTATCTAGTAGCCCCATCTCAACAAGCTATAGTAATAGATGTGTATCTTAGATGATGTCATAGATGTTGTATAGAGACCTTATTTAGACTGTGAGGAGTGGTGCTCATATGCTCAATAGATGCCATATTTCTTTTAGAGTCGATACCTCATTGGGTGTACCTAACACAATGTTGAGTACTTCATCATCACACAGGTATTGAGACAATATGGGTGAGTATAGGGCATCCCCCAGGATCTAGCAGTTTACGCCCGAGTTCGAGATGAGGAGAGCCAATGGGAGGCTAGATTGGTATATGAGACTTCCTTACACAAGATTTCACAGATGGTTCATGTCGCTTGGGATTATATGCCTGAGACAACTAATGGAGGCATTACAAATGCCTTTCATACTCACTACACGCAACATCCCTTTGATAAGTTCATATCTCCTGACGAGATTGCTCCTTGTATTGAGGATGCCTTAGATTATGATCCTATCGAGCATGGTCCTTGTCGAGCTCATGTTGGTAGGGGCAAAGACAAGGGGAGAGGTAGGGACAAGCGTCGAGGCCGACAAGATGATAGAGGAGATGGTGGGGGTGTTGGTGGAGGTGGTGATGGGGGTGGAGATGGAGGAGGTGGAGACAGGGGAGGTGGTGACGATGTAGGAAGGGGTGACAAAGGATCTAAATGGAGAGGTTCTGGTGGGGATGAGGATCAACAAGGTCATCGTAGTAGATTGAGAGTGGTACCATCGCAGAGGGATCCTCTCCCACTTTTTCCTTGTTAGCACCCACAGTAGAGAGTTCCTGGAGAGAGAAGTGATGGAGGTGGAGGGAAGCCACCTCGAGATAGAGACGAGGACCCATTATTTGTTTGTGAGCAAGAGAGAGCATCTTTGAGATCAAAGATTTCCACATTACGAGCTCTCCTCACTGACAGGGGTAGAAAGCTAGAGATTAGCGAGATAAACAAGCCCACACAACTACTCATCAGGGACAGAGGGAAGCCTATTACTTTGCATTATATTATTCAGTTGTTCTAACAGCTCAGAGAGTACCTATGTATTCTACTGTAGCTCAGTAGTTTGATGGTGTGATGCCACCACCTATTCCTACTAGAGCTGATGCTCCACCTCGTCATCCTCCTCGAGATGATGAGGGAGGGAGTCTAACTTGATACATGTTGATATATTTTGATGTATTTGTACTTTGATATATGTATCTCTTGATATACTCTCTAATATACCATTTCTGATGTAATGTACCATTTTTTATTGATACACTAATACACTTTGGACTGTGATATATACTCTCACTTGATTCCTTTGACCTTGTTGATACTGATGTTATATAATTTATGCACATATCTTGGTCTCGATATATCTACTTTTGATATTGATCTCATCTTGTACATACTTGGTCATGTGATTAGATATATTTGATGACTTCATTGTATCATGTCACTGATATATGCAAATATTTTTGTAATTTTATGGTTATGGATGTATGGATGCAGATGTCAAGTAAATGCATTTATTTTGTTGTATCTTTATGTTATGCATGTATACAAGATGTAATGTGATGCGATGTATGGACATCTCTCTTTTATTTATGTATGGTAATGGGTGCATTAATTTAGGAGTATTTATGACATGATCACGCAGATGTGTGGATATCAGTGTTTAGATACTCAATCCTTGATTTGATTTTGATGATTATTTGATTTACATGGTCAAACTTGTAAATGTTGATGTTTAGAATTTTCACTTATTATGATGTTAGTTAATCACCTTCATACTGCCATATTGATGCAACTTAAAATCAATGCAACTATGTTAAATGAATGCAATTTAAAATGTATGCATCTAAATTAATTAATGCAAATGTAATTAAATTAACTTAATGCAACTTAATTAAATGCAACTAAAATGAACTTAATGCACCTTTAAAATGAAATGCACCTAAAATGTAATGCAACTTAATACAATTAAAATGAAATGCACCTAGAATGGGACCTCTAGGATTGTTACTGTTCATTCAAGATAAGTCTTTTATCATCATAGAGCTTTTTACTTCAGACCTAATAGGTTAGTACAATTTTCACTGATAGATTTAGCAATCATGAAAATATGAATACTTTCCTTTTATGTGTCATGTTGAAAGTGAACCTAAACATTAAAGCATATAGGCCAAAATGTTTTGTCAGTTACTTCCTGTTAATGAAAACTTTTCCCTTGCCTTTGTGCAACACACACACACACACACATATACCTGCAATGACCTTTTATTATTCATATCCTTGGGTATGGTCTCGTTTTGCGCACATTACTAGGAAGTTGTTTCTTTTTAGATTAAAATAGACAAGAAATAAATCCAACCTCACCAAAGCTTTCATAGGAAATAGGTCGGGGTATATACGACATTCCAATTGTGATGGAGGATATTACCATAGACACCCATTCCATATGATCACCTTAGATCACAAGATTTATTACTATAAGAAAAAGACAAAGAAAAATTTATGCACCTAGTCCTTGTTTCTCTAGTCATTTTTAGACATCTTCGAGTTACTCAAGGAACATAACGATCACAAATTGATAATAATTCATAGAAAACTAAGAAAAAATCATGATTCCCTTATATGGTTTCTCTAGTCCATGGACATCATTGAGACAGGCATGGAACTACATGATCAACATTCAAATCAAAGTATTTGATTGTTATTGTGTAGTGTTAAGAAACAAATTTTCTTAGTTTGCAAGCACTTGGAGAAAACTTTATCAATCATAGATTATTGTTTTTGTCTAGTGTAGTAAATGTTTCATATTTTTGGTGT
Source organism: Chamaecyparis obtusa (assembly GCA_027943335.1). Taxonomy (NCBI): domain Eukaryota; kingdom Viridiplantae; phylum Streptophyta; class Pinopsida; order Cupressales; family Cupressaceae; genus Chamaecyparis; species Chamaecyparis obtusa. The sequence continues at coordinate 685,526 of BSBK01000983.1, forward strand.
TAGTGTTTTGGAACACACTTATCTCCATGACTGGTGTTTAGGAACACTTTTTAGGTCCAAGTATTTAAGAAATACTATTGTTGTTTTAGGTTGGTGGTATTAAGAAATACCTTTGGTTGTGTAGTTTATTGTCAATTGCAGACTAGGAATGAGTGACACCCTAGCAGAGCATCCTAATGACGACTAGGTAACCTTGTGGCTCGCATGACCTTGACCACTGCCCCCTAGAGAATATGACTTTTCTAGGACTTTGATATAGACAGATTATGATATTTCTAATAACATGGCTCAAGGTTTGATTGTCACGAAAGCGACTGGAAGATATATACAAACTACACTTTAAATTGGCCAAGCGTTCAAGTGTCGTATTGATAGATAGAGCATTGATTACAAGTAGTGTCTATTTACCATGTTTTCACCACTTGGAAAAAAAATCTATTATTGCTACCGAGGCACCTGTTTACCAGGTTTTTACCAAGATAATTTTTCTTTTTTTCAACTTCTTTATACTTTTTCTCTTTTTTCTCTATTTTTTCTTTGATTCACCAAGGCGCTTGTTTGCCAGGTTTTCACCAAGATGATCATTTTTTCGGGACTTTTCCCACTATTTTTGAATTTTCTGCTTTCCATTATTTTTTCTTTTTTCTTTGGATCAATATTTGCTATTTTTGAATTTTTTTAGGAACTCTTTTTGTTGTATAGGTGTTGCCTCTAGAATGTCAGGCGTAAAACCATTTCAGGTGGAGATTATTTATTGGATCCAATAGGACATCCCCCTTAGGTGTAGCCAATTGATAGGCTCATGATCCAAATGAAGTTCTGATGACAAAGGGACCCAACCAGTTGGGTTCAAACTTTCCCTTTTTTCTTGGTGTTTCTAATTCTTCAAATTTTCTCTTAAGACTAAATCTCCCACTTGAAACATTCTTGGATTTACTTTCTTGCTGTAACCTCTTGACATCCTCTTTGGTAGACTTTGAGATGATCAAATACTTGTTGTCTACGCTGATCTAACAGTTCTAGATCTTGTAATCGAGAGATTCTATAGTCCCCATCAATGACCAAGATTTTCAATGAAACCCTCAGTGATGGAATCTTTACTTCAATTGGCAATACCACTCCAGACCCATATACCAATGTAAAAGGAGTTGCTTCAGTTGGTGTTCTAATGCTGGTGTGATACACCCACAATGTTGGATTAATTTGTAAGTTCCAATCTCTTCCTATTTTTCTTATCGTTCTATGCAAGATCTTCAAGATTGTTTTGTTTGATTCTTCAGCCTATCCATTACCTTGAGGGTAATAGATCAAGGAATAGTGTTGAGTGATTTTGAATTGTAGACACAAGTCATCCATGTCTTTATTTTTTAATTTCCCTCCATTGTCTGTTACAATTGATGTGGGTACCCCATACCTACAAATGATGTAGTTTAGGATAAATGTTAAGACTTGATTTCCCATAGCATTGGCTAGTGATAGAACTTCAACCCATTTTGTAAAGTATTCAGTTGTCGTAATGATATACTTATGTCCATTGGATGAGTTTGGGTAAATGTATCCTACTAGATCAAAGACCCATTGTTGAAATGGACAATGTGTAATGAATGTAATTAAATCCCTAGCTAGAGAATCTATTAGGTTGTCATGGACTTGGAATTTCTTGCATGTCTTGGCGTATTGAATAACATATTTTTCCATTGTAGGCCAGTACTATCCCACTTTTAAGAGTTTCTTGGCTAATGAAAAGCCATTCGAGTGAGACCCACACGCACCTTCATGTACTTCCTTTAATACATGCCTTGAATATTCATTTTCTAAACATCTAAGTAGCATTCCATCCAGAGAATTCTATACAAGTTGTTAGCAATGATTAAATAACGTGATGCTGCTCTTATGAGGCATCTTTTTTCATTTCTTGAATATTTTTTAGCGAAGGTCTAATCTTTAAAGTAGGAATAAATATGGGCATATCTAGATAAGACTTGGGTTTTAATGGTGCCTATAATTTGGGAATCAGGTGAATCATAATTCGGAAAGGGGAGTTCTTCCACCAAGAAGTCATCATGAAATTGATGTTTTTCCTGTTGTAACATGGATGCTAAGGTAGCCATCACATCAATAGCTTTATTCTCTGGCCTTGGAATTTGTTCAAATGTGATGTAGACCAAATACTTCTTTAGGTCATCCACCATCCTCTTATATGGAATTAGCTGATCACCCTTTGTCTGATAGTAATCATTAACCTGATTAATTATAAGTTTTGAATCTCCATAGATATGTAGCTCAATGATTTTCCATTCTATTGCTAGCTTTAATCTATTCATGAGGGCTTCATATTCTGATATGTTATTCATGCATGGAAATATCATCTTGTATGCCTTTGGTATTTTGTATCCTTGTGGAGTAATGAACAAGCAACTAGCTCCTGGCCCTTGTTGTGTGAACAAGCCATCAAAATACATCTTCCATGGATGTTCTTCAAGGTGCATCATTGATTCATCAGGTAACTCTATGTGCAATGTTTTGTCATCTATCAATGGTGCTTCAACAATTTGGTCAGCTATCACTTGTCCCTTGATAGCCTTTTTGTCAACGTATTCAATATCAAACTCACTTAATACTAAGACCCATTTTGCTAGTCTTCCTGTTAGTGTTGCTTTATTCAACAGATACTTAAGTGGATCTATCTTGGCAACTAGCTTCACCTTATGTGACAACATATAATGTCTTATTTTATGAGATGCAAATACCATTTCTAAGCACACCTTTTCAATTATTGAGTAATTCAACTCATAGGTGACAAGAGTTCTGTTGATATAATATATGGCCCTTTCTTTCTTAGCTTCATCCTCTTGTGTTAGCAACACCCATAATGATATGTTTTTTGTTGATATGTATACTATAAGTGGCTTTCCATGAATCAGAGCCATCAAGATTGGGGGATTTTTGAAATATTGTTTAAATTGAGCAAATTTTTTCTTGCCTTGTTCATCCCATGTGGATGTAACTCCTTTATGCATAATTTTCATGAAGGGTGGAGTTTGAAAGAGGGCTCAATCCATGTGCACAAGTCTCCTCCAATGAGAAAGAAGTGTTGACTTTTGAGCCTCATGTGAGAGAAAAAGGCCTTTTCTCCTTTTTATAAATATTTTATTTGTGCAACTTAGGATAAGAGGAAAGTGGGGGATTTTTTATTTAATAAAAGGGGAGGGAATTCCTTTTAAATAAATAAAGACTTAGGATAAAATGGTTAGCCCATAGAATATAATCGAATAAATGATAGAATTGGGATATGATCAAGGAAATTGATTTAAATTAAAAATATTGAGTCAGGAAATTGATAAATTGGAGAATGGGGCCCAAAGTCTAGGTGACCATTTTAGGGTGCATACATTTTCCCCTTTTTGACTAATGTGAGATCAATTTGGGATCACATGCAGTCAAAGAATGAAATTGAAATGTGAGATCGATTTGGGATCACAAAACAACCCAGACGTGTGTTCGACAGATGGGAACACATCAGGACAAAGATAAGCTGATTGAAAAAGACAAAGCCAACACCCCTGTAAATAGGTAATTGTCAAGTCTCAAGCAAGGTTTAATTGATAGGTTTGATAAACCTGAATCAATGATTGAAGTTTGATAGGTACTGCCCCCTCATGATTGAAATCGAAATGAGATAGAGGAGAAACAAAAAATTGATAAATTTGATCAAATCGAACTAAAGATAAGGTTCTTGATGTAAGATGAAATATATAAGGATCACAGAACCAAGGTAGATCATCAAGAATGAAAGATTATGCCCCAAGGTTGAATTAGAAGAAAAGAAGTGGGGTGAAAGTGAATGGAAGATAGAAGTTTGGAAGAGGTGAAAAGAAATGGAGAGAAGAAAGAGAATTTGCCTCAACAAAGAGGATGCCCCAAAATCAATCAACTGTTTAAGATAGAAAATTTTGATTGAGATCACGAAAGAAGATAAAGAAATGAAGATCAAAACATGATCACAGTTGATTAAAAGTTCAAAAGAAAGATGAAGGAAAACCCTCTCAAACTCATAATGCAGCCTAAAAATGCAAATTAACATGAAGTCTAACAATGCAAGCTACATGAAAAGTGGTTTACTTGCAAGGTCACAAAGCCATTAGACTCTAATAATAATCATCATACAATACACACTAGTATGACTATGGGTATATGAATATGATCTATATCAGATAGATATGTGGGAATCCCACCTAGGCATCAAAGACATGTAGGTCAAGATGACTAGTGCAGTGAGGTTCCCTAAGTTTGGTATAGCAAGATTATGCTCGCATCGAGACACAAGAAAGTCAAGATGACTACAAGCATGGACTTGCAGAAAAATAGTCAAGGATAATACATTGTAGATCCTAGTGTCAAGTGGAACAAGCATAAATGCTCATGACAGTTAAGATTAACAAGATATACCCATAGGCAGAAAATAAGTAAAATGTGTCCTCATGCCCCTAGTTTTCTAGCTCGGCATCATTGAAAACTATTAGGGAGAGAACACTCATCAAAGAAATCATCATAGACAACACACAAAGAAATAAAGTCAGACAAGTCTCAGTGAGTCAAGTGTTTAAGTGCATGTGTGTAGGTCATAGAATCAAACTTTGAATATCGCATCTGCTAATGAGAAATATTGTATCATTGGAGATTGCAAGTAGGATATCTGATAAGTGTTAAGAAACACTTGACGCTAGGGAAGTGTTGAAAAACACAGTTGGGGTGGTATTGAAAAACATTGTTTGCGAGGTTTTAGAATTTTTTGATTTTTTTGGAATATATAATTTTTTTGGAGATACGTCAAAGTGCCTATTGCTTGTTTTTCACTAAGATGATCATTTTTTTAAGACATTTTTTGACAATATATCTTTTTTTGGATTTTTTCAGGATCAATAAGTATGTACAAAGGATGCCCCCAGCCAGAATGGGCATCAAACTCCCAAGCAAGATCACATCGTGTAGTCCCAATGTCTAGCAAGGTGGAGGAGAAGAGGGATTAGAAAGTTGGTGGAGATGGAAGACAAGAGAATGAAGGAGAATGAAGGGAAGAAATCCTCAAGGGAAAACTCCTCAAGAGTACCCAAGCTAGGGAAAAATTGTCATGTAAAGCATATTTGGATAAGAAATGAAAGGCCAGCATAGGATAAGTCACAAAAGCGTAATGCAAAAGAAGGAAAGGATGCAATCCAAAGGAGTAGACATGTCAAGAGGCTTCATAGCATCGTGTTTTACTCTTTTTATTAAATCAAGACCAAAGGGGAAAATGATAGCGAAAGGATAGAATGAATGGAGGAAAATAAATATGAAGGCTAAACATGAATGGAATGAAAGCAAGATCATCGTAAGATAGCTCACAAGATAGCCAAATGTTCATGTATAGGTCAACATTGTCAAGATTAAAGAGAGAAGATGGAATGGATGAAATATGTAGAAGAACTACACATGATGTCTAATTGCCAGGTTTTCATCACGGTACTTATCCAAGGTGCCACAAGGAAGTGGTTTTCACCATAGGACAAATTTATTTCTCTTTACTTTTGCTACCAAGGTGCCTGTTTCTAGGTTTTCACCGAGGCGCATTTTCAATTTTTTCATTTTCTTTTCGGAAGAAGGCAAGCTTTTTAGATAATGCTCCTTGAAAGGATAAACCATGATATGCCAAGGATTCAAAATTATATGCTCAAAGATGCTAATAGGGAAAGGAAAATGGAAGATAAAAATGGAGGATAAGGTTTTATATAAAGTGAGTGAAGTTGGAAGATAGGAGGAATAGGCAAATGAGGAAAAATGATAGAAGGTAGAAGGATAATGAATGGAAGGATTGTGAAAGGGTAGATGGAAAGGAAGGCAAGATCAACATCAAAACACACTTTGAAGGGTGGCAAGAGGATGGAATGGATGAATGTTTTTGGAAGAAAATGAAGTGGAAGCCTTTGGAAGCTTGAATGTCAACTTCAATTTTTGCTCATCATCAGACTCTTTAAAGAGAGACTTTGGAATCCATATAGCCATAGGCTTTTCATTTCTTTTTTATGATTTATAGAGAATATCTTCAATGATGGATTTTGGAACCCATACTTGTCTTGTGGTTTTCTTCTTAGATATCTCTTTTGACTTTATGCCTCCATGTCGATTAGAGGAGACATGGTGATCTTCTTTTTTTGATGGATTCTTGTATTACTTCTTTTTCTTGTATTGAACATTCAAGTTACTTCTAAAAGACTTGGGACTCATGGAAGAAGGAGGATATGACTGGTTTAGATGGGTGAGTGGATGAAAAGTATTCAAGGGTATGCATCTATGTTGATCTTGAGGAAAGATATGAGATGGAGGGGCATAAGGACCCAAGATGGATGACAAATTAGGAGTGTTAGGAGGGGAAAGTGAAGGGACATAAGGGCCCAAGATGGAAGGAAGATGTGAAGGCCTTAGTATTGGTGGAGGAGATCCAAGGATGGATGTGGAAGATACAAAAGGATAATCAATAAGTTCATCAACATCTATATGACAACCAAGGACATCAACATCTTTAGAGTGAGCATTAGGATTTGCAATAGGATCATGAACATCTTGAATAGGAGCAACTTCTTTGATAGGATTGTTCGGAGCTTGAAAAGACTTAGGAAGAATAGAAAGTGGAAGAAAACATGGAGTGGTAGAATAAGAAGATGGAAGACTTTGCTCTTGACAAGGAGATTTGGATAGCATAAGCATATAATTTTTCTCTTGATTTTCAATAGGCTTAACATTGGAAGTAACAACACTATTTTTAAGAACCTTAATGGAAGTATCATCTTTAGAAATCGCAAGTGTAGTAAGGTTATTTTGATTGTCAATAAGCTCAACAGTGTAAGTAGTAGCTTGATCTTTCTTAGGAGAAGACTTAAGACATGGTGGAATGAATGAGAAAGGGCGTGCAAGATCAAAAGAACCATGAAATAGATAAGAGACATCATGAAAAGGATTGGATGACATGGAGGGTTCTTGATCTTGATCTTTCTTTATGTTCCTTTCTTTATCATTTTTAGAGTCCTCTTGACATGGAGCCACTTCTAAGGAAAAGGAAGCATGTTGGAATTGTATGGAAGACTTTGGAAGAGATGGTGAAGGATTAGCTGAAGTAGACATTATAGCGTATAAAGGATTAGGCTCTTTAGGTTTACCATTATTGAAAGTATTTGCAGCCAAGTGAAGGTTAGCTTGAGTTTCTTTAAGAGGTAGCCCTTGAGAACAACTATAGGGAATTGCATGAAAAGTATTAGGACTTTTGTTGGATGAAGTATTTGTGAAAGATTTGAAAGACTTGGAAGCTTTAGGAAATGTATGGGTATTGAGGAAGTAGGGGATGGAATGGAACCATCACAAGATAAAGGTCCATCATTAACATAATCTTGCTCAAGAGTGTAATCTTTATTTTCATCATGAGAGTTCTTAGAGGAGAGATTCTTATAGTATTTACATTTATAATCAGCACCGTAAGCTTTATCTTCCTCAATAGAAGTAGATGTATCATCTAGGTATTGTTCATAGAAATCATCAAAGTCTCTTTCAAAATCAGAATCATATTGATCACCATCATGATCTATCCAATGTGATGACCCATTTCCAGTAAGCACGAGCACACAACAAGGAGGACTCTTAGGAATAGCGGTGTCATAGGTATCACTACATTGTCCATCATCATAGTCATCATAGCCATCATAGTCATCAAAGACGGGTGTGTCACTCTTCATGGAAGAGGTATCACAAGGATTGTCACATTGCTCATTATGGTATGTATTGAGAAGAGAAGTAAAACTCTTGGGAGAAGTAGAAGAGGAACGAGATTGTGAAGAAGAGGAAAGTGAAGACCTAGTGGAGGAAGAAGATTTGGATAATGAGGAATGTGAATAATGTATAGAAAAGTCATGGTAAGACTTGGAAGATGAGGAAGAATGAGAAGAATTAGAAGATGAAGAATGTTTGGAAGAAGGAAGTCGTGACAGGATCATGTCTATGACCCTAGCAAAGGCATTTGATTCAATCAATTTTTCTTTTATTTTAGTCTTACGTTTATCACTCGTGCAATATCTAGAAGGACTATTGGAGGAATAAAATTCTTCAAATTGAGTAATGAGTTCAAGATCATCTATTTTCAAGAGAGGTTCCATAACAAGATAGTTGAAATTTATGGTTCTAGAAGAGGAGGAATCAAGCATGGAAGTGACAAAAGGGATGAATAGAAGAAGGTAGACTAGATAATAAGAGGAAAAGAATCAAGAGGACATGAAGAGTTTGTGAAGGAAGAAAAGAAAGAATGAAAATGGGAGACTAGGAAGACATGGGAGATGTGGAAGAAAGAGGACCAAGAGTCATTTTGTGAAATTTGATACCATTTAAGTTCATTTGGATGTTGAGCAACATGTCATAGCACCTAAGATCTAACCTGGAACTGACCAAGGAAGACTGGAAATGACACAAATCAATGAGACAATGAGATGACTTTGTGTGACAATTCGCAAGGTATTGGGATGATAAAATTTGTCCAAATGATATTTCACATGATACAGTGTGATAGAATCCAGGCAAGTGGTGCGATATTTTCCAAGCAAGCTGTGTGACAGTTGTGCAGTAACAAAGAATCGCATGATAAAACTCAGACCAATGTGCGATGATTGTTTAGTATTGCACGATTCTTGACTAGTGAATGTAAAAATCTCAATTTTTTGAAGGCAATTCATCTAAAGTCTCAGTTTGATGGTTCAATTTCTTGACTCCAAACATAGTAATAGCATAGAATAGATAGGTTTGCAAATAGTAAGTGATCAAACATGTCATAAAACACTTGAATCAAGGGCAAAGGCAACCTTATCAAGACAAGCAATTGTGATATCAAAGTGAAAAATCCTATGAATGCTACCGTGATGTTTGATGTTTGAGAACGTTTACACGGGTAGATCACAACAAAAACAATTCAAGCACTTACTAGCCTAGAAAGACAAAGGCTCAATACTTAACAACTTGGCCCACACTTGATGTCCCATTGCCTCACACAAAGTGGTTGCCCACAATAGATGTTGGCTTTGTCGTGGAAGTGCCAATGCACAACCAAAGGAACACAGATGGTGAGTAGTCTCTAGGTGATCTGGGTTAGTCCACTAGGATCAATCCTTGCACCAAGATGCTGAGCGGCAAAATTGGGTAGCTTCTATCTATGGTTCATAGTAAGGGCTTCTGTTTGTAATACCCCCCTTGCTCCCCGAAGGGACTCCTTACCTTGTGGCAAGTAACAGACCTTGCGGCCACAAGAGTACCTTAAGCATTATTTCTTAGCATTTTCCTCATGGTCACAATCCCGCAAGTACTCACACTAAATGAAGACAAGTACTACGTCTACCAAGGTTTTGTGTCCTTGATAGCCTTGATTTTATAGTGGGTTGGAATAGCTCGGTATTAGCTTGTCCCCACTTGGATCGTTCCTCTTGATTGCTCAAGAGCAGGCCCGCTAAAGGATTCTAAAACTAAACAAAGAGTGGATTAATCTTTGAGGGTCAAGATTTATGGTTCACCTCAAGGGTGAAGAGCATACTCTCCTATCTCAAAAATCTCTCCCAAACACACCAAGAAAAGTTCAATTAGCCTCTTGCTTTCAAAATCTAGAAGTGGGTCAAGATTTCTGGTTCACCACAAGGGTGAAGAGCATACTCTCCTACCACCAAAAGACTCCTACAACAAGATATTAAGTGCCTAAGAAAATAATCAACCATTATATGCCACACTTAAAAATGAAAGCAATGAACAAGCACTTGATTGTTTTTATGCTTTGGGTAGCCCTGCAAGAAAGGTTAGTAGCCCTTGTGCATTTGAAGCTTTGGCATGCATTCTTTTTGGCAAATATTCAAGCAATGAGGGCACACCTACAAGCACAACTTGTTAGCCCCACAAAGGTTAGCACAATAAAATCAAGTAAAATCCGCAAATAAACCTCTATTCTACCACAACAAATCAGAAATCCGAAGCAATCAAATCAAATCTTGCAAAGAAACGATCAAAATCAATCACTGCCAGGCCTAGGTGACAGTTCTGTCAGAGAAAGTTTTGTACGATACTTCACAGTATACTGGTGTGATACTTTCTCTCTATATGATAGATCGTATTGTGTCCAGATGATGGAGTTTTGTATGTCTCTGCGACAGAATCTTGCAAGGGCATATGATACTTTTACTGGAAATGTATCGCACAAGTATACAAAAAATTATCGTACGATATTGGAAGACTGTCATACAATATTCTGTCAAAAAGTACAGAAAACTAGCTGAAATAGCAAGCAAAATATGATGAAAAATTAGCAAAAATGCATGAAAAGAAAGGACAAAATAGAGTGTTCTGCCCCACGGTGGGTGCCAAAAATGTGCACTTCTCTAAGTCATTACTTCCAAGGGTATCCATGGATTGGAAACCTTGAGAAAGTGACTTAGAGCTCCCTAGGCATGGAGTCACAAGGATATTAAGAATGCTCTTAGCTAGAGCTATTAAACCTATAACCTTGCTAGTAAACCACACAATGGGAGATTCAAAGACACAAGGGCAAGAATGTCAATATCTTCAAGAATCAAAATGGAAATACAATGCAATGCTATACTAGAATGAAGATGCAAGAATGAAACTATGCTATGAAGATGAAAGTATTACAAGCCTTACTAATTAAGCTATGTGAGCTAAACTAAATCTTGAAAGGAAATCTAAGCTAAGAAAGCATAAACATGAAGCTATGATGCAAGAATGAAAGCTAGAATGCAAGAAGATCTCCAAAGCTCCAAAGTCACCAAAAAATCCTGCAACATAAGATTAGTATGAAAGAATTGGATCCTAGAATGAGAAGAGAGCTCTTCTTTTATAGAAAGTAAAAATCAATGGATGATGGAGATTAAGAGGCAAAAGATTTGATCAAGGGTGGATTTTGAAAGAGGGATCAATCCATGTGCACAAGTCTCCTCCAATGAGAAAGAAGTGTTGACTTTTGAGCCTCATGTGAGACAAAAAAGCCTTTTGTCCTTTTTATAAATGCTTTATTTGTGCAACTTAGGATAAGAGGAAAGTGGGGGATTTTTTATTTAATAAAAGGGGAGGGAACTCCTTTTAAATAAATAAAGACTTAGGATAAAATGGTTAGCCCATAGAATATAATTGAATAAATGATAGAATTATGATTTGATCAAGGAAATTGATTTAAATTGAAAATATTGATTCAGGAAATTGATAAATTGAAGAATGGGGCCCAAAGTCTAGGCGACCATTTTAGGGTGCATACAGTAGCCATAGAATAGAGTTACTTCAAACATTTACTTCCTACAACTTCATGTTAGAATGGCTTTAGTAGACACTTAGTGCACATATTGTGCTGCACTATTGCAAGTACATGTTCCTGGATCAATATTTAAATGTGTCTCCATGATAAGAAAGTAGCTTCTTGGATAGAATATTCAATTCCCAGGAAGTGTCATAGACCTAGTTATTAGTACCTTTTGTGGTGCTGACCATTTTTTTCACTATTTCTAGGGATGATGTCAAGCTAAGAACCCAATTCAGCCATTAATCAGAGTTAGTTTAAATCGTTGCTTCTGAATCTTCCATTTTCAAAGACTTGTTAGATTGTAATCTTAGAATTCACAAAAGTTTAGGTTATCCAACTGCATGCATAGAAGAAGAAGAGATGCCTTAGACAGATATCTCCCTAATTACCCTGATAATCAGTTACGAGAAATATTTTTGCAAAAAAGGGACCCAAAAGAAAAATAAGAAGAGAACCCTTTTGCTGAAACTATTCAAAATTTTCCCACATCCTCCTCCTCCTCTTCCTTAGAACCTCTTGTATTCCATAATTTTCAAGACCCTTTAGACCTCAAGCCTTTTGTAAAAATCTTAGCCAATTTTCACATTCACCATCCTAAAATCATTTCCAATCAGGACCAGGAATCTGATAACCAATTCTCTTTGGTAGTCTATCAACCTAGAGGTCCACCAAGAATAAAAGCTCCTCCTCCTACCTTTCCATTCCCTATTAATGATCAACAAGATAATCAAAACATCAAGAATATTCCTTCTTCAACTCTTCCTAAGTTTTATGGCCTAGTGATAAAGGACCCTGATACATTTCTTTTTGAGTTTGATATCCTTTGTAGAAGTTATGACTACAATATTGATGCTCATAGACTTAAATTATTTCCTAAAAATTTGAAGGATTCAACCTTAAGATGGTTCATGGGTCTAGGAAATTATGTCATCCATGAAATTATGTCATCCATGATTGAGATGAGATGAAGACTAAGTTATTAGAGAAATATAATGAATATTGTAGAGGGAATGATATGAGAGGAGATGACATCTTTAAGATGTCCCAATAGGAAGATGAGAGATTGGAAGACTATATATATTAGTTTCTCTTCAACCTCTAAAAGAACACTCAACATGAGCTTAATGCAGTTTCACAAAAGTTGCTCTTCTTGAGAGGAGTAAATGAAGGATGTATTGAAGCTCTGGATTTGATGGTAGAAAGAGGCATAACTCAAGAAATCTGGGATGACATTAAAAGGACATGTCATAATTATTCAAGAGTTGTTGTCAAGAAAGGAAGAGGATATAGATCTACTATGGGAAAATCAAATGGTGCTGGTGTCTCAAGGATAGAATAACTCATCTTCTATCAAAATATAAGCAATATATTATCAACAACATGGCAACATAGTTGGATACCTTGCTAGCCAAGAAGAAACATGAAGAAGTTTAAGCTATGTTGACTAAATTCTATCCTAACTGTAGAGAAAAGAAAAGAGATTGCAGATGCAATGTAGTGGCCAATTTAAAGACTAAGTAACTGGCTAATGACTTCAAACTAGTAGAAGGAGATGTTGATCAAGTTTTCTACGTTGCACAAAGGAAGCCATGGGCTCCAAGACAAGGGATGTCTCAAGACCCTTTAAATTTTAGTGGTCCTTATTCCAATGCATATAATACTCAATGGTAGCTCACATATAGTTATCAATCTCAGCCTTGGAATGCCCCTCAACCTCAATGGCATAATTACCAAAATCCTTCATGGAAACCTCCTCAAGGGAGTTTAAAATAACCCACAGGAAGTTAGCCACAAGCCCAAGGGGGATGATAGCCACCACATGGTAATTGGAAGCAAAATACACAATGGAGAGGAGGCCAAAAATGGTAAAACCAACCTTCTAGATTCCTACAACCACCCTCTCAGCCACAACAATGAGCACTCATGCCACCTCCTACAACCAATACTAGTTTTCCAAAACTAACTCAATTACCTGCACAACTTCTACCAAACCCAAACAAAAAAAATAGCAACAACAACAACCTATGTATTCTGTAGATGCAAATCAATACCCATCATATGTCCTCAATATTAGTGATATCCATTTAAGGTTTGGTGCTACTTTTCCTACTCTAGAACCACCTACAATCACAAAAATCTAGATCAAGAATCAAAACAAATGAACGTTCCTAATGTTCCCAATAGACCCCCTCAAACTAATTCACCAAAAGAGCCCAACATCCAAAAGAGAATTGTTCCACCTTTTCCCCAAAGGATAAAATCTGAAAGACCCAAACCTCAAGAGGAAGCTGTATTTGATATTATTCACCAGCTCAATCACATTTGGGTTCAAATTCTGCTTTTTGAAGCTATTAAGGATGTTCCTATTTATGAAAAAGATATCAAGGAAGCTTGCCTAAAGAAACCTAGTAAGAAGGAAAATGATCCTCAAACTGTCCATTTTCTTGGCCAATTAGCATATATCATGTTAGGTAAAGTTGTAATTCCCAAGTATTCTGATCCTAATAGCTCAGTGGTTGAAATTATCATTAATGAGCAATCTATGAAAAATGCCTTAATTGATCTAGGTGTAACCATTAATATCATGACTAAGGACACCATGAAGAAATTGAATATCTTAAGTCTTAGGTATACTCCTACTTTACTAAAACTTGCAGACAACTCAACCATCAAACCTAATGGGATAGTAGAGGATGTGATTGTGACTTTAGATTCTTGGGAATATCCAACAAATGTCATGATATTATCTCCTAAATTAACACTTGGGGGATATCATATCATCCTAGGGAGGCCATGGTTATCTATTGTTGATGCATGTATATGTTTCCATTCTAGAGATATAACCATTTTAGATGGTCTGAAAACAAAGAACTTTCCTTATACCCCCTGATCAACCTCAGCCAAATTTAGCTCGACCTGTTTGGCTAGATTTAGGAGAAGAGACAAAAGAAGTGTATCTAGTAGCCTAATTAATGATGCTACAAAGGAATCCTTTCCTGTAGCTTCAAGGAGTAGAATAATTTCTCACAAACATTATATAGAATAATTTTAGAGTAAGTGAGAAGTCTTTTAATTGCCTATTCGTTGCACCATGCTTCCTGCAGCTACTGTATTCTCAATTTGAATCCTTCAATCTTCTTGCAACTCATAATATATTTCATAAGTTGCTTCCTCATGAGATTCAAACACCTCCTTTGAATGATAGAGCTGCCAAAGCAAATAGAAGTGTCTCTAGGCCACTACTTGAACATAAATAACAAGCTTACTTAGTCCCAATAGTCATCTTTAATCAAGTTGCTATAGGAACACATGCATGCCTTTGCATGGGATTATGGGGATATGAAGGGATTAGATCCTAAGTTGTGTACCCATAGAATCTATATAAAGGAGGAAAATATGCATGTGAGACAACCTCAAAGGAGAGTGAATCTTTCCCTTAGGGAGATAGTTAAAACTAAATTGCAAAAGTTGTTAGATGCTGATTTTATTTACCCTATCAGATAGCTAGTGGATTTCAACTTTAGTAATTATTCCTAAGAAAGTGGGAAATGGAGAGTATGTATGGATTATAGAGATTTGAACACTGTAACTAAAAATGATAATTTTCCCTTGCCTTTTGTTGACCAAGTCCTAGATTCATTAGCTAGAAAGAAATATTTCTCATTCTTGGATGGGTATGGTGGATATAATCAAATAAGGATTGGTCCTCAAGACCAAGAAAATAACACTTTAACCTATCCTTGGGGAACTTTTTCATACTCTATTTTACCCTTTGGATTATGTAATGCTCGAGCCACATTTCAAAAAGTAGTCATTAGTATCTTTTTCAGATATTTCTCATGACTGTATGAAGATTTATATGGATGATTTTACTATTTATGGAGTGACATATGAAGAGTCCTTAGCCAATTTAGTGAAGGTCCTATCTAGGTGTGAAGAGCACAATATTTCTTTAAATAGTGAGAAATGTTTCATGATGATGATGCAAGAAGGTGTTGTCCTAGGTCATTAAATTTTCTAGGCTAGTATACAAGTTGGCCCTGCTAAGATAGAAGTTATCCTTACTTTTTCTACTCCTACTAGGCAGAAGGATGTTTGGAGATTCTTAGGACATGCTGGTTACTATAGAAGATTTATAAAATATTTTAGAAAAATAGCCAACCCATTATATACCCTCCTTACAAAAGAATCAAAGTTCAATTCGATAGCAGCTAGTGAAGAATCATTCACGCAGCTTAAATCTTTTCTCACCCAAGCACCTATTCTTTTTAACCCCATTTGGTCCCTTCCATTTCACATACATATATGTGCTTTAGATTATGCTATTGGAGCAGTATTGGGATAGAAAGAAGACTCCATAGAGAATGCTATTTACTTCATTAGGAAGAACCTACAAGGTCCTTGTATTGCATAAAAATGTAATAAAAGAATAAACTTAAATAAACTAAGCTTATCCTAACATATTCATGCAAACTTCAAAACATGGAAGTAAACATGCATATATGAAGAAATGAAGTAAGAAACAAAAGTAAACTACTCAACATAAATGCAAACCTCCAAAATGACTAAGTGTTGATGATTTTGGTTGTGGTTGCTCACAAATCCTAGAACATGACCATGTGTGAAAAAGACTTCTTGAAAGAGGAGAAAAGCTCTCAATTTATAAGATTTTGAAGGAAATGGACAGTTGAGATTGGAAGTTGGATGAAGGGTCAAGATTGCATAGGATTGATGAGGTGGCCATGAGGTGGAGGCCAAGTAGATGTCGTGTAGATGATATGTGGATTAGGGTTTGACCATTCAAAGGGGGAAAGATTCTCACACATGTGTGAGAAACCTTTGAAAGTGACATATCTATGACAAAGTGTAAGAAGGTGTAAGAGGGTGTAAGAGAGCCAAAGTTGCTCACACATGTGTGAGAAACTTGAGAAAGTGATGGATCAATGACAAAGGTCAAGAGATAGAAGAGGATGAGAGAATGAAGGTTGCTCACACATGTGTGAGCAACTTTGGAAAATGACATGTGAATGACATGGGTCAAAAGGTGGAAGAGAAAGAGAGAACCAAGGTTTGGAAAGTGACATGTCAATGGCATGTGGGAGAAAAGTGTGTAAGGGTGTGTAAGAGTCACATGTGACTTTGGGTTTGGGTTAGGATTTATTAATCCTTAGATTAAGGTTTTACAAATGATTAGGATGGGATTAGGTGGGAGATTAGGATTAATTAGAGGGAAAGTGGGTTGACTTGGGTTAGAAGGATGAGTTAGGTTAGGGAAGTGAGGTTAGGTGAGGGGTAAAGTTAGGAGCCATGTGCTCAAATAGAATTAAATGCAATATTTAATTCCAAGTAGGATAAGAGAGGATTAATTAAATAAACTAGGTCATTTACTTAGTTAAATGGATGATTAGGATGAGGGGGAATGGGATAGGATAAAATTAAAAAAATGTAAATTTATTTAATCAAGGATAGGCCAAAGGCTAAAATTAAATAAATGTAAATTTATTTAATCAAGGGATAAGGGATAAAGAGGAGTGTAATTAAATAAATGTGAATTTATTTAATTAAGGGAGAATAAGGCTAAAATTAAATAAATAATAAATATATATTTAATTGGTTAGGATAAAGGTAATTGTTAGGATAATTTTTGGTGTCTACATTTTTCCCCTATTTGATGTAGCATCATGAAGTGATGTTAGATCAAAGAAGATTAAAATATAGTGGATAAAAGTGATAAGGCTAGTATCATGATGCCCCAGTCATGAAAGGATGATGAGGAGGGATTGGTATACCCCCTCGAGAGGATATGCGGGTTTGGAGATCACGAGTGTGCTCTCAAAATGGATAGGGGTATGGAAGGATGAGAAAAAGGTTATGGATGATGAAGGAAGAATAGATAAAGTCATATTGCAATGGTGTGAGCAACCTAAGTTTGATATTGTATTTGACACTATGCACCAAGGTATAAGGAACCAAGATGACAATGTGTCAAGTACATGATAAAAAAGGGGTAAAATGCAACCATATGCCTATGACACCATGATATGGAAGACCATGATGCCATTTTGACAATATGATGAAAAGACCATGATAAATGCAAAAAATGATAATACAGAGAAGCAACAAGTAAGCATGCAAAACAAAATCTTGCCCCTAGTCAATCTGAAAACCAATTGGTGGATTGATTGATGATTATTGATTGAGGATGGAAAAGTTAATGATAAGAGCAATGCACATCTAAAGGATTGGGAAGGATACATCCCCATGATGATGATCTGATTAAAACTAGGATCAATGGATTATAAGCTGAGTCGGGTCAAGATGATGGGTTGATTAAGGATCAATGTACAATATTACAAGATTGGATTGATTGGATTAGTATTGATTAGACTAATTTGGGATATTTTGGATTTTATGGATTTTTTATTGATTTATTAATGAGTGGATTGGATAGAATGGAAGTGAAGGGAAAGATGATTTGGATTGGATTGGAATATTTGGATAAGATAATAGGAGTAGAAATGAATTGGATGGAAGATGATAGGAAGGAGGGAAATTGAGATGATTGGAAGATAAATAGATTAGAAAGGATTGGATTGGAAGAGAAATGAATTAGATAGAAAATTATAGATAGAAGGGAAATGAGAGGATAAGATGAGAATAGAGGAATTGGAGTGAATGGATAGGAAGAAGGGAAATTGATTAGATGAGAAGATAGAGGAATTTGATTGAGTGGAATTAGAAGATAAAGGAAGTAGATGAAATAGAAGAAAGAGAAATGGATTAGACATGAGAGGGAAAAGACAAATGGTTGTTATGGTGGGAAGTTGGAAGAGTGATAAGAGGATTGAATGGATCGGGACCAATGACAAGGGAGAACCAAGGAATGATAGAGGAAATGGGGATGAATATAGTTTATGGATGGAAGGTAGATGGAGGGAATGAGTAGTAATAGGATATGGAGGATGAAAAGGTGGGGAAAAAGGATATGAGGATCTAAGGACAATATGGAAAAGGAGTGAAATACCCCATACTAGATGTAGGAGAAAGAATGAAAATAGGAAGGGTAAAGGACCTGTGAAATGGATGGAATGGATACAAATATGCATGGAGGGAATGAAGGAATGTATGTTCCAAAGCATGCATGTATATCATTTTTTTTGTGTGTGTTTTGGTGCATCAGGGTTTATGAAGGAAAATGGATGAAAGTGGTAGGTGGATGGATAGGATGAGGGGTATGAATAAGATAGAGGATAATGATAAGGAGGATATGGATGGAAACTGCCAATGTATAACGTAGGGAGGATGTGGATAGAAGCATACACTGGGATTGAGGGAATGCATGGGATAATCAAGATCAAAGGCATGGAAAGGAGAGTGGAGCTTTATAGGATTATGGATGGAGGAAGTGAATATGAAAAGGATTATGAGATGGAAGATATGGATAGGATGTCAAGATCAAATATGGACAAGTGGATGGACATATGTAGGGTAATGAAGAGGAGATGGAAAACAAGTAAGGAAAACAAATGGTGTATATGGATGGATGGAAAACATAGGATAGTCAAGATCAAAGATAAGAAATGATGATGATGAAATTTAAATAGGAGGATGGATGGTGGATATAAAATATGGGAGACATATATGGTAGCATAGGATGGATGGTGTGTGCTATAAATGTGTCACACTTCTATGGATCATTACATTCAAGAACACTCAAGAATGAGGTCTCAAAAATTGATCCATAGCTCCCTAGGCATGGAGTGCAAGGGTTTTTAAGAATGCTCTCAGCTAGAGCTATTTAGCCTATAACCTTGGTAGTAAACCATGCAATGGGAGATTCAATGAAGACAAGGGCAAGAATGCCAATATCCTCAAGAATCAAGAATGAAAATGCAATGCAATGCTATGCTAGAAATGGAAATGCAAGCTAAGCTATGAAAGGAAATATGCAAGTGTTACAACCCAAGCTAATTAATCTATGTGAGCTAATCTAGAGCATAAAAATGAAGCTAATCTAAGAAAGCATAAATATGAAGCTAAGCTAAGAATGCAAGAATGAGATGTAGAATGCAAGAATGCTCCAAATCTTCAAAAACTCCAAAGTGACCTAGAAATCTTGCAACATAAAGTTAGCATAAAAAGTTGGGGATCCAGAATGAAGAAGAGAGCTCTTCTTTTATAGGAAATGAGGAGAAATGGACCATGGAGATTAAGAGGCAAAAGATTTAATCAACGATGGAGCTTGAAAGAGGAGCAATCCATGTGCACAAATATCCTCCAATGAGAAAATAAGAGTTGACTTTTGTGTCCATATGAGACAAAAAGTGCTTTTTCCCTTTTTATAAAATAAGAATAATGCTTTATTTGTGCAACTTAGGATAAGAGGAAAAGTGGGGGCTTTTTTATTTATTAAAAGGGGAGGAAATATTCCTTTTAAATAAATAAAGACTTAGGATAAGATGGTTATCCCATAGAAAATAATCAAATAAATGATAGAGCTAGGATTTGATCAAGAATAAGCAATTTATGATTTAGCAAAAGGGGCTAATAGTCTAGGTGACCATTTTTAGGTGTATACATTTGCCCCTCTTTGACTAATGTGTGATCGATTTGGGAACACATGTAGTCAAAGAATGAAGTTGAAATGTGAGATCGATTTGGGATCACAAAGCAACTTAGATCAGCCAAGAAAGAAAGAGATAGCCAAGAAGGCAAGCAGATAGCGATCTGACTCCAAAGAATGAAGTGCAGAAAAATAGCAAATCCTACATGGTCAGCCTGGTAGCGACAGTACTGAACACTTAGGAAAGAGATAGCCAATAAGATATGATGTGTCTGCCCCCTCAGGATTGAAAGTGAAATCCAAGTAGAGGGAAAGCAGAAGCAAGAGCAGCATGATCAAATCACTAGAAATCATAATCAAAGAAAGAGAACAGAATAACCATCAAGCAGTGAAGATATGCCCCACACATGGGACACAGGGCACGAACCAAGCGGTCCCTCAACCCAAAAACACCATGGAGGGGGAAGAATTTGAACTTGAGATTGAAAGTGAATGAAAGACTAGAAGTTTGAAAGAGATGGAGATGAAGAGGTGAAGAATGCCCCAGCAAAGATAGAAGGCTCAGGCCTCAAAAGGTTAACCAATTGCATGGAAGAAGGAAAAAAAAGATGACTTGGATGATCAAGGTGAACTTGGATTTCAGTTTCGATTTCGAAATGAAAGGAAAATGATGTGATATGAAAGACAAGAAGCGAAAAACATGATCAGGAAGAAGCAAAAGGTGAACGCAGTTGATTAACAAGTCCATGAAAGATGAAAGGAGAGCTCTCTACATATGCAAGATGCAAAACTAACTAACATGAACCTAAGAATGCAAGCTACATGAAAAGTGGTTTACTTGCAAGGTCACAATGCTAATAGACATCTAATATTCATCATCGAGCGTTATTGGTAGCATCATAAGATCATACAATGCACACTAGCATTACTATGTGGATATGAATATGATCTATATCAGATAGAAATTTGGGAATCCCACCTAAGCATCAAAGACATGCAGGTCAAGATGACTAGTGCAGTGAGATTACCTAAGTTTGAGATAGCAAGATTATGCACTTGCAAAACAATCAAGGATAATACCTTGTAGGTTCATAGTGTCAAGTAAGACCAGCATAAATGCTCATGACAGTGAGGACCAACAAAATATACCCACAAGCAGATAAAGAAATAAAACATGTTCTCATACTCTCAGTCTTCTAGCTATGCATCATTGAAAACTTCTCAGGGAGAGACCACTTAGCAAAGAAATCATCATAGACAACACGCAAAGAAATAAAGTCAAAAAAAATCTCAGTGAGTCAAGTGCGTGTGTGTAGGTCATAGAGTCAAACTTTGAGTATCGCATCTACCAGTGAGAAATATTGCATCATCTAGACTGTGGGTAGGACATCTGATAAGTGTTAAGAAACACTCGATGCTAGGGTAGTGTTGAAAAACACAGTTGAGGTGGTGTTGAAAAACACCGTTTACAAGGTGCCTAAGAAACCTAGACGCACAAAGAGACCCAAGATAAGCTGAAAATAATGGATGCCCCCTAGACTAAGACAAGAGTCAATTCCAGGCTAGGAGAGGCAAAGCGAGAAGTGGAGCGAAGGAGCGCCATGCAAGACTGATAGACATAGGTGCAGAGGGTCTCAAGTAGCACCTGTTTCCAGGTTTTCACCACTTGATAGATTTTTTTTTTTGCAATTTTTTAGGACTTTTTATAATTTTTTTTGTATTTTTGCTACCAAGGCGTCTGTTTCCAGGTTTTCACCAAGGCACTTTTTCAATTTTTTTTTTTGTTTTGAATTTTTTTGATTTTTTTTGTATTTTTTCAGGACATTTTATGCTTTTTAGGATTTTTTCAGCATCATATATGAATTTTTTTTTGGAATTTTTTCAGGATCAATAAATATGTACAAAGAATGCCCCAGACAGAAATGGGCATCAAGAATCTTCTTCCTCTAACGTACAGAACTGATAGGCCCCAAGCCCAAATGCTGCAACTGTGACAATAGGAGGTCTCAACCAGTTTGACCAATAATAACCAGCCCTAAGCAATGTCTGAGCTAGCGGAGGATTGTTAGAATGTGATCCACATATGCCATCATGGATTTCAGCTAGCACTTTTTCTGACTCGTCTATTTCTAGACACTTAAGGAGAGTTCCGTCTAGACCCTTCCTATACAAGTCACCAGAGACAAAGGCAAAGTGTAAGGGATGGCGGAAGGAATGGTGTGGTGGATTTGCAAGAGGAATATGAGGTGGAAGATATGAAAAGATGGTAGGATTGTAAGATTTGTGAGTAGGATAGCGTAATTCATCCACTAGGAACTTGAAGCGAAATTTATGCTTTTTCATTTGTAAGATGGATGTTGAAGTAACCAAGGCATTACCAACTTTTTTCTTATCTCTAGGAATGGGTTGAAGTGTAACAAATATGAGGTCATGCTTGAGGTAGTGCATCATTTTTTTTAGAGAATCAGCTTGTCATCTTTTATTTGAGAATCATTATTTTTGAGCAAATTTTTATTTTTACTTTTCTTAGGTGCGGATACTACCACAATGTGGTTTTCGCCATCCGACCATTGCTCTTTTCTTTTGACTTGATGACCGTGATGTTTGATTGCTGATTCAATCTTTTTTGTTGCTAGTTCTTTGGTGGAAGAAGTAACAGGTGTTGATGTGAGATGAAATGAAGTGACTGGTTCAATAGCATTTATGTGAGGGATATCATCTCTGGTAACAAGAGAGGTTGAGCCTATAGGGTAAGCTCCAAAAGTAGCTAGATCTAGACTTGTCATAGAAGAACCAGCGTGGTCCACTAAGGCAATACAAGGAAAAAACTCATCAGACCCCACACAAGACCCATCAACCACGTCAGGATGGTTACTACAAGAATGAACCATATCAACATCCATATCATCAGTAGATATACATTTTTCTCCCCAAAGAAGTGAAGTAGAGGGAAGATCATCTCCCATGTGAGCTATAGTGTGTATTGGTGACTCATCTGTATCTGTGTCTGAATTACTGAGCATGGGAGTATTTCGGGCATCTTCTCTATAGATCCACTCGTGAACAGCTTGTTCTTCTCTTTCGGCTTCAAGGATCACCATAGCAGAAGTGGAAGGCTTCATCTGATCAGAAGGTCTCCCATATGACCTAGGAGAAACAGGTATAGAAGCAAAGGAATCCAGTTTATATTCACCCATACCAAGGCTCATCATTGTTAGAGTATTATTTCCTTTTACTCTAGTTGCTTAAGCATCTCTTAGGTGCATTATTAATTAATTCTTAATTAATAATGTGCAACCTAGTATTTCCCTTTTAGGGTTTCATTCACCTTTTTAAGGTTGAACTTTGTAATTGTTTTTTTAATTTTCAGTTGATAATTTTGCTCTCACATTTTGAGTGAACATCTGAGTTCTGCTTTTTCATCTTTGTGCTTCTACTTTGTATCAGGTTCTTGCATGCAGGTGTATTCGGGGTCTGTGGATTTGCATGTTTGTCAAATCCTACATGGTATGAGAGCCGCCCTGTTGCTGCCTGATCAAAGTTTTTTGAAGCCACGATTCGAAGGCGTCATCTGCAGCTTCTCTGGGGTTTTCTGTCACTTTGAAGGAGGCACGAGCTTCTGGAGCAGATTGAGCAGAAACGAACTCCGCCATTGTGTCCAGAAGGCCCGGGAGAGTCGAAATCACATAAAACTCGACCTCTTTTGGCCTCCGTGACCACAGGGAAATTTTTTTTTGCCCTACTAGGGCCGTACGGCTCGAAAACCGAGGCAAAACCTCGAAAAAAAACAAAAAAAATTACATTTTCTTCAAAAAATCGGCAGGCCGCCACCGCGCCGCCCGCGCTCCGCTAGCGCGCCGCCAGCAGCGGCTGCAGGGCAGCGCGCCACCAACGCGTCCCCGCCACGGCTCGCCGCCGCCCAGCTGCCACCCGCGCCTGGCCCAGGCCCCGCCCCCGCTCCGCCAGGGAGCCACCGTAGCCGGTGGAGCCGCTACCCGGCCACCGGCCCGCTGCCGCCAGCTCTGCCGCGTGCACAGTGCTGACGTCATCCTGACGTCAGCCTGACATCAGCGGCCGGCAAAAATTTTTCGGCAGTATTTTTCACTTTTTCGGCTGCTTCCAAATTTTCTGGGATGACGTCATGCTGACATCAGCGACAGGCCCGTGACGGTCATACGGCCGTCAACTTTTTTGCCGTCACTGGTTTTTTCCAGAGAGCTTGCATTTTGGGGGTACTTGGGCATTTTTGCTCCTACAGGGCTCATACGGAAGCAAAAATCAACATATGATATATCGTCGGAAAGGTCTTTCCGAGACGGACGCAATGGTGCTGGTTTTATTTGTTGATTCCACCATTTGAGCACCTATTTTCAGTGTTGAAGTAGAGGCTTCATTTTCCCTCCTACTCTGCATCCGGCATTCCAGGTTTTTCTCTAGTTTTTTTGTCCTTTCAGTGGTTGATTACTTGCTGTACGGGGGTTAGAATCCTACTTTATGGGGGGGTGCATTTCCTTTCTGCCATTTACTTCAGAACAAACCCTTCTACTTCTATCTTCTTCTTCTCTCAATGTCGGATCCCTCTGTGGCCTGGCTAACACCGCACAATTACCACACATGGAAAGCACACATGACCAGGCTGCTCATGTCACGTGGCTTATGGTCATGTCTGGATGAACACCAACCTGTCCTGCAGCGTCCCTTTGAGGTTCTTCAGCATAGGAACAAAATGGATGAAGCCATGGGTTTGATTGCACTGAACATCTCTGACAGTCTCTTATTTCACCTGGAAGGTTTGACCACTCCTAGGGCTATTTGGAGCAAGTTTTCAACCTTGTTTGGTACAGTCAATGAATTCTGGAAGCTTCAGATTGATGCAGAGTTGACCTCTTTGACTCCTTCTGATTTCTCCACTATAGAGGACTTCTTGATGAAGTTCAAATCTTTGCGTACAGTTTTGCAGGGATGTGGAAAAATCAAGACAGATGATGAGTGTATCTATTTGATACTCTCAAAGTTGCGAGGACAGTACCAGATCTTTTCTTCCACTTTCTACTCCACCATGGATGCTTTGGGTACCAGACATGTTATGCCCTCTTTTGAGAATTTCTGTGACAGGTTGACTCGTGAGCAGTCCAAGATCACTCAGATGGATTCACTTGCAGGTTCACAGTCACAGGCATTGCTTGCCAAGTCATCTCAGGACACACAGAAGCCGAAGCCGAAGCAGATATCTGACTCCTCCTCTCAGCACTCTACTGACACACCATCTTCTTCTAAGAAGGAGAATCAGAAGACTCAGATCCCCACATGTTCCTATTGTCAGAAGAGGAACCATGATGAGTCACAGTGTTTTCAGAAGAGATGTGATGGTTATGAGAAACAGATTGCAGATTTGCAAGCTCTCCTTCAAAAGAGCACTATTTCCTCTCCATCCTCTTCCACCTCACAGGGGTCTGCTTTTCAGTCTTCTGCATCTTCTTCGACATCTGGACAGGATTTTGGACAGGGTCATGCATTACGGGCATCTGTTGCATCCCCTTTACAGGTCCCTTGGATACTGGATTCCGGTGCTTCTCACCATATGGCATCTTCTCAGGAGTTGTTTTCTTCTTTTGAGACTTCTCCTATTCCTCATATTCTCATGGGGAATAACACTGTACAGACAGACTGTGGGACAGGTTTAGTCAGCATTCAGGATGGCACATTCAATGATGTATTGTATGTTCCATCTCTATCTGCAAACCTTCTCTCCATTTATCAGATTACTCACAGTGGGTCAGGGAAGACAGTTGAGTTCACGGCCGATTCAGCCTTCATCAAGGATAGTGTGACAGGAGGCATTATTGCTATAGGGACAGTTGATCATTCCTCCCGTCTCTACATCTTTTCTCATTTTGGTCCACCATCTCCATTGTCGGAGCTCAGCTCTCCTCTTTCACGAGAGCATCATGTGGTGCAGTCAGGTAGCTTGAACCTCTGTGTTGTTCCTGAGACCCGTGTTGTGACTGCTACACCACATCCCGAGGAGTACTTTTCTCTTCAGCTGGATTCTTCTTCAGCACTGCTTGATCCTCCAGCTCCATTCATCGAGCCACCAGGTGCAGTTGTTGAGGATTCTTTAGAGGACACTCATCTCCTCTCTCATGACAGTGTCAGCACACCTGTCATACCTCTTGCATTGGGGATTCCCTTTCAGGATCCTCGTGTCTTCTCATTTGAGCATCAGCTCGGCCTTCCAGTGACACCTCATCCTTCAAGGTCACCTCTTCAGCACCCACTGACCTTCACTCCTCTGCATTGGAGTCACAGTGGTTTGCTCATTGCTCCAGGGGTTCTTTCATTCTGGGGGGCTTTGGAGCATCGACCCTCTCTCTCGGGGGGGGTTAGCAGCACGCATTGTACTACTAGCTTTGAGAGAGTCTCTTGAAGTCATGCCTTTTGTCTTTGCTTTCTTTTATATCTCTTTTTGGAGAGGGGTTTTTCCCACTGGGTTTTCTCCTTTGTCTCCGGTTTACAGAGATTTCCTTGTACTAGGTACCTGATCAGGCCTTGTTGCCGGGACCCATTTCTTGCTTTCTTAGTCTTGCTAGGTCTGCTTTCTCCCTGCGTTCAGCTTAAGGGGGGGTGTTAGAGTATTATTTCCTTTTACTCTAGTTGCTTAAGCGTCTCTTAGGTGCATTATTAATTAATTCTTAATTAATAATGTGCAACCTAGTATTTCCCTTTTAGGGTTTCATTCACCTTTTTAAGGTTGAACTTTGTAATTGTTTTTTTAATTTTCAGTTGATAATTTTGCTCTCACATTTTGAGTGAACATCTGAGTTCTACTTTTTCATCTTTGTGCTTCTACTTTGTATCAGGTTCTTGCATGCAGGTGTATTCGGGGTCTGTGGATTTGCATGTTTGTCAAATCCTACAATCATCTTAAATGATTTCTCAGTAGCAACTAGAGACGTACTAGGATCATCAGTAGGTTCATTGTGAGGAACAAATTTTTCAGTAGCAGCAAGAGCATTAATAGCAATAGTATGGTCTCCAGGAATCACAATTTCAGTGCCATTGTATGAAAATTTGACGCACTGATGATAAGTGGAAGGAACAGCCTGCATGTCATGGATCCAAGGATGACCCAAAAGAAT
The DNA here is from genome assembly GCA_027943335.1 of Chamaecyparis obtusa. NCBI lineage: Eukaryota > Viridiplantae > Streptophyta > Pinopsida > Cupressales > Cupressaceae > Chamaecyparis > Chamaecyparis obtusa. Next base: position 712,590 of record BSBK01000983.1, read on the forward strand.
GTTATATGTGAGTGGGATGTCCAATACTTGGAAGCTAATATCTTTCATGATAGGGCCCACTCGAACAGGCAGCGTGACAAGACCTTTGGAAGATCTTTCCACTTCATCATAAGCTTTTATAGTAATCTTCTTCTTGGAATCCACAGCCAATTTTGACAAACCCAATTGTTGTATGACATTGAAAGAAACAATATTTAACCCTGCACCATTGTCTATCAGGACTCGGCGGACTTGGGTATTGTAGACTAGAACTTCAATGTGTAAAGCTAGATTATGCGGGTGAGAAATAGATATGTCATCTTCTGTAGAAAAGGAGAGAGATAATGGAGATGAAATGTGGTTGACCATAGCTTGAAATTGATTCAGATCAATGTCATTGGGAACACATGTTGTACGTAGAACCTCATCAAGAATCTCTCTATGTGAAGGGGATAACCGAAGCAACTCAAGGATAGATATTTGAGCTGGTGTCTTTTGCAAATGTTGGACAAGATCATAGCTAGGGGTGGCTGAAGGAGCCACTTGTTTGGAAGGCAAAGCTTGCTTGGGATCTTGTGTAGTTTTAAGGACAATCTTGGCTTGCCCCCTAGTAACAGCATTCAGTGTCTCACTTTGGGAAGATGAACTATCGTGTGTTTGCAAGATCAACTTTGGCTTACCATGATTGGCTTTATTATCATCTTGAGACCTCATCATTAGAATGCTCTCAACAGGATCTACCATGTTGATCACAGGTTTATTAGAAGGATACATGTAATTGATCTTAGCATCATGATTCTTCTTATGTGTTTGAGAGGTTTCCCCCTTATCATGCTTAGGTAGAGGATCTTTGAAAGCTATGTGATTAGAATTTTTAGTTAAGCCATCAGTGGAGATTATGCCATTCTCAATAAGATCCTGAATATCATCCTTAAGCCTAAAACAATTGTTTGTTGGATGTCCCTTGTTTCTGTGATAATGGCAGCAATGATCCTCTCTCCACCAATCAGGCTTATTTATCGGATCCCAGTTACCAGGTTTATCAGGAAGCGTAAGATATCCATTGTCAACCAAAGTCTTAAGGATCACATCGTAAGGTTCTGCCAACTTGGTATAGACTCGCTTTCAAAATGACTTCTTAGGCTTATCTGCATATTGAGGTTTAGGAGCATTGTGAGTGTTGCTAGCTTCTTGTTGTTTTGCTACATAGATAGCGTTGGAGAGATTGAAAGCGGGCTCTTTAACTTTAGGAGCATCAACAACCCCATCATTAACAACATACTTGTTCTTATTCCAAGGTTTGTTCTTGTCTTTACCATTGCCTTTAGCATCTTTATTAATAAAAATATCCCCTTTTCTTATAGCTACATCCTCAATCTGATATGTACTTTCAACCATGTCATGGAAGGAGGAGAACAGTTGCTTCCTTAGATCATAAAATAGCTCAGGCACAAGTGTGTTGACGAAAATGTCAATCTTTTCTCTTTCGGGTAGCTGACGAGGATATCGAGAATACAATGACCTCCAATGTTGTAAGTAAGTTGCAAATGGCTCACCTTGATGTTGTCTTAGATTATCGAGATCTATCACAGTGACAGGTTGTTGGATGTTGTAAGAGTACTGCTGGGTAAATCGCTGAGCTAACTCATCAAAAGTCTTAAGCGGTGGTGTCAATTTCGCAAACCATTCCAAAGCTTGGCCTCTTAAGCTTCGAGGGAATAAGCGTAGGAGATATGTGTCTTCATGAAGAAATTCCATACTAAGAGCATAAAAATGATGCACATGGTCATGAGGGTCACCATTTCCATCATACTTTTCATATTTGGGAACCTCAATATCCTTAGGAAACGGGACCATGTATAGATCTTTATCAAAAGGAAGAGCACAAATTGATTCTACAAAAGAGACCTTTGGAGGCTCTCTTTCTAATGCCATTTGGGTAAGGCATTGATTTGTCCGACGTAATTCTTCTTGAAGGACTTCCAATTCAGTTGGTACTCTTTGTTGGACAATTTGTCTGATATCATAGCCGAGAGGAAGCTTGTATCCTCTAGAAGTCATATATTGAAAATATTGATCGCCATTACGCTCTAAAAGCTTATGCATCATTCGTTGGAAATCCACATCTTGTTCACATCTCATAAGATCCTCACTAGAAATCTCGTCATTAGCCTCTGCCTCATGTTGAGAGGGAGGAGGTCTAGGTGGTGAAGAAGGCATAGCAAAAGTTGGCCTTGGAGGAGATCTTGGTGGCGTGTTGTTGTCATTGTTGCCATTGTTAAAAAGAGGTCTATGCTCATGATTACTAGTCTTAGGTTGCTCATGAAATGTCCCTCTATAAACCATGCACCTAGTAGCATCCATCCTTTGTTGATTGTGTTCTTTGTCTAAGCGCGCTTGATTATCCTTACGCTCAAAGTGTTCTTGCAAGAGTTGAAACTTTTCTTGTTCAGTCAAAGTGAGTGAGACACTGTCTGTGTTTTTGGGGGTCTTGAATGCGGAAAAGAGGAAACCTCCTTTATACCACGGTGTAGCCTTAGAATTTTCAGATTGGTCAGAACTAGAACTATTATTGCTAATGGGTGCTTTTGAACGTCTAGTTGGAGAAGGTAACTGTGTATAATTGAACGGAGGATGACTCTCCTACTCAAATTGAGACCGAGTTGTAACCAGCATGAAAAGAGATGTTGGTTGACTAATAGAATGAGACAAAGTTTCTTAGATTTGAGATAAGAAAAGCTAATAAAGATCACTTGTTAAAGTAGAACAATAGAGAGATGGCTCGTCAAAAGTGCTCAAGCACTTACAACAATCAATTGACTAAAGCCGAGCAACAAGCAAGAAGCTCAATAAGCAAGTAGCTAGAGAGGTAACCGTGATGCGACAAGTGATCAAGAGTAGCATTCATTAAACTCAAACCCAATAGTTTTAGCTCATTTGTTTCAGTCTAGAACAAATCTAAGCATGTAGATAACAAGCCAGCTTCAGGTAAGAACAAAAAAAGACATTCTACGACAGGTTAAAGTGCAAGTTTAGCAACTTCGGATTGCAACAACAACAAGATAGCAAAAAGATTCTGGGTGACACTTTCCAGGCAGACAGGGCGATATTTCTCAGTCGAGCGATAGTTCACCTTAAGCCAGGCGATAGACTGCAGTATGGTTGGGTGATAGACTCCAGGCTAGCGGGGTGATAGTCCAGAAGGCACAAACTATCACGCGATATACCTCAGCAAAGCATGCGATAAAATAGCAGGGCGCGAACTATCGCGCGATATTTCTCAGTAAGGTGTGCGATACTATTGCAGATTCGTATGACTTTTTGACCAGTGAACATAGAATTCTTAGTTTTAAAGTATTTTGATCAAGTTCAAAGGTTGGATAGTGCAATTTCTCAGTTTGACAAGCAGTAATAGTAGATAAGAGACAGGTTTGCAAACAGTATAAGATCAAACATGTCATAGAACACTTGAAACAAGAGCAAAAGCAACCTTGCCAAGACAAGCACTTTTAATATCAAAATAGGGAACCTTATGAATGCTACCGTTTGTTTGAATGTTGAGAACATTTACATTGGTATAGCACAATCGAAGATAATTCAAGCAATTACTACCTAGAAGGACAAGGCTCATTACTTAACAACTTGGCCCACAACTTGATGCTCCCTTGCCTCACACCAAGTGGTTGCCCACAAGAGATATTGGCGTTGTCATGGAGGTGTCAAAAATGCAACCAAAGGAGCACATATGGTGAGTATCTTGGGGTGATCCGGGTAAGTCCACTTGGATCAATCCTTGCACCAAGAAGCTAAGCGGCTAAAATAAGGTGGCCTCTATCTAATGGTTCATAGTAAGGATTTTCATTCATAGCACCCCTCTTGCTCCTCATAAAGGACTAGGACCTCGCGGACTCAAGAGTACCTTAAGCATTCTTGCTTAATTCTTTCTTCATGGTCACAATCCCACAAGTTACTCACATCAAGCGAAGATAAGTACTATGTCTACCAAGGTTTTGTGTCCTCGATAGCCTTGAGATTATAGTGAGTTGGAATCACTCGCCACCAAGGAAAATGATGACAAGGTTGTCCCCACTTGGGTCGTTCCTCTTGATTTCTCAAGAGCAGGCCCGCTAAAGGATCTTAAGCTAAACAAAGAGTGGATTAATTCTTGAGGTTCAAGGTTTTTGGTTCACCACAAGGGTGAAGAGCATACTCCCCTATCTCAAGAATCTCTCCTAAACACACCAAGCAAAGATTCAATTACCCCCTTGCTTTCAAAATCCCAAGATGGGTCAAGATTTCTATTTCACCACAAGGGTGAAGAGCATACTCTCCTACCACCTCAAAATTTCTACAACAAGGTATTAAGTGCCTATGAAAGGAAACAACTAGTATATGCCACACTTAATAAAGAAAACAATTAAACAAGCACTTGATTTGGTTTTTATGCTTAGGGCAGCCCTACAAAAACCATTAGTAGCCCTCTTTGACATGCAATTTTAGCAAATTTCAAGCAAGAAGCACCTACAACCACAACTTGTTAGACCAACAAGAGTTAGGAGAATCAAAATCCAAAATCTAACAATGATTAGTACATGAAAAAAAATTAGATAATCTGCAAAAATAACTGATCAAATGATAAAATTTGAAAATAAAACCATCATGGTTGGATTAGGCTCGAAAAGACCTTTCCAATGATATATCACACTTAAACTTTTGATACCATTTGCAAAATTTCAAAAAAAATGGGCACCCATTTTCCAGAGTGGCACGGATTTGAAAACACTGAAAATTTCAAAAAGATAGCTAAGAACCTGAAACTTGCAAGATGGATAAAATAACTCAAAAATAGGTCACTGCCAGGTACAGACACAGTATCGTGTGATACTTCGCCCGACACCAGGCGATACTTATCAGTCCACGCGATATTTCGCCTTATACCAGGCGATACTCTCTACTACAACCAGGCGATACTTCTGACAGGTGAAGTATCGTGCACGCATACAGAGGTATATCGCATGATACTTCTAGAAAGTATCACGCGATAGTCTGAGACAAAAAACTAGAGACTAAAAATTAAGCTAAAAACTTACCGAAAAATTGACGGAAATTGACGAAAATACAAAATTTAAAAGACAAAGTCTATCTACTCTGCCCCACGGTGGGCACCAAAAATGTGTGCTATAAATGTGTCACACTTCTATGGATCATTACATTCAAGAACACTCAAGAATGAGGTCTCAAAAATCGATCCATAGCTCCCTAGGCATGGAGTGCAAGGGTTTTTAAGAATGCTCTCAGCTAGAGCTATTTAGCCTATAACCTTGGTAGTAAACCATGCAATGGTAGATTCAATGAAGACAAGGGCAAGAATGCCAATATCCTCAAGAATCAAGAATGAAAATGCAATGCAATGCTATGCTAGAAATGGAAATGCAAGCTAAGCTATGAAAGGAAATATGCAAGTGTTACAACCCAAGCTAATTAATCTATGTGAGCTAATCTAGAGCATAAAAATGAAGCTAATCTAAGAAAGCATAAATATGAAGCTAAGCTAAGAATGCAAGAATGAGATGTAGAATGCAAGAATGCTCCAAATCTTCAAAAACTCCAAAGTGACCTAGAAATCCTGCAACATAAAGTTAGCATAAAAAGTTGGGGATCCAGAATGAAGAAGAGAGCTCTTCTTTTATAGGAAATTAGGAGAAATGGACCATGGAGATTAAGAGGCAAAAGATTTAATCAACAGTGGAGCTTGAAAGAGGAGCAATCCATGTGCACAAATATCCTCCAATGAGAAAATAAGAGTTGACTTTTGTGTCCATATGAGACAAAAAGTGCTTTTTCCCTTTTTATAAAATAAGAATAATGCTTTATTTGTGCAACTTAGGATAAGAGGAAAAGTGGGGGCTTTTTTATTTATTAAAAGGGGAGGAAATATTCTTTTTAAATAAATAAAGACTTAGGATAAGATGGTTAGCCCATAGAAAATAATCAAATAAATGATAGAGCTAGGATTTGATCAAGAATAAGCAATTTATGATTTAGCAAAAGGGGCTAATAGTCTAGGTGACCATTTTTAGGTGTATACAGATGGAACTTTCCCCCAAGTGTAGGGTATAAGGGATGATGATGAGTGAATGAATGGAAGAGGTGAAGTTTAGAAGACAATAGATATGTGATAGGGAGATGGAGGGAAGGACTCAAGCATCGAGTGTCATAATATTGCACTGTGTGTTTTGTATCAAGGCATTTTGGATATGTTCTCATAGATGTTGGAAATGGACTAGGGGAAGGAGAATGAGGACTTATGCAAAAGACTGGATGAAATGAGTGGATGAGTATGGAAAGATTGGGGAATAATAGATGGGAGGATGGAATAATTGTACATAAATGGATGGGAGAGATGAAAAATCAACATTGGCACACACCTTGAAGGGTGGTGGAGAGGTGGAGGAGGATATTTTGGAGGAGATGAAGAAAAAAAAGGTGGATTTGGGATATTAGGACCCAAAACAAATGAAGGAGGTAATGGAGTTGGAAAGTAGAGGATTGTTAGAGGGATGATTGAGGAGGAAGATTTTGGATTAGCAAGGTTGGAAGCCAATTTGAATTTTGAATTGAGATGCATTTTGGCATTGAGTAGCTTTGGAATCCACATGATTTTTCATTTTTCATTTTGAGGCCTTTATTGCCTTTTGAACTTTTCATCCTTTTGGATCATCTTTTGCTTTTCTTGAACATGTCTTTTAGATGGGACATGTTTATCCTTCTATTTTTGTGTGGATTTTTGGCTTGATGCATCATTGTTTATTTATTTTCTTTTGCATCCAACTTGCTTCCATTAGCCATGGTATGGGTGCATGGGGATGAATGGTTTAAAGAGTTTATGGATGGAATTATAGAGGATGAATGTTGGAAGGAATTCAAGGATGTGTGCATTTGTGGATCTTTCCTAGGGATGTGAGGTGAACTTAGATATGGTGAATGGATGTATGTAAGGACCTAAAATAGATGGAAGGGGTGAAGGATTAGGTTTGGGAACATAAGGAACCATAATGGATGTGTTTGAGGAAGGGAGGGAGGTTTGGACATAAGGGCCCAAAATAGATTTGGAGGGTGGGGGGATGTAGGTTTGGACATAAGGGCCCAAAATGGATTTGGAATACGAGTGATGGGAATAGTTAAGTTGAGATTTGGATGGAAGAATTTGGAAATTGGAAGGAGTAGGAGGGGTACCAACATCTTGAGACATTATTTCTTCAATGGGATACTTAGTATTTGCAGCATAAGATGCAAGTCCAGGTGTATGGAGTTTATGTATGGATTGGATAGGTGTGATGGGAGTTGGTGGAGGATTAGGATCATGAGGGGGATTAGGGGAGATGATAGGATCATGGGATGGATTAGGAGGGAAAATAAGATCTTGAGATGGCTGAGGATCATGACATGGAGATGACGGGGTACTTTGATCTTGACTTTGGAGAGAATTAGGTGGCGGAGTAGGAAGGATAATGGGATCTTGAGAGGAAAGAAGATCATACAATGGAATGGATGGGAGGGAATCATGAGATGGAGTGATTTGATCTTGACATGGAGGGGAATTAGTGGATGGGAGAGAATGACTATCTACATGAAGTGGAAGATAAGTGGATGTTAAGGCTTGAGATGGAAGGGGATAATGGGATGGGGTAGAGGGGATGGGTTCATGAGATAGAGGGGAGTCATTAATAGATTGGATAATAGGGATGTCTTGATCTTGATTAGGAAATGGATCTTGAAGTGGATTAAGAGAGATAAATAGATCTTGAGATGGATTTGAAGCATGGGATGGAGATATTTTGAGATCTAGAGGAGGAGAATGATCCATAGGAGCATGATTTGGAACAAGGTCTTGACATGTTTGGACTTGGGAGGGTGATGGGATGGAGGAAGTGGAAGCATCAACTTGAGTGACTGGAGGTATGAAGGACTCATGAGACTTAGAAGATTTAGGTGTGTCTTGAATTGGAGGGAATGATGTTGAGTGCATGGCTTATGGAGATTGGGTAGCTTAATTTAGAGGTGGGGATCTGTACTTCTCTATTATCTCGTCGATCCATGCAAGGAAAAGCATTTTTTTGGATGAGAGGTGGAGATTATGGATTTGGATAAATGTGGGAGGATGAGATGTATTTCTTTCATAAAAGGTAGAGGAAGAAGAAGAAATGTGAGATGTATTGGGATTGGATATGGCATGTTGAGGTGGAATAGATGGGGATATGGGATTGTCTCGATAAGTGGGAGTTGGATTGTTTTGGTGAGTGTGTGAGTTGGATGAATGTGAGATTGGATTTGTGCGAAGCCAATCTTTATCCATGATGTTGGAATGAAGGTTTGGGTTTGGATTAGAAGATGTGGATGAATATTTGAATTAGGAGTAAATGAAGTGAGATATTTGAGGATGGATGAAATATGAACTTAGGACTAGGAGAAAGTTTGGACTTTGTTTTTGATTTGAGAGGGTAGGGCCTAGAGGACTTTGATTTGATTTAATTTGATTTGATTTGATTGATTATGAGGGAAAGGCCTCAAGGATTTGAATGATTTGATTTGGATTAAGGATTTGATTGATTGTGAGGGCAGGGCCTCAAGGATTTGATTGATTTGATTTGATTTGATTTTTTGTGAGGGCAGGGCCTCAAGGATTAGATTGATTGGATTTGATTTGAAGGTTTGAGACAAACCTAGGTGGAACAAGACCCTATGATGGTGCAAACAAAGGATTTATTTGGATGATGATCTTCTTCTACTTGGAGATGGAGGATCACAAGAAAAATAGAATAGGATAAATGGAATTAATTACTTGAGATGAACTGATGTTCTCAAAGCAATAATTCGATTAGATGTGTTTGCGAATGATGAGGATCTATGAAACAATTTTGATTAAAATATTTCAACCTAAGATTGATTAAGGAATGGAAGATGAGATTTGATTTGATTAGTCTTGATTATGCTTGGATAAGGGTCAATCAAGACAAGATTTGATTAAAGTCCAAACGATGATTTTGCTCCTAAGTTCAAAGTAGAAGATTTGATGAGAATTTGGATTAGAAGATGATGCAGATATAGATTAGAATTTAGAATGAAATGAATTTAGAAGATAAATGAGGGATATTGGAAGATAATTGAATGGATAAATGGGTGATTGATTTAGATGAAGATGATAAATAGATTGAATTAGGATTTGATTAGAATGAAGTTGACAAGGAGATTAGATTAGAAAGGTAATGATGTGATTAGATTAGAAGGAAAATGAATGATGTTATTGGATTAAGAAAGTAGATGTGAGTTATGAAGGATTACCAAGATAAAGATTATGACTTTGATTGAGTGATTAGGAAGAGGATAAAGATGACTTAGAAGGATGATTAGATTAGAAGGATGATTAGAATGATTATGAAGAATGATAAAGTTTACTTAGAAGAAGTGATTAGGAGGATTAGAATAGAATAGGAAGGACTTAGAAGAAGTGATTAAGATAATTATAATAGAATAAGAATGGCTTGGAAGAATTGATTAGGATTGCTAGGAATAGAGTAGGAAGGACTTAGAAGAAGTGATTAAGATGATTAGAAGAAGTGATTAGGATGATTAGAATAGAATATGAATGGCTTGGAAGAATTGATTAGGATGATTAGGAATAGAGTAGGAGTGAATTAGAAGAAGTGATTAGAATGATTAGAAGAAGTGATTAGGATGATTAGAATATAATAGGAAGGACTTAGAATAAGTGATTAGGATGATGGGAATGATTAAGAAGGAAGATGCTTAAGATGATTAAGAGAGGAAGATGAAGGATGATGAGGATATGGAGGAATGATATAGGATGAATGAATTAGATTAAGAAGATGACTAAGGATGTTATGGATGATTACTAAAATGATTAGAATAGGGGAATGAATAGGATGATTAGAAGGTGATTAGGATAATAATTATAAAGAAGGTGATGAAGTTAATAGATGAAAGAAGTGACGTGGAGATGATGTGGAAAGCTTGACGAAAGACCACTAACTTAACAAAATATTTTTTTATTGTTTTTGAAAGGATTTTTATTTTTATTTTTTGAGTTTTGTAATGTTTTTTGGTTTTTTTTTCTATTAAGCATAATTTATATTAATAAGAAAGATAATTACATCAAATTTCTGGTCACAAATTTCTTACAAAATTACATATTCCACTTATACACTGAATAAACTATTAAAGATACAAAATTGCCCACACGAGCATTATAACCTGTCAAAATTAACCATAATTATAAAGTTCTATTATTTGGGGAACCAGGCCATCCATGGCATCTGGTGGTCAGCCCATTTAAGACACAGGTCACCATGAAGGATAATGTTGTAAGGATTGGAGAAGTAGGCCTCCCATGGCAATGGGGGAAGACCAGTTGCCGGAGGAACACAGCTGGATTCCATTCTGGTAGGTTGATATTCAGCCGGGTGAACTTTTACTACTGCTCCATATTGTTCACTGCTTGAATCCCCTTGCTCTGCAACTTCAGCAAACACCTATTGAGTAATTTATGTGGCTTCTTGAATAGATCTTGTTCCTGTATTACACCCAGTTACATCTTCCCCTATAATAACTGTGTCACATTGAGGTTCTATCTTTTTTTGATCCTTGAGCTGCTTCAGCATCTCCCTGATGGTAATGTCAAAGTCAAACTCAATGTCTACCTTTGTGTTCATATTGTAAGCAACCTGGTTCATGTCTAGAACCTCTCAAACATTTCTTATGACCTTTAATGCTTTTCTCTCTTTCACTTGCATTACCATGGTAACCTGCAAGGAGACATTATAGATGATGAGCCTCCATAGAGACTCAGTGAGAAAATAATGCCTACTATTGAATATATTGTCATTCCTAATTTTCTAGATATGCCATAGAATATGATAGGAAAGAGAAGCCCAAAATTTATTAAAGCCCTTCCTTAGTCCTGGTAGGGTGCCAGAAATAACATTGAAAACATTAAAGTTACAACCCTGCATCAATCCGAAGAGGTTCCACAATCTGATAGCAAACTGACAGTCAAAAAAGATACGAGGAATGGTCTCAGGTTCAGAGCAGAAGGAGCAGGGGAATGGAACACCAGAGGGGTCTTTGACTGGTAACCTATGCAGAAGGAGACGCCACAAAAAGCAAAGGATCTTAGGTTCAACTGGGGTGTGCCAAAGCTTAGAAAGAGTTTTACTCCAAAAGCTAAGGTCAAGGTTAAGGTGCCACTTGGTATTAAGATGTTCAAAGATATCATCCAAGCTGGTGAGCATTGCATAGGTAGTCTTGGCTTTACTCTGCATTAGAGGGGTACCATCCACCCATTTGATAATTCCAACCCTGTCCGAATCCATAGCAGTATCTCTGGGAAGGTTGAGGTATGAACAAGCATCTCTCAGTGTGGAGTACATTCTCCAATGCGAAGGGGGGAAATCATATCTGTCAGACAGCTCCTTCCAAGTCAGCAATTTCTCCTCCTTAATGATGTCTGCAAAATAACTGACTCCTCAGGCATTCCAATTTTTTGTTGAGCATCCTTGCAAAAGAGCTAGTGGTTTGCTACCTTTAAATAGGTTCCACCATATAGATCTTTCTCCACATATGTTGAGCGAATGGTCCATGAGATTAGTATCAGCTAGGCATCTCCTAATTTCCTCCCATCCCCTCCAAATAGATTGAAACACTTCAGACCCTACCACTGATACTCTAAATCTCCCTGTCAATAAGTCAATAAAAGGAAGGTTTTTCCAATGTCTGTCTTGGGAAGGAGCACCTCTAGTGATATTGTGCCTTACCAAAATTTTCCATGGTTCTAACCCCTGTGCAGCCTTGACCACCCACTTAACTGCCAAGGCAATTCCTTGCCATCTTAAGTCTTTCAATCCAAGTCCCCCTTGTTCCTTAGTTCTTATACACCAATCCCATCTCACAGCAAGAGCCTTCTTGTTACCTTTACCATCTGACCAAAGGTAATTTCTGATAGCCTTCTGTATGTACTCAATTTGACCTTGATTAAAAAGCTAGGCTGATGAGTAATAAATGGGATATGCTGCCAGGACTTTCTGACATACCTAAATCCTTCCTACCAGAGACATATATCTGTTATCCCATTTCTTCAATTTCACATCAATTTTATCCTTCACCCAATTCCACATACATCTAAGATCTGGTTTGACCGAGAATGGGATCCCAAGATATCTCACTTGATGAAGTGGGCCTCCCCAGGTGAAGCCAAATTGATTACACCATTCTGGAGGGGAGTCTTCCTAGCCCAACATAGTTGATTTGGCAATGGACACCTTGCTACCTGAGGCTAAGTAGAATATATCCAACTTATTCATAAGGTGTTTGAAGTTAATCTCATTCATTTCCACCATAAGGGCTGTATCATCAGCAAACTGTATGTTAATAATTTCTTCTCCATTAGGAAGTTCAATCCCCTTGACTCTTGGGGAGAGAGTATTTTCTATGAGAATATGGTGTAGGGATTCAACAACAATAAAAAATATTGCAGGTGCCAGTGGGCATCCTTGTTTAATTGATCTGGTAAGTTGGAATAGGGAAGATTTCTTTCCATTTACTTCCACCATAGCTGTGGCTCCATTCATTAGAGTCCAGACCATCTTGCAATATTCTTTAGGAAACCCCATGGATTCCAACATGGATATAATGAATTGCCACTCAATTCTGTCATAAGCCTTTTCATAGTCAATCAGTAGCATGCTAGCCTATTGCCCACTAGCTCTTGCCCAATCCATAGTTTCCCAGCAGGTGATAAGATTCTCCAGTATGTACCTCCCTTTAACAAACCTAGTTTGGGAAGGACTGATAATCTTTGAGAGGATATCTACTAGTCTTCTAGCAAGAACTTTAGCCATGATTTTATAAGAGACATTTAACAGAGTTATTAGTCTCCAATTCTTAATCAAGGTCTTGTTTGCTTCCTTGGGGATTAGTTTAATGCACCCAGTGTTAATCTCTTCCCCTAGGTTGCCTTTATCAATCGCCTCATTGTATACTAATAAGAGATCCTGAGCAATCCATTCTAAGTTACTATTGTAGAATTCAACCGGTAGTCCATCAGGCCCTGGGGCTTTATCATTGTCCATATGTTCAATGGCATTAATTATCTCTTCAACACTTAAGGGTCTGCTTAGGGAAATTGAATCCCCTTCTGAGAGAGAGGGTGGAATAATATTTTTTATCTTGTCTCTCATCTCCTTCATACTCGAGCCTGAGTCTTCCGAAGTAAATAGATTGGAGTAGTATCCTGTAAAGGCATGCAGAATGTCCTTTTGGGAAGATAGGGTATCCCCATTATGGAAAATATGATTGATGTTTTTCTTAGCTTCTTTAGTCTTAAGTAGTTGGAAGAAGAATTTAGAGCCTTTGTCTCCTTCCTTGATCCAATTGATTCTGGCCCTAACTTTGGCATCGTTTATCTTATATTGCTATAATCTCCTCAGAGAATCCCTAGTCAATGCTAGCAACTCACTTGCTTCCTCATCCTCAGGACAATTTTGACTCCTCAACTCTGCATTATAAAGATCTTTTTTGCAACTCTGCTTTAGCTCTCCTATCATCTTTAGCTCTTTTTCTTCCAATCACTTGAAATAGAGTTTTCCAACTATAGGTGCATTGATTCCAATAGTCAATTGCACTTTGGTGTTTAGCTGTATAGTGATCGAAATCTCTAATCACCTGGGAGGCATCTCAAGTTTCCCCTATCTTTAACAAGGAAGTATTCAAAGCAAATGACTTGCCACCTCTTCTTGCCTCAGGGCAACTACCTAATTGAAATAAAGTAGCAGAGATCGGATGATGATCCGATAGGGAATAGGGAATCTCTTTGACACTCCCTCCTCCAAATTCTTTTCTGAAACTAAAGAACTCTCCATTGGCATAGATTCTATCTAACCTGTAGTAAATCCTCCTATTCCCCTTCTGATAGTTGGACTAGGTATGCCATATACCTACATGCTCTTTCTTCTGTCCTACCAATGGGTCAAAAAGTTCAAGTTTACTAATCATTTTAGACCAAAAGAATCTTTCATTACCTTTCCACTCCATCTTAGTCCCTCCTCCTTTGTCTTGGGGAGATTCAATCATATTGAAATCTCTTGCTACAACCCAAGGAATATCTTTCAAGTTACTTAACCATTCCCATAGTTGGATCCTGTTATAATGATCATTTGTTGCATAGATTGAACATACTCCAAATTTTGTATCTCCATCTTTACAACTCACCCACACTGCCCTGTTGCATGGGGATGAGCCCCATCCAGAGATAGGATTTTCCCACCTAGGATGAATAAGGATGGCACTCCCTCCTTTGCCTCTAGGATATTGGGTGAATATACTTTTGGCATCCAGCCAGATACACTTAAGAGCTACTTCTAAAGAAAAACCTACCACCTTAATCTCTTGTAGCAGAAGGAAGTCAAATCCTTTCTGCATCCTCATGAATCTTTTTACTACATATTTTCTATCAGGGGATTCTAGTCCCCTCACATTCCAAGATGCCAGTTTAAACTCCATTTCTTCCTTGTGGATCTTGATCCATAGGAGCTTAAAAACTTTTGAAACAATTAGGTAGGGGCCTCTTTTGGATTTTCAAAGGCTTGATGGTAGAAGTGAGGTTAGGAGGCCTACCTCTTTTCTTCCTAATAGGGGGGATCCATCATCTTCCTGCTACACAGCCATATCTATCTTACCATCCAAATCTGGCTGTTTGTCCACCGGTTTCCTAGATTTCTTTTTAGCTTGAAAGACAAATTCTTGAGGCTCTCCTTGAGCAACACTGTTAGCAACTACCTCCATCCCAACGACTTCACCTTCTTCCAAGTCATCCTTAGGTAACTCCGTGGAGGGAGAGGGGAGTCTACGGGAACTAGGA